>JARBWK010000013.1:30320266-30920266 GCA_030556195.1 Anolis apletophallus | reverse complement strand
TTAGCTCCCGCAATATTTTATCTCCCAACTCTGGGTCTCTTTCATTGGAGGTTGGAGAAGACTGGATTAATTAAAGGACAGCCCTGCTCACAGATGGTCCCACTCGGTAGGGAATGGCTGCAAACTATTTAAAAGGATAAGGGCTAAGGGCTGCTTCTCTTTCCATTTACTGATATGGAAATGAATTCAACTTCTGGCAGGAATGTGCAGCTTTTCCCCTTATTCACCTTGTTGAAGAACACGAGACCCAATTAAGTGTGCAAATGAGATTAATCTATTCCCCATTGCTCCTCTTTTTATTGGTTGCAAGGACCAGGGTCAGAGCCAGGCACATGTTTATTTATTTATTATTTATTTATTTATTAAGTTCGACTTGATATACCGCTCTCTCTAGCGCCCAGAGCGGTTTACAAGAATGGCAGAGTAAAAACATAAAACACATAAAATACATTAAAAACAGTTTAAGACCCCCGAATAAAACAAGTTGCAGGCCAAACTGCAGTACAGTGGCATGCTATCAGCAGGACAGCAGGTACAATAGAGCAGCAATTGGCTATGGGCCGAATGCCTTTCTGAACAGCCATGTTTTTACTGCTCTGCGGAACGGCAGAAGGACCCGGGTGGCCCGTATCTCTTCAGGAAGGCTGTTCCACAGAGTTGGTGCGACTACGGTGAACGCCCTCCGGCGTGTGGTAGCCAGTCTACAGACCCTAATACTGGGCACATCCAATAGATTGAGCCCCTCTGAGCGCAGTGATCTCCTGGGAAATTGCCGATGTCAGGACTGGGAGACCTGAGCTTAGGAGAAGTTCAGGCTCCCAACCTGCCATGAGATTGCACCGACCTTTGCCCCAGTTATTTGGTGACCTTGGCTCCAGCTGCATAGAGACTGTGCTGAGTCAAGTGGGAGTGATGTAACTTCCAGATGTGTGTGAGGCTCCGGAGGGAAGTGAGGTAAACTCCTCTGAGCCTGGACATTGGACAATTGGACTCATAATGCTGGCGCATGGACCCATGAGGTCACATCCCCCTTTGGACTATGGGATATGCTGAATCACCCGGATATGGTGCAACCCTGCTTGGACATTGCATGGGCAATAGGGAGGGCTCAGGGTATATAAGGTGTGTTTGGGTGGTGGGACAGTGCTTTTGCTTCACATGTGTCGTACCTACAATAAAATCGTGTTGGACCGTGCTTCAATCTACGCGTGATCCTTACCGAGTGTTGGAGAGTCGTTACAGAAGCAAAAGCCCCTTTTCAACTATCCCAGCAATGGAGAGGTTGGCTTGGAGAGAGGAAGAGTATATTGATGGATGGGATTCAGCTCCTGAGGAAATCCGGCGTACTATGGAGTGGGATTGGACCACCCTCGACCAAGAGGGGTGCCCGGATGAGTACCATGAGATGATGGAAGATGCGGTTGCCCAGGAGAAGGAGCTTGGAGAAGCGGAGCGACTGTGGGAAGCTCAGGTGAGCTTGGAAGTGGCCCGCCCCGAAGGAGAGAGCGATATGACTCCAGACAAGTGGAGGTCTGGAGGGCTGGAAGGATCGGAGGAACTGTTCCGAAGGACTGGTCAGTTCAAGGGGATCCAGAAGTGTGCGGGACCAGGGAGACTGTGCCGAAGGACAGGCCAGCTCAGATGGAGGGCCGGAGGGCCGGAGGGATCGTGGAAGCTGTTCCGAAGGACTGGTCAGCTCAGGCGGATCAGAGGTGCGTGGGCCCAAGGAGACTGTGCCGAAGGACAGGCCAGTTCGGATGAACCTGATGGAGTGTGGTAGTGAAACCACGGAACCTGCATCACCTTCAGTGGAAGTGATGAAATGTAAGTTGGAGGCTATGGAGCAGACCATGAGGAGGATGTCTCGGGCCATGTCCCGAAGAGAGCCGATAGAGTCCATTTGGAGTGCTCCGGGAGGAGGACTTCACTTACTATTCATGGATGGATGGTGGAGTATCAGTTGAGCGTCCTAGATCTCCCTTGGGAGTGAGGACCGTTGGTGGCCATCCAGGAGGAAGTTCGGCTCAGATGAGGCACCCGGCGCAACCGGCTGGCATGGGGAGAGGCGTTACCAGGCTCGAGGTCCCTCAAGGGAGGAAGTGTTGTCCCAGGAGTTTGGGGCCCGTATGAAGAAAGAGCCATTACGGGTTGAATTTGAAGGTGAAGCCTGTAAAGTAGCCTTTTTGCTGCTGCGGTGCAAGACCATATGGAGGACTACGGTCACCTTTATCCCAGCGACAGCAGCAGTGCGGGCCATCGGAGCGGTGTTCAAAGGAAGGGCAGCTGAATGGTATGTCCAATGCCATGACCGCCGGGACCCGTGTTTGAGATCTGTGAGAGATTTTTGCAGGCGGTCGAATAGGTTTGAGATCCATTGGAGGGATTAAGGCGAAGGAAGCGCTGCGCTGCCTGACCCAGGGATCCCGGTCCGTCACAGTATGCGGAAGAGTTTATGGGGTTGGCTGGGAAAATTGCGAATGGTCCCCAGCTACCCTACTCGAGTTGTTTAAGGACGGATTGCGGAAGGAGATCCTCGAGTGGTGTCTGCATCGAGATGATCCTGGCGATGTCGATGGATGGATCCAGTTGGCCGGCAGCGTGGAAGGAATCCTTGCCCAGGTGCAGCGGCGCCGTTTCCAGCCTGCGAGGTCAGGGATCCAGTCATGGTGCAGTTGAAGGGCGATTCCGAGGAGGGAGAGCCTCGCCGTGGTGGTGACAACCGATCCAGTGTTATGAGGAGGCCACCGATGGGCCGGGCCCTTTGTTTTATTTGTTCTCAACCCGGTCATTTTGCGTCCCAATGCCGGCAGAGGCAGGTGCTGGAGCCAGTGAAGGTGGCCTCTGCTAAAGCAGCAAGTGGGGACAATGATGATAAAAAAGTGTTGGGGGGGAGGACGTGGTGGAGGAGACCATTATGTCAGGACTGGGAGACCTGAGCTTAGGAGAAGTTCAGGCTCCCAGCCTGCCATGAGATTGCACCGACCTTTGCCCCAGTTCTTTGGTGACCTTGGCTCCAGCTGCATAGAGACTGTGCTGAGTCAAGTGGGAGTGATGTAACTTCCAGATGTGTGTGAGGCTCCGGAGGGAAGTGAGGTAAACTCCTCCGAGCCTGGACATTGGACAATTGGACTCATAATGCTGGCTCATGGACCCATGAGGTCACATCCCTTTGGACTATGGGATATGCTGAATCACCCGGATATGGTGCAACCCTGCTTGGACATTGCATGGGCAATAGGGAGGGGCTCAGGGTATATAAGGTGTGTTTGGGTGGCGGGACGGTGCTTTTGCTTCACATGTGTCGTACCTATAATAAAATCGTGTTGGACCGTGCTTCAATCTACGCGTGATCCTTACCGAGTGTTGGAGAGTCGTTACAGCCGAAGGTCTGGGGCCTCTGGGTGTATCTACACTGCAGAAGTAATGCAAATTGACACCACTTGAGATGCCATAGTGCATCGCGGTATAATCCTGGTGAAATATATTCTGTTGTGTAGATGCATCCTCAGAAGAGCCTACTGAGGTTAGCCTGAGCTTGAAAATATTGCTTTTGGGGTAATGATAACTTTCTAAGGCACCATCCAGCCAGTTCAATGCTTATGATGATTAGTGGGTCCATACCTTGCAACTGTCCCAACTTGGAAAGCACATTCTCCTTCTTTGACATCAGTTCACATTGTTGCTGACACCCCCCCCCCCCCCGCGCTGGAAGATTTATAGTTCACCAAGAGCTCTGAAATAAATATATGATTATTTCCTTTTTAAATTAAAAACCCTTTCAGAAAGTTTGAAGTTGCGGAAGTTCAAGGCATCAGAAAATCAAGCTGCTGTAACCCCTAAAACAATACTGTCTTTAAGTCTTCAATAAATTGTAACTTTTTCATGATTTTTGTGTAACTCGTATCTTTTAAGTATATACTATATACATTTCCTGTATAAGATGTATATGAAATGCTTTATAAGAAAGTATCAAAATGGAGCCCCAGAAAGAGCCAAACTTCCATGACCCTTTGAAATATTTCCTAAGAACAGGAAGGCTGGGCAAATCCCTCTGGCTGTTTTCCAAGCCAGACAATCGTTAGGTTCATTGTATATATGCAAAGATAAGTTGCTGTTGCTGGTACCAGTCATTATGCTGGGAAATCAGTGCTTATGGGTCATGAGTCCCTCAATGATGACATATTCTGCTCAGTCAGGGGAGGACAGAAGAGAAAAATATGGCCTTGATGCATTGCTTTTGCCTTTCACAATTTGAAAGCAATTTTGAGATTCAAGCACTGTGGTTTTCATGCTATTAGACAACATGGGAGTATGTATGGGAGTAGGTGTGGGTTAGAAATGGGACTTCTCTAAATGTGAGAAATAATCCTAGCTCGTTTTACATTTCCGTAGTTTCCAGGGGTCAAGGCATATCTCTTTTTCCAGGAGAAAAAGATACAACCATTTGGGTTTCTCTAGAAAGTTTTTCCTCTTCCACTCAGTATCAATGCTCATTAGAAACCAAACTTTGCATCCAAGTGGGAAGACTAATGTAGCATCCACAGGGTGCCTGTTGATTTTAATAAATCAGAAGGAATCAAGAAACAGACTCAACATAATGCTGGTCATTTCTGTTCTAAATTGATGTGTCTTTTAAAAAAAGAACCTTGTATCTATACTTATGCCAAGAATATTATTAACACCCACATGCCTAAAGGCCTTGCAGGTGGTTGAGTGGGCATGGAAGTGAAAAGAGAGTAGAAAAAGATATATCATTTGATCACCAAGTTGATCCCAGCCAATGACTGGGTGGGGGTGGGTGGGGTGTTGTTGTTTTGATTTTATCTGGGCATTCCCAGGTTTGCATCTCAACTCTTTCTTGAAATAGCCCAGATTTCCCTCATCAATAATGTTTTTATCCACTCATTGATTACATACCACAACTAGACTCTGACAATATTTCAGAAATTGGTTTTCACCAGTTTGTTACAATTCATTACATTTCAGCCGTCGTTACATTGTGGAGGAGTTCTGAGGCTTGTCTATATTGAAAAAAAGGTCCTATGTGGCATCACATTTTCTCAGTCTGCATTGACCCTACTTTCTCTCTCTCTCTGGCATTAGTTCGCAAACAAAGATTCTCAGGAAGGACTCATCCCACGCTTTCTACAAGTGCGTTGATGACTAAGGAGGTTGGATGTATCCTTCGAGCCTGTGCATTGGATTTTTCTGGTGGAGCGCAGGGTGCACAGAACTGGTCTCACCCTTTAAACCAAAGGTTTGTTTGCCGACCCTACTACTGCCACAAAAATCAATATTTTGCATCTTACACCCTGCTTTTTAGGAGCAAAGGCTCTCAGAGCAGCTTACAATCTAAATAAAATACACAAAAGGCAGTGTGGGAGACCCTTTCTTCTCTCCTTTTAGTGCCAGTTGAGATGGAAAGAAGCATTTCACCTGCTTCTGGATCAAGGCATAATGGAGCTGTGCTGCCTCCTCCTCTTCTCCCTCCACTGGAAGCTGGACATTAAGTCATTCTGGAGGATCTAGAGATTCCTAGAGAGAGATATCGATCAAGTCTGCACATGAGGCAGACTGACAATAGGTGCTTGACAATCCTCTTTGTGATTGTTCATTGGCAGGCTTTTAAAACATCATCCCCAGGTTGCCATGCAGGGTTGGCGTAAACATGGCAATTGAGCACTAGGAACCAAAGCATTGTACAAATAGTATAATGGCTAATGCCAACAAGAGATCACAATTAGAGCAACAGCTGACTATAGATGCAGTTAAGAATCACATCCTGTTACATAAAGCTTCTTTTTTGCATGCTTAATTCATTTGCAAGCCACATGTGTACTCAAGGCTATGGTGTGGGTTGTGCAATCAGTTGCATAACTCTGTGCTCAGCATAACTATGTAGGCATATATTTATGCCATGTTAAACGTGGCCAGGATTTTCAATGTTACAGCTGGATAGGGATTAGACATGTGCATTCAGGGAAAACATTGTCCTGTTTCATGTCCCGGTTTTTGTTGGGGCCCCAATCCACTTTTTGTATGCCTCCCTAAATTTGGAGGGTTGTTTTCATTTCTTTCAATTTGGGGCACAAAATTTGGACCATTATGGTGGGGGGGGTCCACCCACTGGCTGCCCTTCCTGGCATGCATTGTTCTTACCTGGCATGTGCTGTTTCTACTATAGAGTAAGAGGTGCTTGAGTATAGACACTAGCAAGTGTGCATGCTTTCTTTTTTTTTTTTTATGTTTTTATTGATTTTCAAAATTAAGTAAAGAAAAACGAAGGTAGTAGATACCACCTTCTTATCAGAACAATATAGAGCCAAAGGAAACGGGAAAAAGGAAAAAGGAAAATTACAACTTTTCATTATTATAATCGGGGCGTTGGGTAGGGTAGGGAGTGGTGAAACGGGGTAGGGATATTAAACTACTGATAGTAAGTCGAGAATAGTAAAGGCACAGAAAAGATACATGCAGAAAAGGGGGGACCGGGGGGGAAAGGACAAGGGGGATTGGGTTTCTGTGAGGAAAGTTATATACAGTTGACTTCCTTTTCTTCTTCTTGGTGTGGTTTTTAATACAATGTCCTGGTATATAAGTCCTTATTTCTTGTTTATCTTTATTAAAAGTTTACTCTGGAATAGTCGTCTATTTGAGTCCAGTTTGTCTGTTTCCTTGGCGTAGGGGTATTCCTTTTTTAGATAGAATGTCAGTGTGTCCATATTTTTTATTTCATATACCTTTTCCATCCACTCGGCTCTATCAGGGATTTTATCAGTCTTCCATTTTCTGGCCAGAACGATTCTTGCCGCTGTAAACATATAAAAAAATAGCTTGTCTTCATTTTCTTCCAATACTAAGTCCTGATCTATAATTCCCAAAAGGAAGTATTCTGGTTTGGGAGGGAATTTTATTTTGAAAATATCTTGCATGGTTTCATGAATTTGGTCCCAAAATTTCTTTATTTGTGGACAAGACCACCACATATGAAAGTAGCTGCCTGGATGATCTTGGCATTTCCAACACTTGGAATTACTATTCTTATACATTATTTTGATTTTTTTTGGAGTAATGTACCAGCGATGGAATACCTTCATCCAGTTCTCTTTCAAGTCCATAGCATACGTATATTTCAGTTTCTTTGTCCAGATTAAATGCCATTCATTTAATTTTATTGGTCTCCCTATATTTTTTGCCCACTGAATCATGCAACTTTTCACTGTTTCTGTCTCTGTTTCTCTTTCTATCAATTTGTTATATAATTTTGTTATCAATTTTCTCCCTGATGTTATGATTTTCTCCCAGAAATCTTCCTTTTCGTCAAAGCCATTTTTTTTATCTCTATTATACGCTGACTTAATTTGATGATACATTAACCATGATGACCCCCCTGCGAGCGTGGATAGTTCTTCTTGAGTTTTTATTTCTAGTATGCCCTTCTCTGTTTTTAATAGATCTTTATACGTCATCCACTTTCTCCATCCTTGTTGCCGTCTGTGTTCAGCTTCTATGGGTGATACCCACAAAGGTATCTTATGGTGGAAATTTTTTTTATATTTTAGCCATATTTTTATGAGGGTTGACCTGATGAAGTGGTTGCCAAAGTTCTTTTCTATCTCCGTTTTGCCATACCAGAGGTATGCATGCCAACCTCTCCTCAGGTCAAACCCTTCCAGTGTTAAAAGTTTTTCGTTTTGGAGTGCAATCCAATCTTTAACCCACACTAGGGCACAAGCTTCATGATAACTCCTTAAGTCCGGGAGGCCGAACCCACCTCTTTGTCTCTTGTCGACCATTATTTTATGATTTATCCTTGGCCTTTTACCCTTCCAGATAAATTTGTTAATTTCTTTATTCCATGTATTAAATATCTTTTGGTTTCTAATTATTGGAATATTCTGGAATAAGTACAAGAGTTTTGGTAGGACACTCATCTTAATAGCTTCTATCCTGCCCAACAAGGATAGATTGAGATGTTTCCATTGTTCTAAATCTTTTTTTATTAAATTCCATTTTTCTGTGTAATTGTTCTCCAGAAGTTTTGAGTTTTTTGCTGTTATCCAGATTCCCAAATATTTTATTTTATTTTTTATTTGGAATTTGGTTTTTCTCTGTAGAGTCTCTTGTTTGGACATCGTCATATTTTTCGTTAAAAGCATGGTTTTTTTGTGATTTACTTTCAGGCCTGCTACTTTCCCATAATCTTCTATTTCTTTTACCCACTTTGTTATATTTTTAATCGGATCTTCGATAATGCAAATAATATCATCGGCAAAGGCTTTCGTTTTATATTCCTGGTTAGCTATTTTTATGCCTTGTAAAGTATCATTCTCCCTTATTGATTTCAGCAAAATCTCTAAGGCCATAATATATAATAGAGGGGAGAGGGGACAACCCTGTCGTGTCCCTTTGGCTATATTAAATTCTTCCGTTAATTCTCCATTTATTTGTATTTTTGCTTTTTGTTTATTGTAAATGGTGGAGATCGCATTATTAAATTGGTGACCTATATCTAATTCTTTAAAAATTATCTTAAACAAATCCCAATTTAGATTATCGAACGCTTTCTCAGCATCCAGTGCGAGAAGCGTCATTTCCTTCTGGCTATTCGTCTCGTAATATTCAATTGCATTCAGTACTGTCCTTATGTTATCTCTGGTACTCCTGTTTGGAAGGAATCCAGCTTGTTCATCTCCAATCCATCTGGCCAAAAAGTTTTTAAGTCGGTGTGCATGCTTTCTGGGCCTGTCTGCACACCCCGCCACACATGCACTCTCTTTGGAAAGAGAGGGTGTGTGTGGTGGGACATGCAGGTAGGCCTGGAAAGTGCATGCTAGTAAGAGGCACTCAGCTGCAGGCATGCTCTGGATTTGCCTACATGCCCTGCCACACTCTCAGAGAGAATGTGTGTGGTGGGACATGCAGGCAGGCCCTGAGTATGCTTGCAGCCGAGCTCCAGGCCTGCCTGTCTACATGTTCGGCCACACACACACTCTCTTTCTAAGGCAAGGGGCAAGTTTGGATGCAGATGAAAGTAGGCTCTAGACAGGCTTTCATGTCAAGCAGATTTTTGTGTGGGGAGGGGCCTTCCTGTTTCATGCTTCTGAATAAATGGAAGACACAAAAGAAACAGTAGAAATGGCAGAAAAAAATTTGTGCACATGTCTAATAGGTATATGTGGTAGCTGGTTTCAGCTTAGTTAAAATCAGGAAAGTTATATAGATCATTTCAGCTAATGAAGCCACTGAGGGAGGTCATCCGGAGTTTCGGGGTGTGGTGTTATCTGATGCAAATGATGTCCAACTCTGTCTCTCCTTCCCACCTACTACTAAGGAGACTGTTCAGATCCTGAAACAGTGCTTGGCCGCTGTGCCAGACTGGATGAGGGCTAACAAATTGAAATTGGATCCAGACAAGACAGAGGCACCCCTGGTCAGTCAAAAGGCTGAACAGGGCATAGGGTTACAGCCTGTGTTAGACGGGATTACAGTCCCCCTGAAGACACAGATTCGCAGTTTGGGTGTTATCCTGGACTCATCGCTGAGCCTGGAACCTCAGGTTTCGGTGACCAGGGGAGCATTTGCACAGTTAAAATTTGTGTGCCAGCTGCGTCCGTACCTTGGGAAGTCTGACTTTGCCACGGTGGTCCATGCTCTGGTTACATCCTGTATAGATTACTGCAACGCTCTCTATGTGGGGTTGCCTTTGAAGATTTTGCAGTTCAGAAGGTGCAACTAGTCCAACAGACAGCAGCCACGTTGATAACCGGAACGGCATTCAGAGAGCATACAACTCCTCTGTTGTGCTAGCTCCACTGGCTGCCAGTTTGCTACCGGGCACAATTCAAAGTGCTGGCTTTAGTCTTTAAAGCCCTAAACAGTTCTGGTGCAACGTACCTGTCCGAATGCATCTCTCCCTATGAACCATTGAGATGTTTAAGATCATCCGGAGAGGCCCTGCTCTTGGTCCTGCCGTCTTCGCAGGCGCGATTGGCGGGGACGAGAGACTGGGCCTTTTCAGTGGTGGCTCCTCAGCTTTGGAACGCCCTCCCTAGTGACATCAGATCAGCCCCCTCCCTCCTGACATTTTTTAAGAAAGTCAAGACCTGGCTGTTTGAGCAGGCCTTTGTTGATGAAATATAACGGTTTAATTAGATATATGGAATGACGATGATGTGATGGAAAGTGATTTCAACGTGACACTGAGAACTGTAATTTTATGTTTTTAATTGCTATGGTTATTGTTTTGATTGTTTTGGTCGTGTTTTGATTGGAGGGCAGAGCTTGCCTTATGTAAACCGCCTCGAGTCGCCTTCGGGCTGAGAGGGGCGGTATAGAAATGTGATGAATAAATAATTAAGGTTAAGCCTATGGGGCCAAAAAGGGCTATAGTGTGAGCTGGAATGCCCAGCAAATGTAGAGACAGATGCTGGAATGGCATGTTATCATTTTCTTTTCCTATGAAGTTCCTGCATTGTCGGGCATGAGAAAAGACAATTCAGTCTTGCATACTAATGTAATGTTCTCATCCCAAAGAAGCTCATCTGACAGATACTTTTAAGAAGAGATGTGGGTTTTGAAAAGCTCTTGATGGCATTGCCTGTAATTAGAATGTAATTGGTGTAATTGAGAGCCTAAGGCCATTTTTGTTAGGGCTCATTTGCATATTTTAAACATTTCATCAAATCTTTGCCTGTTGTGTGTACCCCACCCCCACACACACACATTTATTTGTACATCTTCAAGTAACTGTTGCTGTCAGCTACAGATAAATTCAAGTTAATCAAGTGCTGTCTTTGTGGTTTCTTCTGTACCTTATAAGAAAGGGCAGTGGCTGCCAGAGGTTCAGTAGTATTGGGAAGAATAGATACTGAAAATAACAAAGTGAACAAATCTGTACCAAATTGGTGTTTTCCTTTTCTGCAGGACTATCCATTATTATCACGGTAGAAGCATTAACCCCTTTTTTCTACAGTAGCAAACAGCTTCCAAAACTATCATTTAAGAGTGCCATTTGATTCTCCACATTGTGTTTTGGATTTTGTGAGATTATAGAATCTTTATTATCAGTCACTTTAATATTATATGGTCTTCCCCCTCACCCCCCTTGCTTACTTTATCCCCTGTGGTCACCATGGAATGAAAGCAACTACTAGAGCAATTACAATGGCTAAAAATTGATGGAAAACCTGCATGACGTAGTTGAGAGTTTCCCTCATTTTGGTCCAGATGTTTTGAATTTCAGTTCCCAGAATAACTAATCATTGGCCAAGGCAGATGAGGTGTCTGGGAGTTCAAGTCCAAAGCATGGCACAGTTCTACACAGACATATAATAGAGGCTGAAACAGTGTTGAAAACAATGGTTCTGGTCCATGTTCCCAGCCATGCCAAATCTCCATCCCTGTCACTGCCAGCTACAATGACAACAGAGGGACCTACCACATGATTGGCAACCTGCCCTCCTGGTTCCGTGCCATGTGAATGGGGGATATCCTACTGTTAAAGGCTTTATCTATATGGCCAAAATAATGTGGACTCACTATTCAATTGCAATGAGTTCACATGTTGCAAGGGATAGATTCACAGCACATCCAATCCATTTCAAGGAAACACAGAATTTTTGCTCAAGGTTTCATAAAACTGTGGAGTAATCCCACAATGTTGTGAGTATGAACAGTTTGGATAGGTCTGGACTGGACCAATATTCTGTCTATAACATCAATTAACCCATATCCACCAATGAGCAGCTCCCTTCCAGAATCCTACTGCCAATTTCACATTTCCGATAAGGTCATGTTGGTTGTCGTACTCTGTGACCAGAACTGCAATATAACCAGCAAATGTAGTGATGTTTAAATGGCCAAAGGGCTCCCAGAGCTGCATTGAAGCCGTTTTAGAGCCTTTTAAGCTAGAGTGTTTGGATAAGTATACCTGGCCTCAGTGTTATTGATGCTGATGATAGGATTTGGAACATATTAGATTTGTGTTTTGTTTCTGTACTTTGATTGGACTCTTGATCAGCCATGCAAAATTATCCAGGTGTTGTTGGGGAAAATTGCCTAATAATTTCTTTCTTTTTAATCTGTCAGGGATTTGGGGAAAATATTATTTCTGCTCCCTTTTGGAATAATAGCTTTGGATGGATAATCATATATTATGAGAAATTTGATGGCCAATATTACATTTATCCCAACAATATAATCAGTGTTTGGCATCGCAGCTGATTTAGTCAATTAGATTTTTAACCTCCTGTCTTCACTTGTCTCTATAGGATTTTTTTAATGCAGCTGTTTTAATGAAAGCTCATCTACCTGTTCATTGAGACATTCAATTTGTCCTTCCTAGTTCTTTTGTGTACACGAATAGAAGCCAGAATTTCTCTCCCTGCTCCCCACATCCGTCCCCATTATGTTATTCATATGGAAATGAGGGCTGAAGGGATGGCTGAAATGACTGCTTTTAGGGGCAGGGGTGGGGGTCAAATTTCCAAGTAAAGCAAATGTTTTGATTTTTCAAAAGAGAAGTGACGTCCATATTAAGGGCTCTGGTTCTAAAAGTGTCTCTATCCAAGCTTGACGGCAATTACCTGCAGGCACAAATGATGGTCTTTAGGCCTCCTAACCCTGGCTAGAAGCAGCAATCAGGTGGTTGGGTAAATGTCGTTTTTTGTCCCTTTGGCTAATTGCAGGATCACAAAATAGATGCTGTAGTAAATTCACATCTATAATATAAGACTGACATTCAGGGCTCAAGCAAGCACTACATGACAGGCTGCCCTTTCTCCTTTTCTTTATTCTCTGTGTACCAGACTGATGATTCAGCCCACTTCTGGTCACTCAAGCTTTTCATGCTTTGGAAACCTGCTAGAGTCACCTGGGGGCTCAGCCAGTCTGGCCAATGGTCTTGGGATTTTGGCAGGATGTGCCTGCACTCATTAGGATTTTTTCAAACTATCCATACAATATAAGTTGTATTCTGGCCTTTCTACTGTGCATTTCCAGGACTATAACTTTTTAACCTATTACTTTTTTGTATCCCAGTAATTTCTGATTTATTGTTGCTGCTAATTGCTATTGTTGGCACTTACTCTGCTCTCCTTTTGCCTCCACAACTCAATGCTGGTAATGATTTCCTAAGGATCTAGACTCAACGTAACCAAAAGGCCTTCTCACCCCTGTCCGCGTGCCAGTGATGAAGTGAAGCCAGGTCTGAACTTAGAAAGTTCTTTTATTGATTAAGTGAGCAAAGTAAAGCATTCTCACACAGAGCAATTCAGCAGTCTGCACCTCACAGCAGAATCAGCATGGCGACTGACTAAAACAGCTCAGCGTCTCCCTTACACAGCTGAAGGTCAAAACAGTGCTGGACACCACTTGTACTGTTTTAACTCTATACATGCCTGGTTACACAACACAGCATCTTATACAATGGTTGAATTGCAGAAACATTTGAAAATCACACTCTGACAATCCCCCTTTTGAATTTCAAATGTTTCTGTCTATTCACAAATACTATCAATCCTAAACATACTCATTCTACATGTAATACGCTCAGTTGTTCCCTAAAACATTCATGTTTTGTAGTTGGTAATGCTTTTGTTAATACATCAGCCACATTAGTTTCAGATGGACAATACTCTAACATTATTACCCCCTCTTCAAATCATAGTGCAACATAGTGTGTTGCACTATGATCTTTGAAATCACCGGGGGTCACTTTTCTCAGCATACCATTCTTCTACCCAATTATGTCCAAAGGGAAACATGGAAAGGCATTCTCCATGTTCTCTCACCCTCAGGTTTGAAAACCTTTTGGAGATTCATCAATGTTTGAGGTTCTGGAAGCTGTACCATTAAAACATAGCAGTGAAGAGACTCAGCAAGGAATCATAAGTAACTTAAAAGGAGGAGCATATTTTGGGAGGTAGAAAACATGGCATTCCACCATCTCATACTATAATGCTCAAGAGATCAGAAAAAATACTGTTATCAAATATAAATCCCAGAATGTCTTCATCCTGCTTTCTTGGTTTCTTTGGCATTATGACTCTAGTATTGCACCTTGCCTTCCCACAACTTTGAAGCTTTTGGCTTCATATAAATGTCGTAAATAAATAAATAAACCCAATTGACTTGAATTTCATGAGGATTGAGTTTAGGAAGAGAGATGGGGTGATGGGAAAAAGAAAAAGAGAACACAGAGGTTCTTCAGCACCATAAAATATTGATAGGAGGAAAAAAAGATTAAGATGAGTATCTAAGTGCTACTCCATTGTTTGGGAATGAGCCAAGATCATTTGCCTCTCTGTAACCTTCAATTTCTCTTGCTTCTGCTCACTTTGTTTCAGAGAAAATATGCAATCACACACACACGCACACGCACGCACACACACACACATTTGTGTAGACTCTAGTATGCATTGTGCTATTACCTGGTATATCTGGATTTTTTATAGATTTATGTCCAGCAATAGATATAGATCATATATTTAACTGAGCAAAAGTTTTAATAAACTCCTGTCCTATCTTTGTAGAGTAAGGCCTGAAAAAAATAATTCACTTGTGTTTGAAAGATCACTGCATGGGAGCAGAACGAATCTACCTCTCCACCATTTGGGTGCGTTCCTTCACCTTATCCCTGATGGAAGAAGACAGCCTGAAGATATTCTTTGGTAATGTGAAGAGAGGGGGGGCCAGAAGACAGTTCCACCTTGTCTCCTGTGCTATGCTAATAATATAATATATTGTATGTGCATATAATATTTATAATATTATAATGTAATACAATATACTACTACTAATAATAATATTATATTATAATTATATATATTTATATTACATGTAATATTACTAATAATATTACAGTATAATGGTGTAGTACAATATAGTAATTTATAATACTGATATGCTAATAATATAATATATTGTATGTATATCTTGCAAGCCACTCTGAGTCCCTTCAGGGTGAGAAGGGCAACATATAAATGTCATAAATAAATAAATAAATAATGTTGCAAAAGAGAGGAGGAAGATTGTATCATATAGGAGCATCTAAATTAGTATTCACTGGAAATCAAGTACAGGATGATATTACTTGAAATCCTATATCAAGGTTGCATATACCTTAATATGAAACCCTTGTACTGAGTTACAATGTGCCACACCCGTTTGGGTCTCGGCTGACGAGAGGAGGGTGCCAGGCTGCCCCCTCCACTCTCCTGTCACCATCTGACATGTGGGTTAAAGGGAATGCACATTGGTTTCTGGGCTGGCAAAGGGGAAGGGAGGCACCTCCCTTCGCCCCTGCGAGCTCGGAATCCAACCCGGGTTAAATGAATCACGTTGCCTTTAACCTGGGTTGGTTTCTGGGCTGGCAGAGGAGAAGGGAGGCACCTCCCTTCGCCCCTGCGAGCTCAGAATCCAACCCGGGTTATATTTAACCCACGATGCTTCTGAGCTGGGGAGGGAGGGAGGGAAGAGTGGAGGGCTTGCCCTCCATTCTTCCCTCCCAGCTGGTGTAAGGAATAATAATGAACATTTGTTATTAATTACGTTTCAATCACGAAATTTATTTAAAATTTTTCGGATTAATTTCTATAACGACCCAGCAATGGAAATCCCCGAGTTTAGAATCAAATATTTAATGGATCAACCACCCCTAGTATCTGCTATTGCTGTTAGCCTGTTATAGCACTGTACTTAATTCCCGCCCCCTTCATATTTTGAGTTTGCAATATCCTTGGCCCAGCCTTTTAATTGCTCTGAACAGACAGTATTATTTTAATATATATGTGTTATTGTGATAATTTTTAGGCTTATGCTGTTTTGTTAATTTTATGTCATGCTGTTTATGTCAGCGCCGCTTGGCCCGTTTGTTGCTCTAACGGGTCAAGCCTAGCGCGCCATCAGATAAGACCAGCATCTGGCGGGCTTTGAACTGGGACTGCCCTTTGAAGTGCCAGGCTCCTTTTCCTGGACTTTGATATGCGGAGAGCCGGATGGTCATCCCTGAGGAAGGAGTGGCACAGCAGGGGGGGCGGGCCAGGGAGGGCTTTTCAAGAGACACTTGCGTGGGAAAACTTTAGTCTATCTTTGCCTACTTTGGATTAAGGACCTATTAAACCTCTTTCCTTCAACCACGCTTGGAGTGAGTTTGATTTACTAGACCCCCCCTTGCCGAAGCTTACATAAAGATAGACTCCCCAACTTCTACGGCCGTGAAAGCCTTCCGACCGTAACCACCTTCGTAAGATGTCTCAAGCGGAGATGGACCCCCTCGCGGACCTGCACCCCGAAGACATGGGTGAGGAAGAGGATATGGATGAGGATGGAGACGGAGATGAGACCGGAGCCCCCGCGGCAGCAGCCCAGGCGGAAGGTGCGGAGATGGGTGCGGAACCGCCGCCGCTCCTCGTCCCCCCGGTGAAGGACGAGACCCGGCGTAAGGTGCCGGCGCGCTCCGGAGGCCGGAACCCAGCCAGGGGAGGCGGCTTCCCCAGCACAGCCGAACTGCGACTGGAGGTGCAGGTATTCCAGCTGACGGAGGCGGTGCAGAAGCTCCAATCCCAGATGGAGCTGCTACTGGCCAGACCGGAGGAATTGCCGTGGGCCACGCCGGATGCGCGGCCCCGAGAAAGGCCGTCAAGCCAGGCCATGGAGCGGCCCACCAGGCCGTCCGGGAGGGTGACTTTCCGAAACAGCGGAGATGACTTCATCCCGTCCAGAGGGGCCTCCACCTTTAACCTGGGCCAGGCCGACCAGAGCCAGGAGGTGGCAGGGAACCGAAGGGATCTGAAGGTAAAGTTCGACGGGGACCCCCGCCAACTCTCCTACTTTGTCACCAATGTGCAGAACTATATGCTGGACTATGGTGATTCGTTCCCTTCGGAAGGGGCCAAGGTGCGGGCTGTGGGGGCCAACTTGAAAGAGGCCGCGGCCTATTGGCTGATACAGATGACAGACACCTGAGCGCCGCAATTGAGGCGGCTGGACACTTTGCTGGAGGCCCTACAAACCCGCTTCGGGGACCCCTTAGCCGGGGAGAAGGCCAAGGCCCAGTTGAGGAAGATTTATCAAGGCCAGAGGTCTGTGTCGGAGTATGCCTTAAGCTTTCGGGCCCTAGCGGGGAAAATCCAGGGCTGGTCAGAGGCCACTATATTGGAGTGCTTCAAGGCAGGCCTGAGGCAGGACATCCTGGAGTGGGCCATGCACCGGGGGAACCCCGAAACCCTAGAGGACTGGATAGTCTCAGCGGGGAGAGTAGAGTGCGACATGGAGCAGATGCCCAGACGCCACCGAGATGGCGGGAGAGCCCGGGGAGTGGGGACGGGCCCGTCGGGGAGGACCGGCCCAGCCCGGAGAGCGTCACCGCGAGCCCGGTCAGCCAGCCGGGAGAGCCAGAGGGGGAAGAAAGGAGCCTGCTTCTCTTGCGGCCGAGAGGGCCACCGGGCGGCCTATTGCCGCAGGAAGGCCCCTTCCCCGAAGCCAGAGAAGGCGCCAGAGGCCAAGCCAGCCACCCCGGCCAAGGGCCCCGCCCGAGGGAAGGCCGCAGCCGCGGCGGAGACGGCGCGGGCACCCCGGACCCTCCGGGAGACGGAGGAGCCGGAGACGGAGGAGAGCGACCCCGAATGGATGGCGGGAAACGACAACGATCTGCTGTAGACGCCCGGCGGCAGATCCAGACCCCTCCGGGCGGTGAGTCTGACCCTCTTGGGTGCGACACGTACAAGCTTGATGTTAAAGTGTGGGGCCCCGGGGTGGCTCAGCCCATAGAGACAGTCGCCATGCTAGACAGTGGGTGCACCCGATGCCTGATGTCCCCCAAGCTAGCAA
Source organism: Anolis apletophallus (assembly GCA_030556195.1). Lineage (NCBI taxonomy): Eukaryota > Metazoa > Chordata > Lepidosauria > Squamata > Anolidae > Anolis > Anolis apletophallus. Next base: position 30,902,434 of record JARBWK010000013.1, on the reverse strand, counting down.
AGCAGTTGGGGATAAAGCCCCAAGCGCTGATCGAGCAGATCCTCTTCTCCCAGCTAGATGGGTCCCCGGCCAATGGTAAGCCAGCTACCCACAGGACAGGGGAGATGAGAGTCCAAATCGGGTCCCACCAGGAAGACCTGAAGTTCGTAATTTCGGCAATGACACACCAGCCCATCATCTTAGGGGCCCCCCTGGCTGCGCGCCCAGAACCCGCAGGTTGACTGGAAGACGGGGGCTATAAAGTTCCGGGACGGGGAGGCTCGGGCGAGGATAGATGACCCTGAACAAGCTGGAGCCCCGGCCCACGAGGGAGCCAGCGTGGGGGCAGCAGAGAGCCCTCCTGGCGGGATCCCGCGAGAGTATGGAGACTTGAAGGAGGTCTTTAGCGAGCGGGAAAGTGACCAGCTTACCCCCCCACCTCGAGCCCCTACCCGCTGCCCCTGATGTCAGAGATATTGGCCCAGCTGGGGGGAGCGCGGTTCTTCACCAAGCTGGACATCCGAGAGGCATTTTACCGGATCAGGGTGAGGGACGAAGACTGCTGGAAGACGGCGTTCAACTGCCACCTGGGCCAGTACCAGTTCCGGGTCACCCCGTTCGGACTTAAAGGCGCTCCCAAAATTTTCCAGCAGTTCATCAACGAGATCTTCAGGGACTTGCTGTATAAGGGAGTTCTAGTTTACCTAGATGACGTGCTGATTTACTCGGCGTCGGAGGCGGAGCACATCGAGCTGACCCGGGAGGTGCTACGGCGACTGCGGGACAACCAGCTCTTCGTCAAGCTATCCAAATGTGAGTTCCACCGGCAAGAACTGGATTATCTGGGGTACCGAATCTCCACGCGAGGCCTGGCCATGGACCCTGGTAAGGTGAATGACGTGCTCGCGTGGGAGGCGCCCCGAACCCGGCGGCAGCTGCAGGGCTTCCTGGGATTTGCTAATTTTTATAGACAATTTATCCAGAACTTTGCTAAGATAGCGCTCCCCTTGACTGAACTGTTAAAAACCAAGGGCTTGGGAGAGACAAAGAAAGCCAGGTCCCCTAGTGCCAAGCTCAGCTGGACCCCACAGTGTCAGGAGGCCTTCGACAGCCTCAAACGGAGCTTCACCAGTCAGCCACTGCTGATGCACCCTCAGCCCGACCGGCCGTTCACCGTGCAGTGTGATGCTTCCGAGGCGGCCTACAGAGCAGTGCTCTTGCAACGGGACGAAGGAGGCACCTTGCGACCGTGCGCCTACCTTTCTAAGAAATTCACGCAGACGGAGAAGCGTTGGCACGTATGGGAGAAGGAGTCCTTCGCCGTGCGAGCCGCGTTGAGCCATTGGAGACACTTCCTGGAAGGCACCGCTTTGCCCTTCGAGGTGTGGACCGACCACAAGAACCTGCAGGCGCTGCAGTCCCCACAGAGGCTCAACGCCAAACAGCTGAGGAGGGCACAGTTCTTCAGCCGCTTCAACTTCGAGCTCAAATACTTGCCCGGCCCGAAGAACGTGCTGGCCGACACGCTGTCCAGGATGCCTGAGGCCGACTACTCGGCGCCAGAAGAAATGGGGACGGTGTTCACCAAGCGCCAGCTGGGCCTGGTGGCCCGCACCCGGGCAGCGGACAAGACCCCTCAGCCGGCCGTCCCGGGGACCCCCGAGCTACTGGCGGACTTGGCGGCAGCCTACGGGTCGGACCCCTGGCTCGCAGAGCACCGAGAGGACCTGACCGAAGCCGGGGGAATCTGGTACTACAAAGACAAGCTGTACGTTCCCCAAAGCCAGAGCGCCCCGGTCCTGACTCAGGCTCACGACTCCACCCTATCCGGCCACTTTGGCCTTACCAAAACTTTAAAGCTACTGGCCCGGCAATTCTGGTGGCCAGCCATGCGGAAAGACACTAAGGACTATGTTGCAGAATGTGAGGTGTGCGCAAAGAACAAGCCAAAGACGGGCCGCCCGACGGGACTGCTGCAGCCAGTAGCCGACCTAGCGGAACCCTGGAGCGAAATCGCCATGGACTTCGTCGTTGATCTACCGCCCAGTGGTGGATACACCACCATTTGGACAGTGGTGGACTTATTCTCTAAACAGGCCCACTTCATCCCGCTGCGCAGACTCCCCACGGCGCCGGAACTGGCTCGCCTGTTCGCCCACCACGTCTTCCGGCTACACGGCTGCCCACGGCGGGTCGTGAGTGACAGGGGCCCTCAATTCACCTCCAGGTTCTGGAAGGCGTTCCTGGCGGGGCTGGGGTCGCAGCGCGCCCTGAGCACGGCTTTTCACCCGGAGACCGACGGTGCGACGGAACGCGTCCAACGGACCCTCCAGCAGTACCTCCGGTGTTACTCCACCTACCAGCAGGATAACTGGGCTGAGTTGCTGGATGTGGCCGAATACAGCTACAATAACTCCGAGCACGCCTCAACGGGGGCCTCGCCGTTCCGCATTGTCGCCGGCTGGGACTTTCCCCCTTTCCCAGCGTTGACCCCGGCGGCCGACCCGGCCGCACCGCCGGCCGACTGGGGGGCTAAGGTGGCCGCAGCCTGGCCGCAGATACAGGCGGCACTCCGCCAGGCCAGGGATTCTTACAAACTGTACGCTGACAAGAAGCGGGGGGCCCAGCCAGTCTATGCCGTGGGAGACCGCGTCTTCCTGTCCACCAAGCACCTCAAGTCCACCCAGCAGTCACGCAAGTTTGCAAATAAGTTTGTCGGGCCCCTCAGCGTGGTGGAAGTTATAAACCCCGTGGCAATTAAGCTGGACCTCCCGCACACCTGGCGCAAGGTCCACCCTGTCTTTCACGTGAGCTTACTCAAGAAAGCTGTGTCCGACCGGAAGTGGTCCAAGCCCGAAAATGCTCCGGTGCCGATAATGGTGGGGCCCCACACCCACTTGGAGATCAGGGAAATTTTGGACTCGCGGCGCCTCAAGGGCCGCCTTAGTTACTTAGTTAAGTGGACTGCCAAAGACTTACACCCCGAGTGGGTGCTTGCCCACCACGTGAGCGCCCCTAGACTGCTGGAGGCCTTCCACACCGCCTTCCCTGCCAAGCCGGGACCCTGATTTCTCCCTCCCCTTTGTTCTTCTCTCCCTTGCAGGTCGTTCCTTCCCGGAGGGGGGCGCTATGTCAGCGCCGCTTGGCCCGTTTGTTGCTCTAACGGGTCAAGCCTCGCGCGCCATCAGATAAGACCAGCATCTGGCGGGCTTTGAACTGGGACTGCCCTTTGAAGTGCCAGGCTCCTTTTCCTGGACTTTGATATGCGGAGAGCCGGATGGTCATCCCTGAGGAAGGAGAGGCACAGCAGGGGGGCGGGCCAGGGAGGGCTTTTCAAGAGACACTCGCGCGGGAAAACTTTAGTCTATCTTTGCCTACTTTGGATTAAGGACCTATTAAACCTCTTTCCTTCAACCACGCTTGGAGTGAGTTTGATTTACTAGACCCCCCTTGCCGAAGCTTACAGTTTATATGTTTTGGAGATGTTACTTGGAAATCGCCCTGAGTCCACCCCAAGGAGATAGAGCGGTATATAAATAAAGTTTTATTATTCTTATTATTATCAAATGCATCTTGATGCGCACTGACGTACAACACACCACCACATGCATATTGCTATATATGGGTCACTCCACTTTGAATATAATTGTCCTGGACTGGACAAAAAAAAATTCAGTCACTTCTATAGGTTTGTCAGCAACGGAATGTCAAACCTTGTTTTCTGTCATTTTGACTTTCTTTTCTGTTGATGTGTCCTCTCTCTCTCTCTCTCTCTCTCTCTCTCTCTATCTATCTATCTATCTGGCATTACTTCACGAACAAAGATACTTAGGAAGGACTCATCCCATGCTTTCTACAAGCGCATTGATGCTTTTTTGGAGGTTGGATGTGTCCTTCGAGCCTGTGCAATGAACCTTTCTGGTGGAGTGCAGCGTGCACAGAACTGGCCTCACCCTTTAAACCAAAGGTTCATCTGCCGGGGCCTAGCAAGCTTAGGTCGGTGGCAGCGAGGTCCTCAGGTCGTAAGTTTGATTTGAATTTCATTCTCTAGATGGTTGACCTTACATGGTTAGACGAGCACCATCTGCCCGGGTTTGAAATTAAAGTTTTCCTTCTCCTAGTATGGTTGCCAAAAGGCTAGAGAGCCCATCCTACCCATTGACGCTCTTTGTCAGACCCTTTGTTTGTGACCTGTCTGGCATGGGAGGCCCTGCCGGTGGCTATTATGCCACTGCCAGCATAGCTCACAACGTCATTAGGGTACGCAAGCCTCTCCCCCACAACAAGAGAGTGCTAATGTTGATGTACAATGTTGATGTACAACAGATGGAAATGACAACATTTAGGATTGAAGATGTCAGTGCTGCTCATAAATTCACCTCCTGCTGTTGATAGCCCCCCAGACAATTGTCAGTCCAATGAGCAGAAGGCCTATCAGTATGAGAGTTTCTCTGTTTCTTCCAAACTATAACAAGGGATGTAAAAGCAGAATGCAAGAAATAAAGGTAAAAAGGGCATTTCCTACTTCTAGTAATAAAATACATGGAGATGGAGAAATACAGGTCTTTTATTGCTAAGTTATTGCTAAGTTTGTTGAAGTCACCATTTAAACTGGTTTAGGATGCAACTCTTTTTAAAACAGAGGCATCAGGTGTCACTCCTGAAGCTGAATTAGGTGTATGTGCATGTGAATGTGAAACATTTAAGATCTAGAAATAGAGAAGATCAAATCTTTTTGAAAGAAAGGCACGATGAGTACGTTATTGGCTATGCTGGAATCTTCTGGGGAATGTGATGCACGGAGCTAGTCTGAAAGCATTTAAATACTCTGGCTTAAAAAAAGTTTTTTTTTCACACAACGCACGTTCAGCCCAGAGAAGGACTTTAAAGTGATGGGTTTTTTTTTCCCTTCTGCTTTCTTTCTTTTTTCTTTTTTTTTTCTTGAAGAGGAAAAAGGAGGTAGGGGAGCTCTCATCAAAAATAGAAACTAATAATGTGGTATTGAACCATTCCTTTGACAGCTAATCCTTCAAACATGATTCTGCTTGGAGAAGAGATTTTTAAAAAATGTAGGGAAGGAAAAGAGGAAAAGGAATGGCAGGGGGTCCTTATTTTCCATCTCACTGAAGATGAGAGAAAAGTTGTTCGGCTTGTAATTTTTGAAAAGAAGAGTACATAGTCTTTCAACTCTGCTGGCCAAATTGTTTTCTTCTTCTTCTTCCTCTTCCTCTCTCTCTCTCTCTCTCTCTCTCTCTCTCTCTCTCTCTCTCAATCTCCACCCCCCCCCCCGCACTTTCTTCCTTCTCATCTTTTGCAAAAGCAGATTGAGAGAAATGAGGTAAAATACCAATTTTTCAAGATGTGTTAATGACAGAATGGCAGATTACAAAATCCATAAGTGGAAGAGCCATGAGGTTATGTTTTTGAGCAGGCACCCATCCACCCCCCTATTCATCACCATGCACAATGGGTTATACCCATCATGGTGATGCCATGGGTCAAACCCTTGTGCTGGCAGGACTAAAAACCAATAGGTTGGAGGTTCGAATCTGGGGAGAGTGCGGATGCGTGGACATGAGAGAAGCCTCCCACAAGGATGGTAAAACATCAAAAACATCCAGATGTACCCTGGGCAACATCCTTGCAGATGATCAATTCTCTCACACCAGAAGTGACTTGCAGTTTCTCAAGTCGCTCCTGACACATACACACAAAAAAATCACCATGAATGGTGTGTAGGACTGCTCTTCTAGGTGAAGTACAATCGTTAACATTTAGTCTCCCAGATATTCTTGGGCTGCCATCTCTATTAGTCTTAGCCAGCCAAGATTATGGGACCTGCTGCTATTAGAATCTGGAATGAATAGGCCCTCTTCACTCCTGATCTAAAGAGCTCCCCAAGGCCATTTAGAATAAGCAAAGTATGCAAGGTGACTCAAGTCACTTTGCCCAAAACCAGTCACTTTTGCCCAAAACCAGGTGTGAATCTGCACTGTAAAATTAATGCAGTTTTGGCAACACTTTTACTATCATGGCTTAATACTATAGAACCGTGGTTGTTGTTGTTTTAGATGGTTTTTAGCCTTCTTTGCCAAAGCGTCTTGGTGTCTCATGAAAATACAAACCCCAAGATTCCAGAAGGTTAGACCATGAGAATCCATTTCATCACAGTATCCATGAGCTGGGAGACAACCAGAAAACTCTTAGTTTGCCCTTTAACAAAATATCATTTGTACACTCAAGCTTTTTCCATAACATGTATTTTGGTTAAAACGTATGATTCTTTTGTCTTACCAAAAATAATGTGCACTTTTGTAGATTTTGCTTTTTTTTATTAGAAAAAACAAAAACAGATTTTATTGTTGTCAAAAGCTCTTCAAAGAGCAGTATTCTCATGCAGAGGAGCGCACATTGTTGAAATTATTTGTTCTTGCACACATTAATGGGGGGGCTGACTTCCTCAGCCTGCATGAAGGGTGATTGAGTGAATGATACCCATGTAAAATAAAGTTCTCTCCATGCATTTTCCGGGACCTCCAGCATGATTTTATGGCATGCTTCCACTGAAAATAATGCATTTAAATAGGATTTGCTATTATTAACAGGTTTGCATTTCCACCGTAATTCTGAGCATGTATCCCCCATGGATATTGGGGTCACACTATTATATTAATATATTATTATTTACAAAAATGTAACCCATTGTATCTTTTTGAAGGTAAGGTATGGATACCTTCAGCAAAAGCAAGCACAGTGCTCAGTTTTGGATCATTTGCTTGATAGATCTGTGAAACGATTCTAATAACTGTTTTAGAAGCGTCCCTCTGGCCTATGTTTCCTGCAAGAGGCTGATTTGTACAGCAGCTCCCTTTACTAACACTGCTCTGAAATGCTTGCCTCGGACCTCCCTCCGGCCCATCCCTCAAGCAGCTGGCAGACCCAGCTGCCCACTCCATCTTCTCAGGCCTGCCACCCTTCTTTTTAATGACCCTGTTCCATGCAGCAAATGAGGCAGTGCTGCCCGTTCCTCCCTCTCGCCTGCAAACAAATTAGCACTCCATTAGCTTAATGAGGACTCTCCCAACTTCCCTTGACAGGATGCCTGACACTCTGCAAGCAGTTGGAGGGGTGGACCAGGCCATGGCAAAGGCCAGCTTATTGATGGGGTGGAGGATCAGCAGCCAAGACACGGAAGCTTGTCTGAAGAAATGTGTATGTCCATGGTTTGCATGTTCAAGTTCCTTTCATTTGGGGAAGAGTATAGCTCAGAGGCAGGGAAGGTTTTTTTTATTACTAAGGACTTCATCAGACACATTCCCTGCCATCTTTCCTAGTCTTCTAAGATGGCCAGCCATCCCATGTCCTTTCTCTCTCTTTTACACACTTCCCCCTGCTTTTGTTGGTTTGTGACTTTACTTCAATGCTTTGTGAAAGCAGAGCCCAACAGAATCCCGCCAGAAGTGCCCTTATGTCATGTAATGTCCTCTGTGGGGCTCCATTTTTGAACCACATGGAAACTGAGCCTGAATCCCATCTGATGAAGTCCTAAATGTGCATCTACATTGTAGAATGAATGCAGTTTGGCACCACTTTAACCACCATGCCTCAATGCTATGGGAATGTTTTGGTGAAACAAACACAAGCACTCTTTGGCAGAAAAGGCTAAAGACCTTGTGAAACTGAAATCCCCAGGATTTCATAGCATTTTGTCATGGCAGTTAAAGACCTGTCAAACTGTATTCATTCTCAAGTGAAGATAAATCCTAAGTTTCTTTTTGAAGGAAGGAATGAATAATCTTAATTTCTCTCAGTTGAGAGAAAGTTTTTGAAACTTATGAGGAATTTTCCAAGGGGTGGGGGGAGCATTTTCTGCATAAGAAATAGCATTTTTAATGTCGAACATAATAGTTCTATGAGAAAATATTGGCTAATATCCCATATCAGCTAGTTAAATAACTTATCCTAGCCTGATTCCCCCAAATCTAATGGACACATCATTCAATTCATTACCCCAAATGGATCTGATGTTGGAGTTCATTATTAGAGGTGTGTATACACAGCATGCATTGTTGTGGGTGGATCTGAGTGAATATGAATATATAAAGTGGCAATTATATTACCACTGGCTAAATATAATTCACTTATTAACACGGGCTATGCTACAAATTGCTGTCAAATCAGCTTCAATTTATAGTGAGATTATGAACAAGAGACCGCCAAAGCATCCTGTTATTAATAGCCCTGCTCAGGTCTTGCAGACTCAGGGCCAAGGCATCCCCGATTGAGCCCTTCCACCTACAATGGTCTCTTCTGTGCTTATATGCTAAGTTCCTATATTTTTTCTGTACCCATAATTGGCAGGATACATTTGCTTTAGATCCTAAAGTGGATTCACCAGGTCTATGCTGTTCCTTTGGAGGATTTCTATGCCATTCTACAATCTTAATTCTGATCTGGGCACTTGCAAGCCAGGAGTAACATAGTTCCTTAATTGAACACCTTGATACTGAGGAGAAGAAAAGAAATCCGCATTCTCTGTGTTTGAAGGTGGATCCTTATCACATTGCAATTAATTCCCAGGAAGGCAACAAAAGGGTGCCTTTCACATTATGCTGTATAATTAAAGTGTTAAAATTCTGAAATGCAGCAATTCGGATAGTTAGGAGCAACAATAATGAAGTTAGGTTTAATGGCACAATGGGATGGGATCTTCAGATAACCAAGAAATGACTTGATTGAACAGAGATAGGAATCATGGAACTGATCTACTTGTTGGACTTGCCTTGCCTCAACATTTAAGATCCGGAGATATAGAAGATAAAATCGTTTTGAAAGAAAGGCATGATAAGAACATTATTTGCTATGCTGGAATCTTCAGGGGAATGTGAAGCACGGAGCTAGTCAAGGAGCCCTGCCTTTGTATTCTCACTGGTATTGCTCTGACCTCTGAAAGAGGGAAGAACAGCCAAGCACAGCTCCATCATGCCTTGTTCCCAATAGTTGGCATTGGCAATATCCCCTGCCTTCATGCTCTGTCATTGCTTTGACTTCTGAAGGAAGCCATGCCTTGGCCCCAGCGTTTGGTCAGAGGCCCTCCTTCCAGATTCCAACTGGCACCTCTGAAGGAGAGAAGAGCAGCCAGCATCTTCTAGATTTAACTCCATCATATTCTTCTACCTTCTTTTGTGGGTCTTGTCTTATTTAGATTGTATGGAACTGTTATGGGATTGATTTGTAGGAATCATGTGGCCCTTCAGTTGTGAGATAAAAAATCTCAGCATAACTAATGTCAATGGATCCTGGGAGTTGTCTGCATAAACAGAAGAATCCTGGGATTTCCAGTCTAATAGCATTGTGTCCCAACCCTATTATATGGTAAGGATTGAATGCTAGAAGTACATGAATAACATGGGTATTTTCTGCCTAATTTTTGTCCCTTACATATATAAACTGATTCTATTTCCTTGGCTCATATCACCTCCTACTTCTACCTGCCAATATTAATAACAACAGCACACTTTACTTATATTCCACTCTATCTCCCCAAGGGGACTAAGGGCAGATCAAAGTACACATACACGGCAAACATACAATGCCCTTTGGGATAGACAGGACAAAGACAAACAGAACAGAAAGGAGGTATGTTGTGTTGATGTCCAGCTTTTTGTGGCCTTGGATGTTGTCCTTGCATTTAGCCACAGGAGGGTGCTGTTGCTCTATCCTCTATGACAAAGAGCCATCAGGACTTCCTCCTTCTTTTTGGTTACTGGGCATTTTCTGAACTTTTCCTTTATGGTGTTGTAAAATACCTCCCCCACTTGTTTTAGCGGTACCTAATTTCTCTACTTACAGCTCAAGCTGTTTTCAAACTGCTTAGGTAAACAATAAGCTGAGCTGACTGTCAGGTGCTCACACTGACCCAGGCTGTTGAACTAGCAACCTTGGTTGGTAGATCTTATCATTGCTGGTGATTTACCAGCTGTGCTAAAGCCCGACCTATGCATCCTTTCCAGGGAGGTCAACATACAATAGCAGATGGGTTTATTGTTGCCCCATGATATTTGAACAGTTTGAACTGTCTATTCCTACCCACTAAGCATCATGCCTGGGCCAGCCAATGAATCCCAGATCTACCTATTCTAAATCTCCTCATTTGCTTGAGATGGCTACACTATTTGAAATGTTCTTCCATGTGAATAATAAAGCTGGATGGGAAATACTTTAAGGGTGGAGAGAGGAAATGATTTTTGATCCATGTTCTTTGCTATGTATTTCCATTGCAACCTTCGTCAAATAGCTGAATTCCTTTTGTAGTGGGATGGCCCTATTTTGAAGCTAAAGATTCTCCGCAGGAAAATGTTTTAGGTAGTGTTGTAACATCAGTGCAAGCTAATAAGTGACTCGCTCATCTCTTCTAGCTTTCCTCTTTCCTGTGCACGTCTCATGAGCTCATTCTGAAAATTAAGTGGCAGATAAGAGTCAAGCAGCATTAGCTTCCTTGAAGCCTTTGTTTGTTGATGCAGCTTTGTTTATAATTTCATGTCTTAATTACAATGAGTTTAGTTTATACAGGTGGCAGGGTGGGAAGGCAAGATCTTTCTCTCTCCCTCCTCTCGTGTGTGTGTGTGGAAAAAACAAGGAATTCCCCACAAGTCAACAAATGCTCAGATGTGCAATTGCCAATATCTCTTAGCAAGAGCATCTGGGCGCTGAAAATCCTTGACTACATTTATGCACACTTAGTGATGAAATGATTTCCCTGGGAATGATGCAGGGATTAAAAGCATTAATTCAGGGCTAGCAGACTGGATAAGTACAGATGAGAGCAACCTGCAGACTGCTTGGGAAGAAGGACAGGCTATGAATGTATTGAAGATGGAGCAGATTCTGTGCATCAAATGGACTCTTTCTCACTGAAGCTGTGATTCCTCTTCAGCCAGAAAGTAGCACAGCAAAGATCTCCACTATGGAATCAACAGGACAAGTCTGACAAAATATGTCCACTCTAGGCACTTCCTAGATCCTCCAGCTCGACTCTATGCTATGCTTCTGCTGGAAGCAATTTATTAAATAGGTTTCACTATTAACTGATAAGTCTGGGAATGTAATCCCCTGCGTATACAATTTGTAAGTTTCCGTGCAAGTCTTTGTGGTTGATGTTTGGTGTATCTTTTTTTTTAAAAAATGCCTACTTGAACAAACATAGGCTTTTGGAAAGTCATGCTGGGTGAGTGCATCCATTGAGAAGGCTTTCTCCCTTCCTCTCACCAAAAGAACCTGGTAAAGGCAAAAGCCCTTCCCTGTGGCTCTAAAGGTTGCCAGAATGATATAAAAGCATGCAACTAAATTTTATTGATTCAATGGTCTATTTTAGAACCTCATCACACAAGGGGGTGGGAGTGTGGAAAAACAGAGGGAACCATCTTCTTTTGTTCCCTACTCTCGCAGTCTCATGCCTTTCCATCTTCTGTGATGGCAACAGCCAATTGCCATCACACATTCTTTGTCCGCCTTTCCTTGCTTCTATCCAGCTTCAACCAATTTTTTTCTCATTGGGAGTCAGGTAAAACCTGACTCTTAAAAATGTAGTCTTTCTTCTGATTCCCTGCTCTGCCTCAATGGAGTCCCACAGGCAACCATCAGAAGTGGCTTTGCATTAGGTGATGGCCTCTGTGGGACTCAGTTATGGCAGCACAGAGCAATGGAGAGAAGATTGTGTGGGACGAAGTCCTTAGTCAAGACTAAGAAAAGAACACTAGGAAACTACCACAGGAAAAAGATTTAGGGGAGTACCAAGAGGTCAATTGGATGGCCCAAAATGATAGATTGGGTCCCTGGAATGAAGATTTCCCCATCTCAATATAATTCTGAACACTAATGTTATAGAAAAACATAGCGGACATCCATCAGCTACCTTTGCTGCAGTGAACCTTCAGCATTGGCTCTTCCTCTTAAGAAAATTCTCTACTAGATAGTTTTGTTGTGATCCAACAGGACTGTTTTAATAATTTTCCTTTTTTTCAGGAGGTGGTGGTCATTATATCAGAGATGCCATTTTGAAATGTTACGGTAAGCGGGCTCTTTTCTCCTCTTTTGATTGAGTTTGCTCCTGGGGTTATCAGCGAGATCTCCTTAGGTCTGGGGATGTTGATGAGAACCTCTTAGTAAGACAAGTACTGTATATTGTGCCTCGTCTTTGCTTACCAACAGGGCCCACAGTACAGCATTTCTTCCTCTCCTTAGCAACCGGAGGTGTTTTCCTCCCCCTGCCTTTCATTTTCTTTTCCATTTGTTTCTTCCTCCAGCAGAGAGATTCAGAACACTGCAGCCAGAATCAAACAGCAAAGTGGCGAGAATGTTCTAAACAAATATTAATCAATTAATATTACATGCAGGGCGACGCGGAGGAGCGTGGAACGGGAGGCTAGCCAGAGGGTATGAAATCGTCGAACACACAGCATGCCTTGTTGTTGCAAATCCCTTGGAGGCATGAGCAATACCCGATGGCATACTTCATCAGGATCTCTTTAAAAAATATATTAGTGATGGAGAGAAATATGCTGGCCGGTGCATTTGTTTGATTTGCTTGACTGCAAAATCGGTGATAAGTTGTAGTGTTTTCCAGGTTACTTTCTTTCATTGACAAGGGGAACAGGGAGGGAGTTGGAAAAGTGTAGGAAGGACAAGCTCAGTCCAGGTATAACACTTTGTTAATGTGAGTAGACCAGATCCTTGAGCACTTACATTGGCACAATTGGTGGCTATATTTGCATAAGACCCTTCAGAAACATTGCAAAAGAGATATCCAGTATCTTTTTCTGCAGCACCTAACTAGCTCTCCAGTGCACAACAAGGTAAAAGGGAGTGGTGTTTGTCCTTGTTCAGGAGTGCAGGGAGGTGCATACTCCTTCTTCTTCCCCGGCTGTTTAATGCAGGCATGGGCAAACTTCTGCCCTCCAGATATTTTGGACTTCAACTCTCAGAAATCCTAGCCAGTATACTGACTTGGGAATTATGGGAGTTGAAGTACAAAACATCTGGAGGACCAAAGCTTGACCATACATGGTTTAATGGTAGGCAGAAACAAGCCAGATATTTGTTAGTCATCTGGCCACAAACCTTCTGGCTGGGAAGGATGACGCTATATCATGAGGTCAACTGCTTGTAGTTGCATCACTTTGGAAAACTGTCCAACCCACCTGAGCCCACTGGAGCTTTATGATCCATCAACAGTCAAAACAACATTGGTGGTTGTTCCCCTGTTGTCAAGTGCGAAGGTCTTTCCTCCCTTTTCCAAAGCTAGTGTTTCAACTCTTTCGTACATTCACACATAAGAAGCTGCATATGTCGACAAAAGGCCTCCTCATACTGGACTTCCTCATACTGGGCTCAGTCCAGCTCTAATGAAAACTTTCACAATGTGGATGTACGTATCCAGGTGTTTCAGGAACACAAAACCTCTTCCTAATAACAAGTGTTTTTGCATTACTGAGTTCAACACCGGGACTGTGGTGCAGCTGGCTGGGAGTCAGCTGCATTAAGATTACTACTGACCGAAAGGTCATGAGTTCGAAGCTAGCCCGGGTCAGAGTGCGCTCCCGACCAATTTTATGTAGCTTGTTGTCTACCTTTGCAGCCCGAAAGACAGTTGCATCTGTCAAGTAGGAAATTTAGGTACCACTTTGTGGGGAAGCTAATTTAACTGATTTACAAGGCCATAACATCTCCAGGAAGTATGCAAAGAATGAGGAAGCGACAGCTCCCCTGGTGGCCAGAAGCTGGAATGTTAAATAGCCTCTGAATGTCTGTCTATAGATGTTGTGTGTCTATGGCATTGAATGTTTGCCATATATATGTACATTGTAATCCGCCCTGAGTCCCCTGCAGGGTGAGAAGGGTGGAATATAAATACTGCAAATAAATAAATAAATAAATAAATAAGAAGCTGCTGATTAAATTGATTATTTTTCTGACTTCCTGGTTTTTCTACACATCAAACTATTATTAAACCCAGCTACATACAACTAAATGAAAGACACATTGCTTCCTTGTTTGCCTTCCTATCCACCACTTTCTGTTCCCTTTATTGTTTTCTCACCTCTTAGGCCGTATGCTCCTGGGAACAGGGACTTGTTATCTGCAAAGTAGCAAGTACTCTAATAGCTCTACAGATTAACAACAAAAAACAACAGCATGCCACACCAGACCAGAGGTTAGGAAGCCCATAAATCCTGATCATGAGGTCCCAAGGGTATCTTTCTGAGTGACTGCTTATCATGCCTTCCATTGAAAATATGAAGCTAGGGGCTAAAACTGTAGCACATGCAGACATTTCTTGTTTGAACCCATTTGCAACTCAGGTCACATAGGTTGCACAAGATTCTTAAGCAGTTGACTAGCCTTCCTGAGGCTTAAAAACACAACTCCTATCAGATCATGACCAATGATGAGGGATGATGAGAGTTGACATTTGGAGCAATTAGACCATTTTACAGCAGCTGTGGGGCTGTGCTTGCTATTGCAGTTGAACTTTGGTGGCATCCACTATAATCCCAGCATAGTATAGCCAGTCCTCCATATTGACTGGGGTTAGGTACAATAGATAAAATAAACACCACTCTAGGACTCTCTAGGTCTTCCACCACAACTGTATAGTCAACTTCTAGAAGGACCTAGAAACTCAAAGAGAGACCCCTTTTGTCAACTCTGTAAACAATCAAATCTGCAATAATTGCACCTGAATAATAATAATAATAATAATAATTATTTATATTCCGCCCTTCTCACCCCGAAGGGGACTCAGGGTGGATCACAGCACACATGCACGGCAAACATTCAATGCCGCTTTGTATAGACAATACACAGACAGACAGAACAGAAAGGAGGTTGTTGACTCTGTCCAGCTGTTTTGGTGAAGGAAGGTGAGTCCAGCCACAGAGGATGCTGTTGCTCCATTCTTTGTGACAAAGAGCCATCAGGACTTCCTCCTTCCTTTTTGGTCACCCAGCATTTTCTGATCTTCTTTCTTTATGGTGTCATAAAACACCTTCATTTGAATAGCTGAATAACTGTGGCATAGCTATACTGGCATGAACTAATGTTACATAGTCACTAGGCCTACTTGATCCAAGGTTCTAAATGGTTCAAAAGTACTTACAAAACAAAAGTTCTGGTAGTGAACATTTCAGAACTCAAACAAAACTTTCAAAATTTCAGTATAAATGGCAGTTCCTAATTGGTTCTGTCTTAAAAAATCACTAATAATGAAATAATAATGAATTGTTGATAGAGTTCTGAAATGTTCACCACCAGAACTTTTGTTTTGTAAGTATTTTGAACCATTTAGAACCATGGCTCAGCCAGGCCTAATAGTCACTGATTGGGATCACAGCCAGACTTGGTCATTGCTGGGCTACTGAATTATCAAATCTACATTTTGCGGTAAAATTACCATCACAGTTTTCTTGTAAGAATAATGGTCAGCAGGGATTTTCCACCTGGTTTCAGTGCAAGACCATACTTTGAGGGTAATTTTGCTTTATAATAAGGTTTGTGCTCTCTGACTGCTTTGTGCTTGAAGACAAATGACATTTCCCTTGCTGCCATCATGTTTCCAAATTTTGGCAGTGCACTCCATCATCATTGCAGTACTTGGAGGGCTGCAATAAGGAACAGGTGGGTGCACTGTATTGCCCATCCCTGCTAGAGGCACATGGAGAAGGTGAGAAGTGTACACTTACTTCTTCACAGTGTGAAATGTTCATCAGCTGAATGGGCCAGGATTCTTATCATTAATGTGCCTTTTGTATTACTTACTGCTCCTTGTTTTTTCCCATCTTGAACTGTTCATCATCAGAAGAAGAAAGGCCTGCATCCCTAATGGCAGTTTTCCACTTGCTGATCTTTCTATCTCGTTGCTCTGCAAAATCGTCTCTCTTTTTCTGTATTTGTGCCCCCTTGCTTCTCTTCCCTGTCTTGGAAGCCCTGTAGTGAAGGTAGCAACAGAGACATCTGATCTAAAGACAATGGCCCATTCTTTTGTCCAATTAGACCTCTGGATGACACTTTGCGAAAGAAGTGGCAGATTATTTTCTTTATCCGGAGCCCTTCAACACCACCGCATTAATCATCATTAGCTCCACTCGCCTCCTGCTCGTCACCCCACCCCTGGATGGCATCCATGGAGCTGTGTTCTATAGGAATTGCATTGTCATTGCCAACTCATTAATATCCGCTGATTTGAATGAGGTGCTGATCCTCCTTTGTTAAGCGAGGCCTGAGAAACAGCGGCGCTGATGCATAATGCCACCCGAAAAGGTGCTCACCAGCCATTGAAGACCTCCTCCGGATTAAATTTTCAAATGTCAGGCTAGAAACAGAAGCTCATTAAAAGTGCATCCTCAAAAAAAATGCAAATGAAGAAGAAGGCGGAAACATACACATGGACATTCCCCCTCCCCCTTACAGGCTGTACCAAAGCCTGTATTTTTCCAAGGCCACATGTGGAAAAGTGATTACAGAGCAGCCTTGATTAATTAAGTGTGAACATTTTTAGCACTTCTCTGGTAATAAACAATACAACTTGCCCAGCAGCCTGTTCTCTCTCGTTCCATGGTGGCACAAAGCAGAACGGCCAATTTTCTACTTGTCTGATGTACGAAGATCAGATTTGCATTGATGGCAAAACTTTCATGTTGGCAGCAATGTGAAGAGATGGTGGGAAGGAGGGAGGAGATGATGGGAGGGAGGGAGAAGTTCTCCTTGGTGGACCCTCTGCTCTACTTTAGCCAACAGCTCGTCAGCTTCACTGGCTTAGAGGGCTCGCGTTAATTGCCTCCCTCCCACTGTGTTGGAAATTGCTAACAAGATATGTGCCGGCCAAGAATACATTTCACATGCAGATTTAAAGGTGATGCAATGACTTTATGGCAGAAAAGGAAATGTTACCTGTTTGTTTTGAATTTAATAATCTGCTTAAGCGGTGAGCCTGGCAGATGATAGCCGGGGCCCTGGGGATCAGAGGCAGGACAGAAAATATATTGTTCATAACCAGGCCTTACATTAGGTAGAATGGGACAGCCACTTCAAGTGGCAGAGGCTGGAGGAGAAAACAACAGTAGACCTTGAGTTATCCTCATAGATTTCCCTTCAGGTGTGTTGGAAGGTGCTATTGCATTGCCAGTATTCAACTAGCAGTTTTGTAAACTTGTGTGTGGAATGAGAAATGGTTTTCTTTTGCCCTTCAGGCAAAATATCTTTCAAAATGCCCAATTTTTCTCTTCATTTACTACTGTAAAATACTGTTTCTAGTGTATCGGCCATATGACGTATTTTGGGATGTCATCACATGGAGGTCCAGAATCCAGGGGACAGTGGATGAAACTGTGGGACAGCTCCCAGCTTTGTCCTCTTACAATTGTGGGTCATGGGTTGCCATCCCACAACATTTCCATGTTGTCCCTTTCTTCAATGAAGCAGGGGACAATGGAGCCCCACCTGAAATATCCCTGTGTCGTTTGATGGGTTCTAACAGACTCTGTCACAACAGTGTGCTGGCAGCACACCAAGATAAGGAAAACTACCTGTCTAATAAAGTGGTTGGATTTGATGGGACTTGTAGCTTACAACATCTGGAGAGTGCCCGGTTACCTGCTTTTTCTCCTTAATGGAAAGCCTTACTTCGCATTGTGTTGGTGAATGTATCAACCCATGTTTAGTCTTTGACACACAGAAGCTGGCACTATTATGTAGCTAACTTCAGAGAGGAGGAGATAAAGAAAACACATAATGACATCACAGAGTAAAAAAGAGGAATTGGATACAGTGCAGATCTTTTAAAGAATTGTTTGAGGCATGTCTAGAATGGCAACAGGCATGCAGCAGAGTCTTTTTAGTGGTGACACTCACAAATCTGGAAGTCCCTCCAGTTGATATTTATGACAAGATGACTTCCCCTCTCTTGTTCAGTTCTTCTATCATCTAAAAACACTGTTTTTATACATTTGGTGGCTTTTTAAGGTTCCTGTAATCAATATGGATTCTCTGTTTTGTGTTGTAGTTTCCTAATTGCACGATGTATAGCTCTGTTATGCATTTTTAGTGGAGAACCAGCATTTTTTTTAGCCAGAGAGGTGACTCACAAGTTAAATCAAGTCAATAAATAGATTTAAAAATGGATCCAGAGTAAGAAATGTGAGTACATTAACCTGAGTAAATGTGAGTGAAAAGACAAAGAGGTTTCCATGAGACAAGTTACTTCTAAACTCCTTGTTGTGAGGGGAGTTTAAATGTGAACAAGCGACAAGAAAGACTGTGCTATGTCATTCTGAGACAGAATGTGAAAAGGATATTTATAAAGTAATTATTATGACAGGATGCAAGGTTCTCCCCCATCTAACTTGGCACCATGTTATTTATTTATTTATTTATTTATTATTTGCATTTGTATTCCGCCTCTTCCCGAGGGCTCGTGGCGGGTTACAAGACATACATAGTGATCGGCAGGCAACACTCATGCCGACTCACGAACAAAATAAAACAATGCTATAACCATAAAAATAACAAAAATGATACTAAAAAACATCATTAAAACATTGTTAAAATTACACTAAGTGACAAAAAACGGTAACACAGAGTCATAAGTCGATTGAAAGCAAGAGGCGTTATATGTCAACCGAAGGCCTGCTTGAAAAGGAAGGTCTTACAGGCCCTGCGGAAGGGGCGAGCTCCCGTATGGCTCTAGCCTCCTCCGGCAGGGCATTCCAGGCCGTTGGAGCTGCTACTGAGAAGGAGCGCTGCCTAGTTGATGATAGGCGGCAGAGGCGGATCAGTGGAATCTCCAGCAGGTTTTGCTCTGCTGAGCGGAGTGATCTCGGGGATCGTATGGGGCAAGGCGGTCCAAGAGGTACGCAGGCCCTAGACCGTACAAGGCCTTAAAGGTCAACACCAGCACCTTGAAGGTGATTCGGTACTCAATTGGCAGCCAGTGCAGTTGCTGGAGGATGGGCGTAATGTGCTGCCTCACCGGCACTCCTGCCAGCAGGCGAGCAGCGGCATTCTGCACTAGCTTGAGTTTCCGAATCGTCGCCAAGGGAAGGCCAACGTAGAGGGCGTTACAGTAGTCTAGTCTCGAGATGACCGTCGCTTGGATCACCGTAGCCAGGTCATTCCTGGACAGGTAGGGGGCCAGTCGCCTAGCCTGGCGTTGGTGGTAGAACGCCACCCTGCTGACCGCGGAGACCTGGGTCTCCATGGTCAGCAGGGAGTCGAACTGAACACCCAAGCTCTTAACAATTGACGACGTGCTTAATTGCTCGCCGTCCAGAGTAGGCAACCGGCACTCATCCCGGCCAGGCCGACCAGGCCATAGGATCTCCGTCTTCGACGGATTCACCTTCAGCCGGCTGGCCCGCAGCCAACCAGTCACGGCTTCGAGGCACAGATGGAAGCAATCGGGTACGGTATCCGGCCTGCCGTCCATTCGCAGCAGAAGCTGGGTGTCATCAGCGTACTGATAACACTCCAGACCAAAGTCGCGGGCCAGCTGGGCCAGGGGGCGCATATAAACGTTGAATAATAAGGGGAGAGAATGGCCCCTGGGGACCCCACAGTTAAGTGGGAGCCGCCTGGAGACCATCCCGCCCCCTCCACACGCTGTCCCGATCCCGGAGAAAGGAGGCCACCCATTTAAGGGCAGTCCCCTGACTCCGGAGCGGATAGGCGGTGGGTCAACAATGCATGGTCTACTGTATCAAACGCTGCTGTCAGATCTAACAAGACAAGCAGTGCCGATCCACCCTGGTCCAGCTGGCGGCGAAGTTGGTCTGTAATGGCGACAAGCACGGTCTCCGTCCCGTGCCCAATACGGAAGCCGGACTGGAAGGGATCAAATCCAGCTGTGTCTTCTAAGAACTGCTGCAGCTGATCCGCTGCTGCCCTCTCAATCACCTTGCCCAGGAAGGGCAAGTTGGAAACAGGCCGGTAATTGGAGGAGCCGAAGGGTCTAAATTCGGCTTCTTCAGCAGCGGTCTTACCATAGCCTCTTTTAATCCCCCTGGGAAGACTCCTTGCTCAAGGGAGCTATTTAAGATCGTGCCCAGGGGGGCCGCGTAACCTCTCCTGGCAAGGTCTAATAAGCCAGGAGGGGCACGGGTCGAGGGAGCAAGTAGTTGGTCTAGCTGCAACAAGTAACTTATCGACAGCTGCTGCGTCCAGCAATTGGAAACGGGTGAAGGTGGGCCCGCCGAGTGGCGGCGGAGTCTCGAGTTCGCTAACTGTAGCAAAAGTAGCGGGGATATCCCGGCGGAGCAACGAAATCTTGTCGGTGAAATAGTTCTGAAAAGCCTCAGCTGTCGGAGCCAAACCCCTATCATTTGGGACAGTAGGGATCGCTGTCAGAGACCGAATTATCTTAAAAAGTTGAGCCGGGCGTGAACTAGCCGACTCTATCAAGGAGGAATAATATGACTTTTTTGCTTCCTTGATAGCATGCTCATAAGCCTTTTAAACAGCTTATAAGCTGATTTCAAGCTTCGTCACGGAGTCTCCGCCACACGTCCTCTAGCTGTCTCTTCCTCCGTTTCATCGCCCGCAGGTCCTCAGAGAACCAAGGCGAGCGATTAGTCCGAGGGATGAGAGAGCGTCTGGGGGCGATTTCATCAAGGGCGGCGGAAAGACTGGCATTCCAGTGTTCCACCTGCCCATCGACGGAATCGCTGGGAGAATACTGTTGTGAGCGTTGGTAGGCTGCTCAATAATCACACTCACTCGGGTATTGAGGAAATGCTTTATGAGTCCTTAATCCAAGGCAGCAAAAAACCGTACTGAAGCCTTCCCTCCAAAATCCCTGCTCAAAACTCCCCGAGCCCCTCCCCCCTCTGGCGAAGAGCCAATCCTTGAACAGATCACCCCGGAACCCCACCCCTCGTGTCCTTTTTCGGGGAACTCCAACAGCTCAGAAACAACAGGGAGTAACATGGAGCTACAGAAACAACATGGAACAAGGAGAACCAAAATGGCGGCCGCGCCTCCGATCGCTCGATCCTCTTCCAAGATGGCAGCCGCGTCTTTGTCCATTGCGCTATCCCGCATTGGACAAGGCGCCGCTGACAACTGTAAGCCCTACCTTCCCTATTGTAGCTCACTTTTTGTCACTGCAGTGATCGATCACTCTGCCCACTGTGCAATGATCCCAATTCCCCGAAAGCCACCTTCTAAGTGATGTAGCCTGCCTCTCAAAAGCATATCATGAAGCATAGGGCATCTGAAGAGATGAGCCACGTGATATTGCTATACTTTGACATATGCCAAGAATGTCATCTGTAAAGCCTCAAGAGGTTCCTGCTGATGCCTGATGCATCGCTTTTTGGCTACAGCAGCATTTTTCAACCTGGGGGTTGGGACCCCTGCAGGGGTCATGAGGGGGTGTCAGAGGGGTCACCAAAGACCATCAGAAAATGGTCTTCTGTTGCTCAAGGAGACTCTGTGTGGGAAGTCGGGCCAAAGTTTGTCCCAATTCTATTGTTGGTGGGGTTCAGAATGCTCTTTGATTGTAGGTGAACTATAGATCCCAGGAACTACAACTCACAAATGTCAAGGTCTATTTTTTTCCAAACTCAACAAGTGGTCACATTTGGGCAAATTGAATATTCATGCCAAGTTTGGTCCAGATCCATCATTGTTTGAGCCCACAGTGCTGTCTGGATGTAGGTGAACTACAGCTCCCAAACACAAGGCCAATGCCCACCAAACCCTCAGAGTATTTTCTGTTGGCCTTTGGAGTCCTGTGTGCCAAGTTTGGCCCAATTTTATTGTCAGTAGAGTTCAGAATGTTCTTTTCTAGGTGAATTACAAATCCCAGCAACTACAACTCCTAAATGACAAAATTAACCCCCCCCCTTACACACACACAAACCCTCCACCAATATTCAAATTGAGGCGTATTGGGTATTTGTGCCAAATTTGGTCCAGTGAATGAAAATATTTATTTATTTATTTACTTATTTATTTACTTAATTTATATTCCGCTCTTCTCACCCCGAAGGGGACTCAGAGCGGATTACAGTACATATACTTTGCAGACAATCCCTGCAGTTCAACATATACATATATTGACGAACATAGATGAACAAAGACGAACAAAGAGGCAAACTTCTGGCCACCAGGGGGAGCTGACACACTCCTCATCTCTCTCAGCGTTTTCCAGCTTCCCTTGTTGTTCTTCCGCATTCCTTCAGCGATCCTTCAGAGTTCTTTATGGCTTCATAAATCAGTCAAAATTCATCTCCCCACTTAATGTGGTACCTTTATCTCCTACTTGACAGATAAACTGTCTTTCGGGCTGCAAAGGTCGACAGCAGGCTACACTTAAGGTCGGGCACCCACCCTGACCCGGGCAAGCCTCAAACTCATGACCAAAGAAAGAGAGTGGGGTATTCTCCTCACAATACAAGAAATGAGACGACGGGAAAAACGTAGCAAATTCAGTCAATTTCAATGATGTAAATTATCAATGGATTTATTGTAGAACTTTTAAGTGGAATATAAGTGGATCAATCTTTCTAAATGAGCCTTCCGTAGAGAATCCCAAACGCAAAAATACATCAATTCCGATTCATATGGGTATCAAAATATAATCCGGGATATCTCGGAAGGGTGCAGGTCGACGGTCTGGTTAATATAAGGCCTTGCCGTTTCACCTATCAAGGCTTCATCTGGACCTGGCACATTGTATTAATCCACAAATAATAAGATTCCAAAAATATTATTTATTGTTTAATATGCGATTGTTCTAAATATTATGTGGGGGAATCTGGGCGTGAATTGAGATTAAGGATTCAGGAGCATCGTTCGAGATTCAGAACTGGCAATGAATCATCTGCTCTAGTATATACACACTTTAAACAAGTTCACAAATTTGACAGCTTTAAAGTTCTAGTTCTTGAACGCATCACTCCCCAGCCACACCAGGACATTAAACTAATGCTACGCAGATGAGAATGTTTCTGGATAACAACCCTCTGCACAGAATTGCCCCTGGGGCTAAATGACCGTTTAACTCTTAATGAGATCTTAATGTAAATTACCCTCATTGTAAACCAATTAGGACACACCTGATGTTTTTCATGAACTTAAACCGGCTTTCTCCGGGCTGTGCCGTCCGTGTGCTTGGAAACGCCAAGTGGCTGCGTCCACTACTGTGATATATTTATGATTTAATACTGGTATGTATCATTTTACTTTTAGCCTCGTGTCTTTTGGGAATCATTCTCTACTATGGGACTGATATAATTGTTTCTGCGTCATGCTTACAATATGTGTATATATTGACTTTATTATCAGATTCACCGGACCAGTGGAATCTTATTATTTGTGGATTAATACAATGTGCCAGGTCCAGATGAAGCCTTGATAGGCGAAACGGCAAGGCCTTATATTAACCAGACCATTGACCTGCACCCTTCCGAGATATCCCGGATTATATTTTGATACCCATATGAATCGGAATTGATGTATTTTTGCGTTTGGGATTCTGTACGGAAGGCTCATGGTGTATTATTTAGAAAGAATTATCCACTTATATTCCACTTAAAAGTTCTACAATAAAGCCATTGATAATTTACATCATTGAAATTGACTGAATTTGCTATGTTTTTCCTGTCTCATTTCTAAAACTCATGACCTACAGGTCAGAGAGATCTTATGCAGCTGACACCTCCACACCAAACTCTAATAATTGGGGCAAAGGAGCCACATCCTGGCTGTAAACTATCTCGAAAGGGGACTTTCCCGTGGAAGAATGCATGGAGCTATTATATGCCATTTCAGCATAAGGCAACAAGTCTGACCAGTTATTCTGCTCCTTATTACTAAATATCCGCAGATATCCTCCTAGTGATTTTTGCGCTCTTTCCACGCCCCCATTGCAGCAAGGATGATAAGCGGTCGTAAGTTTCCTTTGAGCCCCCAGCATCTCTAAAAACCTCTCCCAAAACCGGGCAGTAAACTGAACCCCTCGATCGCTGAGAACCTGTTCCGGGCATCCGTGCAACCGATACACATGCCGCACGTATAACTCAGCCAACCTCTCTGCCGATGGTAACCCTTTCAAAGGGACAAAATGGGCCTGTTTCGAAAATAAATCCAGCACCGTCCAAATATATCTGTACCCCCGACTAGAGGGCAACTCCCCCACGAAGTCCGTACTGACATGCGTCCACGGCCGCACTGGGGAGGCCACCACTTGGATCAACCCTCGAGGTCTAGCAGCAGGATCCTTATTTCTAGCACAATCCTCACAATGCTCCACATACTCCTTCACCTCCGCTCTCATACCTGGCCACCAATACCGTTTCTTTATAGCCAAAAGCGTTTTCGTCACTCCCCAATGACCAGCAGACTTATGATAATGATTAAGCTGCAAAACCTTCCTCCGCACACTTCGAGGAACATACACCTTATTCCCCATAACCCATAAACCATTCAACATCTTGCATTCACCCCTATGATCTTGCAACCACGCATCACCTTCGTAACCCTTCTGTAACTCCAAACACCACTCATCTATCACTCCTTCCTCCTTTTCCACCTCTCTCTTTACCTGAGACCTTGTCTGCACTGCTAATCCCCAATGCTCTCTTGTAAACACCTCCTCCGCTTTCTCCAAACAATTTTCCCCCACATCAGGATACCGGGACAACGCATCCGCCACCACATTCTCACTCCCCTTTATGTGCTGCAATGAAAAATTAAACCGGGCAAAGTACTGAGCCCATCTCACCAATTTGGGAGATAGCTTCTGAGGGTTCTTCAAATACTGGAGGTTCTGGTGATCCGTTAACACCACAAAAGGAAAAGCCGCCCCCTCCAGAAACTGACGCCATGTTTGCAAAGCACACCTCACAGCAAAAGCCTTTCTCCCAAACGGGCCACTTCCTTTCCAGCTCCCCAAACTTCTTCGAGAAATATGCACACGGTCTCAAATTTCCCTGTTCATCCTTCTGCATCAGCGCCCCTCCATATGCCCAAGCGGAAGCATCACATTGTACCACAAAAGGCTTATCTACATCTGGATGCACTAGTAGAGGACCTTGGGTAAAAGCTCTCTTTAATCTATCAAACGCTTCTTGACACTCCTTAGTCCAACTTAATTTCGCCCCCGGGGACTTGGTCTTCTTTGACTCCCCCTTCCCCTTAGTCTTTAACAACTCCGTAAGTGGGAGAGTTATCACTGAGAACCCAGGTATAAAGGTACGATAAAAGTTTGCCAGTCCCAAGAACGCCTGCAATTGCCTCCGGGTTTGCGGAGCCTCCCAGCTCAACACATCCTCCACTTTAGCCGGATCCATGGCCACTCCATTCTCACTAATCCAATACCCCAAAAAATCAATCTGACTCTTCCCAAACTCACACTTACTTAACTTCACATACAAACTAGCCTGTCTTAACCTCTCTAACACCTCTCGAACCAACTGAACATGCTCTTCTCTAGTACGCGTCACAATCACTATATCATCCAAATACACAAAAACTCCCTTATATAAAAGGGGGTGTAGCACCTCATTTATAAGCTGCATGAAAATACCTGGAGCTCCAGCCAAACCGAATGGCATCACGGTCCATTCGTACAGCCCGAGAGGGCAAGAGAAAGCAGTCTTCCACTGATCACTTTTTTTCACCCGCACCATATGGAACGCATCTATCAAGTCCAATTTGGTGAAAAATCTACCGCCCCCTAGCTGGCCCAACAAGTCCTTAATCAAGGGCAAGGGATAACAATTCGTAGTGCTAATAGCGTTCAACCCCCCATAATCGATGCATAATCGCAACCTCCCATCCTTTTTCTCCCGAAACAAAACTGGTGCTGCAATAGGAGATTCAGACCTTTGAATAAACCCCTTCTCTAAATACCCATCAATCTGCTCCCTCAGAGCCACCTTCTCCTGCACAGTCATAGCATATATTTTTCGGTTTTGGCATGATAGCCCCCTCTTTAACCTCTATACTACACTGTACATTTCGAAAAGGGGAAAGACTTTGGGCCAATATAGGGTTAAACACATCGGCATAATCCCAATATTCCACAGGCACCCCCTGTACCTCGTCCAGAACCCCTTTCCCCACATTTGGCTCACATTGCACCTTCCCAGACTTCCAATCAATTTTGGGATTGACTTGCTCTAACCAAGGCAGTCCTAATACCACCTCATGACCTTTAATGGGGGCCACTACAAAATCAATACCCTCTTCCCAAGGTCCCACCCGACCTTTTAAATCTTTAGTGCCCAAAGAAAACGGCCCACCCTTAATAGATGACCTGTCTAACTGAGTAAAAGTAACAGATGTATCCAAAGTTTTCATGCCCCCCAGATCATCTACTAACTTAGGGGACATGATATTCTCTGAACACCCACAGTCAACCAATGCTTTTTTCTCAATAATTTCCTTCCCTTTAAATAAACCCAGGGTGCATTGTACACTTGGGGGACTCACCCCAACACTTTTCGAATCAGTATTGTCCACAAAAGCCGCCCTAGCAGATGCGACTTTAGATGGATCCGAACGGATAGGATCCTGCACCGGCTTCTGCCGGCACTGGGACGCAAAATGGCCCGGCTGGGAACAGATGAAACAAAGGCCACGTCCCATCACTGGTTTCTTCATATTACTGGCTCTGCTATCACCGCCGCCATGACGAGGCTCTCCTCCCCGGAATCGGCCCTCAGCAAAACCGCGTCCTGACACCCTGGATCTCGCCAACTGGAACCGTGCCGCTGCACTTGGGCTAAGATCCCCTCCACGCTGCCGGCCAACTGGATCCAACCATCAACGTCACCTGGATCCCCGCGATGCAGACACCACTCTAAGATCTCCTTCTGCAGGCCATCTTTAAATAGTTCAAGCAATGTTGCCTGGGACCATTCTGCAACTTTTCCGGCCAATCCCATAAATTCCTCTGCATATTCAGTGACCAAACGGGATCCCTGGGATAGACTTCGCAGCGCTTCCTTTGCTTTTATCCTCTCCAGAGGATCACGGAAGCGGTTTCTAATAGCTTGCAAGAAGGCCCAGACCGACGTTAAACATGGATCTCTACGGTCATGGCACTGCACATACCATTCAGCAGCCCTTCCTTTAAATACTCCTCCAATGGCTCGAACTCTACTACCATCACTGGGGTAGAGATGCCCATAGTCCTCCATATGATCCCTCACTGCAGCGATAAAGAAAGCCACCTTGCAAGCCTCTCCTTCAAATTCCACTCGCAAGGGCTCTTTCTTCAGTCGTCCACCATACTCCTGGGATTGCACTCTCCTTCCCCGAGGGCCCTCCAACCTTTGGACTCCTCTTCCCATTCCTGCCGGCTGCAGGGGACGGCCCACCGGGACCGGATTCACTTCTGACGCAGGATGACCACCCTCCGTCCACACTCCCAAGGGAGATCTAGGACGCTCAGCTGCTGACGTCTCGCCATCCATCCAGGAGTAAAAAGTGAAATCTCCTCCTCCCGGTGCACTCCATGCCGATTCTCCTGGTTCTCCCCTGGACATAGCCTGAGACATCCTTCTCATGGTATGCTCCATCGCCTCCATTCTGCACCTCATCACCGCCAATTCTGATAGCGGTTCCGGTTCCGTGGTCTCACTACCACACTCTGTCAGGTCCACCTGAGCTGGGGCACTCTTCTCCTCAGCTTCTCTGGTCCTGCCTTCCACTGGATCCACCTGAGCTGGCGCTTCCTTCCGCACAGCTTCTCTGGTTCCTCCGGCCATCCGGACTCCCATCTGAATGGGGCCTCGCTGCCCCATTCCTCTCAAAGCGCTCACCTGAGCATCCCATAATCTCTCCGCTTCTCGGAGCCCGTCCACCTGAGCCGGCGCACCGCACTCCGTCACTCCTCCGGACCCGTCCGGGAACCCCACTTGATCAACGGTATTCCACTCCCAATCCATGGTTCTCCAGACTTCTTCAGGAGCCATATTCCACATATCGATATACTCCTCTTCCTTCCAAGCCAACCTCTCCATTGCTGGGAAAGTTGAATGGGGCTTTAGCTTCTGTAATGACGCTCCAACTTCGGTAAGGATCACGCGTAGATAGAAGCACGGTCCAACACGATTTTATTGCAGGTACAACACTTGTAAAGCTAAAGCA
Organism: Anolis apletophallus; assembly: GCA_030556195.1. Classification (NCBI taxonomy): domain Eukaryota; kingdom Metazoa; phylum Chordata; class Lepidosauria; order Squamata; family Anolidae; genus Anolis; species Anolis apletophallus. The sequence continues at coordinate 30,874,303 of JARBWK010000013.1, read as the reverse complement.
CCGTCCCGCCACCCAAACACACCTTTTATACCCGAACCCCCCTCCCCTTGCCCACGCAATGTCCAGGCAGGGTTGCACTGATTCAGCAAGTCCCATAGTCCAAAGGGATGTGACCTCATCAATCTCTGAGTCAGCACTAATAGTCCATTGTCCAATGTCCAAGTCCAGAAGAGGTTACCTCACTTCCCCTGGAGGCACCTGGAAGTTACATCACTCCCAGACTGACTCAGCATGTCCTTCAGTAACTAGGGCAAAGGTCTCAGAGAACTGGGACAAAGGTCAGCCACCTCATGGCAGGCTGGAAACCTGAACTTCTTCCAAGCTCAGATTTCCCAGATCTGACAGTACATCTCTTGATATAGGACCCCAGCTTTCATTGGATGAAAGGTCCTGCCTCCATAACACTGCTGTGGCTTCCAAGGGGAAAAAGAAGAGACAAACCTTCCTTCCACCCCAACTGCCACTGCTCTAGCATTGGAGGGAAAGAAAGCAGCCAGCAGTTTTAAGACTTAACCTCCTTCCCAGTTGCCATTCTCTTTTTTGTCTTATTAGATTGTGAACCTGATGGCAGAGAAATGTCAAATAAAAGCTGTTATTTGAAATTTTTAAACTTATGGTTGTGGTATAAATGAATAAAACGTTTTCCCAACATCATAAAAACAGGTATTTTTCATCATTTTTTAAAAACCCATATCTAAATACTGTATAGCTGGCTGCAGATGGATGGTACAAAAAGGCTCCTCTTTGCTCTGTCTTATTGTTTTAACATCCAGAACAAACATAAGGCAATAGAATGAAGAGACACAAGCCTACGTAGTGTGTAAATCCTGAAAACTCTCATTATTTTATAGCATTAAGTCATGGCATTTAGAGGAGTATCAGACTACATTCATTCTATAGTGTAGATGCATCCTACATTAGCTGGCATCCTGGTGGTGTCTTGTGGATGCAAACTTTCACCTAGGACAGTGATTTTCAACCAGTGTACCGCAGAACACTAGTATGCCGTGAGAGATAATCAGGTGTGCCGTGGGAAATTATTTTTGAACTTCATTCATATATAAACTATAAGGCACATCTGTCCCTTTAAGAAATGGAACCATAGCACTCTCGCATCACCTCAGAAGTGATGTGAGAGTGGTATGGTCGCGCCATCTTGGATTCGCTCAGACGCGGCTAAGTAAACAAAGTTAGAGTTAGTGCTGCAGCTGCGCGTCAAGTGACAATGCTGCAATGTGTGAGGTGATTGGCACACATTTGAAAACTCTTGAGGAGAAGTTGTCATTTTATTTCCATTCAGCCTTCACAGAATGCCTTGACTGGGTTAGGGACCCATACAGCTCAACATCTGTTGCTGGAAAAGTCATGACTTTAAAGGAGCAAGAGGAACTCATTGAACTGAAACAAGATCGTAGTTTAAAGCTAAATATGCTGATCTTCCTTTGGACAGTTTTTGGTTATCTGTTTATTTATTTATTTATCTTTTATTTATCGTTCGGCTTCTATGCCGCCACTCCAGGCGGGCTCGGGGCGGCTCACAACACTAAAGAAAAGAATCACAGGATAAAACAGCAAACAGAATAAAAACAGAGCATAAAAACATCATTAAAATATCACAGTAGCAACAATTAAAAATGACCTGGGATGAGAATAGCTTCCAGCAGGGGGGGTACATACCACTAGGACCTACACATGGAAGGCGAGCTGGAAAAGGTGGGTCTTGCACGCCCGCCTGAAGGGGAGCAGGTCGTGGATGGTACGCGTATCTGCAGGAAGGGCATTCCAGAGTATTGGTGCAATCACCGAGAATGCCCTTCGACGAATGGATGTTGCCAGGGAGTTCCCCATTCTGGCCAACAAAGCTATTTTGACATTGCTCCACATATCTTTGAGATGAGATTCTCAAGCTTGAGTGCAATAAAAACTAAAAACAGAGAGGGACTGACAGCTGTTGAGCAAGAGCTTTGTGTGTGTCTTTCTACCATTCCTGCCATTATATCTATTTTGTGTTCATCGAAACAGGCCCAGGTTTCACACTAAGTGAGTGTATAAATACATTTAAAAACATATTATCTATATGTATTACTGTGTTAGAGTGTCATTTTGGTTGGTGGTGTGCCCCAGAATTTTGTAAAAGTACAAAAATGTGCCACGGCTCAAAAAAGGTTGAAAATCACTGACCTAGGAGACTAGATTGGGCATTTTTTCCCAATGTTGGACAATGGCTTTCAGTTCAAGTTTGGAGAAACAGAATTGATCATATCATGCCATTGTTCATGTGGTAACAAAAGCAACAACTCTAAAGGGTAGCCTGAGTAGCAACAGAGAAGACACAAAAGTCAAAACTACACAGAATGATATCACAAATACTAATATTTGTTCAAATATTGTTCATGTGGTGTCATTGTGCATGACAGTGTGGATATTTTTGCACACTTGATTCTGTATTGGATGACACGTGTGAGCATGCATTCCGTTGCCCAACATGTTGATCAACCTACTATAGAGTGGTACAATTGTTGACGTGAGTGGTACACAAGTCAACACATGAAGAGTTAGACTACATGACAATGTAGGATTATGTAAAATAGAAGAAATTATACAGATTAGCTTGATCAACAAAACAAAAGGTAAAAGTTTCCCCTTGACATTAAGTCTAGTCGTGTCGGACTCTGGGGGGTGGTGCTCATCTCCATTTCTAAGCCAAAGAGCCAGAGTTATGCATAAACACCCCCTAGGTCATGTGGCTGGCATGACTGCAGGGAGCACCATTACCTTTGCACCAAAGCGGTACTTATTGATCTATTCATATTTGCATGTTTTTGAACTGCTAGGTTGGCAGAAGCTGGGGCTAACAACAGGAGCTCAGCCCGTTCATGTATTCAAACCTCCAACCTTCTGATCAGCAACGCCTGCAGCCCACTGTGCCACAGTACTGTCTTTAGCTTCCCTCAGTACAGAATGCTGACATTGTTAGCTTGGAATAGCCCCAACACCATCTAACATGTCCTTCCCTGCACTTAGTAAATGTCTCAAAATAATCCAACTTTTAGATTTTTTAAAAACCACATGGGACTACCCTGGCTCTCTTCTGGCTCTCAGTCAATACATGATCAAAAATGTACTTTCTTAAGAGGATTACCAGGTGGCTGTCTGAATTATTAAAAAAAATGAGTTTGAGTCAGTCCTTGAAAATGTTCATTTGTTTGAAAGGTCAACTAAATCAGATTTCTCAGGTTTAGTATGCTGACTTTTTATCCCTTTAAGTCTTCTCTCTTTAATTATATTCTTCTCTCAAAGTGTTATATTACATGGCATACAAAGGATTTGTGAAGCTCAAGTGTAAGATTTATTTGGGGGGGGGGGGAGTTAGATTTTATCCCCCCTTCCTTCAAAAAGAATATGTATCTTTCACAGCTTAAAATTACTTTTTGCCCACAAAATTAAGCCACAAATAAGTTGGGATTTTTAAAAAAATTTCAAAACCATTTTAATCCCCACTAGTTCTGTTGTTGTGTGCCCTTAAATCACTTCTGGTTTATTTCAACCCTAAGGTGAACCCATCATGGCATCTTCTTGGAAAGATTTGGTCAGAGGAATTTTATTCTTGCCCTCCTTGGAGGTTGAGAGAAAGTGATTTGCTCAGGATCACTCAGCAAATTTCATGGCCTATTGGAGATTCAAAACTTAGTCTCTAGAGTTGCAGACCAACATTCAAATCACTGCACTGCTTTGGCACTCTCCAAGTAGAATAGACTCACTGAATTAATTTGGTATATATTGGTCAATGCTTGCCAACAATGGTCAGTGCCATCAGTTAACTGGGATTACTGTAGTTGGGGTGAAGAAATATTGTTGAACTTTGAACTAATGTTCTAGAATCTTCCAGTCAGTATAGCTATTGGCCATGCTTCGTTGAGATCTCTGGAAGTTGCAGTCCAAAAGAAGAAGTTTCTTCTAGCCAAAATGGGATCCCAGAAGGATAAGATGAATTGGTGAAGGGAGCCACAAAAGTGGATTCTAGGGGGCTAAACTTTGCCTTCCCCTAGGACTGTGGTATTCAGCATCTTCCATGGCTTTTTTGAAGTGTAGACTAAATTCCAGAGTGGATCCACCCGATCACTAACATGGGAACCACTGCCATTGCTCCGTTGGGCTTCTGGGAAACAAGAATGAAGAATTAGCACATCTGGAGAAATAAAAAAGTTTGCAAAAGTACCGTATATACTCAAGTATAAGCCAACCCAAATATAAGCCAAGGCACCTAATTTTAGCACAAAAAACTGGGAAAACGTATTGACTCTAGTATAAGCTGAGGGTGCAGCAGCTACTGGTAAATTTCAAAATAAAAATAGATACCAATGCAATTAGATTAATTGAGACATCAGTAGGTTAAATGTTTTTGAATATTTACATGAAACTGTAATTTATGATAAGACTGTCCAGCTCTGATTAAACCATTATCTTAACCTTCTTCAATGTAAATGTGCTTATGTATCCTTCCAATAAATATAAAAGGAGTAAAATAATACATGTAATAAAACTAATAATAGAGGAAAATAATGGAAATGTAATAATAATGATAATAAATAGAATAAAATAATAAATGTAATAACAATAAATAAATAGAATAACAATTGTAATCATAACAACAATAAAGTAAAATAATAAATGTAATATTAATACAGAGTAAAATAATAAATGTAATAATAATAAATAGAGTAAAATAATAAATGTAATAATACCAATAATAGAGAAAAATAATAAATGTAATAATAAATAGAGTACAATAATATATGCAATAATAATAAATACAGTACATTAATAACTGTAATAAAATAATACTAATAGTAGAGTAAAATAATAAATAACCTTGACTCGAGTATAAGCTCAGGGGGGCTTTTTCAGCCTGAAAAGGGGGCTGAAAAACTAGGCTTATATTCGAGTACATACAGTATATATTTAAAACAGCCAAACTATAACGATGGGTCAAAGAAACCTAGCACCAGTCCGATTGCAGTCGCTGTGAGATGCAAACTGTGTTCAAAAATTCAAATGGAAAACAACGCTAGGGGCAGAATGGCTGGTAAAGGAGGTTTCGACTGGCTGACTTGCTGGCTGGCAAGAACCTTGAGTAGGAGGGCTCCTTTGAGAACGTGGGAATGCGCAACAATATTTCATTGCAGATCCCATTTGTTAGCTTCACAAGATATTAAAATGTTATCAGCCATCCTAAGACCATTCCAAGAGCCGCGGACTCAGTATTCCCCACTGAAGACATGGTTATGAAAATAATTTTTCCTCCCAGTTTTTCAGCCAGAGCAGCAAATCACATTGCTTGATTAAATTAACATGTATTGGTATTTTCTCCTGTTGATTTGTCTTCATACTCTGTTTAGATTGTCTTGTCACAACAAAAACACAAAGGAGGAGGCATTATGATTGATTTTTTTTTAAAAAAAAGAAATTATTGGCTCTGAAAAATCCCCCCTGCTCTTCTTTGACAGTTTCTGGTTAACATCCAGAGGAAACCGTGTTAAAAATGTTGAGAAATAATTATGTTAAAATGTCAAGCACCCATTATTGAGAGTGGAGAGACATTTTGATTGAGCCCAAATCAATTTTTCCCTCTGTGTCATAACGTTCCCGGCATCCAAGTTTCCTTTGGTGATTTGCTTCCACCAGTGCGGTTGTGTTAAGTGCCTTCATAGGTCTGCCTTTTGTTTAATCTTTGATGCCTGTTAAAATCTATTTTCCAGATTGTGGCATGCCCCCACAATACATACAGAAAATTGAGCAAAATAGAAAGATTATCCAATCATTTTTGCTTTCTAGACTTCCACACAGGCTCCCTCTGAAAACTCTTCACAGAGCAACCATTCAATAATGTGATGGTCAAAATTAAATATTGAGTAACAGACAATGATAATGATGGTGATGAGACTCCTTGATATATAATCTCAGCAAGATTTGACGATTTTTTTTCATGTCAAGAACGAGTTGAGAAACTGCAAGTCGCTTCTGGTGTGAGAGAATTGGCTATCTGCAAGGACGTTGCCCAGGGGATGCCAGGATGTTTTGATATTTTAACCATCTTTGTGGGAGGCTTCTCTCATGTCCCTGCATGAGGAGCTGGAGCTGACAGAAGGAGCTCATCCATGCTCTCCCCGGATTTGAACCTGCAACCTGCCGGTCTTCAGTCCTGCTGGCACAGGGGTTTAACCCACTGCACCACCGGGGACTACAAATTTGGATGCCATTTGAAGAAAAGGTTTGAAAAAACATTCATGGAGAAGGATATTACCGGTTATTTGTACTAAATGTGGAAAGTTGGGATTATTTCTGCCATTGTTTTCCCAGTTTCTATGTATGGTTGCACAAGCTCAACAGTGACAAAAGCTGATAGAAAAACAATCAATTAATTCATTTGAAATGAAGTGCTGTAGAAAGCTCTGCGGACATCGACTATGCAGGTTAGCAGGTAACCCTATTGAAATGAAGGATTTCAGGCCCAGAATACCATAGTCAATCTAGAATACCTGGAAAATGCCCAGAGGTGCCGTATATTGGGTTTCTGTTTTTTTCCGGGCTGTATGGCTATGTTCCAGGAGCATTCTCTCCTGAAGTTTCATCTGCATCTATGGCAGGCATCCTTAGAAGTCGTGAGGACCTCACAACCTCTGAGGATGCCTGCCATAGATGCAGGTGAAACATCAGGAGAGAATGCTCCTGGAACATAGCTATACAGCTTGGAAAACTCACAACCTAGTGATTCCCGCCATGAAAGTCTTCGACAATACGGTGCCATATAATGTTAGAAATTATAAATAAACCTGCAGATATCTGTACCGTGGATTTGGGATTTGTACTGCGTTATTTGCCCGAAGATGTGGCTCGTTCTGCAAGCAAAGCCAATGCTCTGCCACTGAACTCCAACCCATAGACTAATGGTTATCAACCTGTGGGTTCCCAGATGTTTTGTCCTTCAACTCCCAGAAATCCTAACAGCTGGTAAACTGGCTGGGATTTCTGGGAGTTGTAGGCCAAAACACCTGGAGACCCATAGGTTGAGAACCTCTGCGTAGACTGTCTTTGGTTGGGGACTTTCCAGTGAACCATATAGTAGGACACACATGAACATGGAGAAAATCAATTTGTTAATGTTGAAATATTAAGGGAAGCGATTGTAAAATTGTATTCAATTATTTTCATCCATTATTTGTTATTGCCACATTCTTGAAATGATACTTACAAATGCTAGTTGTTATGCAAAGGTATCAAACACTTAATATTCAAAAATAAAAGCAAGCAATTATCAAGCCATTGCTGGTTTTTTAATGAACTGTGGGTAATGAATTGATTTTTGGTGAATTACTTCCAAGTTCTGATTGCAGAATCATCCAGTAGCAGCTGGTGGCTTTGTTGTCAGTGGGGTAGGGAATCCATTATGTGTTTTACTCTGAAATGCAAAAGAGCTGTTGGGGATAACTGTTGTTGAGTTAAAACCGTGTTCCATCCACCACATAAGCATTGAGCCATATCCATCAACTTGCCAGTCCAATTCTAGTCCAAGGTGCTGCATTGTGCAAATGTGCAAAAGCCTGGTCCCATAACCAAGATTTTACTTTTTTCTTGAATGCTAGGAGGGAAAAGCCACTCTCCTTTTTGTAAGCCGCTCTGAGTCCCCCCTTGGGGGTTGAGAAGAGCGGGGTAAAATGCCGGAAATAAATAAATAAATGGGGTCGATCGTATTTCGCTTGGAAGTGCATTCCATAAGTGGGGAGCCACCACCGAGAAGGCCCTATCTCTCGTCCCCATCAACCCCGTTTGAGAAGTTGGAGGGAGCGAGAGCAGGGCCTCCCCAGATGATCTTAAATTACAAGGTGGGACGTAGAAGCAGGTGCGTTCAGACAAGTAAGCTGGGCTTCAACTCCTAGAAATCCTAACAGTTGGTAAACTGGCTGGTACTCCTGAGAGTTGTGGGCCAAAACATCTGGGGACCCACAGGTTGCGAACCACTGCTTTAGGGCCATCATAGACTGGAAATGACTTGAAGACACACAACACAACTCTTGGGAAGCCACAAGTAAAGATTTGAAGCTAAGGATTCAAAACTGCACAAAGAGTTCGTTAAGTAACGAAAGCGCCCTCCAAATACCCTAGAGCAGGATGTTACTGACCTTTGGTCTTCCAGGTCTTTTCAACTTCATCTCCCAGAATCCCTGACAGTTAGCCAAGCTGATTGGTTGTATTAGAAGTTGAGGTCCTAAACAACTGGAGGACCACTGTCCTAGAGGACAATTTGGGGCAAGGCTTTTTTTGGGGTGAGGTTGAGATGTGGGATACAGCCCTCCAAGGTGTCCCGGGGCCTAATGTGACTCTCTAGCTTTCCACAGTTGCCTACCCTTGGTTTAAATCTGTAACATATGGATAATATACCCTGAGAGAGATGAAGAGCTGCTTGGTGGATCAATTGTCATGCCTTCGGTATTTTTCAGATCCTTATCAGGAGGGTGCTTTGAAATGTTGGCTCTCTTGAATATCTGCTTCTCCAGGGAGGGCCTTGTCAGCTGCTGGATGGGAGTGCTTGCTTATGTCTTCCCACATGTGAGTTGCTGCACAGTCACTGATGTGTGTGTTTTGAAAGCAGCAGAGGAAATGTAAACAGAGCAGCAGATTTCAGTCTGATTCACTTCATCCTCTAAGTCTATTCCATTAATAAACTCACTGACAAGTGGGAAGCAAGAATGGGGAGAGGGGGAAATGTTTTCCTTTCTTTAGCTGGCAGTTTGCTCTTATTGTTTGTTCATTATCAGCATCAGCAGTACTCACTGCTATTGATGGACTCACTTCTTAGAAGGCTGGAACCACTGCAGCTCCTTTACCAACATACAAACAGAATCATTGCCTGGGATTTTCAATATGGTTGTTCCTAATCGGAGCATTCACTTTTGATCTTCAAGGGTCTAAATCATATAGGATGCCTGCCAAAATTAAGCATTGTGCCCACAGCAGACATTCACGCAGCAACCCATGTCCGTAACAAGAGGGCATGGAAATGCTGGAAGCGGTGGTGGAGTTAACCTGCTCATCCCTATTCATCTTTATTTAATTTGTTTATGAACATGGGGTTTCTCTCCCCAATTTTATACTTTAGTTATACCTTTGTGAGACCAGCCCTACCAGATGCCAATCTTATTATGATCTCCAGATTACTACCTCAGCCAAAACGTCCAGATTATTTCCTCAGCCTACAGGTTGGCCAGCACCCGACAGAGAGCGTTCTCGGTGGCTGCACCGACATTGTGGAACTCTTTGCCAGCCGAGACGTGGGCCCTGCAGGACCTGATGGCCTTTTGCAGGGCTTGCAAGACTTGGCTATTTCGGCAAGCATTTGGCGACTGACTAGCACTTGAACATCAAATCTCGCCATCTAATCATGCCACCTCTGTACTGCAGATCAGTCTTAATCCGAGCTATGTGATGTTTTTATGACACATGTGACTGTTTTTAGGAATGTTTTTGTGATTTTTTTAGGCTGTTTGCGTAATTTTATTATGTTGGAAACCACCCCGAGCCTCGGGGAAGGGCGGTCTAGTAAATCCAAATAATAAATAAATAAATAAATAGCAGTGTTGGGCATGTGACTTGATCTTAAAGTCTTTCAGGGTTAATTAGATAATATATTTAGAAGCATAGCTCTGCTCAACCAAGTGGCAAACAAGGTCTGTCTGTCACACCATGTGATTTTCTTCACCTAGCTCACTTTACAGTTGTGAGTTTTCTCCCTCTGGTTGGAAACATTACTTTTCTCAGAATCTTTCAGGAAGCATGCCCCAAATCCAGCTGTTGGCCATGGTGAGTGGTTACAGCAGATCTATTAAATTGAGAACTTGAGAAGTTCACATTTACAGGTTTGACTATAGCGGATTAGATTAACCTCTCATTTAATTGAAATGTTCTTTCCATAAATTTCTAGATCCTCCAGTGTGACTCTGTGGTCAATTTCTGTTAGAGTTTGATCACAGAATCAGATAAGAGGACCTGAAGGGATTATTTAGGTATCTCTAGGTCTTCCAGTGTGGTGATATGGTTAGTCTCTGGCAGAAATTGATCATAGAGTCATAAAGCTGGAGCCCCCGGTGGTGCAATGGGTTAAACCCTTTTACTGGCAGGACTGCTGACCAAAAGGTCATCTATTCAAATCCAGGGAGTGGGGTGAGCTTCCATCCGTCAGCTCCAGCTTCTTATATGGGGTCATGAGGGAAGCCTCCCACAGAATGGTAAAACATCTGTGATTCCCCTGGGCAATGTCCTTGCGGGTGGCCAATTCTCTCACACCAGAAGTGACTTGCAAATTCTCAAGTCTTTCCTGACACACACACACACACAAATAATCATAGATCTGTAAGTGACTACAAGGGCTACCCAGTTCAATCCACTACCATGCTGGAATCATACTGGGAAACAGAGAGATTCCTAGAGAGGTGTTTTTTCAGAGGGAAACACAATGGGTTTTAAATTTATGTTTTGGGTTGTTGTAGGTTTTTCGGGCTACATGGCCATGTTTTGGAAGCATTCTCTCCTGACATTTCATGCACATCTATGGCAGGCATCCTCAGAGGTTGTGAGGTCTGAGGTTGTGAGACCTCCCAACCTCTGAAGATGCCTGCCATAGACGAAGGAAAAACATCAGGAGAGAATGCTTCTAGAACATGACTATATAGCCCCAAAAACCTACAACAACCCAGTGATTCTGACCGTGGAAGCCTTCAACAATACAATTTATGTTTTCCCATTTTTGCTGGCATTCCGTGTCCCTAATTCCAGTGAATGTACTGAAGCAGTGGATATGTTCTATTTGGGACAAACAATATGACATAAGACTATTTTTAAGGTTTGAGTGCTCTAAAAGAGGGGAACAAAGATATGTATTCCTTTATAGAGACATTTAGAGCTGGGAACATGGACAGAGGGACAGTGAAAGTGTATGCAAACTCTTACGGAGTTTATATTTCAGTCAAGATTTATGCCTTAGCTTTTCCCCAGTATCCCCAACAATTACAAGCTTCCTCAGATCAAAACTGCAAACAAGGGTGACTGGCTAGCTCTTGTTTCTGAAATGAAGCTGGGATTACACACTGGCCTCCTTTGTTGGTGTTATATGCACTTGCACATGCACAGCACACTTGCACCCCCTTTGGAGCTAAGATGAAGCACAAATCTCTCAGGTTGGCAGAGCTGAATGGCATGCACTTTTCTGAATACGAATATGACATAACAGTGGTGGGCCACCTCTGAACAAACCCATGGATAAGCCATGAAATAAAAACCAAACAGTGACTGCAATCCTATGCATAATGACAAACATAGGCATACAAAATGCAGAGAAGGGAAAGCAAGGGTGTTAACTCAGTAAAGTTGCAATGAGGTAAGTCAGGAACATGAGAAATAGATAGCTCAGGGATGGATGTCTGCCATCCTTTGTGACCACTGTATGGCATTGGGAAAATGTAGCTGCTAGAATTATAGAGAAAATTGAGTTGGATGGGGCCAGATAGACCTTTTAGTCCAAACCCCTTCCATTCAAGAGCACACTAGTAAAGCACTCTTGAAAGATGCCCATCCAACTTGTGTTACAACACCTCTGAAGTGTTCACCATTTGCCGAGGGAGTCTATTTCCTCTGTTGAACAGTTCTTAAAAGTTTTTCTAGTTCAGGTGGACCCTGTTGTCCTGTAATTTGAATCCATTGGTTCTAGTCTTTACTGCAACAAAATATAAATTTGCTCCCTCCCTTTAAATAGCAATGGCTATCATATCAACTCTTCTGTAAGCTAAAAAAAACAACAACCAACAACTGGCTCCACAAATCACAATTGTTGATTTTCAGACCTTTTAGCATTTTGGTCACTTTTCTCTGGATGTGTTACAGTTGCTCAATATCCATCCTAAACTGGGGTACTCAGAATGGTCAGTGCTACTATTAAATCCCCTGATCTGGATATAGAAGTAGTTTAGGATTACATTGGCTTTTTAAGATGTTGACTTATGTTTAGCTTATGGTCTACTAAGACCCCCAGATCCAACAATTTTCAAACAAGTGTCACCCATCTTCTATTTCTCCATTTCACTTCCCTTGCCTAAAAAGAGTAGATTATATTTATCCCCATTGAAATTCAGTCTCTTAGTTTTGTCCTCCAATATGTCATAGTCATTTTGAAATCTGATCATATTTGGGGTAGGAGCCAGTCCTCCTTATTTTGTGTCATCTGCATATTTTATAAACTTGCTCTTTATCCTGTCATCTAAGTCATTTACTGTATAAAGATAGTGCAGAACACTGAGCCCAGACAGAATTATTTGACATCCCACTAGTACAGTGGTTCCCAACCTTTGGTCCTCCAGAAGTTTTGGATTTACCAGCTGTTAGGAACTATGGGAGCCAAAGCCCAAAACACCTGGAGGACCACTGCTCTAGTCTCTTCTCTCCAGGATAAAGACAACTCATTACTTGGCAAGTAATTGCTCCATTCGGTCCATCAACCTTTTACTAATATATCTTGTCAAAACAAATTTTAACCAGCTTGTAAAATAAACATTGGAGTCATAGTTCAAAGGTGACCTCACAGGTTATATGACCTCATATCTGAGTCCTCTGCCAGTGAAGAAAATCCACCACGGGAGGTCATTTAGATTCAAATAAAACCCTTTGATGAATCTTTTGACACATGCTGGTCCTTAACAGGAAAGTGATGCAAGAGCCAGACTATGTCTTGCATTCTGCATAACTTTAAATATGACAACACCATTGTTTTTTTTGGTGTTTTTAAATAGCAGAGCCACACATGCACATATTCCTTTCACCATAAACAATGCCTAATTTGCATAATTCCTGATGCATTAGCTGTTTAATGATTACAGATATGACAAATGGCTTTCTAGCATGGGAAAATTCCAGAGGGAACTATGCTAGCTTATATATATATATATATATATATATATATAGAGAGAGAGAGAGAGAGAGAGAGAGAGAGAGAGAGAGAGAGAGAGAGAGAGAGAGAGAGAGTGTTATTTAATGGTCAGTTCTGAGCAGTAAGCCCTAATGTCTTCTGTGGAGAGGAGAAAAAGGGGAAAAATTGAAAACCTCCAGCTAACAACAACAAACTCCAGTTACTGTGAGTAATAAGCTACAGTTGACTGAATAATGATAACTTTACAGCAAGTGTAGCAATATGCAGTTTTGTCAGCTCCTGCTGTTCTGGCTATGACTGGGAAATATTAATTGGCAGCCACAGTTTATTTCATAAGCTACTGATAATAAATCTCAAAAATAAATAAAAAGGAAGGAAGGAAAACAAACTCTACTGTGCCAGGACACTTTGCAGCATAATTTCTCTGGAGCAGACATCTGATGTGGCCTTTCCCATGGACTGTGTGGGTCTTCTCAAGAGCAAGAGATCAGGTAGGCTACTCAGATGTTGTTCAAAGAGGAGATTTCAGCTCAATCTTGTACATCAATATCTGGATATAAATCATATTGGGAACAACTTGGCTTATTACCATGCATAGGTTAAATGTTTCTTTGCACCTTAAGCTATTAGAAAGCCCTTCTGGAATACCCAGATCATTAGCATTTAGGATACAATGTTTTTAGAAATTAGCACTTTGGAATGCAATGTATTTCTCAATTTCAATTTTCATGGGAAAATACACACAAGGCCAATATTAAGTGAGTATTTAAATACAAATAGACATGCTGATTTGGGAAGGGATACAAGTTAGAATGCAGACTTGGATAAAATGGATTTCTGATTGAATGCATGTGCAAACTGGAACGAACATCATCTGACCTGTGACTTGTTCATTCCATAACATTTGGCTTGGTTCGGTTTACTTTTACTTTCCCCTTTCCGGTGTGGAAACAGTTGTGCAAGAGGGCAAGGTCAATCAAATTCTATTTCCCACATCGATTCCTGCTCTAGAGATGAAGAAATTAAATTCAGGGGGACTTATGCTTTGCTACAGAGTGAAACTGGTTTCATTCCAAAGCCTATGCCTTATAATTAGATGGATGCGTGCAGTGTGGTGTTTCCTCAAGATGAGTTTTCAAACTATCCAGTTCTCTATACTCAGAGAAATCAGAACTTTCCTTCCCTTTTCCTTACAGATAGGAATTTAAAAAAAATAGCCAGAAAAGTTTGTAATAAGTGAAGGAGCAAAGGAGGAAGGAATCAGAGCATGAGAAAATTTGTTTTCTTTTTTTGGAACTACAGCAATCATAATTCCAAGACAGCATAGACTGGATTTTCATTGTCGTATATATTATGCTTTGGAAATGCATTATATGATACCTGTTTTTTTGAAGTTCTCCATTTTTCCCCCATTGATGATTATACAAAATTATAGGTCTGCAAATCTTTTTAGACTCCAGAGACCAGGATTTAATTCTCCACTCTGTCATCTGAACAAATCTTGTTGAGAAAATCCCCTGAAATGTTCACCATAGGTCTCCATAAGTTGGAAATTACTTGAAGGCACACAACAACAACTTAAGCAGTATCTCCAATACAGGTTTGCCTCTTGTTGGCATTCTTTGAGCATGTTAGTTATCTTACACAAGTGGTTGTACTTTTTTAGGCCATTGCATGTTGTCTATATTCAGCTCACAGTTAGATATGTGTGCGGAATTTGTTTTTACCATTTCTACCATTTCCTTTGGGTCTTTCATTTCTTTGGAAGCATGAAATGGCAAGCCCCCTCCCAACAGGAAAATCTGCTCCACATGAAAGCGTGATTTCGTGTACATCCAAACTTGCCTCCTTGCCTTGAAAAGAGAGCGTGTGTGTGCAGGCAGGCAGGCAGGCAGGCCTAGAGCTTGGGTGCAGGTGCACTCCAGGTCTGCCTGCATGCCCTGCCATACATGTACTCCCAGAGAGTGTGGTAGGGCATGTGTGGCAGGGCATGCAGCAGGCCCAGAGCATGCCTGCAGCTGACCACTTCTTACTCTACAGCAGGCCTGGGCAAATTTCAGCCCTCCAAGTGTTTTGGACTCCAACTCCCACAACAACCGGCTGTTAGGAATTGTGGGAGTTAGAGTCCAAAACAGCTGGAGGGCTGAAGTTTGCCCAAGCCTGCTGTAGAGTCAGAAGCGCTTGGCTGCAGGCACTGGCAGGTGCATGCACTTTCCAAAGAGAGTGTGTGTTTGGCATGGCATGCAGGCAGACCGGGAAAGAGTGCACTCCTGCCAGTGCCCACAGCTGAGTGCCTCTTACTCTAGAGTAGAAACAGCAGGTGTCGGATAAGAACACATGCTGGGATGGAGAACCAATGGATGGGAAGCCCCCCTCCATAATGGTCCAATTTTCGGGCCCTGAAAAAAGAACCAAAAACAACCCTCCCAATTTTGGGATGCTTACAAAAAAATGGATCAGGGGCCCCAATGAAAGTTGGGACACACAATATTTATTGAAGACTTCCTCAAGTAGGCTTACTCAAATAGGTCTCCATTTTAAAATTGTCCCTTCAGGCCTTCCACAAGTAGGCCTCCATTGTAAAACTGTCCCCTCAGGTAGGCCTTGAAGCCTTCCTCAAATAGGTCTCCATTTAAACCCTTCCCATCAGATAGGCCTCAAATCCATACTCAGGTAGGCCTTGAAGTCTTTTTTTCAAGTTGGCCTCCATTTTAAAATTGTCCTTTCAGGTAGGGCTTGAAGCCTTCCTCAAATAGGTCTCCGTTTTAGCAAGCAGGCGTCCCGGGGGAGAACAGCCGAAATATCAAGAAAGGCTGGTGGCGAATGTGCAGGTGCTGGCGGGCTTCCAGGGCTCGTCGGAGGCCCTACGGGTCTCCTGGGTGGCTCCTCCACGGCAGGTGAGTGGTTGGACTGGGGGTCGTCAGCAGGACTCTGTGTCTGGCTGGATTCCATAGTAGCTCCTCTACCATCTTTGGAGCATTGTCGCCCATCATGGTTGACTCGTCCTTGAGACTGGAGACTGTCCTTGGCTCGCCTCCGGCGTTAGGGACAGGCCTCTCCTGGTCCAGCTCCAAGGCCTTGGTTGGGAAATCCCAAGTTTGGTCCCAATCAAAGTCTTGGTCTTTAGGGGGTTCCTGCTGGGGGTTATCCACGCCATCAGGTTTTCGGTTTGGGACTAGGACTTGTGGTGTAGGAATCCCCAGTAACCCTAATAGGCCACCGAATCTCTGCCCAAACTCTGTGACATGGTCCATGAGTTTAGTGTACTCCTCGATCAACTCAGCATACACCTGGGGGTCGAGCTGATCGGGGGAATGATCATAAGTCACTTGCCGCGGCCTCAATGGAGAGATGCTTCTTTGAGTCCCCAGTGCCTCGAAGAGACGGGGTCCTTGGTCAACTGCCCGTTCTGCCATCAGGGGGTCGTTGGGGTAGATCTTAGAGAGCATCTCCTGCCAAACGATCTCAGAAAACGAGCACCGGTGGCAGTCACCGGCCGGATGACCCAGCCATCTCTGGCCATCTTGGGCGTCTTCCGTGGCAGCTCTGCAGCTTTCCCCAGCCAGACTAAGTTACCAGGGGTCTGTGGGTCACCAAGAACGACCCCCTGGGACTGCCGATCAACCGACGTCACCCCCGAAGGGGATCAGTGGGATCGGCTGGTTGCATCCAGGAAATCTAAGAGGCTAAGCTCTACAGCAGTCGCCATCTTGGATCTTGATTATTCTGATGTTAATACTTGTCTGTTTTAATGCTGTATCTTTATGTAAATCGCCCTGAGCATCTGCGATGGAGAGTGATTAACAAATATTAAATTGAATGAATGAATGAATATTTATTATGTATTTATTTACGTTAATTATGGCCTGCCTTTCTCAGCCATACAGCGACTCAAGGTGGGTTACAGATTGGCATAATTCAATGCCAGGCATTCATAAAATAGGACAAGGTTTACCCTGAATGCACATGTCTACTTACAGTTGAGTAAGCAACATTTGCAAATATAACTGTTTCACAGACAGGAGTGTATTCTTCGGGGATGCATAAGCATTTTTCACTGCCTTCCAGGTATCGTTTATTCCTTTAGGGTGGTGGAAGCAGTCATAACACACTCCACATTACCCAATGGGATAATAAACAAGCACATTTGCAGATACACAGTTGCTTGCACAAAATTAGAATTCAGAAGAGTGGTGCCACTTAACTATGTGAGTGAAGGGTTATACTGTAAAGTGCACAAGTAAAATGTAGGACGTTGGCTATAAGGTTCAGGATTTCAAAGACAGCAAAGCCTTTTCCCAGGAGATAATAGACTGTTTCCTCCCCTCTCCTTTTCTACCCTTCAACCAACATGTGCTCAGTGTTTTGTGGACAATACCTATGCTCAACCCTCATTGAGATGTTATTTAGTCATGCCCCATTATACTTTTAAAATGTGTTTTCCCCCAAAAATCCTGCAAACAATTGAAGTCACCCTGAGTATGATGTTACCTGGCAATAATGATATTTGCTTCCATATGGTTCAGCATTCAAAGAGTGACTCCACCACCACACCAAAATTGTATATGTTGATCTGTTAACTGCACAATAGAAGCACTGAGAAACCCCTTTGCTGAATAGCAAAGATGCCACATGGGAGAGAAAGTGCCTAATGTGCAGGAGGTATCTAAGCTGAGCAAGGGTTACACAAGTCACAAACGACTACAAGGCAAGAATATAGCAAAATGCAAATTGTAATAATCTATATAGTATAGAATCACACACATAATTAATAATATAAACCGAAAGACGCGTACATTACCCTACACAATAAGTCCCATAGCCCTAAATATAAAGTCCAAGGTGGGTCGATAAGATTCATTCTGAGGAAGTCAAAAATCTGTACGGTTTAATATAAACTGGATTAAATCCATGTAGGCGTCCACTATTTAGTGTATTTTGCTTCCTAACATGTAATTGGATTTACTGGAGTACGGTATATTCACTACTCTTCTTTTGTCCGTTCTTCATTTGGAATTTGAATGCCTTCATACCTCCATTGCGGATGTTATTTATGTTGAATCCACACCCATGATGAACTTGGAAATACACTAAATAGTGGACGCCTACATGGATTTAATCTGGTTTATATTAAACCGTAAAGATTTTTGACTCCCTCGGAAAGAATCTTATTGACCCACCTTGGACTTTATATTTAGGACTATGGGACTTATTGTGTAGGGTAATGTACGCGCCTTTCGGTTTATATTATTAATTATGTGTGTTGATTCTATACTATATAGATTATTACAATTTGCATTTTGCTATATTCTTGCCTTGTAGTCGTTTGTTACTAATGTGCAGGAGGACCAATGTGCATCATGTACAATGAACAACACTGATTGAAATGAGATGCACATCAATAATGGTGCAATGGGCTTTTTTGTACAATCATCATTGTACACTGTACATTGGTGCACAATATACTGTATAGTCACACACATTGTGCAGTGCTGTGTATTTCACACCAATTAACATCAGAGACTGGCATGAGCTGTGCACAAATGTGGGTATTTTTCTGGATTACTATCTAATAATGTAACACCACCCTTCTAGTGGATATAAACATTACATAACTGCACATTTCTAATTCCTGCAGAAAGAAAACCACATATATAGATATAAAGCCCCAACTGGATTCTGGTATTAGTATATATTATACAAATGGGTTATTCTCTTTTCCAAATTGTGGTGACCCTAAATCCCAGGATTTTCTTGGCAAGACTGAAGCTATTATTATTTTGTGTCAAAAGCATTGCTTAAATTAGTATAAAACTGATAAAAATAGAAGGTGAGCAGGTGGCTAAATATCTTTTAATAAAAAACAGGCAACAGCACCAGACTGAGGCTGACAGAGGGCCTTTCCAGGTAGACTCTATATCCCAGGATCTGATCCCAGGTTTTCCATTTTAAATTGGATTATATGAGTCCCCACCATCAAATATTCTGGGATAAACAGAAAACCTGGGATCAGATCCTGGGATGTAGAGCCTACCTAGCCCAGACTGTGGCTTGCTTAATGTCACCCATGGGTTTCCATGTCCTAGGAAGGATTTGAATCTAGTCTCCCAGAGTCCTAATCCAATGCTCAATCCATTACACCACACTAACAAAATATTAAATAGACTCATTTTGTTTTCAGACAGCCAGGCATCTCACTCTATTATGTTCCTTCTACCACCAATAGTCACCATTCTGTGATAACTCAACTTGCTTGCTTATGGTGACCCTAAATCCCAGGATTTTCTTGGCAAGACTGAAGCTGACAGAGGGCCCTTCCAGATAGGCTCTATATCCCAGGATCTGATTCCAGGTTTTCTGTTTATCCCAGATTATCTGATGGTGTGGACTCATATAATCCAGTTTAAAATGGGCCCAGAGTGTGACTTGCTTTATGTCACCCATTACACCATACTAACAAAATGTTAAATAAACTCATTCTGTTTTCAGCCAGCCAAGCATCTCACACTATTATATTCTTTCTCCCACCAATACTCACCATTCTGTGATAACTCAACTTGCTTGCTTGTCACTGGCTCTACCAACCTGCCTCATATAAACATTGTTTTCAGGCAATGCCATTTTGTCCTTTCTAAGTGATGGAATTATCTTTTGAATATCTGAACAGTGGAAATTGTGTGTGTGTGTGTGTGTGTGTGTGTGTGTGTGTGTAGTTGATACAGAACTCAGTGCAAAATGTAGTTTGGCATTTGGTGTTTTGGTCTTCTTACCATCTTGACAGTTTGGGGAGCATATGCTTCAAAGGAAGGTACAATTAAAAAGATATACTATACCCAGGCTGGCAGTTTTATATTACATCACAGCACAATAAGTCTTCATAAGCGACAGCTTGGTATATAGTGTGGAGCAAAAAGGAATTGAGGGTCAAGAAAGGAAGAGACACCTGTTCCCTCTTGCTCTTTTCTGACTTCACTTCAAAAGCATCCATTGATGGGGTGAACACTCTCCTTTCTTCCCCCTCAGCTTTCCAGTGTGCTGCTGCCCTTTGCAAAAACAATGACTGGCATTCTAGTAGAGATATAGTCACACATCTATTTCTCCTGCACATGTATACGTCCCCTTGGGGGGCAGTGTTGAGGTTGGTTCAGATTGAGCATTCCTTATCTTGAAATCCAGTCTCTGAAATACTCCACAGATTTGTTCATACAGATGCTTTCTAATGGTTCAGTGTACACAAACTGCTTCATTCACAAATATTATTTAAACTTATTTTATCTAATTGCCTTCAGGCTGTGTGTATAAGGTGTATATGGAACATAAATGAATTTCGTGTTTGGACTTGGGCTCTGTATATAGGAGCCCCCAGTGGTGCAATGGGTTAAACCCTTGTGCCGGCAGGACTGAAGACCGACAGGTTGCAGGCTCGAATCTGGAGAGAGGTGGATGAGCTCCCTCTGTCAACTCCAGCTCCCCATATAGGGACATGAGAGAAGCCTCCCAGAAGGATGGCAAAACATAAAAAATTGGGCATCCCCTGGGCAACGTTCTTGCAGATGGCCAATTCTCTCACACCAGAAGCGACTTGCAGTTTCTCAAGTTGCTCCTGACACACAAAAAAGTACATATATGCAAATTCAGGTATTCCAAAATCCAAAAACAACAACATAAAACCAACCCTGCAATCTCAAATACTTCTGGTCCTAAGCATTTTACATAAAGGATACTTCACCTGTATTGTCATTGTAGTCAAATATGTATCTCTTTGTGGCCAAATATGAAATGATGACATCAGTGCTGAACTCCATAGGCTCCTTCAGAGGACAGTGCCACTGTCGTTATTTAACGTCTGACTATGAGGACACAGTCAAAGCCTTCTGCAACATTTAGGAAGGCAGTCTTTTTCAACTTCCCTTTATATCTGCTCAAAAGAATGATGCAAGGAAAGGTAGCAAGAGCAATGGATAAAGAGGTGGGGAGGGAATCAAGAGTCTATATCTGCATGCTATGCAAATGCTAAATAAATACACAAGAAGCTTTACAGTCTTGGCCCGATGCTGGTATAATGTTCAAGCAGAGAGAGACAATGAACATAAAATACCCCCAGTTTAAACTGAAATTTCTCAGTCAGTTTCATCCTGATATACACATTACATTCATTTCTTCTTGATCACAGTTATGGAGACATTGAGGACCCCCAAATGTCATTGAATTGCAACTCGCAGCCTAACATTGGCTAGGCTGGCAAGGATTGATAGCACCTGCCGCGTAAGAACATTGAGAGCAAGATATGAGCCCCATTCATGCAGCAGGAAAGGAAATAGAACCCTTGAGAAACTAGGGAGGGGCCAAGAACAATTCATGATTCAGGACCATGGAGAGCGCCCAACTGTTCTACAGGCATTCAGGAAAGGCTGCTGTTATGTTGGTTTAGAGTGGTGGTTCTCAACCTGTGGGTCCCCAGATGTTTTGACCTTCATCTCCCAAAAATCCTAACAACTGGTAAACTGACTGGTATTTCTGGGAGTTGTAGGACAAAACGCCACAGGTTGAGAACCACTGATTTAGAGCCTTTTTATATAACAGTATTATAGTACTATGATTTTACTTTAACTGTCATGTCGACGTCCTATGGAACCTTGGGATTTGCAGTTGAGGGAGGGGCATTTAACATCCTCAACTACAAGGTTTCAGTGCCTTACCAAACTATAAAGTCCAGATGTCATTTTATTTTCATATAGTTTTTCATCTATTTCTTTTTATGTCAGTTCTATCTAGTTTCTATATTAGTCTGTATTTAATTCAAGATTCATATATGTTGAAATCTCTCTCTTTTATTTATTTATTTGTTTGTTTGTTTGATTTTATATTCCGCTCCTTCTTGCAAGCTCGGGGCAGATTACACACATACATAAAGCAACAGCGTACATGAGATGATTAAAATTTCATAAAATTCATACAACAATGAATCAGATCGAGTTTCCAGATTTCAATTAAAGGCACATCTGAAGAGGACGGTCTTACATGCCCTCCAGAAGGGGATAAGTTCAGTGATCGCCCGGGTGTCAACTGAAAGAGCATTCCACAATACAGGGGCCACTACTGAAAAGGCTCATTGTCTTGTCGTAGACAGGTGGCAAGAGCGAATCAATGGAACAATCAGTAGGCTCTGCTCTTCTGAGTGTAGTGATCTCGGGGGAACATACGGGGTAAGGCGGTCCCTCAGGTATACAGGCCCTAGACCGTGCAAGGCCTTAAAGGTTAACACCAGCACATTGAAGACAATTCGGTACTCAATTGGAAGCCAGTGCAATTGCTGCAAGATGGGACTGATGTGCTCCCTTACCGATGCTCCCACCAGCAAGCGAGCAGCGGCATTTTGCACTAGCTTGAGTTTCCGGATTGTCAACAAGGGAAGGCCAATGTAGAGGGCGTTACAGTAGTCCAGCCTCGAGATGACCGTCGCTTGGATCACCGTGGCCAGGTTGTCCCTGGACAGGTAGTGTGCCAGTCGCCTAGCCTGTCGCAGATGGAAAAATGATGTTTTGCTAACCATGGAGACCTGAGTCTCCATGGACAGCAATGGGTCCAACTGGACCCCCAAGCTTTTTACCAAAGATGATGGGCTCAATTGCTCGCCATCCAGGGTAGGCAACCGGCACTCATCCAGCCCAGGGCGACCGGGCCACAGAATCTCCGTCTTCGATGGATTCACCTTCAGCCGGCTGGAATGCAGCCAACCAGTCACGGCTTCGAGGCATTTATGGAAACAATCGGGTACCATGTCCGGCCTGCCATCCATTCTCAGCACCAGCTGGGTGTCATCCGCATACTGATAACACTCCAGACCAAAGTCGCGCACCAGCTGGGCCAGCGGCTGCATATAGATGTTAAATAGTAAGGGGGAAAGGATGGCTCCCTGGGGGACCCCACAACTTAGTGGGAGTCTCCCAGAGACCTCCTCCCCCCTCTCCACACGTTGTTCCCGATCCTGGAGAAAGGAGACCACCCATTTAAGGGCAGTCCCCCTAACCCCAGTCACGGCTAAACGGCGAGGCAATAATGCGTGATCTACTGTATCAAACATTGCCGTGAGATCTAGCAACATGAGCAGAGCTGATCCGCCATGGTCCAGCTGGCGGCAAAGTTGGTCTGTAATGGCGACAAGCACGGTCTCTGTCCCATGCCCAATACGGAAGCCGGACTGGAAGGATCAAGTCCAGCTGTGTCGTCTAAGAACCACTGCAGCTGATCCGCTGCTGCCCTCTCAATCACCTTGCCTAAAACAGGCAAGTTGGAAACCGGTCGGAAATTGGAGGGAGCCGAAGGATCTAGGTTTGGCTTCTTCAGCAGCGGTCTTACCATTGCCTCTTTCAAACCCCCTGGGAACACTCCTTGCTCAAGGGAGCTGTTGATAATCGTACCCAGGGGGTCTCGTAACCCCTCCCGACAAGATCTAACAAGCCAGGAGGGGCACGGATCAAGGGAGCAGGTAGTTGGCCTAGCTGCAGCGAGTAGCTTTTAGTCATCTGTCCCTACCCTTTTCTGTGTTCATTGGTGTTGTTTATTATAGTCGATGATGCTGATGTTCCTTAAAGTGAATTCTGGCATTTGGTAACCCTAACGTGAACCTATCATGGTGTTTTCTTGGCAAGATTTATTCAGATGGTAGTTTGCCATTGCCTTCCTCTGAGGTGGAGAGATTGTGACTTGCCCACTGCCACCCAGTAGTTTTCCTTTGCCAAGAGGTGATTTGAAACTTTAGCTCTAGGATTCTTGTCCAACACCCAAGCCTATATAACATTATTATGGGAGATATCTGTCAGTTTATACTTGAATTCAAAGATACTGAAATCCTGAACTAGCCTCGTCAAAAGTACTTTCACAGTGCCTTCCTGCGTGGCAGGGGGTTGGACTGGGTGACCTGTTTGGTCTCTTCTAACACTAGAATTCTATGATTCTATTCCTCTCCTATTTTTTAAGAAAGTTACTAGAACTGCAAGTTAAATAAAGATCTAGATATAAATAGGTGGGAAACAGCAAAGGAACCAGGGTTTGTAACTTGTTGGCTTCCTTGAACCCCTTACCCCACACTCATTTCATCCTATAAATCTTCAAAGGCAAAAATTGGGATATATATATATATATATATATATAGAGAGAGAGAGAGAGAGAGAGAGAGAGAGAGAGAACAAGAGTTATACTTACTTCAGCACAATGGTTTCCTAACGATCTGTTACCTATCCAAGAAAGATTGCTTTTCATGGTTCGCTGGTCTCAGTTCAGACATTCATTTTAATCAATAGAGCAGTCAACAGAGAGAATAGATTTACTTGTTTGAGTGTGTGTTTTTTTTTTAAAAAACTCATTTAATTGAAAATTTTAAAGTGATTACTAACATATATATCATATGGATTGTCGAATTTAGAAAACAATAATGGTTAAGAAACAAGAGTAGCTCGAACGACAGCTCCTATATTTTTACTAACTTAAGCAAAGATCAAAAAGAAAACAAAACTATAATAAGAACAGGTAAAGTCAATAGTTAGTGGACAACTTTGCAGTGTGATCTATGGGTTTCGCCACAGTCGGCTTGTAATCACTCTCATTGGGATTAATGGCTGTTCCAAATGTTCTCATCAAAAAGAGAATATACACATTGGTCTATAATTAATACTGCTAAATCCTATTATTCAGAACCGAAGATGCCATCTATTCCCATATATTTTGATGCTGCTTTGGCATTACACCCCAAAGAACTTCTCATATGACCTTCCATGATCATGTTGGCTGTGGCTGAGTCAGGCATAACATGGGTCAGTCGGCACCAATTGAAATGAATGGCCTGATGACCCTTCCCCAAACATGTTCAGAATTGTGTGGGAACTCAGGTCACTGAGCTTGATTGTGTCTGCAAGTTTCACTGAGACACCAGTATGACTTTTGAGTAAATCTACATTTCTATTATTTTTTTTTAGAAGCACCAGCTAGCAACACCACTTGAATCTCAATGCATTTTGCCAGCTCTCTCAAGCTACGGAAATATCAGAAGCTCTCTCAGATGACTTCATTAAGTGTTTGTCTCTCTTCCTACCAGTTGTTGGGAAAGATATATTTTCAGACTAATACTCCAAGTATTCTGAGCCAACATGATCACATGCAATGCTGGAGGTAGGATCCTTGGAATTCCCAAAAAAGTAATGGTTTCAATTCCAAAATCCGTAATTGTCCACATGGGTGACTGACACCTTTGCTTTCTGGTGGTTTAAGGTATATAAACTTTGTTGCATGCACAACACTATTGAAATACTGTATTCAATTACCTTCAGACTATGTGTATAAGAAACATCTCCAAGATGTCACATTATGAACGTATATGCAGATATTCGTATTCCTACTCCAAGGATTTTTGAATAAGAGATATTTGAGTGTAGCTTGGTGGAGAGTGATTTTGTTGAAACACAGCAGCCTGTTGCTTTTGAAGCAGTCTGTGAGACTCAGCAATCCCATTTCTAAGGGCTCAGAGATTTCAACTGACTGTGAACTTTATTCTGGTTGAAAGGAAATGTCCTAGGGCAGGGATGGGCAGACAGCCAATTGGGAACTTTTGGTAATTTGAATGAGATGGGCAAGTCTTTCTGACTCCCAGACATGCAATAGGAAGAGCAAAATGACTGTTTCCACCTAAATTAGGCCACTGAGATGAAGAAAAGCTTGAAGTAATCTGTCTACTGTATGAAAGGATGCTGAGCTCCATTCTGGCACTGAATACAATTTCCAGGCTCAGAATATGCTGACCTGGGGAAGGGGAGGGGGAATGAAAGGGAGAAAGAGAGTTCAATCTAAATCAAAGCAAATAAATGCAATTATGTCAGTTGTACACAAAAGGACTATGGGGCTTCTAAATTCAGGGCGAATATTGCCATTTCAGTAATGCTACCCTCTGCTGTAGGAAAACTCCCTTTCCCTCCCATTTTCCCCAGGGGAACTTCCAGAAAAAGAAATTTATAAAATGGATCTACCCGCTCCCTGATCATAATACTAATAAACTTGATTCTCCCTAAAGCTTTGGATTTCTAGTTAAAGGCCCTAAAGTCATATGAATATGAAGAAAGCTTTGAAGATAGCTGGTGAGACCCTTGTGTCCCCAGCAAAATGAGATTGGATTTCACTTTAAGCTGTTTTTAATAGTGGGAATTATAGAAGATTGACGCTTACCCATTAATAGGTTTGTGAGCTTGTAGTGTGGTTGGTGCCCATGGTGATAACTTTTACACTGGTACCCTACAGCAGCCTCTCGAGCATATTGAGATCCTAATGAATTAAACTGGAATATGGATTCCACTTGTATATAGAAAGAATTTACACACGTGTGTGTTTATGTGTGCATGTACAGCTTACATTGCCATTTCAGACTCATTCCGGGTTTCGTTGAAGAAAATGGATCACCTTGGGGAAGTTTGCAAAGTTTGTCTGCATATTACAAGTATAGTTCAGAGTTCCTATAAGAACTGCAGTTAGTTTTGGTTGTAGTTTCCCTTCTAAAGTGTTGTTTTCTGTTTTGTACTTCTTGAAATCAATTAAATTAAATACTTCTAATATATTTTTTAAAAAAATCTGAATGCTGTAAACCTGTTAGTTTGTTTAATTTATCTTATGTTTTTCTCATGCTATGGGGCCCAAAGTAGCTAACATTGAATAAACCTTTGGTCCTTCAGATACTTGACACTTCACCGCCCAGTGGTGCAGTGGGTTAAACCCCTGTGCCAGCAGGGCTCAAGACTGACAGGTTGGAGGTTTGAATCCAAGGACAGCACAGATGAGCTCCCTCTGTCAGCTCCAGCTACCCATGTGGGGACATGAGAGAAGTCTCCCACAAAGATAATAAAACAACAAAACATCTGGGTATCCCTTGTAGATAGCCAATTCTCTCACACCAGAAGCAACTTGCAGTTTCTCAAGTCGCTCCCGACACGACAACAAAACAATCCTAGAAATCATGATGATGATGATGACGATGGCAGAAGCCCTTTAACACTATAGAATTAGAACACTGTGATCTCACTCTAACTCAAATGGCTGCATCCTATGGAAGCCTTACTTATTCCAGTTATAGGATGATTTTATTCCACTTTAATTGGCGTGATTCAGTCCTATGGAATCCTGGTAAAGAGGTCCTGAAAGAGATAGCTAGATTCCTCACTAGGTGACTTATGTGAGGCATGCTGTCTCAGCCACAGAAGGAAGGCAATGGCAATCCCTCTCTGAGCAAACATAGCCTCACTTTTGGAAACAATGTGGAGCTACACAGCAACAACAACTCCTCTTATAAGTAGACAAAATCAATAGGAATATGCCCCCATCTAGTTTTATGAATTTTGGAAGGCTTTTGATGGGTGGCCCTTCTTTTTACGCTTTGGATGTTGGACACTGGACTTGTCCCCCATTAGGCCGTCTCTCCTTTGCTTCCACCAGTGTTGTGCTTGCATATTTGTCAAGAAGGTGAAAGCTTCAAGAGCAGCACTGCCCCTTTTCAAAGACAGCTGCCCTATCTGTCCCTAAAACCCCTCCGTGCTCCATAAAATATGTGTCCACTTCTCACAAGCATGCTGTCTGCTCTTCTGCTTTCGGCTGTTTCCATGGGTAATGAGAAGTGAGGGCTCTGGGCAGAGAGGCAGTGACAGTACCGCCTTGTCCACCCCTACATTATCCTGACTTATTACATTGTAATAAATTGAACCATTCCACTTCATTATTTCATATTTGAGGAGATTTATAGATTGTCTTGGTGGCTGAAGAGTCGGTGATTAAAGGAGAGGCGTGCTAATGAGTGAGCCAGCACACAAAAGCCATTTAATTAATGCACAGCCTCGGGCCGTAAACCACTCACTGATAACAAACCTTGCCCATTCAGGACCCCAACTTACAACTTCTTACAAGATGAGGGCTTGTGTGGAGACATAGGTTAGGCATTCAAGTGGCAATTAGGGCTAACAAAGCCATTTCTTCCCTTCTCCTATCAGCTGATTCTGAAAGGCTAGCAAAAGCCACCCTTGTTCTTTCCTTCCATCCACCCCTCTGTTCCAGTACATGTCATGCCCCAGCCTGACTCCATAGCCAAGCCAGATGGAAGCCATGTTAAATCCAAGGCAACTGACAGGTCTGGAAAGAAACCCTTGCAGAGGCCTCCTCGGCAGCCAGCGGTCAAAGCCAGACGCAGCCTTCTTTCTTCCCAGACTGATAAAGAATGCTGGGAAGGCAGAATCTCACCTTCCCCTGTTTATTTATTTATTTATTATTTCGCATTTGTCTGTCGCCCCCCCCCCCAACGGCTCGGGGCGACTTACAACAGTTCGTAAAATACAATTGTCAGATAACTCATAAACCACAGTAATACCATTAAGATGGAATTACAATTAGAACAGTTGAAACAACAAATGGAGTCGCAGTATGCTGACAGCTAGGCGGTGTGAGCTACAGTTTAGCTAACTCCTAAGGCTTGTTGGAACCGCAATGTCTTAACTGCTCTCTTGAACGGGAGGAGGCCCTGGCTGGCACGGATGCCGGCGGGCAGTGCGTTCCACATGGTAGGGGCTGCAACAGAGAAAGCCCGGCGGCGGGTTGCGGACAGATGGTAGGTCCTCACATTTGGGATGACCAGGAGGTTTAGCTCTTCGGAGCGCAGTGATCTGGTGGGATGATATGGGACAAGGCGATCCCGCAGGTACACTGGCCCCAGACCATGTAAGGCCTCAAAAATAAGGACTAACACTTTGAAGGCAATCCGGCATTCAATTGGGAGCCAGTGCAGTTCGCACAGGATTGGCGTCATGTGGTGGCCAATCGGGACCGTTTCTCCAGGTGCAGCCACTAACGAGCTGACATATTTGCCTGCCGGGGGAGGCCTGGGAAGGTCGCCCTCACAAACTGTTCCTGAGAAAGTATTACACCGAAGTCAGCACCTCCGAGACCAAAACATTGGGGGGGGGGCTATTTAAGTTGGTCCCCATTGGTGCTCGACATCTCGCGCCAACGTTAAGCTTCCATTGCCAAGCTCCACGGAACTCAAGTTCAGGTTCAGGCCGCAGAGCCTCCACATCATGGTGTTCAAGTATCCAGCCAAGTCCTCGTTGCCAAGGACTTATCCCGGATTTTAGCCCATTGGGGTTTCAAGACTATTTCTTCATTTATTGGATCTTTGAACTCTTTAAGAACTATTGCCTTGCAATACCTGGATGCTAAGAGCATCAGTGGACTATATTCTTATTTCTTTCCTTTTTTACCTATTCTAAATAAAGCATTTAATCATGGCTGCTTCGTGGTGGTTTACTGAGGGATCCTCAAGGTCTAGGCTGCAACAGTAAATCATTCCTTGTCCAGGAACAATTTTTAATTTTTTATGTAACACTAGTTTAACCTAGCAAAGGTATACAGCTTGACATAAAATAGACTGTATCACACTGAAGTAGCAAACCAGTATAGAAGAAAGCTCATAACCTGTAGTAATTGTTTCTATTACATGACACCATGTGATATTTGTTGTTGTTGTACTTTCTTCCCATTATGAAGCCATCCCCATTTACTGATGAGCAAAATCCTCCAATAACCCCAATAATTTATTTATTATTATTTATTATTTGTATACCGTCCTTTCCAAATTGGCTCAGAACGGTTTGCAGCATATCGAATTACAAACAAGGAAGCATAAAAACAGTAAAATGTAAGACAATTTAAACAATATTCCGCTATAACCAAGAGGCTAAAGGCCAAATGCCTGCCGGAACAATATTGTTTTGCAAGCTTTCCAGAAAGCTGGCAGCTCGCTAATTGCTCGCACTTCAGGTGGTAGATTATTCCACAGACATGGCGCTGCCACAGAAAAGGCTCTCTGTCTGGTTGTCGACAGGTGGATAGTTCATAGAGAGGGAATCTGCAAAAGATTGAGGTCTTCAGATCGAAGAGATCTCTGGGGAACATATGGGAGTAGACGGTCCCTCAGGTACACTGGCCCCAGACCATGCAAGGCCTTAAAGGTCAGAACCAACACTTTGAAGATGATCCGATACTCAATTGGCAATCAGTGCAGGTGCTGCAAGGTTGGAGTAATATGGGTCTTGGACGGCACTCCAGCCAGGAGTCTCGCTGCAGCGTTCTGCACCAGTTTGAGCTTCCGGATGACCGACAAAGGAAGACCAATGTAAAGGGCATTACAGTAATCTAACCTCGAGATGACCATCGCATGGATTACCGTGGTTAGGTCACTTCCGGAGAGATAGGGCCATGGGGTTAATCAGAAACTTCTATGGTGACCTGCTGGTGATGTCAGGGTGCAGGACTGTCATTCTCTCTCACTTGCCCCTCAATCAAAAATAAATATTTTAATTTGTTTTAAAAAGAAAACAAGTCTTTTTTTAAAAAGCAAACAAGGGGGGAAGAGACACAATAGGAGAATTGAGTTATGAATTTTCTGAGCCAAGGTATCCTCATTTTCTTCCTATGATGTCAGGCCAAGATTTTGAAAAAATTATGAACTGTAGTACAACCTCCAGCATTCTCTAAACAGTGTAAGCCATGGTTCAGAGCTCAAGACTTTGACACTTTTGTGTGTGTGTGTGTGTGTGTGTGTGTAAGGAGCGGGAGGCTTAACCCTGAATTGCCCACGAGAGACAATATTGTCATTAGGCTTGAGCACAGACTCATTTTTAGACATTTCCTTCAGACAATCCAGCTTCTTCGGTTGGTTAGGGTGCCTGAAAAGGCAAGGGTCCAGCCATCACGGATTCCCATCCACAACAGGACTACATCGCAGCTGATCTCAGCTCCTCTTCCCTATTCTGCATCTTAGGGGCCTTCCACACAGCCCTATATCTCAGAATATCAAGGCAGAAAATCCCACATTATCTGAGTGTGGACTCAGATAACCCAGATCAAAGCAGTTTGGAAGGGTCCACAATTTATCTTTTTGATTTTCCTTGATTTTCCTTGATTTTTTTTATTTAGTGGGAGTGACTGGGAGTTGGGGACAGTGTGTGCACTCTCCTTTTAGCTTTTTTTAAACTCCTTCCCTTCCTCTCCTTCAAATACTTCTAAAAGGTTATTGTTGCTATTATTATTATTATTATTCCTAGCAAACAAAAAGAAAATATTAATTCTCTGAAAACTATTACCACCTATCTCTCCTCTAGGGTAGAAAGTATAAACAACTCTAAGGAAGCATTAATCCCAAAGCAGAAAGCAGATTGAAGTATGCTAAGAAAAAAAGAGGGTTTTTAAAAAAGAAACCAAGGGAGGATAGTTCCAGGTCATCACTCTTCCATACCTGGACCTTCTTAAAATTCTTTAGAAAGAGTAGGTGGTGTGGTGCAGGCCTGGGAAAGAAAGTGCACTTGCCTGCCTGAAGCATCTCTCCTCTAAAGTAGAAACCGCTTCAAGAAGCATTGAACCCAGTCTTCTCTACAGACAAAAGGGAAAGGATTACAGAAAGTGTGGTATCTGTAATGCTTTTAATCCAGGTCTTAATGAAGGATATGGAAGGGGAGCTTGTGGGTAGCCCCCCCCCCCCCCACACACACATAATGGGCTAGATAGTGTGCTTCTTTAACCATGTTGCTGACACCAGGCTCCCATGAAGGGAAAAAGGAAAGGCTCCTAGGAACAGAAAGGGAAGCCTCATAAGTTCCCCATTGCTGCCAATGGATCACTCTAGCCGCATTGATTGGCTATGGACCAAAAATGACTATCCGTCTTTCTGTCCATTTTTGGGAGGCATGCAAAAATGGATATGGGGATCTACCGGTGTCAGGCCAGCAGAAACAAAACAAGGTTCAGCCAAAAGCCTACTAGTCATTACAGATGCTAAATCCCCAGTTCCCAATAAAAAGAATCCAATCCATAAAACATCTATGTGCACTGACTCCGTTTTCTGAAATTTGCAATGGGATGGAGGTCCATTCTGAAAGAGAACTAGGTCCCTTGCCTGTGTGTTACATTTTTAGCCCGCTCTTAGTTGTGCTTTCTGTGAAAGTCAGCCCTAAATTAGTCTCATTATTGAGTTCCAGTGGGCAACAAAGAAACCATCCATTTTTGTGATTAGTCTGTAAATAATAGACACCCTACATTTGATGACAAAGAGTGTCTTTTCCTTACATAGAAGATAGATTATTGGAAGCTGCAGTAGTTCAAATCAACTCCTTTCCTCTGCTTGGTTGTACAACCAATCTCGTTCCCCCCACGAGATCCCCGTCAAGTAGTTGCAACTGTGATTTTTCAGTAAGAAGGAATGAGGAGCGATACTGAGATTTTAAAACATAACATAAGGAGTGGGGGGAAAATTGGAGCTACCTTGCAGCCTGCAGCTTTAATGATATTTATTTGGTTGATTGATGAGTGAGATAGATGAGACTTCGCGGCCTGTCGAGGGCGAAAAGTCTAAGTACCAGAACAGAGACTGAATCAATCAGTGCTCCCACTTCTGTGGCCGGATGGGTCCATCAGTTAGCCACTGTCCTCAACAGGGTTATAAATTACCCCCGACTGAGGGACAGCATGTCAGCGGAGTGTGCCAGGGCTTCTCCAGAGAGATGGATAGTGCACCGTAAATGGAAACAAGGCTGCCTAAATGAAACCGCGAAGCTCATCGCCACACTTTATGCTGGCGCTAAATGTTTTGTTAATATCCATATGTTCTCAGAAAATGAAGCATGAGGTGAAGCGTTACCACTGGTCCATTAGGCATCAAGGGGATGCATGCTTCTCTGTCCAGCATTTATAAACAGGTGGTGAGCTCAGAAGGGAGGGGAGTTTCAAAAAGAGAGCATTTCAACCTCTGCCTATACTCTGAGGATTAACACCTGAGAATATGCATGCTATTTTAGATTGCAAGCTTGATAGCAAGGAACTGTCAAAATAATGAGTGGTAAGCTGCTCTGAAACCCTTTCAGTTGAATGGCAGGGAGTAAATACAGGATGACCCCATATCTGTGGTATCCGTGGCTTCATTTATCTACACCTGACCAAAAAATATATGTTCTTTAGGCATCTTTTGATTCTTCAGTGTGACCCTATGGATCTTCATTTGAATTATGTTAATCCTATTTGTGGTTTTCTGTATCCATGAGAAGTATGGAAATGAATCCCCCACAGAAAAGAGGGTTGTACTGTACTGCAATCTATCGATTGATTAATCAATGTATTGGATTGGATCCATGCTTTGGCATAAAGTAGACATACTGAAGTCAATGAGACAAAAAAATCTGCCCAACTGATTTCAATACATTGATTCTAAGTATGCCTAAATCTGAAATGATTACAACTGTTGGGGAATCTTATTTATTTATTTATTTTATTTATTTACTCGGCTTTTATGCCGCCACTCCCAAATAGGCTCAGGGCGGCTCACAGCCAGAAAGCAAGACAATACACAATAAACATATACACTCTAAAATGCAATACAAAATGCAAGATAAAAATACACAATAAAACATCATTAAAAACACTGTTAAAATAATTAAAACGGTCTGGCAACATTGGCATGGCTTGAGGAACCCACTGGGCCTATACCTGGAAAGCCAGCCGGAAAAGGTGAGTCTTACATGCCCGCCTAAACGGAAGTAAGTCATGGATAGCCCGTGTGGCTGGTGGAAGGGCATTCCACAATGTCGGCGCTATGACCGAGAAGGCCCTTCGGCGAGTGGCAGTTCTTTTAGCCACCTTAGCGGAGGGGACAGCTAGAAGATTAGAGTCCTCCGAACAAAGTGATCTAGAAGGGTAATATGGGGTGAGACGGTCCCTCAGATACGCTGGCCCCAGGCCGTGTAAGGCCTTAAAGGTGAGAACCAACACTTTGAAGGTAATCCGGTGCTCGATAGGCAGCCAGTGCAGATCCTGCAAAATGGGTGTTATATGGCATCCTGCTGGGGAGCCAGACAGGAGCCGGGCGGCAGTGTTCTGCACCAGCCTGAGCTTCCGGGTTACCAACAGAGGAAGGCCAACGTAAAGAGCGTTACAGTAATCTAGCCTCGAATCTGAGCTGTTAGGCTCAAAAATAACCCTCAGTTGGGGCAATTTCAACAAAATATACCAGAATACCAGTAGTCTATGCCTTAACCAGCCGAAACTTACATGTGGTGAGAAAAGATAGCCTTCTATTCCATAGGATGGCTCAGGATTACAGAGTCAGAACTTTAGG
Organism: Anolis apletophallus; assembly: GCA_030556195.1. Classification (NCBI taxonomy): domain Eukaryota; kingdom Metazoa; phylum Chordata; class Lepidosauria; order Squamata; family Anolidae; genus Anolis; species Anolis apletophallus. The sequence continues at coordinate 30,840,146 of JARBWK010000013.1, read as the reverse complement.
TTCAAAATATTTATTGAAATAAAAAGAAATACATTCTGGATAGATAAGTCTTGGAGCTATGTCTTCTAAAGAAGGTAAAAGGTTTTAAAAAAGTCCATGCAGCTACATTTTGACTAGAGAGAGGTAAAATGTGTATCCTCGGAGGGAGAAAGAAAAGCAGAAGACCCTAAAATGGTGGAGACCACATGGTCAACCCAGGGCAGTATAAACTTAATAGGATGTTCCTTCACTTAAATTCCATTACAATGTCATCAAAGGGGAGGAGACAATGGCTAGCAGTAGAGAGGAAATACAAAGCCCTTTCGGGAGACATGCATAGGAATGTGGGGGAAGGAATCCCTCAGCTTAGTGCTGCCTCTAATTTAGCTACTCATTGAAGACTAGAAACTTGGTGACACAAAAACTTATGCAGTCCAGAGATGAAACCCAACAACAACTAACAAAATTTGTAGCTTGCTGGTGATTATGTGACTTGATAGATTCCTATTTTCATATATGGTGATCCTATACTTTAATTCCGTGTTTTGGTCAACAGTGAGCCTAGGCTTTTGGTCTTCTCCAGTAGTTTTCCAATGACAGTTCTTACTTAGTGTTATTACAGTTTCTTATCCAATAGTGGTTGCTTAAATGGAATGAAGGACATCCCTCTTTGTTCCCTTGATACAAATTGATCTGGAATAAAACGGGTTCATTTTTCAGATACCTAATAGATGTTATGTGTCTTCAAGTCCTTTCTGGTTCATCGCAACTCTAAGGCAAACACGTCATGAGATGTTCTTAACAAGATTTGTTCAGAGGGAGTTTGACTTTTCTATCCACTGAGACTGAAAGAGTATAACATTCCCAAGGCCAGCCAGTAGGATTCCATGACAGAGCATGGGTTTGAATCCTGGTTTCCAGTCTGGTCCAATGCTCAAACCACAACACTGGCTCTTATCTGTTGCATACACAGGGCATAATCCATGGTTCTGGTCCCGCTTATCTGTACGAATGCATCTCTCCCTATGAACCATCTAGGTGCTTAAGATTTTCCAGAGAGCTTGCTCTCAGCCCCACCTTCTTCTCAGACCTGACTGGCGGGGACGAGAGACAGGACTTTCTCAGTGGTGGCCCTTCAGCTATGGAACGCCTTTCCTAGGGACATTAGATTGGCCCCCTCCCTCCTAACATTTCAGAAGAAAGTCAAGACCTAGCTGTTTGAGCAGGCTTTTGCAGATGAAATGTAATTATTTAATTGAGACCTTTGGAACAATGACGATGCAATGGAAACCGATTTCAATAATGAGACGCTTAGATTTGTATTTTTATATTTTTAACTGTGAATTTTTGCTTTTATATGATTGTTTTATTAAGTGTTATGTATTTTATATGTGGGCATTCGTTGCCATGTGTGCACTGCCTCGAGTCACTTTCGGGCTGGGGGGGGGGGGGCGGTATAAAAATATAGTAAATAAATAAATAATCGAGACTCTACATTGGATCCATTGTCAATAAGTGAAGTCATCATAACCCTAGGTTCTCAGGGGTCTCCCATTCATAAGATAATTGTAAATCGAAGTTGAGTTGATGTCAAAGAAGAACAAAAAAAGCATGCAAACTTTTGTTTATTTATTTATTCATTTATTATTCAATTTTATATTCCGCTCCTCCCTGCAGGCTCGGGGCAGATCACAACAACAATAAAATACACAATAAAACATACAATAAAATTCAATAAAACGATACATAGCCAGTAGCCAACAGATCACAGGTCTTAGATCTTAGCTCGGACGCTAATATGCCTCTTCATTCAGGTCAGCTGAACGCTAGTCTGAAGAGGGCAGTCTTGCAGGCCCTTCGAAAAGGGCCGAGTTCATGGATTGCCTGAGCGTGACTAGACAACGAATTCCAGGTCATGGGGGCCACAAATGAAAAGGCCCGCTGTCTTGTACTGGACAGGTGGCAGGAGCGGGGTGATGGAATGGCCAGCAGGTTCTGCTCTTCCGAGCGCAGTGATCTTGGGGGAATATACGGGGTAAGGGGGTCCCTTAGGTACTCAGGCCCTAGACCGTGCAAGGCCTTGAAGGTTAACACCAGCACCTTGAAGGCAATCCGGTACTCAATGGGCAGCCAGTGCAGTTGCCGCAAGATGGGCGTGATATGCTCTCTCACCGGTGCTCCCACCAGCAAGCGAGCAGCAGCATTCTGCACCAGCTTGAGTTTCCGGACTGTCGACAAGGGAAGGCCCACGTAGAGGGCGTTACAGTAGTCCAACCTCGAGATGACCGTCGCCTGGATCACTGTGGCCAGATCATCCCTGGACAGGTAGGGTGCCAGTCGCCTAGCCTGGCGGAGATGGTAAAACGCCGTTTTGCTGACCATGGAGACCTGAGTCTCCATGGTCAGCAAAGGGTCCAATTGGACACCTAAGCTCTTTACGAGGGATGACGGGCTGAGCCGCTCGCCATCCAGGGTAGGCAACTGGCACTCATCCAGCCCAGGGCGACCAGGCCACAAGATCTCCGTCTTCGACGGATTCACCTTCAGCCGGCTGGCACGCAGCCAACCAGTCACGGCTTCAAGGCATAGATGGAAACAATCGGGTACGGAGTCCGGCCTGCCGTCCATTCTCAGCAGGAGCTGGGTGTCATCTGCATACTGATAACACTCCAGACCAAAGTCGCGGGCCAGCTGAGCCAGGGGGCACATGTAAATGTTAAATAGTAAGGGTGAGAGGATGGCCCCCTGGGGACCCCACAACAATGGGAGTCTCCCGGAGACCCCCTCCCCCTCTCCACACGTTGTCCCCGATCCTGGAGGAAGGAGGTCACCCATTTAAGGGCGATCCCCCCCACCCCAGTCACGGCTAAACGGTGGGCCAACAATGCATGGTCTATGGTGTCAAACGCTGCTGTTAGATCTAACAAAACAAGCAGGGCTGATCCGCCCTGGTCCAGCTGGCGGCGAAGTTGGTCTGTAATGGCGACAAGCACGGTCTCCGTCCCATGCCCAATACGGAAGCCGGACTGGAAGGGATCAAGTCCAGCTGTGTCTTCTAAGAACCGCTGCAGCTGATCCGCTGCCGCCCTCTCAATTACTTTGCCTAAGAAAGGCAAGTTGGAAACAGGCCTGTAATTGGAGGGAGCCGAAAGATCTAAATTCGGCTTCTTCAGCAGCGGTCTTACCATAGCCTCTTTCAATCCCCCCGGGAAGACTCCTTGCTCAAAGGAGCTATTTATGATCGTGCCCAGGGGGCCTCGTAGCCCCTCCCGGCAAGATCTAATTAGCCAGGAGGGGCACGGGTCGAGGGAGCAAGTAGTTGGTCTAGCTGCAGCGAGTAACTTATCAACAGCTGCTGCGTCCAGCAGTCGGAAGCGGGTGAAGGTGGGCCCGCCGAGTGGCGGCGGAGTCTTGAGTTCAGCCACTGTATCAAGAGTGGCTGGGATATCCCGGCGGAGAGTCGAAATCTTGTCAGCAAAATAGTTCTGGAAAACCTCAGCTGTAGGAGCCAAATCCTTATCATTTGGGACCACCGAGATTGTTGTCAATGACCGAATTATTCTAAAACGTTGAGCTGGGCGCGAACTAGCCGACTCTATCAAGGAGGAATAATAGACCTTTTTAGCCTCCTTGATAGCTCGCTCATAAACATCCTTAAATTGTTTATAAGCCGATTTCGATGCTCCGTCACGGAGACCTCACCACACGTCCTCTAGCTGTCTCTTCCTCCGTTTCATCGCTCTGAGCTCCTCGGTAAACCAAGGGCGCGATTTCGACGGGGGGTGAGAGAGCATCTGGGGGCGATGTCGTCTAAGGCCATGGTCAGAGAGATGTTCCAGCAGTCCATAGATACATTTCTATCTATTCCAGATTAGATCACGATTCCACACTGTTCTGCATCCTCTGTGGGGACAGCACAAACACACTCCAAAATTGTATATTTTTACTGTATTCATGTATTTCTATAAAAACGCATGCAACAATAAAGATATCCTCTGAGATATCATAACCCATTTTCTTCCCATGGAAGGCAGTCAGGAGGAAAAATGGAGCATTTCTTGAATAGATGGACTGGCTCTGAGTGTTTGCATAGTGAGGTACTTGATTGCCAATACATGTCTGTTGACTACACCGAGGACTTCATTTTCCAGATCTGTCAGTCAGGCATCTTTATAGGAGAAGTGAGAAGAACATATTCAGCAATCGGGATATAAGTTAAAGGCCTGTCAGCCCCAGTAGAGAGTAGTGACATGAACCTTGAACACTGAAAGGCACTGAAATATTATTTTGTGGAAGGGAAAATTCACCGAAAATAGCTCTTCTGTTCCTGCAGAACTCATCCTATCCTTAAAAGAAACCAGGAGCAGATGAAAAGGTGGGAAAGATTATACACAATATAACACAGCAACAGAAATATAGAAAGCTGCTGCATATTACATCAAGTCATTGATTAATTTAGTTTCATATTATCATTTCTGAATAGCAGAAGCTCTCTAGGGCAGGAGTTTATAACCTCTTTTGTGTGCCATGGATTTGTTTGGCAGTCTAATAAAGACAATGTAGCCCTTCTCAGAAAGTGTTAGGTCCATAGGTTCCAATCTCTTTTCTCATGTTGTAATGATGAGTGTATAAACATTATTTTGAGATATCTGCAGCAACTGTAATGAGTTCTGAAGATTAATGTGATTTCTATTGGTGACAAAGTCACACGTATTTCTTATTGCTAATACAACTGTTTTGGTGGAAGGGGCTGTGGTGACGCAAGGGCTAAACTGTTGAACTCTTGAATCTGATGACATAAAAGTTGGCAGTTTGAAGCCATGGGTCGGGGTGAGTTCCCACTGTTAGCTCTAGCTCTTGCCAACTTAGCAGTTTGAAAACATTCAAATGTTAACAGATCAATAAATTCCACTTCAGTAGGAATGTAATAAAGGCACCCATGCAGCCATGCCAGCAACACAACCATGAGGTGTCTATGGACAACAAGCTCCTCGGCTTAGAAATGAAACAAGAGTATCTCCCCATGGCTAGAGTTGAGCTGGTGCCAGAAATGAAAGGGGAAGCCTTTACCTTTCTTCTGTGTATTTGTCTGCCATTGTGATTCCACTGTAGTAAAGGCATTGAATATTTGCCTATCTGTGTATGTTGTAATCCTCTGTGAGTCAGCTCAGGGAGATAGAGCATAATATAATTGTTGTTGTTATTATGTTGCTTTCCTTTATAATTTAAAGAAATGCTAAATTTAAATTAGAAAGGTTAGTGAAAATAAAGTTACAGGCTGGTATTTATAATTGCAGTTATGAGTTCATAACCAAAGTTGCATATCCATAACTGGCCTGCATTTAGTAAGACACTGCTGTTAAATAATGCAAATGACACACAAGTCCATTTTAAGAACCAGACTCCAGATCTATTGAATTTGTGATCAGGGTGCAAAGACGATGACATTTCCATCATCCTCCTGCCACTGAATGAAACTTTAACCATCAGTAACTCCTGTTACAAGTCATAGGGTCACTTTCTAGTGTGCATGGGGAAACATACTCCTTGCATCCCAAGCAGAAGCTGAATTGACTCCCTAACTCAACCCAGTTACTGGTATCTAAGAAGGATTGGGGCTGTGGTTTCGAAACAAATTACATGAATTAATGATATATGTGAGCAAGGGTGCCCCTGGTGGCACAGTGGGTTAAATCGCTGAGCTGCTGAATTTGCAGACCGAAAGATGACAGATTTGAATCCAGGGAGCAGCGTGAGCTACCGCTGTTAGCTCCAGCTTCTGCCAACCTAGCAGTTTGAAAACATGCAAATGTGGGTAGATCAATAGGTACCGCTCCAGTGGGAAGGTAATGGTGCTCCATGCAGTCATGCCAGCCACATGACCTTGGAGATGTCTATGGACAACGCTGGCTCTTTGACTTAGAAATGGAGATGAGCATCAACCCCTCGAGTTGGACATGACTGGACTTAATGTCAGGGGAAAACTTTTACCTTTACCTATGGGCCTTCCAGTCACCTGTCAATGTACGGTGACCTCATGAATTTCCTAGGGTTTCCTAGGCAAGGAATACTCAGAGGTGGTTTTGCCAATTCGTTCCTCTGACATGCAGCTTATAATACCAGTTATTCATTGGCAATCTGTCATCTCAGGCCGATCCCGCTTATCTTCCAAGATAACATGGGATCTTTTCCCTTTGTGCTATTTTGGCCCTTATAACTTCTTAATTAAGTAGATATGCTATTATTTTGCTGGTATTTCATTCTTTCTTTCAAGTTCATACATACACACTCTTAAATCAAATCATAGATCCCTTGGATTCCAGGTTTAAAACCCCTTGCTTTATAAATTCAGGCAGGAATTATCTTTTGCTCTTTCTTGGAGATGCCAAGGATTGAATATAGGTGCAAAGTATGAGCTCTGGCAGTAAATGTATGCATGGCAAGCATATCCTCTGCCAGTGAACTATGTCCCTTTCCCAATCTTTGTGTTTGACAAAATGAGATTCCTCCCTTGGGGACATGTAACATGCCACATGGAGAGAGATCTGCCATTGTGGATGAGACCAGTGATCCATCTAGGCCAATAATCTGTCTAGCGATTTGTTAGAGCTGACAAAGCTTCATTAAGAGAGTTGTTAAGCACCCTAGTGCTATGCCTGCTGCTATCAGTATTTCATACTTCAGAGCCCAACAGTGAGAAAGAGACTGGAGAGTCTCATCTGTCGTGCATAAAATATGTGGCAAGGCTGAGTTGACTCATACATGTTCAAAGTCAACATGCTGTGTTTAGGATTGCTTTGTTGGGGGAAGAATTTCACTCATTTCTGAAACTTACCTTAGCTTTTCCAGTGAAACCAGTGGGAATTCTAAAATGTTCAACTTTGTTGTCCAGTAGGAATAAATAAGGTCTCCTCAATGGTGCTTAGATATGGGGTGTTAAGAGTGTTATAAAGAACACTTGGACTTTGCATCTCCAGAAAATGACTTGCAGTATTTGAAGTAAAAGTTTATCCATCTTTAATCATAATCCTGAATATCAATTAGCACTCTCAGCTGCTGAGACTTCTATTTCTGAAGCTGGGAATGCAAAATTTGGCAACATCTCTGGTATAATAATAATAATAATAATATATACTTTATTTATATTCCGCTCTTCTCATCCCGAAGGGGACTCATAATTCAGTCAAAATTTGCCTCTCCACTTAATGTGGTACCCTTATCTCCTACTTGACAGATACAACTGTCTTTTGGGCTGCAAAGGTTGACAGCAGGCTACACTTAAAGGTTGAGCACCCACCTCGACCCAGGCGGGCCTCGAACTCATAACCTATTGGTCAGAGAGATCTTATGCAGCTGATACTTAGCCAGATGCGCCACATTCTCGGTGGTATCTTCTAAAAGGGGCTCTCCTGCCTGCATTGTTTCAAGAATTAGAGCAGAGGCCATAAATATTGGATGCCCAGATGTTGCTGAACTACAATTCCCAGAAACCCTTCCATGCTTCTAGGATGGGAGCCTTTGGAAACTGAAGTCCAACAACACTTGAGGACTCAAGTTTAAGGACGTCTTGAAAATAATATGAAATTAGAGGTAGAACACAAAGCACTCTGAAGAAGAAAACTATATCTAGATATTCAAGAAAAGTCTATGGAGCAGGCATGGGCAAGCTTCAGCCCTCCAGGTGTTTTGGACTTCAACTCCCACAATCCTAACAGCCAAAAGGCAGTTAGGGGTTGTGGGAGTTGAAGTCCAAAACATCTGGAGGGCCAAAGTTTGCCCATGCCTGCTCTATAGAGTCTTGAAAAGCTAATGGTAGCATAGGCCTGGGCAATCATGGTTCTAAATGGTTCTAAAGTACTTACAAAACTAAAGTTCTGGTGGTGAAAACTAGGTGGCGCTGGTGCTTTGCTTCTACAGTGTTGCTAAAGTTCTGGTGGTGAACATTTTAGAACTCTAACAAAGCTTTCTCAGGAGGCTTCAGCATATCTTTGAAATACCAAAAGTAACATTTAGTTTTAATTTGGGAATATGATATAAAGTGAAACATCTGGTGAATTTTGAATTGTACTTATTGTAAGTCTAAGGAAGAACCTAACTTTAATTGTCCATCTTTAACTCAAACCATTGACAAGTCTTTTTTTGTATGCTTTCTATAGCATTTTCATTTCAAGCACATGTCACATTTAAATTAATTTGCATTTTAAAAAAAGCTACCCCTAATATATGCCTTGTTGTATACCATTTCCCCCAAAGGTATGCATTTTTGTAACTACTTTCATTGAAGGCAAACATTTATTTAGGTAATTTTATAGGAAAACTACAATATTTACTTCTTCATTATAAAACACAAAGAAGTGTGTAAACTGAAGAATAACTCTAGCGCTGTGCATGTAATAGTTCAGAGAATTCAAATTAAGTTGCAAACCAAGCAAATTACTCTTCTGTTTGGGCTCAGGAAAAATTATGTTACAAATTATTTCTCCATTTTTAGATGCTATAAGATTATTTCTGCTTTATGACAACCTCACTAGAATATGTAAAATAAAATAAACATTTATGACAACTCTTCTATCTCAATGAAATAGCTGGGCCACTTGGCCAGGCAAGCCTAAGATCTCTGGAACATACATCCAAAAAAGTAGTTTCAGCTTCTGGTTCTATGGAAAGTTTCACAATGGGGATTTTCTTTTAGGGGTCCCAGATATCAGGACTTGATCTTTTTTTCTATAGTCCTTAGTATTAAAAATATGGGACTTTCAAGGGCACAGTATCAGCTTGAAGATTGTGGTTAGACAATAATATCCATGTTTTGGATGCTTGGCTTGCTGTGAGTTTTCTGGGCTGTATGGCCAAGTTCTAGAAGCATAGTGTCCTGATGTTTTGCCCATATCTATGGCAGGCATCCTCAGACATTGTGAGGTCTGTTGGATATCCAGGGAGGGAGAAAGAATTGCAACATTCACACTTGCCTCAGACAAGACTTCTTTCTCCAACCCTGGACATTCCATAGATACCTCAGTGGCATAGTTTCCAAGAGACCTCACAACCTCTGAGGATGCCTGACATCCTCAGAGGTTGGGCAAAGCATCAGGAAAGAATGTTTCTGGAACATGGCCATACAGCCCGGAAAACTCACAACAACCCAGTGATTCCAGCCAAGAAAGTCTTTGACAGCTTGGAAGGTTGTTCAACATATAGCTTGGAAAGACCAGTTTTCAACCAGAATTTTTTTTCTTTTGTTAATGTTGATATTTACTATCAGAATGCTGGAGCCTCTGGTGGTGCAATGGGTTAAACCCTTGTGCCAGCAGAACTGAAGACCGACAGGTCGGAGGTTCGAATCTGGGGAGAGTGGGGATGAGCTCCCTCTGTCAGCTCCAGCTCTCCATGTACGGACATGAGAGAAGCCTCCCAACAAGTATGGTAAAATATCCAGGTGTCCCCTGGGCAACATCCTTTCAGATGACCCATTCTCTCACACCAGAAGCCACTCGCAGTTTTTTGCTCCTGACACACACACACACAAAGCAGAATGTTCAAAACCACCATGTGGCATCAAATTTGCCAATCTGCTTCATGATATCACCAAAATCTATTCTCTGTGACATCGACACACAATATTAGTAGGTTTTGATATTTCAGGGCCTGGGATAGTTGTATTCTAGCAATTTTGTGTATTCTGTTGGGTTTTGTTTTGTGTTTCTTGGAAACCTGGGCTCCTTGACTGTTTGGATGGATGCCTTTAGGGTTGTTAAACACTTGTAAAATGAAAAGCGAGAGGAACACACATGATAATTCTTAATACTTGCCGAGGAATTTATCCACCTCCTTGACACATAAGCCAAGCACACTGTTAATCCACCCAAATGCAGCCCCTTCAACGTAACGAGCAATTAGTTAATGTTTGTGGAGTTCTTGGCAAACATTGGGTTCTAATTGGCATTATCCATTGCTACAATGAAACATTTTGCTAAAGCCCATGGAGGTTAAATGGGTTCATGTGGAAACAGGCTGTGTTGGCAAGGTTCCATCCCTTATTTATTCATTTGCTTACAACTGTATTGATTTTTAAAATGAAAAACATAAGCGAAAGACATAACCACCAATGTATTACTTTAGAAACATCCATTAATAATAGGTGTATTTACAAAGCTGACACAGGGAATATAAAAAAAGACCAAGCAGCCTGCTCTAGAGGAAAGTCTACAAAACAAACAAACAAAATTAAGTAAGACTCCAAGTATTGTCTTGGTCTTGGCATATACACTTCTGATTGCCCCCTTTTATCTGTTTTCTTAAAGAAGACAATAAGAACAGTCTCATTGCTTAGAGCAGTGTTTTTCAACCTTTTTTGAACCGCGGCACATTTTTTACATTTACAAAATCCTGGGGCACACCACCAACCAAAATGACACAAAATGACACTCTTAACGCAGTAATACATATAATTAATGTGTTTTTTAATGTATTTATACACTCAGTGTGAAACCTGGGCCTGTTTCAATGAACACAACATAGATATCCTGGCAGGAATGGCAGAAAGACACACACGAAGGTCTTGCTTAACAGCTGGGAGTTATAGTTCACCCGCAATCAAAGAGCATTCTGAACTCCACCAATGATGGAATAGAATCAAACTTCTCACACAGAAATACCATAACCAAGAGAAAATATTATAAGAGTTTGGTGGGCATTGACCTTGAGTTTTGGAGTTGTAGTTCACCTATATCCAGAGAGCACTGTGGAGGGGAGGGAAGAAGACGTTGGTTGAGTTTGTCCAGTAGTGCGCCCACGGGTCACGTCTTCCTCCTTCCCCCCTCCCACAGAAACGGCAGCATGAACAAATCAAGGCAAAGCGAGCAGAGCGATGTTGGGAAGAAGGGAGCCCAAGTGGAGAAGAAAAAGTGTTCGGCAGGAGGGGGAAGAAAGGGTAATGGAGGTTCCAATTTCCCACGGCACACTGGTTGGGAAACACTGGCTTAGAGACTCATATCCAATATTACGAGGCAATGGTCCTTGTAAGCAACTCCAAAGATAAAAATCATGGAATCATAGAGTTGGAAGAGACCTCGTGGGCCATCCAGTCCAACCTCTGGCCAAGAAGCAGGAATATTGCATTCAAAGCACCTCTGACAGATGGCCACCCAACCTCTGCTTAAAAACCTCCAAAGAAAGAGCCTCTAACACAGTCTGGGGCAAAGAGTTCCACTGCTGAACAGCACTCACAGTCAGGAAGTTCTTCCTCATGTTCAGGTGGAATCCCCTTTCTTGTAGTTTGTAGCCACTGTTCCACTTCCTAGTCTCCAAGGCAGCAGAAAACCAGTTTGCTCCCTCCTCCCTATGACTTCCCTTCACATATTTATACATGGCCATCATATCTCCTCTCAGCCTTCTCTTCTGAAGGCTAAACATGTCCAGCTCTTGAAGCTTGTTCTCCAGACTCTTGATCATTTTAGTCGCCCTCCTCTGAACCCATTCCAGCTTGTCAACATCTCCCTTCAATTGCAGTGCCCAGAATTGGCCACAGTGTGATTCCATGTGCGGTCTGACCAAAGCAGAATAGATGTATTAAAATGAAATAATGGCCTTTATTATTTTAAAAGGGCCAGTTAAAGCAGGGAAATGCAACTTCCTATTCTTCTGTCTTCTTTTCAAGTCTTTAGGTATATTTCCATTTATTTATTTATTTATTTATTTTTTAGGTTTTATATTCCCCTCCTCCCTGCAGGCTCGGGGCAGATCACAGATACAAGCATACAATAAAACATTCGATAAAACATACAATAAAAACATACAATAAAACCACAGTACATAACCAAGGTAGTACAGGTCTACGATTATTTGACTGAGGCGAAGCGGACCAATTGCATTTGGATTTAACCAAACGCTAGCCTGAAAAAAGCCATCTTCCAGTTTCAAGATCTCTACATGATCCCCAATTTGAGTATCACTCAAAATAATAGACAACCATTTTTTAAAAAACGGAATTAAAATCATATGTGTTCATTCATTATAATTGATTTTGAGGCAATTAAAACTACAGCAGTGTAAAAAAAAAGATATAACTGAGTAAGTCCAGACTTTCTGATGGATCATATTCCCCTTTTTGAGCACTGGGGGAGGATTTCCTTTCAATCCTACCCACTTTCCATTATTGTCAATGGGCATGTGAAATAGGGCCTTCTTGGTGGTTGCTCCCAGGAAACTAATTTTTTTTCTTAGGGAGATGAAAATAACCACTCTTAATATTCTATCAGCAGGCAAAGGGTTTTTTTTAAAAAAAATCCCAACATTTGATTTGGGGAGCTGACTTTCCATCCCTTATAATGATTTTAAATAGGCGCTGCAGTGTTTCTGTACTCTTTTCAATTGCACTGTTTCATTGATCTTTATGGACAATATTTTGTACATTCTACCTGTATTGAACCTGTATTGATTTGCAAGCTGCCTTCATCCTTGGCTTTGCAAAAATGCAGAATATAAATGAAGGAAACGAAGAGGAGGGAAGGATGTGTAGGAAGAGTAAGAAGATGATGAAAATATCGTCTTTATAGTATTTAGTAGATAAGAACAGCCAGGCTTTCTAAAAGGGGGGCTTCCTTCTCAATTTGGACCCCATAGCTGAAAAATCTCTCTATCTAATGTCTTGTCCAGCCTGATCTTTGAAACAATGAGCTACACACACACACACACCATTATCTTAAAGATGAACATAATAGAGAAGCTGGATTTGAAACCAATGAACTGGAAGAAATCTTGGAGATCATCTAATCCACCCACAATCCAATGCAGGATTTGCAATGACGGAGGCAGCTACAGCAGCAATGGCAGATGGCTGTAAGGAGAGCTCTACATTTTCCATGGTAATTTGTTCCAGTCTCAAATACTTCTTATTTAGAGAAAGTTTCTCTTTTGCCCAAATGTGAGACTTTGAAGTTTCCACTCACCGCTTCTAGCCTGGCCTCTGGAGCATCAGGGAATAAGTGTGCTTCATCTTCTCTGTGTCACCACCCCCAGTCCTTCTGGTATTATAGACAGGATTTTCTGACCCACCTCTGGAGGTGTCAACTTCTACCCTTCTTGAATTGTGGCACCCAGAATGCAGTGTATTTATGTTAAAGGGAAATGGGAATACTACTTTGGTTTAAGATTCTACCCATCTATCATGTAACAGTCAGCCTTCTGCATCAATGGATTATGTTTCTGTGGATTCCACCATCCATAGCTTGGGAATGGTATTAAAAATCCAAAAAGTAAACCTTGATTTTGCTGTGGCATTTTTTATAATGGAACTTGAGCATCCAAGGATTTGATATCCATGGAGCATCCTGGAACTAAACCTCAGCAGATCCTGAAGTCTACACATCTTTTTTTTCCATACTGAGACTTGTGACTGATTGGTTCCAATCCAGCTTACTTACCTATCTGAACATATCTCTCCCTATGAACCTGTAAGAGTGTTAAGATCTTCTGTGGAGACACTGTTCTTGATCCCACCACCATTGCAGGTGCGATTGGTAGGGACGAGAGTCAGGGCCTTCTCAGTGGTGGCCCCTTGGCTATGGAACTCCCTCCCCAGCAATATCAAACTGCCCCCCTCCCTCCTGGTTTTTACAAAAGGGTGAAAACTTGGTTATGCAGTCAGGTGTTTGGGTAGTGCAATATAGATTCAAAATAATGTAGCAACTCTAATGATGGCAGCAGGACTAGGTACCATGTTTGAAAGTTTTATGATAGTAATATGTTTTCTTTGTTTTATTGGTTACACATTATTTTCTTTGTATATTGTTGAATTGTGGCATCAAATTGTGTCAAATTATGTAAGTCGCTCTGAGTCCCCTTCTGAGTGAGAAAAACTGGGTATAAATATCTATCTATCTATCTATCTATCTATCTATCTATGTATATAATAAAAGTCAGTGTTTGCGGTGGTGCGGTGGTGCGGAGAGAGGAATATGTGCCAGCGTTTCGATTGGTTGCCACTGTGGGATTATTTGCATAAAGGACACTGATTGGCCAGCCTCAGAACTCCGACACTCTAAGGCAGGAGTACTCACACTTTTTCAGCATGCGAGCTACTCTTAAAGCAACCAACTCGAAAGGATCTACCTGCCCCCATGCGCTCCTGCGTGCTCCTGCCGCTGCGTGCTCCCGCCCCTTTTGAAATCATAACACTCGTGGGAATTGTAGTTTACCAAAGTCCTCAGTCCTTTTGTCAATGTTTTACAAGGTTTTAGTACATACAGCCCCCCCGGACAAGGATCGCATAGCAGTTTAAGTGGTGTGAAACCGCATCAACTCTACAGTGCAGATGCGATCACATGGTGGAAACCTACAAGGCTTACCAGCTGCCTCCAGCTTGTAGTCTTTCGCAGGTGCAGCCAACGGAGAAGTGACCCGAGGGCGCCGCCTGCTTCCCGCCTCGTTCCCATCCCAGCAGAGACGAAGGAGTAAAGGGAGGGTGCCAGGGTGCCAAGGCATGCCGGTGATACTGAACAGATTAAAAGGGCCCTGCCCAGATGGGGCAAAAAGCCCTGACCGCCTCTAAAAGCGAGGATGGCAAACAAAGACCTTGGCAAAATTTTGGAACCCAATTAATAGAAAAGTCCATCTGTGCCCTTGGGAAAACTAAAGAGAAAAGTCCTTTTCGCTAATAACCAGAAGAGAGTCCAAATACTTGAAAATCCTTGGAAAACTATGTCTCCCAAGCCGCTCAGGGCTTGCCCCTATTGGCCCGTTCGCATGCAACTCTGTGCACAAAGAGTCCATGGCTTCAGGTCAAGTGAGGCAAGAAAACAGAAAGATGGAAATGGCTGGAGGTCTTTTGATGCCAAATCCCTGCCTTTGGTGCCAGAGATGCCAGACCACATGTGCAGGAATGTTGGAACTCCCTGCTGCAGGTCAAACCAATTAGGATGCAGATGGGCTCTTTTTGGGGCTCACCTTCACCGGGAAATGTGGTCTCTCTAGCCCCGCCCCTCGCCCGGAGAGCCTGTTCCCAGCGACGCCTGCGAACCACGAATCACGGCAACCTTTGCAGCCACCCAGCCGGATGGGGCGCTCCTGCCTTTCGCGCGCACACCGCGAGAGCAGAAGCCAGTAGCAGGAGCGCGCGCGCGCGCAGGGTGTGTGCGCGCATGGCAGGAGTGCCCCATCCGGCTGGTGAGGCCCGAAGATTGACTGGAAGAGGGCCGAAGATCGACTAGTAGCTCGCAAGCTACCTAATGAGCACCCCTGCTCTAAGGCACCAGATTATTTGCATAAATGACTCTGATTGGCCAGCCTCAGAACTCCAACACTCTAAGGCACCAGATAGAAGACATTAGTTGCCACTGAGAGACAATTTGCATAAAGGACTCTGATTGGTCAGCAAAACAGAATGCAACTGAATGCTTGAGTTAACCAAATGAGAGTTTTTTTCCCTTGGCAATAGAATGTTCATTTTCTGGGAGGTGCCAAGGAATATGTGACAGCATTTCGATAGGTTGCCACTATGGGAGTATTTGCATAAAGGACTCTGATTGGACAGCCTCAGAATTCAAACATTCTACGGCCCCAGACAGAGGGGTTGGTTGCCACTGAAATGGTATTTGCATAAAGGACTCCGATTGGCCGCCCACATTCCAACATTCTAAGGTGACTCAGAGGGAAAAGGAAAGGCCTCAGACAGTTCGAAGCCAGCCTGGGTCGGAGTGAGCTCCTAACTATTAATAGTCTAGTGTCAGGGCTAGAATCTCTATGCCTGGGGCCAGAGACAGATCCCAGCCTGCCATGAGCCTAGTACTTTCACCTGAGTTGCTGAGTCAGAGAGAGATGACTCAACCATGAACTTTGCTCTATTTCTTTGCAGTTGAATATACTGGGACTATGACCTTTGGTCTAGATAAGACTCTGGGGTATGATGTAATACCCAGGGACTCTGGGTAATGCAAAGACTCACTGGGATTGCTGAGTCAGGATGCAACCCTCCAGGCATTGCATGGGGAGGGATTAGTATATAAGGATTGTGGTGATGGGAAGCGGGTGCTTCAGCTTTATAGGTTTTGTGTCTTCAATAAACTACCACTGGAAGAAGCAGCAGTTCTGTAGCGTCTTTACGGGAAAGCATTGAAGTTCCTGACAGTCTAGCTTGCTGTTGACCTATGCAGCCCGAAAGACAGTTGCATCTGTCAAGTAAGACATTTAGGTACTGTTTTATGTGGGGAGGTTAATTTAACTAATTTACGACACCATACAACTTTCCAGTAGTATGTGTTCTTACACATACTACTGGAAAGTTGTATGGTGTCGTAAAACAGTACCTAAATGTCTTACTTGACAGATGCAACTGTCTTTCGGGCTGCATAGGTCAACAGCAAGCTAGACTATTAATAGTTAGGAGCTCACTCCGACCCAGGCTGGCTTCGAACTCAAGACCTCTTGGTCAGTAGTGATTTAATGCAGCCGGCTAGTAACTAGCTGCATTAATTTATGTACAATATAAATACTGTAAATAAATAAAAATAATATTTGAGGAAGTACTCCATCAAGGACACAAGTGGACAATGAAATGGCAGCTCCCCCTGTGGCTGGAATCGAGCATACCCTCATGAAGCCAGAAAGCTGGAATGTTAAATTGCCTTTGTGTCTGTCTATATGTTGTATGTCTATGACTTTGAATGTTTGCCATGCATATGTGCATTGTAATCCACCCTGAGTCCCCTGCGGGGTGAGAAGGGTGGAATATAAATACTGTAAATAAATAAAAATATTAATCAATGTACCAAGTGGCACCAGAATGGAGCTCTTTCTCCTCCTGCAGCCAATGCCCAGTAAAGTTACAAACATGTCATATATGTTACAAACATGTCACCCCATATGTTCCCTCGAGATCACTGCATTCAGAAGAGCAGAACCTCCTCTTCGTCCCATCGATCCATTCCTGCAGGCTGTCCACTACGAGACCGAGAGCCTTCTTTGTGGCAGCACCATCTTTATGGAGCTCTATGCCGGTCGAAGTCCGCACCATCAAAGAACTGGCCCCGTTCAGGAGAGCTTGCAAAACAGCTTTGTTTAGACAAGCTTTCAATCTTACTGTCCCCTAAGCATTGATTCCAAGCCTAGAATTAAACTGCAGTTGCCCTGCAGTTGCTTGCTCTTGCATGGTTGATGTGTTTTTACGCTTTTATGTCTTTTATGCTTTTAGTATTGTTGTATTAAATTGTGTTGTGACTGCTTTATATGTACTGTGTAAACTGCCCTGAGCCTGCTGGAAGGAGCGGTATATAAGAATGAAAAATAAATAAATAAATAAATAAAAAAATATTTAGCATACTTAGCATACTTAAACAATTCCCAATTAAAATCAAGAGATAACTTAAAACAAGACAAGAACATACTATACAATCCAAACACATTGAAATTACTTAAAAGGTTTAAAAAGTTGAAACTATAGACATGCTTAAAAGTACATTTGGCTTGCAAGGCTTTACTAAAGCGCCATTACTCAGCTTGGTGCCAGCTCCCCTTCTCCCCCACATTGGCACCAATGTTGAATTAGCAAAATGGATAAATTATCTACTCTGATTAGAGAAAAATCATTAGTGACATTTTTAAAAGACTGGACACCCCTGATTGACTTTTTGCTGAAAAAAGGAAAATAATTTGACAAGGTTGGTTTTTGAGAATTAGTCGGATTTAGCTATCTGGAAAAGTGCATGATGTAATTTTAGAGAGAAAGGGTGATGATTATATTACGTGCACCTCCAACACAGGAAAGACAGTTGGAAGTCACTTTCTTTTTCTAGGGCCCCATCTACACTGCCAAATAATCCAGATTATCAAAGCAGATAATCTACATTATCTGCTTTAACTGGATTATATGAGTTTACGCTGCCATATAACCCAGTTCAAAGCAGATAATCTGAATTGTATATGGCAGTGTAGAAGAGGCCTAGATGCTATTCGATTTAGGCCTTATCTACACTGCCATATAATCCAATATCTGATTTTACTTAATCTGATTTGGACTAGATTATGTGGCAATATAGACTCATATAATCCACTTTAAAGGAGATAATCTGGGATCAGATATTGGATTATATGGCAGCATAGACCAAGGGTGCCACCAACAAAAAGCCCCACTGTCCTACGGAGGTTCACTTTGAGCAGATTTTTATGAAAACTGTCACATTTGGCACTCATAGATGCATTGAGTCTAGAATTACATCTGTATTCTTTGTCTACACAAAGGTAATTTGCTATGGGTGTTATGATGGCGACATCCTATATTTATAAATATCCTTCCTTAAGTGCTACTGAAAAACTTATTTCTCCTCGAACGTATTTAACTCTTATTTATATTTCTGACTAAACTTGAGTTTCTACTGAACTTCAAGTTTGCGGTGTTTCGCTGCCATCTCCACCTGTATTGTTGGGCAAAAAGTCAACACTGCTACAGCTGACGAAGGGATCTTGTAGCCCCTTAGAAAAAAATGCAGTTTGACACCCCTTTAGCTGCGATCACTCAATCCTATGGCATCATGGGATCTGCAGTTTGGTGAGACATCGGCAAGCTTTGGCAGAGAAGACTAAAGACCTCATAGAACTAAAATGCCCCTTTTGGGTTTGGGGCCTCTCCGCTTCCTAAAACTTGTATATCAGGATGTGCCCATTCACATCATTGTTAAATGCCCTGAGTTGATGCCCCTAGTGACACGAAAAGTTAACCGTAGAACAAAAAGTATGATTTCTAAGTCTTGTTTTTTACTTGTTTATCTCTCCCGAATTCCATTTTCAAATATATCGACAAACATCATTAAGGTTCAGTTGAATTTAGTTTTCTTTGGTGCAGAATGTTACTTTTATCATAGTGAACTATGCAAAAGCCTACATATACAAAATTGACGTGGAAGTGGGATTTGAGAGGTACATTTCTTTACTCCATTAATTATAGAAAACCATAATCAAAGTTTGGTCTTTCATTGCTTCCACCAAGTAAACAAAACCAACAAGGAATTTGGGTGAGTTCTGCAAGAAGAAGAAGGACTCAGACGATTGGCTTTGGACACATTGGCAGGCACTGAAGTTGTTCCTAGTAGGGTAGATGAGAAAACACACTGTTGAATTATTAATACACAGTTCCTGACCTCCTACAGAACTCTGAATTATGGAATCTGTGAGGATGGTGGAACAGATATAAAACCTTCCTTTCTTAATCATAAGGCTCATACCACCTATTTATTTATTTACCGCATTTCTATCCCGTCACTTCTCAGCCCCTGAAGGGGGACTCAGGACGGATTACATTGTGCCCTGTTAAGGGGCTATTACAACAATTACAATAATAAAATCACAAATTAACATATCATAATTAAAACAATACATAATTAAAACCATACATAAGCCATCATTAAAACAGTAAACCAGTCTCATTAGTCATATCATCATTGCAATTCATCCCTTTAAGGTGCTGCTTACATCTATTGACCCAAAGCCTGGTCCTAGAATCATTCCTTTAATTTCTTTAGAAAAGCCAGGAGGGAGGTGGCCGATCTTATCTCAGTTGGGAGTGTGTTCCATAGGCAGAGAGCCACCGCTGAGAAGGCCCTGTCCCTCATCCCCACCAGGTGCATTTGAGCTGTTGAAGGGAGTGAGAGCAGGGCCTCCCCAGATGATCTTAAGTTTCGAGGTGGGACATAGGGGTGGATGCGTATGGACAAGTAAGTTGGGCCTGCCAAATACAATATCAATCCTGGTGAGAGTCAGCATGGTGTAGTGGTTTGAACATTGGATTAGGACATTGAGAGACAAAGGTCTGAATCCCTGCTCTTCCATGGGAACCTACTGCGTTACCTACTGAGTTACCTGTGCAAATAATAATATCCCAGCCTCAGAGGATAGCAAGGACAAGCCCTCGCTGAACAAATGCTGCCAAAGAAAACCCTACAAAAGGTTCTCTTTAGGGTCACCATGAGTCCAAAGTGACTTAGAGACACAAAAAAAATCAATACTAATAGTTGACACTATTTTGCATTGCTCTCTCTCTCTCTCTCTCTCTCTCTTTCCCCCCTCTCTCTTTGTGAGTGTATAAAAAACTGGTAACATTTCTTATTGATTAATATCACACTCTATATATAGTCTATCGCAGGCATGGACAAACTTCGGCCCTCTGAGTGTTTTGAACTACCAGCTTTTAGGAAGTGTGGGAGTTGCTGTCCAAAACATCTGGAGGGCCTGGTCTATAGCATAGCAAGAAATTGTAACCCATATCTCACAAAACATATTATTCTGACCATATCAGACATTTTCATGGGATTGTCCCAAAGAGCTTATGGTATTTCATTTTGTCACTTTCCATACCCATCCTCCCCAATCTCCTTCCAATTTCTCCTTTGATTTGCCTCTGCCCTCCTTAGGAAAAGGCTCTAAAATGAACAGCATGATACCTTCTCCCTTTAAGATCATTTTCTCAGCCATAAGGATGTCTCTGACATAAGATTTTTGTTCTTCCATCTCTGCTTCCTAAGCTCAGGCCACAACAAGTCAAGCCATCCCATTTATTGACTTTCCCCCCTTTTCTGGATGTCTGACCACATTTAATTCTTCTAGCGAAAGGAGGCACTGAGTGAAAATTAAGAAGCTTGAATGATTGGAAAAGCTTCAGAGCCTTGTAAAAGGTCTCGCCTTCTTAGCTGCTAGCCAATTACCCAGCAATTAAACAGGGTTAGCTAAGGGAAAAGATGGCAGTGCTGTGGAGCTGAGGAGACTCTAAATGAAGCTTCCTCTTACAGGGCATGGATGTGGGAGATGAGGAAAGTCTAACACCTTTGCTTTCTTCCGCATTTGAGTTTTGCATGCTACATACACTTTCTGTCCCAATTATGAAGATATTTTCAAAAATACCAAAGCGGAACTATGAAATGAAATTCTCCCGTATTTTTTTTTGTTCAAATTTCATAGGTACAGCTATTTCTAAAATGGAGACATCCCTATGTTACCTACTTATCATATCTGTACAACCTGCCAAAAAAAAGATGTGGGAACTTTGAATTCAGCAACACAAACATGATTTAAAACACAGACAGGTGTGTGAAATATACTCATGTTGTATCCATATATATATAATAAAATATAAAGATATAAATATACTCATGTTGTATTGCTCAATCCTAAATGTACACTGGACTGACTATGTGACGAATGTTGCTTTCCTTGAGCAAGCAGGGATCACCAGCATTGAGGCCATGCTACTGAGAACACAGCTGCGCTGGGCAGGGCACGTCTCTAGGATGGAGGACCACTGCCTTCCTAAGATACTACTCTACGGTGAACTCACCATGGGTCAACGCAAGAGAGGTGCCCCCAAAAGAGATATAAGGACTCCCTGAAGCAACACCTTAGGCTTGGCCAGATTGATCACCAAAAATGGTCCACCCTGGCCTCACATCAGGAGGCATGGAGATGCACTATCCATAATGCTGCAGCCTCTTTCGAGAAGACACGCCAAACGGGTCTCGAAGAGAAACGACAATGCAGAAAGAACCACAACTTGGAAACAACATCACCCAAGGATACTTTCTGCTATGCTTTCTGCATCCAGACTTGCCTATCTCGGATTGGCTTTTTTAGTCATCAACACGCTTGTAAAAAGTGTGGAACGAGTCCTTCCTAAGAATCTTCATTCGTAAAGTAATGCCAGAGTATCCACATAGCACATTTTTAGCAGGTTGATATACCAGTTTAACATCTATGGCTCCTTCTTATGGAATCCTGAGATTTGCAGTTTTGAAAGGTGCCACAGAGAGAATTCCAACAGTCCATTCAAAATGTAAAACCCAGCATGAACTCAGAGTATTGTTTTTTCATGTCAGGAGTGACAGGAGAAATTGCAAGTCACTTCTGGTGTGAGAGAATTGGCCATCTGCAAGGACATTGCCCAAGGGACACCTGGATGTTTTTGATGTTTTACCACCCTTGTGGGAGGCTTCTCTCATGTCCCGGAATAGAGAGCTGGAGCTGACAGAGGGCGCTCATCCCCGTTCTCCCCAGATTTGAACCTGTGACCTATTGGTCTTCAGTCCTGCTGGCACAAAAGTTTTAACCCATTGTGCCACCAGGGGCTCAAACTCTGAGTATGAAATGGTGGTAATTGGACAATGCAGATATATTCTCAAACTGGAATCCTGTTAGTAACCCTACATACACCTATGTCTATTTTTGGTCACTGTGGTTATTGCTATTTTCTTCATGTTGCCCTGGTGTCCAAAGAACCCATTCAAACCTACTGTAGATCTGATGAAACCCCGCCACTTTTCTGAGCCTAGTGAAGAGTGGTGTCAGGATAACTGCAGAAGCATCTGGTTATGTTTCTGTAGTTAGACATGAAATGATTATATACATTTATGAGATGAAGTAATATTTCTATGTATAGCAATGGAGACATAGCTAGATACTCCTGCGATCCCCTTTCCAACTCTCCACCAGGGACAGAATGGCCACGGGTGACCTTCTGTGAACCTATGGTAGGTCCAGAGGTGGAAATTGGTTCAGTGAAGCAATGGTTCTCTGTGTGGAGCCAGTACTCTACATGAGCATTGCAGAACTGTGGCCACAGTCTCCCCATGTCTGGTTCTCCCTTATCGATTTTTTCAGAAAGCCCTTAATCTTCTGCATATTAAGGAAGTTGCACATTTAGATAAGAATTTATCAAAATTTCTTACTCATTCCTAACATGGGCATATCAGTCTATGCTCCATAAATTGCATTTATTTCTAGTTTGCTTCTGGGTGCAGTTCAAGATGTTGTTTTTGACCTTTAAAGCTATTTGCAGGCTGGAAATCACATACAAGCATAGTTGGAAGCCAAACTGTAGATTCACAGTCTGTTTTGTTGATGCTCTGGGGGAACCTTTAAAGATGGGTGAACTTTGCACACAGTACTGGAGGCAGAGGAAGAGAACATGTCCCCTTGATGACTTCTTGCACTTCTGCTGTGAAGGTAAAAGCACTGGCAAGGAAGACTTGCCCAGCTTCAGTCTCATCCAATTAGAAATGGGTGTGAACTTGGAGGGTTTCAGGAATCTGAGGTTTGACAAACCAGTTTCGAGCCATGTGGTTTTATCCACTTACAAGGAGAAATACTAGAGGTTGTATTTTAATGTCAGGAGTACAGTCCAATCTACTGAGAGGAAACAATGAAATGAGACAAAGGAAGGGAAGATAAACCTCGGCTTTAGATTTTGCCATGGATGAGCGCATCTGCCTCTATGTCCCACTTCACAATTTAAGATCATCCGGGGAGGCCCTGCTCTCGCTCCCACCAACATTGCAAATGTGGCTGGCAGGGACGAGAGACAGTGCCTTTTCGGCTGTAGCCCCTCGTCTATGGAATGCACTTCCAAGTGAAATACGATCGACCCCATCCCTCCTGGCATTCAGGAAGAAACTAAAATCTTGGTTTTGGGACCAGGCTTTTGGTCAAGAAACATAAAGCAGCACTGTGACTGGAATTGGATTGACAAGACGATAGATATGAGGATATGGTCTTAATGTTTTATCAATGAGTTTGGGGATGGAGTACTGTTTTAATTAATGACTTTTGATAATTTGGTTATACCTAGTTGCTATTGTTTTTAACTTATATGTATTTGTGGTTTTATACTGTTTTGATTCGCTGCCTTTGTTAGCCGCTCTGAGTCCCGTCGCCCGTCCCCCGGGGGTTGAGAAGGACAGGGTAAAAATGCTGTAAATAAATAAATAAATAATGAGATGTTTATACCTCCACTCTTAATATCATATCAAGAGCAATTACTTTTCAAATGCTGGCATTATTAACTTTCCAAGTGTTGTAGTTCTTCCGATTTTCCATTACTGTCTACATTGTAAGAGCTGTTCAGTATAGGGACAGGCTACAGTACCTTGAAGGCTGATGGATTCCCCATTTTTGGAGATCTTTGAATAGAGGTTGCCTGGGCATCTTTCAGAAGTGCTTTGGCTGTGTATTCCTGAATTACCGTGTTGCATGTGGACTAGATGGCCCATTTCTTCCCATCTAATTTTAAAATTCTAAGATTCTATGACTCATGGGAACTACTGTCTGTGTCCAACAGCATCTGGAAGCCAATGCTTCTATCGCCTAAACCGGTTTTTGTGTAAATCAATGCAATTGACATAAGTATTAGCTTACCATTCAGCTGTTGATTCAGGTGGTCTCCTTTATTTGGAACTAGTGCATGGATTAAGTTACAATTAAGACAAAATCTCTTTAGGGAAGAGTTTGTCTAGTTTTGGAAGCAGGAAGGTTCTTTTATTGCAATGTGTCAGGCAGACATTTCTATAAGACCTGGCTGTTGCTGCATTTTATTTATTGCTATATTGTGTTATTACTTTATTCAATTTATATACTTTGCGTATTTCTTATTTTCTCTCTGTTTGTTTAATGTAGGGGTAGATCCCCAAGGACACAGAACAGATTGCAGATGGGTTTGATGTAATTCTTCAGTGATAGATAATTCCGATGGTGTATCTCATTGGATGCATTGTTTGCCAGGCATCTAGCACAATCTTGTTCTTCTTTATCCAGGCCTCTCTCTCAATCTCTTGTGTGTGATGTGTAAAGGCACATAAATGTATCCAGATGCCAGCCTGACCATGTATTGAATGCACCTAGGGGGCACTTTTATAGTTGTAAGTGGTATTAAAAATCACTTAACCTTCATGAAGTGGTGTAATTTTACTTAGCAAAGGCCACTAAGGCCTTCTATATGTAACTACCTGCAGGCTAACAAGAGTCTCATGAATCATTCTATTTCCAGTCTAGATCACTTTCACATGTATTCATTTATGGATCTATTCCACCCTGCTTCTGCATTAATCCTCATTTTAAACAAAATTCATGCAAAACCTGCACAGAAACTTCTTAGCATTATTTCTCAAAAGGCATTTATGAATTATTTTTCCCAAACAGACTTTTTAAATTTACATTAGATATGTCTAGGGGCAGTTTGGCTACTTATAAACAAAGCATTCTAAAAATCCAAAGGCTGGTGAATAGTTAAGATGTGATCGAATCAGTTCAGGATCAAATCAGTTCATATTGGCATTGAAAAGGGCAGAAGATCTCAACTATCTCTACTTGGTATAACATATGTTGTTTCTATGTGCTGTCAAGTTGTTTCTGCCTTATGGCAATGCTAAAGCAAACCTATCATGGGGGTTTCTTGGCAAGATTTGTTTACAATGTGGTTATGCTTGCCTTCCGCTGAAACTGAGATGGCGTGACTTGCCCAAAGTCATCTGGTGGCTTTCCATGGGTGAGCAAGTATTTAAATCCTGGCCCAGAGTCATAGTCCAGTGCTAAAACCACTACACTGCACAGGCTCTTGGTATAATATATGTATTGTTATAAGTCACTGCTACTCAACATGGTAGATGGTGGTCAATCTAAGTGCCATTTCCTCTGTGGCAAATTTCTGGGAAAGAAACAATTTTAGCCAATGGGTCCTTGGCAAATTAGCAGATCTGCTAGTCCACCATATTGTTGACCCGCATGATTATAAAAAATTGTAAAGAAGTTCTGTTGTGGTCAGAAAAGGGGTTGTACTTCTTTGAGGGAAATGATCATTTTTGGTGGGGATGGATTGCAACTGTATAATTATGAGATGAAAGCATTATGCATTCAAAACTATATGAGTTATGTTGTAAATTATGTTTCTGATACTGGATTAGTTTCATTAGTTTTATTGCAGTGGTTAAGAGTGCAAGTAAGTAACAACAATTGCTGGGCCAAATCTCCCTTCTGCCATGAATTCACTCTTTACCCTATTTCTGGGGCAGTGGGGGGTCGTGTTGTAGTTGTGTCAGGAGTGACTTGAGAAACTTCTGGTGTGAGAGAATTGGCAGTCTGCAAGGACGTTGCCCAGAGGATGCCCAGATGTTTTGATGTTTTATCATCTTTGTGGTAGACTTCTCTCATGTCCCCGCATGAGGAGCTGGATCTGATAGAGGGAGCTCATCCTCGCTCTCCCTGGATTTGAACCTGCGACCTGTCAATCTTCAGTCCTGCCGACACAGAGGTTTAACCTACTGTGCTGCCGGGGGCTCTAGGTGGAAAAGTGCTATGAGTACTGGGGCTGATTTTCAGCCAAAGGACTCACAAACTGCAGTAAAATAAAATAAATTGAAATAAGCAAAGTGAAGCAAAAACAAAACCCTGGAAGCAGCAGAGAGTCCATTTCTGTTTTTTAAAAACAGATTTGTTTTTTTTAAGGTTAAACAATACGGCTCATATGTGTTGTCAAAGGCTTTCATGGCTAGAATCACTGGGTTGCTGCGAGTTTTCCAGGCTGTATGGCCATCTTCCACAAGCATTATCTTCTGACATTTAATTAAAGAATAACAGAAAACAGGGAAATTTAGACAGGAAACAATCAGGGTCAGCTAACACCTCTCAACAGAGGATCCCCCAGGCCGGAAGTAGCCAGGCTTTGAAGCTGCAAGCCTATTCAATGCTAACCAAGGTGGCCAATTGCAACATTCACACTTGCCTCAAAGAGATAAGAGTTCTTTCTCCCTCCCTTGACATTCCACAGGTATATAAATTTCACTTGCCTAGTTTCCAACAGACCTCACAACAGATGCCTGACATAGATGTAGGTGAAATATCAGGAGAGAATGCTTCTGGAATATGGCCATACAGCCTGGAAAACTCACAGCAACTCAGTGGGGATCATAACCTACTTAAAAATGACTTGCCACTCCTGGAGATTTCCAAGAGAAATAGTTCATCATTTTTAACAGGGAGGAAAAAGCTGGTCCAGAAAATCTGGAAGGATCAAGGGATGTAAAAGCAGCCTAGGGACTTTATCCCTACGCTATTATCCTTATACAATAATATATGATGCGATATTGGTCAACATCGTCTTAGAGCATGATCAAATGTTCTCTTTTTAGATGGGGGAACAGAGGGGTGGCAGAGTGCCCATATATCCAATCCCAAAACATTGCCCTCCCAGACAGGTATCACGCCATTAATGATTCATATTGTGGGAAAGAAGAGCTGCCACTTTAAGAAAGAAGAAAAGATTGACCCATACTCCAAAATATCAGCAATTTTGAAATGCTGATGTGGTAGTACACTTTGCCAAGAGTTGGAACCAAAAGATGCTCCTGTGGCTAATTTATAGAGCAATGGACAGATGTGTAGTTAGTGGGTATCCAAAATATATACAGTTATTTACTCAGCGGATGGTCTCTGGCTCATACTTGCTACCTAATAGAAAACTAACAATTTAGATTGAGGCTGTTGTTCCTCAGCCTATATAGCTTAGGCATGATCCCTCCTTTGCCTTTAATGGAAAGGAAGTCACACAGGGAGGATGTTACAGTCAGGCACTTCTAGGCCATCTAAACCAGCCTTGTGATGAATGATAAAGCAGAAGGCAAATCGTTTACAGCAGATGGCTATGGAGGCTCTGCCCAAAGATCTCCCGTGAAGGAAAGCCAACTACCCTGCAAGTAATTTTTTTTCTCTTTTCAAGGATTTTGAACTGAAATTAACCCTCCTGTAACTTATGACTATTGGATGTAGTCCTGTCTTTTAGAGGCAACACAAAATGACCTCTTCTTTGTCATAGTCCTATAAGAATTCAAACTGTCCCTGCCCTGCCTTCCATTCTCCTGCTAAATGTGTGCTTTCATTCTACCTGCTCTCAATAGGATTTGGTTTCCAAACCACTGTGATGTGTTCATAGATGGAAGTGTCCACCAAACTGGTGTAATTGAAACAGCTGCAATGAGTAAACAAGTCATGATCTTCAATAGACAGAGATTGAACAATTTCATGAATGTTGTAAACAGTAATTTGGTGTGGTGCTTTGCTTGAGTCAGTGTGACATAGTGATTTGAGTGTTGGTCTACAACTCTAGAGACCAGTGTTCAAATTTCCACTCAACCACAAAACCCACTGGGTCAGCATGAGCAAGGCAGACTCTCACCCTCAGAGGAAAGCAGTGGCAAACCCCTTCTGAACAGTGGCCACCCTCTCTCATGAGCACAGAAGCCTAAAGCCAATTTAATAATAATAATAATAATACTTTAATATTTGTGAGTCGCCCTCCACCGGCGGTGCTCCGGGCGACTTACAACAGTTAAAACCCTAGGGTGAACAATGTACAACAGTTTAAAAACATGGACTATAAACAGGAGGGGTGGCTCAAGTAGTCCAGGGTACCGAGCCAGTCCCGACTGAACGCCAGGCGGAAGAGCCAGGTCTTCAGGGCTGGGCGGAATCCAGATAGAGTCGGAGGCTCTGAGGGCGGGCGGCAGTGAGTTCCAAGTCGAAGGGGCCGCGACGAAGGGGCCGCGATTTGAGACAAGTGCTCTTGCCATACATCAAGGGAAGAACTGACCACATAGGGAAGCTGATGAGGAAACACAACCTACAAACTAGAACCACTAAGAAAATCCAACAAATGCTACATTCAGCAAAGGACAAGAAAGATCCTCTCGCCTCTGCAGGAGTCTACCGTATACCATGCAGCTGTGGACACGTCTACATAGAGAACACCAAACACAGCATTGCCCAAACATGAATAAAAAAACATGAAAGGCACTGCAGACTACTTCAACCAGAGAAGTCAGACATAGCAGAGGACTTGATGAACCAACCTGGACACAGTATATTATTTGAGAACACAGAAATGTTGGACCAACTATCATGTCAGGCTGCACAGAGAAGCTATTGAAATCCACAAGCTTGTGGACAATTTCAACAGAAAGGAAGAAACCAGGAAAATGAACAAAATCTGGTTAACAGTATTTAAAAAATCGTAACAGTTAAAAAAAAATCAACATTCAAAAATAGGGGAGTTCCAGACAAGAAACAATCAGGGGCAGCTATACACCTCTCAACAAAGGATTCCCCCGGGCAGCAAGAAGGCACACCTTGAAATGGTTAGGCCTTTAAATGATAATCAACGTGGCCAACAGAAACATTCACATCTAGCTCCAACAGACATGAGTTCTTTCTACCACCTGGACATTCCACAGATATATAAACTCCATTTTCCTAGTTTCCAACAGACCTCACAACTTCTGAGGATGCCTGCCATAAATGCAGGCAAAACGTCGGGAGGGAATGTTTCTGGAACATTACAACAAAAAACTTACAACAACCCACAAAATTAAATTGCTATTCCCAACTAAAGTTGACCTGTTGAATCAATAACATTTACATAAGTGTTGACTTAGCATTCAGGAATTGATTTTGAGGAATAGCAATTAGATTTAGACCACAGTCAATACAGACATGTAACAGACACAATGAACAGTTTGAACATTAGAATCATAGAGTTGGAAGAGATTCCAAGGGCCATCCAGTCTTTTGACTTGCAGGAATAAATAATCAAAGCACTAACAGCAGATGGCCATCTCTGTTTAAATCCCCCCAAAGAAAGAGATTCCACATGCTCTGAAGCATCATATTTCTCTGTCAGACAGCTCTTATCTCTAATTTTTCCTAAGGTTTAAGCAGAATCCTTTCACATGTTTCCTGGAATCTTCTGTAATGGCTCAAGGAATACTAGGTTGTGTCTTTTGGATTGTAACTACTAGGGTTGGTTGATTTTTAAAAAGTGGTTCTAAAATCAAATGGGGGGGGGGGGTTATTAGTAATAAACTTACAAAAAAATTCCAAAAAACCTGACATGTAAAAATTCGTTATTAGTTCTTATTCCAGCGCATGCTTATTCCAGATGGTTTTGGCCTACAACTCCCAGAAATCCTAACAGCTGGTAAACTGGCTGGGATTTCTGGGAGTTGTAGGCCAAAACTGGAATAAACCACACTGAATTCTAGATGGGACTCCAAATAGGAAGGAGGAGGAGGCTTTTGCAATCACAATGTATTGGCAAGGTGTGAGGGGAAAGCAAGCAAGTCTACAGGGGTGGTTTCCACAAGAGTAGTAGTCTGTCCACACAAAAGCAGCTTCACAATAATCAACACAATAGCAACTTCATAATAATAAACTCAGAGCAACTTTACAAAGCAACTTCACACAGAGGTCTTCATAGCAGCAACTTCACAATGATGGATGGATATATCTGAGTCTTGTCGTGCCAAGTGGCAGTACTCACTGTACTGGTGAGCGTGGATAGAAATCCTGTGGGGAAGTGTCCTTGAATAAGGCACTTGTGAATCCTGGTGGAGAGAGGCAGCCAAGTGTGGCGCTGCCGCGCTGGGCGCTTCCATAGCCTTTTGGACTTCAACTCCCAGAAACCACCACCAAGCAAGAGTCCAAAATGGTAACTTTTCTCAGTTTTTTAAGGAAAGCAGAAAGGAGGAGGAGGAGATCAATATTTGTATAGAGAAGACAACCCCCCACTCCTGAGTACTAGCTCTGGCAGAAGCAGAAAGATCTCCCTGAAGAGTGCAAAAGGACTTCAATTCCCAGAAGCCTCGGCACTTAGACCCAAAAGAAAGGGATTGTGGGAATTGAAGACCCCCAGCCCTGCAGTCAGGATTAATTTTATTCCCATCCCAAGTGTGTGCATACTTATTTAAAAGGATAGGATCCAGATATCCTACAATGGCTCTCTGTGATCTTCCAAGTGTGCTTTCTTTGTCTGGACTTCATTTCCCAGAACCCCTCAGCACTGACCAAGCTGGCTGAGGCTTCTGGGAATTGAAGTCCTTTGGTTAAAACAGCCAAAGCAATGGAGAACCAAAGATTGAGAGCCGCTCTCCAGGGACTCGCTCTCAAGTAAGTGAGGCTTTGTTTGGCTGCTGTCCTCTGTGCACTTATTTCAAGCTTGCCAGCATACAAAGCAGCAAGACAGGAAAACGTTTGCGACTTTTGGACACTTGCTATTTCAGTCAAAGTCACAGCTTCACAGGGACAGGAGGACAGGATGGTTAGCTAGCGGCTGTAGCAATAAGATAAATCATCTCTCTGGTCCTGTGCCAAGAATCAAGAAAAAAATAACTGTTTGTGACACTTGCTATTGAGATAACAGCTAGGGTTTTTCGAAAATAACAGGATTCATGCAGCTTCACAGGGACAGGAGGAAATAGGGAACAGGATGGTGAGGTGAAGGTGCTAGGTTCAGGCTGACTTAAAGATGTGATGCAATAAGATGAATGAAGGTGAGAATCACCAGCCAATTATGGGTTTAGCCAGAAGAAGACAGGGAGAAGGTGTGTGATTACAGTAAGCTTAAGAATTAATTGCAAACCCGCACGTTCAGGTAGCTAAGAAAAATGCTGGCCCCCTAGGTTCTTCAAGATGTAAACAAAGTCCACTTCTGGCCCCAGGTTCGGTAAACAAAGTCCACTTCTGGGTTGGCGCTCGAGGTGCAGTAAACATCAAAATTAGCTTTTTTAACGAATCAAATCTGATTTCAAATAATTTTTAAACAGCAGAGACCAAGCCTAGTAACTACAACTGACCAGGACAGGAAAATACCCTTTAATAGGATAGAGGGAGCCTATCTCTTAGACGTCCCCTCGGCGAGGCTCGTGCACTGGACCTCAACCCACAGGAGGGCGTTCTCTGTCATCGCACCTACACTGTGGAACGCCCTCCCGGCAGAAACACGCGCGATCCAGGACTTGCTTGCATTCAGACGGGCCTGCAAGACCCATCTTTTCCGCCAGGCGTTCAACCTGTAGGTCTTACTTTGTGCAGCCTCGTGTTTTTAAGTGTTATCTGTGGTAGCGTGTTGCATCACAGTTTTTAATGATTTTATGGAGTGTACTGTCTTTAGCTAATTTGCTGTTGTTTTAATCATTGCCATTGTTTTTATTGTGCCTTGTTTGGCTCCTGTGAGCCGCCCCGAGCCCTTCCGGGAGTGGCGGCATAGAAGCACGCTTAATAAATAAATAAATAAAATAGCCTTGCCATAAAAGCGAACATGGCATAGTGGTTTGAGCATTGGACTATCACTCTGGAGACCTGGGTTCAAATACCCACTTGGCTATGAAAATTCACTGTGCTAGTTTGGGCAAGTCAAATTCTTTTGGCTTCAGAGGAAGGCAAACTGTCTGTCCAAATCTTGTCAATAAACCTTTCAACAGATTCACTTAAAGCCACAATACGTCAGAAACCACATGAAAGGACACAGCAACAAAGCCTTGCCAAAGGGTTAAAATTATTGTGTGAATCATCCTTTTCAGTATCTCCTAATATATACAGTTACTGTATTTCTCACTGTACAGCTTGCCAAAATGAATTTGTATTTGATCCATGGAGCTTATCTCCTCTGTGTGTCAGTTTTGCTTGTACAAATACCATCTGCCTGTCTTGGGACCTGGGAGAAAGGAGAAACAACAACACATATTCACAGTAGTATAATGAAAAGGTTTGGACTCCCCCACCATCACGGTTTGGAAATGAGGTGGCTCATAGACATCCATGTTAGTTTGATTGGAACTGGAAAGGAGACTCATTCATGGATTTGGAATCTAGAGCTAAATTGCTTCTTAGCATGCTGTTAGGAATGAGCAATCTGAGTTTTCCCAAAGCAAGAAAAATGCCACTTTACCACCACAGCATGCAATTTTTTGCATGAGAAAAATGACAGCGCAGAATCTGATATAAAGTAAGGACAAGACAAGGATGTAGGTCAGATTCAGAGAAAGGCAACAATGCGAAGAATGAAGTGGTTCATGACATCCCTAGATGCATGGCATGTTAGCTGGAAGCAGAGATGTGCCATTCGGTCTATGCATACACAATATAAAAGTGTTGGGAAGTTGTACCCAAACATATCTTCCCCATGAACATGCGATTATGGAGGGAGAAAAAACTGTGCATGATTTTCTCCTGATTCTAATTAGAACATAAGAACATAAGAAGAGCCATGCTGAATCGGGCCTCAGCCCATCTAGTCCAGCATTCTGTGTCACACAGTGGCCCACTAGTTGTACACAGGGATCTCTAGCAGAAAGGAGGGCAAAACCCTCACCTGCTCCTGACCCCCCACAACCAGTACCCGTACCGTAATTGAGGGATGATATAGAAAAGGAGGGCTGAGCAGGGATGAGGATGGAGCAATTAATGTAAGAAAAAGCATATAACACATAATGTGGGAAATGAAAAAAAAGATTAAGAATGGAAAGAAAAGCAAGGAAAGATAGATGATGTAAGTGATTGGTTTCATTCTTTCCTATCCCTTCTGACTTCTGCTCATCCCTCAAGGTTTTTAATAGTTTCCTGTTCCTGTGATTCTCACTCTGACACCCGAATTAAATTTGAGGAGGGAAGTGTCACAGTGTAAAACCCTAGATCACTCCTTTGCATGCTGAGAACACCAGTGGGTAGGGTTGCATGTGGAGCGGGAGCAAGGTGAAAATTTGCATGCATTGTTGAACCATCCCTTTTTTCTGCAGCAAAAAAAGAAAAACACAGAATTTTACTTGCAATTGCTTTTGTTGCAGTGATATTTTAACTCAAAAGGCAGGATATCTATTGAAGAGCTGCTGCTGCTGCTTCAATTTCTACACAGTTGCAAGGACTGCCTGGCAGGCTATATAATCCAGCTGCATTTACCTGTTTTATAGCTATTGATGACTAATAAAAATATGTTTGTAAGGGGAAAGTGGTGAGTGAAAATAGCTTTTCTGTAAGAATTGTCCGAAATTAAATTTGGACCTCAGGCTGAAATGGGTTCTCCATCCTTGTAGTAGCAGAATAAATAGCCAACCAATTCCCCAAGTGATAAATATTGACCCAGTCTTAAAGGAGAAACTTTGGCATACAATCTTTATGTGCTGTTTATGGAATCTATACTCTGAAACATATGGCAAGTACTAAGTTGGGAAAGACTGTCAGAAGACAAAGCCGCTCTAAGGGGCAACCTCCAGGTTTTGTTGCATCTTGCATTGACCATAAAGGCATGATAAGAGATATCAATGACTCTAGCTGGAGCTTGCAAAGCACATGTCATAGAAAGCCAAAAGCAGTAAACTCAGCACTTGCTTGCCATTGGTTCTTGCCAATGGTTCTCCTTTTATTGGCTATGTGAGTTGGTAAAAACTCGAGAAAACAGAGGGAATGGTCAAGTGCCAAGCAAGCCACTTTGTTTGGCCAGCCATCTTGATTGGAAGCGGCCCAGTGTTTATTTTGATGGAATGTGGTATATACAGATCTACTCTAGAGGTCCATGCTTTGTTCAAAGAAGCACTTCCCAACATGTTTTAGCAAGTATTTTTCCCATTGTGTCTGGGGAAAAATAATCCCATAGTGAGCTCCCAAATTTCTCTCCTGGAAATCTGTCCAGGAACAATGTATATGCATTTGCTTTCAGTAAAGGCAAAAAAATAAAATAAAAAGAAACCTAACTAAAAAGAGAAATGAAGGTGTTGTGATATGATTTCCATAGAAGCAAAGACAAAAGCTTAGAGGACAAAAAGCTGTGGACATCAGTCACTGCAAAATAGGTTCCTGTGGGAAAGAGTTGTCATAGATAATGAAAAAAATAACTCTCCGCTAATGCAGTTTAATTAGAAAGTACGTTCTGAAGCTTCCAAAAAAGCAACTCAGTTTGAAACCTGGCGTTTTCTGCTTGCATAACAGTTGTGTAAGCGTAATTGCAGTGAGTAGGAAGTAAATGGACATTGTCAAGTCATCCTGCTATACTGATCTGAACTATTAATAAAGTCTAATGAGCCACAATTTCTTTGGAAACTTGTGGAGAAACTGCCCACTGAAAATTCCTTCAAATATGCTGCTTTCAAAAGCCAAGATGATTGAGTCTGCATCTACAATGTAGAATGAATGCAGTTTGACACCAGTTTAATTGCCATGGTTCAATGCTATGGAACCCTCGGATCTGTAGTTTAGTGCACTAGCACTCTTTTTGCAGAGAGGCCTGAAGACCTGGTAAAACTACAGCTCTCCTGATTCTGTACCACATAGACTTGGAAACTAAAGTAGTGTCAAACTGCAATGCAAATCCAACCTAAGGCAGAATCGACACTGCCTTATATCCCAGGATCGGATCCCAGATAATCTGCATGTTCCAAATTATCCGGCAGAGTCCTCATATAATTCAGTTCAAATCAGATAATCTGGGATACGATCCTGGGATACAGGACAATGTAGAAGGGGTTGGGTCTACTTTTCTTAGTGCTGAATGCTTGCATGACCGTAACACATATGCCAAAGTTGAGAAGATATTTCACACTCAGATGAAAACCAAGACTGGAGAAGAATTTCATTTGGGAGCCAGAAGTAATATTTGGGAGGGAATGCCCTCATTTGCCCCCCCCCCTCTCCCCTGAAGGAATGCATTTGTAGGATAAAAGGCAAGTTATAACTAAAGTGATTGATAAATTGATTCCATCTAAAGAAACAATCAAGACAGTAAAACAAGACATTGAAAAATACTTGGATGAAGTAGAAAAGGTGAGTGTAAGGCAAGCAAAAGTTGTTAGGGACTGGCAGTAGCTCGCCCACTGCGATCCAAAATTAAATCCTCATCTGCAGCAAAGTTGGAAGACCTTCCTGGCAGGGAGATCATCTGAGAAACTGCAAAGAATGTCAAACAGTAGTTCAGTGAGACTAGCAACAGTATTTGGGGCTTTAGTGAATGTCTAAAGGAGAGGATCTTAAATTTGAATGGCCTTTTGAGCTCTGTATTTCGAGGAACATTGTCACAGTGTGGAGGCAAAGTGATCAAGAGCCCAGCAGTCTGGCAATGAAAGCAAAAAGGGAAAGAAAGGAAAAGAAAAGAGGGTAAAAGGAGAAAAAGGAGTCAAACACCAAAAGGAAAAAGGGAAAAAGCAGAGCTCATAAGCAAAAAAAGGAAAGTTAATTTTACACCTTTGCCTCAAGTATTGCTCAGGTGATTTGAGAGAAAATGCTTTGACCGCAGGTGATTATTTCAACTTCTTCCGTCTCAGCTTCGAAGAAGCACCTTAAAAACACTCTTATAAAAGACCCCATAACTGAGTTGGCCTTCAAAACTGCCTTTACCAATCATATGTGTGTATTCTTAACAAATAGTGTTTCTATATAAAAAGGGAGAAAGATTTAGCTTGTTTTTCAAAAATGCCATCTGTTTTTATCTACGGGAGCCCCAGCAAGCTGAGAGGGAACAAATAAATTTTGAAATAAAATAAAATAAAAATAAATTGTTACGTCTGAGAAGGGGGAAAAATAATAATTTGTCAAGGAGCCCATCTGAAGCCATAATGCTCCAAAGAACAACAGGAAGTCCATTTCCACTTTTAAAACTGATTTTTATTGTGTCCATTTCCACTTTTGATGCTTCCTCAACACACCAGCATTTCATCAGGAAGAACTCGGTGCAAATCTGGACTTTGTCATGTTTGTGGTGTGCCTTCAAAGTCATGTTGGATTGATGGTGACCCTATGGACCTTTTTGGCCAAGGTTAGTCATTGCTTTCCTTTGAGGCTGAGAGAATTTAGCAGTGTAGAACTTATCCAAGCTCGCATGTAATGAACCCTCACAGGATGAGTAAGAACTCACAGAAGATATTAATCTGATACAATCAATATAACTGTATTAGCATACATAAAATAGCAGTCAATGCATATGGAAATACATGGGTATTCAGAACAGTATTGTGGGCAAAGCACTCCTTCTCTCTCACATCAACAAAATATAACATCACATAACATCACAAAGCAATTGCAAAATTCCAGCTTGTGTGAACAGAGTGCTAGGCAAACCCCCGTGAATCGTAGGAGGCAGTCCAGGAGAGGAAAAGATGCAGGGAGGGGTTCGCCGTGGAGCCGGGCGGTGAGGAAAAAGCCGCGGCAGGGAGCCAGCCGAGAATAGGTGCTGCGTTCCAAACAAGGAGGGGCGAGCTGTGCGGCGTGAGCCGAGTTGAAGCCAGAAAGCAAATGACGATTTGCGACAGCGACTGTCGTGCTACGGGCGCTGGAAGTAGCAGCGCGGAACCCACAATCGAGGGAGAGCCGGGACAGTGCCAAACGGCCGAACTTACTCCAAGGCGCCAAGGCTTTTTTTTTTTGCCGTTTTCGCGTCTTAAAGATTCAGCCTACTAGATTGGCTTATCCTTGATGCTCCTTGTCATGCATTACTAGATTACCACACACAGCGACGCGCCCTGATGAAGCGTCTTTAAGACGCGAAAACGGCAAAAAAAAAGCCTTGGCGCCTTGGAGTAAGTTCGGCCGTTTGGCACTGTCCCGGCTCTCCCTCGATTGTGGGTTCCGCGCTGCTACTTCCAGCGCTCCGTAGCACGACAGTCGCTGTCGCAAATCGCCATTTGCTTTCTGGCTTCAACTCCGGCTCACGCCGCACAGCTCGCCCCCCTCCTTGTTTGGAACGCAGCACCTATTCTCGGCTGGCTCCCCTGCCGGCTTTTTTCGTCACCGCCCGGCTCCACGGCGAACCCCTCCCTGCATCTTTTCCTCTCCTGGACTGCCTCCTACGATTCACGGAGGTTTGCCTAGCACTCTGTTCACACAAGCTGGAATTTTGCAATTGCTTTGTGATGTTATGTGATGTTATATTTTGTTGATGTGAGAGAGGAAGGAGTGCTTTCGCCCACAATACTGTTCTGAATACCCATGTATTTCCATATGCATTGACTGCTATTTTATGTATGCTAATACAGTTATATTGATTGTATCAGATTAATATCTTCTGTGAGTTCTTACTCATCCTGTGAGGGTTCATTACATGCGAGCTTGCTCATTTTTGCTGGCACAGACGATCAACACATAATCTTCACAGAGTGAAGGTCCCAAGTGGCATGGTTAAAACAATGATGGTGGCTTCTCAATCTGTTGCAGCCTTCTTCTGCCTTCACAGCCGTTGTAACATGTACCATGTTATCTTCTACTTGATCCACCATTGAGGTCTTCAGGTCTTTGGATTGTGCTTGGTCTAGAACCTCCCCTGTGGCCCCTCCTGGGAGTGTATAACTCTGGTGGTTACGGCCACAGGTTCATTGGAACATTCAAGCCCCCTCACCACAGCAAGGTGACAATCCAAATCACTACATCACTCTGGACCAGTCAGTGACATTGGGATGCATCTACACTGTAGAATTCATGCAATTTGACACCTTTTAAACTGCCATAGCTCAATGCTCACTGTTAAGAGGCAGTCCATTGTTAAAGCAGTCCACATTTGCTATCCTTCACATTACTTTGGGTCACGTGGCTATGGACGCTTTGCTCTTATTTTTGCTTTTTCCATCATGCCTGTGAATAAAGGTATTTCCATTAAGGAGAGGTGAGCTGATACTGATGCATTGATATGCGAGTATCCATAAAAATGAACCTTCTTTTTAAAAAATATTCAAATTCATCCCAGGAAAGAAGCACTTCCTGGTGGGAATGCTTCCTCCCACCGCTCACTCCTCTTCCCAGAAATATAGTGAAGTAATGCCACTTGGATGGACATCTAAAAGTCTGGATTTTCTGTAAAACCTTAGGGCCAAAGACAAGATTTGCTTAAATGGATTAAAACCCAAAGAAATATATTGCAAAGAGTTGTCATGTTTGTCAGGATCAAAGTATTTATTTATTTATTACGCATATTTATATTCTGTCCTTCTCACCCCCGGAGGGGAACTCAGGGCGGCTTCACAAGAGGCATTCATTCAATGGCAACAACAGTAATAAATGATAAAAGCAATTTAAAAAATTGGTTAATGCTTTAAAATTACTCAAACATTGTTTAAATCACACAGGCTGGAAATCATAGTCCAGGTCAGTCCAGTGTCATTCACACAAATTGGGTCTCATTCTAAACTGCTGCCTTTACTGTTTGAATGCTTGTTCCCGTAGCCAGGTTTTTAGTTTCATTCTAAAGAATAAGAGGGAGGGGCCAATCTAATGTCACTGGCTAGAGAGTTCCACAAGCGAGGGGCCACCACGGGGAAGGCCCTGTCCCTCGTCCCCACCAGCAAAGTGCATTTGCAAGGATGGTGGGACTGAGAGCAGGGACTCTCCTGTCGATCTTAGACTTTCTGATGGTTCATAGCAGAAGATACATTCAGACAGGTAAGCTGGGTCAGAACCTATGAAGAGAATACATAATGTGAATCCATGTAGGCTGGATCTACCCTGCCAAATACTGCATTTTAAACTGTGTTATATGGCCAATGCAGACCGATATGATGCAGTTCAATGCAGTTTAAACTGCATTATATGGGTCTATATTGATCACATAATGCAGTTCAAGCTGCCTTATTTGGCAGTGTAGATTCAGCTATCGACAAACCCTCTGTAACAGTTGTTTGGCATATTGTTGTAATTACAATAGGATCAGAGGCGATACTTGCACCCCTTCAGTTTTTGGAGACTCGCCTTAGCTACCGTTAAGGCTACAGGAAAAGGGGCAAAATCAATGAGCCAAATCGGTGGGTCTTTCACATTTTAAAAATACATTTCCCTTTCTCTTCCCTCCTCCCTTATAATTTAGGCACTGTTTCTTGAGTCTGTAAACGTCAGCAATGAAATCAGTTCCAAATCTCTTTGAGAATGCCGAAAAGTCCCATTGTCCGCCCTGGTCATTGCAAGATTCTGCCTCATTGTCAGTCCCTGTCTTCTTCCTATTCTTACATCCTCAAAGTACCCTGCTACATTCCCCAGGAGTTCCCCAGCTCTTTCAAAACAGTCTATACAAGTATCTTATTATACATTCTCCTTGGCTGGCCTGTTTATTAAGAGAGCTAATTCCCCAGTCTTATTGGAAGAAAATATCCTCCTTTTCTGTCATACTTCACTCGATCTTTGTCCTTTTTGTTTAGGAAGAAGAGGCGCCGCAGGCTTAGAGGTGGTTTTGATATTCTCAAAGTCAATGTCCCATACCGGTAAGAACAAGATATAATCTATGTGTGTGCAGAAAAGGCGTTAAGTTACCTGAATATAAAAAAGGACTTGCATCTCTGGTTCAGAGGCAAGGGAATTACTGTACAAGCAAAACTTTCCCCTTATCGCTCATGTGCGAATTGCTCTCCCTGCTGTGCATATCCAGATATATATCAGGTGGGCTTTCTTTGGTTTTGTGGGGCAATCGGTATCTGCCTTCCTCTCCAGCGATCCACATTTTGAAAATCCAGCTTTTCTTAAGTTCGAAATTGTGCAGAGGGCTAAGTAGCGTCCTATATTCCACTGCCACATTGCCCATTCAGTATATCAAGCGAGAACAATGATCTCAGCAAAATTAGATAGTGTTCAGCACCTCCTACAAGATATCTTGCCTAAGCATAAGATTGAGACATTAACCAGTTTTTCCTCACCTTTTCATTCAAACCAGGAGTCCTCGTTCAATACACTTTCTGGCACCTGTACAATGTATCTTTGGGCAAAAAGTCTGTGTGCAAAAACATGTAGGAAAAAAATCTAATTTTATACTATGCTGGCTGTCAAATGACCTGATTTTTTTCATTAGGACCTTTTATTTTTAAAGGCTTAACGAACATTGCAACATAGCACCAGAAAGAACCCATGAAATTGAATTTGATCATTTAGAAGTCAGATGTTTTTCAATCTTTGCTAGAATCCCTAAGGGTGGTTCCACACAAGGCTTTAACCTGAGCACGATCGGGTTTATTAAACCTGATTGAGCCTTGGTTAAAGTCCACACACCTCTTCCCAACATCCGCGCTTTCCTGGGGATGTCCAGATGCCCTACAACACCTCCCCCCCCCCCCGCGCACACACACACAGCCTTAAAAAAGAAAATAACTTACCCGGCCACCATTTCCCCTACTCCAGAACTCTCCTGGTGCACAGGTAGGGGTTTGTGGCTGTCTTGGGTTTTTAGGGCTCAAGAAGCCTAAGAGATCCACAACAGCTGTGTGTATGGGCACCAGAAATCACACAACGCAATCCCTGATCCCCGTTCACACAGCACCCACAGCTGGAAAGACCCAGGTCTTGGGTCTTTCCAGCTGTCAAATCGCATACTTTGGGACAAAGGAGGGGTTTC
The DNA here is from genome assembly GCA_030556195.1 of Anolis apletophallus. Classification (NCBI taxonomy): domain Eukaryota; kingdom Metazoa; phylum Chordata; class Lepidosauria; order Squamata; family Anolidae; genus Anolis; species Anolis apletophallus. The sequence continues at coordinate 30,799,252 of JARBWK010000013.1, read as the reverse complement.
CTGCTTTGTGCTGAAGGAATTTGTTTTTACCTGAGGCATCATTTAGATGCCCCAAGGGAAAACACAAGAGGGGGTGCATTTTAGGCATCGTCTGGATGTGCCCCAAGAAATGTATTTTCCACAGAGTTATAAAACAAAGCCAGAAAATAACAAGACCACAGTATAGCTGCCCAGATAGGCATAGGTGGGAAACATTGACTTCACATCATAGAAGATAAGACAGGAGCAGGCAAGGAAACCTGTAGGTTGCCCTTTTGATTTAGTTACCATGTTTCCAGTCTGTTACTGAAGGACTCCTGAATCCTTGAATTCTTTTACTGCCACTGCCTCTTACATGATGTGAAATTGCAGGGTGAATGCAGAGTTTGCTGTTAGAGAGTAATACATGAGTAATTCCTATGTTATTGTTTTTAGAGCATTTATCACATCCATAAAATTTCTAAAATGGATCCATATTTGCACTACTGAAGTGAGAACAATCCAGGTAGATGGAGAAACTTGTGAATACCTGGAAACTCAGGTTCTCATGGACCTTAGCATCTTCTCTTCCTCCTCCTCCTGTTTATTTATACCCCACTTTTCTTTCCACAAAGGACACTCTTTTTTGTCTTATGACTTGGTAGATGTTGCCTTGGAGCACAATAGACACACACACAGACACAGACACACACACACACACACACACACACACAAAGAGCCATCAGAAGAAAGATGGGAACCAGAACTGGGCAGCCAAAACAGAGAAACAATATCCTTTGGCCTTATATCACTTTGTAAGATCCTGCTAAGAGATGTCAGAATCCTGTTTATACTGCACCATCTAGCCCAATTTAAAGGTAGATCGTCTATGTGGAACACCAGATGTTTTTTTGTTTAATTGCAGTGAGGACTTCTGCTGACAAGAGGCTTCTCCTAAGAAGAAAGATACTGTAATTGTTGTGATGCAGTGACCAAGAAGCCAAGCCCAGGAGTAAAAGGGGATAACAAAAAGTTTATTGAACAACCACTGGAGAAAGGATGAACAAAAAAATAGCAAACTCGGCTTTAAAACCCTCAAAAATCCCAGGGAAAAACAACAAAACAGCCCAAAACAAACAGTAGACGTCCATCTGTGATGTACGTAGGAGGAGTCCAGAAGAGTAGTGTCAAAACCAGTCCAGGAGTCCAAAGCCAGAGAAAGCCAGATGAAAAGGAGGAGATCGTCTGAGGCAATCAGGAGCAGAGTATACATGAATAGCACAAATCATAGCCCCCATAAAATACAATACCAGCCTCCCTCCATTTCATACAATACCAGGTTCTGTAGCAGGAACTCACGTAAACTCAGCGGAGACCAAGCCCTGCCTCTGGGACACACGGCAGATAACTAAACAGAAAACCATACATGAATTCCAAAAACCCCCACCTTTGCCCAAACATCAGCTAGAGCTGCCATAACAGCTCACCCCAGGAACAAAGTGGAGAAATAGCCCATAACTCACGAGTATCCGGAAAACTGGAACAAATTACTGGATATCAGGAACACAAGATAGTCAGAGACAAGAACCAGACACCAACTCTTTGACCACTGCAAAGGCAACCCCCAAAACTCATTTCTTATATAGCACTTACACATCACTGTCTTCTGAAGAGTCCCCAGCTGCTGTATTTCCTACAGCTGCGGTGCTCTGTGTTTGTCTCCACTCTTGCCAACGCTGTTGTGTGCTTAAAGAGTCCCACTCTGTTTCTGAACCCCCAGAAAGCCAGAATAAATCACTATCAAACCCAAAAAACGAGTCCGAAGTAGATTCTTTGTTACACACATCCCTTACTTCCTGCACCAACGTGGGATCTAACTCCGTATCACTTTCCTCTGACCCCATTTCTTTTCCCCCAGAAACACCCTGGAAAGTGTCTGAATCAGAAGGTGCTCTAAGTATTTGCCGAATTCTTTTCCTCTGTTCTAATCCTTCCACACTAGAATCACTAGCAGCCCTTTTCCTTCCAGCTGCAGAGTCCTGATCACCCAGAGCCACACCCCAGTCCATACTATTGCTTGATGCTATTGAGCCAGCATCTTCCCCAATACTACTACTACTAGTAGTAGTAGTAGTAATAGTTGAAGGCTCAATCACAACAGTAACTGCAAGTGTATAAGGGACCCGGGTGGGTAAGTTCGAATGAAATTATGCTAAGTAGAAAGTGTATACAGTATATGTGTGACGAGGAAGGAACATACTCAGTGTGAGCGATTATTATCGAAGTAAGCTACTGGTTGGACAATATCTTTTAAATGATCCTTGCTGATGCCTTTTTTATTTGATCAAGCAGTTTTATTCATTCAAACATTAACTACAAAAATATTACATGCCTGCTAATGACTCAATAATGGGTTGCAGTGGGATAATATAACTAAGGAAAAATCTGCATATTTTGAATGCTTTTTTCTCCATCCCCAAAGGATGATGAGCTTGCTTCCTCATTAGTGTGGAATGATACATTAGCCTTCTGTTATCACACAACTTCCTCCTCCTTTCCCCTTCCTCCTTCTCCCACCTCTTGCACCTTTAAATTAAAGGTAGGTTTCATAGCTTTATTTCCCTGCAAATTTGTCATGATATTCACTTCTTTACTCAGTCACATATCATGCATGGTATTTGAAATATAGCTATTTTGAACCCAATGGAGAGGAACCCACCTCTCCGTTGGCGCCCCCTTTTTGTGAGGAAGAGGCTTGTGTACCCTAATGAAGTTGTGAGCTATGCTGATGGTGGTATAATAGCCACCAGTAGGGCCTCCCATGCCAGATAGGTCACAACCAGACAGGTCACAACCGAAGGGTCTGACAAAGAGCGTCAAAGGGCAGGATGGGCTCTCTAGCTTTTTGGCAACCATCCTAGGAGAAGGAAAACTCTGATTTCAAACCCGGGCAGATGGTGCTCATTTAACCCTGTAAGGTCAACCAGCTGCAGCAGGGGACCTAGTGTCGACCATGGCGGCACTGGGCCTCTCCCTTTCCAAGTCGGGCCCCACACATCGGGCCGGTCACACTCTTGATCTGATCTTCTCTGCAGGTGTCCAAGTGTCCGCCGCCTCCGTAATAGAGGTGCCATGGTCAGATCACTGTGCTCTAAGAGTCCGGGTCGAACAACCACGTCCCCCCGGCAAGGGTGCCGAACCGATTTGGGTTCGCCCGAAGGGACTCATGGAACCAACTAGGTTCCTGAATGCCCTGAGGGACTTGGAGCCTGCCAGCGACTCGCCTGGTGAGCTGGTTACCATCTGGAACCGCAAGTTGTCCGCCGCTCTCGACGAGATCGCCCCTAAACGCCCTCTCAGACCCCGCAAATGTTGTTCCCCGTGGTATACGGAGGATCTTAGATCCATGAAGCGGGAGAAGAGACGGCTAGAGCGCATGTGGAGGAAGCTCCGTGACGGACCTTCGGAATCAGCTTATAAGCTCTTTATGGAGGCTTATGAGCATGCTGTCAAGGAGGCGAAAAAGGTTCACTATGCCTCCTCGATAGCGTCTGCAGATTCACGCCCGGCTCAATTGTTCAGGATAATTCGGCAACTGACGATGGTCCCTACCATCCTAAACAACGATAATCGGGCCCTTTCTGCCGAGGCTTTCCAGAATCATTTTGCAGACAAGATTGCGACGCTCCGCCGGGACCTTCCCGCCACGGTTGATACAGTACAGGAGCTTGAGACTCCGTGGCCCTTGCCGGATCCACCTTCGACCGGTTTCGGCCACTGGACGCAGAGGATGTTGACAAGATTGTCGCAGCTCTTCGACCAACCACCTGCTCCCTCGACCCGTGCCCCTCCGCGCTGACTCGAGCTTGCGCGGAGGGGCTACGAGGCCCTCTGTTGAATATAGTCAACTGCTCCCTTGAGCAAGGAGCTTTTCCAGAGGAGTTGAAAGAGGCGGTGGTCACTCCATTGCTGAAGAAGCCCGGGTTAGACCCCGCGGCTCCCTCCAATTACCGCCCAGTGTCCAATCTTCCGTACCTGGGCAAGGTAATTGAGAGGGCAGCAATGGACCAGCTGCAGGCATTCCTGGATGATGCAACCTGGCTAGACCCCTTCCAGTCCGGCTTCCGTTCGGGCCATGGGACGGAGACTGTCCTGGTCTCCATCACAGACCTACTCCGCTGCCACTTGACCGAGGCGGATCGGGCGCTGCTCGTGTTATTGGACCTCACGGCAGCGTTTGATACTGTCGATTACCAACTTTTGACACACCGCCTGGCGGTAGCGGGGGTAGGGGACAGCCCTCAACTGGCTGTCCTCCTTCCTCCAAAACCGCCTGCAGCGAGTGAAGTGGGGAGGGGTGGTCTCCGAGGGCTCCCTCTACTTTGTGGAGTCCCTCAGGGGCCATTCTCTCCCGCTGTTATTTATCATCTATATGCGACCACTCGCCCAATTGGTGCGGAGCTTTGGGCTGGAGTGTCATCAGTACGCTGATGATACCCAGCTCATTCTGAGGATGGACCCCGGGTGGTCTCTGTACCCGATAATTTCCATCTCTGCCTTGAAGCCGTGACTGGATGGCTGCGAGCCAGTCAGTTGAAGGTGAACCCGGCGAAGACGGAGATCTTGTGGCTAGGCCGCCCGGAGGGGTAGAGACCCAGCTGCCGACGTTCGACGGTGCGGCCCTCTGCCCGCAACCATCTGTCAAAAGTTTGGGGGTCCGGCTGGACGCCCAGCTGTCTATGGAGGAGCAGATTGCCTGCGCCTGCAAGACAGCCTTCTTCCATCTGCGTCTGGCAAAACGTCTGGCTCCTTACCTCTCCCGCTGCGACCTGGCCACGGTGATCCAAGCCACGGTCATCTCGAGGCTCGATTACTGTAATGCGCTGTACATTGGCCTACCCTTGTCGGCGATCCGGAAACTTAAGCTGGTGCAGAACGCTGCAGCCCGTCTGCTCTCAGGAGCCTTAAGATCTGATCACGTGACTCCACTCTTGCACGAGCTGCACTGGCTTCCAATTGAATTCCGGGTCATCTTCAAGGTGTTAGTTTTAACTTTCAAGGCCTTATATGGTTTGGGGCCAGTGTACTTGAGGGAGCGGCTTACCCCTTATGTGCCCAGGAGATCACTGCGCTCAGAGGGGCTCAACTTATTGGATGTGCCCAGTGTTAGGGTCTGTAGACTGGACACCACCCGTCGGAGGGCGTTCACTGTAGTGGCACCAATTCTGTGGAACAGCCTTCCTGAAGAGACACGGGCCACTCGAGCCCTTCTGCCGTTCCGCAGGGCAGTAAAAACGTGGTTGTTCAGAAAGGCATTCGGCCCATAGGTGACTGCTGTCTACCGCACCCGTTATCCTGCTGCTAGCCTGCCACTGAACTGCAGCTTGGTCTGCAATTTGTTTAGTCGGGGGATTGGAATTGTTTTAATGTATTTTAATGTATTTTAATGTATTTTAATGTATTTTAATGTTTTTATGTGTTTATGTTTATTTCGCTATTCTTGTGAACCGCTCTGGGCTCCAGAGAGAGCGGTATACCAAATCGAACCTAATAAATAATAATAATAAATAATAATAATCTAGAGAAGGAAACCCAAACCAAACCTACGACCTGAGGACCTTGCTACCACCATCCCAGCTTGCTAGGCCCCGGCAGATGAACCTTTGGTTTAAAGGGTGAGGCCAGTTCTGTGCACGCTGCACTCCACCAGAAAAATCCATTGCACAGGCTTGAAGGACACATCCAACCTCCGAATCATCAACGCGCTTGTAGAAAGCATGGAATGAGTCCTTCCTGAATATTTGTTCGCAAAGAAAAGCCAAGATTTTGAACCCTGTTAAATCCTTTCTTCAATGGTTCCCAACCTTTGTCCCCCAGCTATTTTTATACTTTGGCTCCTTGGCCATTGGATGGAGTTTCTGGGAACTAAGTCAAAACACTTGAAAGGTCAAAGATGATAAACAACTGCATGAAATATGAAAATATTAGATAAACTCTAATTCAGCCAAAGTTGGCCATGACTATTGCTGAAAACCAGTAGTTGCTTACTTGAGAGGAACTCCCTTGGAACTAACTACTTGTTAAAATCATTGCATATCCCATTGGAATAAATCCAGGATTCCCATCTAGGGACAATAGGATTGTCTATAAGTACTATGTAATATAGAGACATTTTCTGTATCTGATAAATCCTGAAAGCAAAACTGTTTCAGGAATGGCTGGACAGGGTGATAGGTAGCAGTGATGGTTATGGCATAGGTAGTAGCAATAGCCTCTTTCCAAAACCAGCTTTTTGGAACCTCTGGTGTAAGAAGCAAGGAGTCACTATTCATAGTACTTCCATGGTCAGAAAAGGGTACATTTACAGTATTCTGAATCTGGCGAGCCAGACTCATTGCACAATAAAACATAAATCTTGCCTACAGACTATAAGCATGAGGATGCTTGCATTTGTAGAAGATTGGAAAATAGCTTAGTAACCGAGTTTATCACTCACTCCTTCACATTTTTAATAATAGAATCACATTATACATTTTAACTTTTTTAAAGTTTCTTTCGCAGCTTTACTGCACCCATTTTGCGTGTGCCATAAAGAGACCTTGGTGTTTATAGTGAAGCTCTTTCAAGGAACAGAACTTGCCGACTTCTCTCAATATCAGGAGACAAGGAAGAGGGAAAACTACACTCCCTCCTAAACCTGTGAATGTCAACTTGTAGCTCCTGGAAAGCTTCCTCTGTTAAGGTATATAACTTGGGAGGACTTTCCCTTTTTCAGAAAGAAGATTGTGAGAACCTGAAAGGCCTATTTACTGGGCTAAGAAAGCAATGCTTGAGTGAATTAGGCCCTCTTGATCAAGGCAGAATCAAGAGGCATTACTATGCTCCCCTGTTTAGGCTTACATTGTGCATTTATTATCCTGTGAACAAGTTGTTCCCACCTCCGTCTGAGTCATAAATCAAGCCGAAGTAATGCTTTGCAGTACTTTATTGTGTTTCTAAATGAGCAGATTATATGTCAAAGCATAAAATGATCATTTGTAAATAAAATGAGAGGTTATAGCAGAATAGCAAATGACTAACAAGGTTTCCAGCTCGATTAGAAAAGATGAATAGGAATGTCTATCCATCTTGTGGAGGTTGTGCGTTGTAACCCAGCAGTAGCTGGTGTTGACGGGACCCCCAGATAAAGAAGTTCCTTACCACTTTGGGGAATATCTAGTATCATTGATTATGATGTGTATTGATCTCCCAATTATCCCAATTTAGTACCTCGCCAGATGTTTTGAGCATCCAAGTCTCATGTTTCCTTGCCACTGACCATGTTAGCTGAGGATGGTGGCAGTTGCAGTCCAAAACTTCTGGAGGGTGGTACATTGGGGAAGGATGGTTTACATTTAAATATCCATATAAAATAATCAATTTACACTTTTTGTGCCCATTCTCTTCTATTGGTGGTGGATAATCCTCCCACTCTTGTTCTGAGTTTCCTCCATTTATGATTTTTGTAAAACACAAACAGGGTTTTATATTCTTATCTGAATCCTTTATGCCTAGGATATTACTGTAGGCTTTGTCTCCGATGTCTCATTCAAGATTTGCTTTAAGTTAGCTTGATACCTTTGAGATTTCCAAGCATTTTATCCAAGGTACATTAGCTTTTCTTTTCTTTCTTTTTTCCCTTTCTCTTTTTAAAAGTAATGATGTTTTAAAGGTTCTTAGCTCTGTCACTTAGTCGACACTAAGACATCTGGGATGACTAATATCTTGTTAAAATAGCTCATCACTGTTCATCCTACCAGGTGTCTGAAATGTAGATGTTATTGGCGGTATGATGTTACACACATGTGGATTAGCAAATATTTTGAGTTGTTTATGCAGACATCATTTGAAGGTCAGATATTTAGCACATTGAATTTAATACATCATCCATTTTATTACACAAGTATTAATCCCCGGAGTGAGTCTTAGATTAGATTGGGAGGGGAGGGAAAGTTTCATACTACCATGTGCATCCCAACCCCTTAAAGCTGAGTCAAGCAAATATCTCCCTCTTTGACAGTACAGTAGAGTCTCACCTATCCAACCGTTGCTCATCCAACATTATGTATTATCCAATGCAGTCTGCCTCCCACCCAGATCCACAGCTGTTTCAATACATTGTGATGTTTTGGTGCGAAATTCATAAATACAGTAATTACTAGGCATGGTTAGGTCCAGTCGGAATCTTCGTAATTCAGATTAAATTCAGATCATATTCCTTTTTGAAGTGATTTCGAAGTGATTTGGGAACTCGGAAGTATCCTTGCCCTTTCGAACCCACTACTGCCATCTTTGTTCCAACTCAGGAAGTGATTAAAAAAAGACCCAGCATTTGGAGGCAAGCAGCAGCTTGCATGCTGGGATGCTTGCCTCCAGCCAATGAGGGGAAACCACCTCGGGAGGGGCAGGCTTTCGGCATGGCAGCCGGAAATGTGAGCGGAAAGGAACTAGGCAGCTTGGGTGGGAAAGGGAACAACATACTTGGGGGCCCTAGTAAAATCACCCCCCCCCCCAACATGTTTTCCTGAATGGGCTGGGATTTGGAGGAGAAGGGGAAAGGAAGAGAGATAAGGAAAGAGGAGAAGGGAAGGGAGAAAAACAGCAGGGAAAATGTCAGTTTAAACCAGTGTGGATGGGATGGACCTGTGTCAGTTTAAACCAATGTGGATGGATTCCTTTCCTTTCTCTCCTGTGTATAGGATTTATCTGTGTCAGTTTAAACCAGTGTGGATGGATTTCTTTCTTTTCCTTTCTCTCCTGCGTCAGTTCAAACCAGTCTGGATGGGATGGATCCGCATCAGTTTAAACCAGTGTGGATGGATTCCTTTCTCTCCCGCGTGTGGATAGGATGGATCTGTGTCAGTTTAAACCAGTGTGGATGGATTCCTTTCCTTTCCCTCCCCCATCAGTCTTAAGCGAGAGAAGCGGTTTTAACCAGAGTGGATGGATTTCTTCCCTTTGCTCCCCCCCCCCTTTCTGGAGTAAAACAACTACTTTCAAAGTAAAGACCAACCAATGAAACAGGAAATAACACTTTGAAACCATTAACAAAGGATTCGGAAGTCTCAGAAATTTTGAAAAGTTTTGAACTTTTTTTTCTGTGAAAATCAGAATTCACTTTAGATCTGAACCACCAGAAATGAGTTTTGAACCATTTTTAAAAATCAAACAAGCCTAGTAATTACTACATAATATTACTATGTATTGGACTTCCTTTTCTGTCGATTTGATGTAAAACATGATGTTTTGGTGCTTAATTTGTAAAATCATAACATAATTTGACATTGAATAGCCTTTTCCTTAATCCCTATTTATTATCCAACATTTTTGCTTATCCAGTGTTCTGCCGGCCTGTTTAAGTGAGACTCTACTGTATATCCCTCCTTCCCATTATTTTCACCTCCCACTTATGACTAGTAGGTTCAATATCAGTGGGATGGTGCATTTGCTCCATATTTTAGTCTACACTTTATAGAAGGCAAACACTATCATCAAAATTGTTTTGGTTTCTTGGATAATTTGCTTAAAGGTCAAATGAAATCCCAGCAAGGATTTGCCACCCCATTTGCATGGAAGCCATCAGCCACCACTGGCTTATTCCTAGAAAAACACTGTTCTACTATTTACTCAGGAAATAACTGTTGCTGTATCCTGTCTTAGCCTCTATCAACCTCCAAAGCCACAATGAGCCCTCATACTATTTATTTATTTATTTATTTGGGCTTATCAGTTGCCACTCCCGGATGGCTCAGGGCGACTCACAGCAGCAAAATTACAGCATCAAACAGAATAAAAGACTACATGGCAATAAAATACACGATAAAATACAAGATTAAAACAACGATATTGAACCTTAAATTGAATAACAGATGGTGACACAAAAGTTTGCCAGATTTGCCAGATTTTAGCAGCCAAATGCCTGTTGGAACAGGAGTGTTTTGCATGCCTTCCGGAATGCCAGCAAGTCTGGAAGGGCACAAATCTTGGAAGTCAGTGCATTCCATAAAGTGGGGGCTATAACCGAAAAGGCCCTCCTCCAAGTAGCCATAAGATGGTACTTCTTCGCATTTGGGATCTCCAGGAGATTTTCTATCGCCGAGCGCAACGGTCTAGTGGGACAGTATGGGATGAGGCGGTCCTTGAGGTACACTGGCCCCAGACCATTCAAGGCCTTGAAGGTCAGAACCAACACCTTGAAGGTGATCTGGCATTCCACTGGCAACCAGTGCAGTTCGCGCAAGATAGGTGTTATATGGCTGCTCACAGGGGAACCTGCCAACAGCCGAACCGCTGCATTCTGCACCAGATTCCGTTTCCGGATCACCGACAAAGGCAAGCCAATGTAAAGAGCGTTACAGTAGTCTAATCTTGAGATGACTGTGGCTTGGATCACTGTGGCTAAGTCACAATGGGACAAGTAGGGGGCCAGCTTCCTCGCCTGGCGTAGATGGAAAAACGCTCCTCTACTGATGGTGGAGATGTGTGTCTCCATCGTCAGTTGAGAATCCAAGGTGACACCTAGACTTTTAACAGATGACGATGGACATAACATCGCGCCGTCCAGAGTTGGAAGCTGGATCTCCCTACCGCCCGGGTGACCGAGCCACAGGATCTCCGTCTTAGCTGGATTCACCTTCAACCTACTGGCTCGCAGCCATCCAGTAATGGCCTCAAGGCAGTGATGGAAATTATTGGGTATGGATTCAGGCTGGCCCTCCATCCCCAGAATGAGCTAGTGACTAGAACTATGCTACCGTATCCAGGTCTTGGCCGAACAGTTCCTATAAACTCTGCTTGTTGATTATTAGGGTTGGTTTTATGGAAATTACTGGCTACAACATCCTTATTCCAACATGGAATCACAGACCAGTAAAATCCCATCGAAATCTTCTAACTCCGACCTAGCTTCTTGGGTTCTGCTGAACTTAGTTACTTCAAGAAAACACTATGGAACAATAATGTACCATGCAATAGAAATAATAACGCTGCAAATAGTCAGGATAATATTATAATGAGCACTAAAAGAGTGTATAGATATCCTAATCACAATAACAATGAATACGCAAGGTTCCTACCGCCCATATGTAGAAGCCAACACACGCAGTTAGTTCATTGTCCATTTATCAAAATAGTTCTACTCACTATATTTGATGGGCGTGTGACGTTCCATATGTAAGTGTTCCAAACTTACCTGCCGTATGTATGAGTATTCATACTATGTATAAAATGACTTCCACCCGGCCTTGATAAAGACCGTAAGGTCGAAACGAGATGAGGAATTCCGGGGTATCAACTCCCTCGTTGGCCCTCTCATCAGTGTGGTCTACCAGGCACAGTGCCAGCCTCCACCTACATTGCTTCGGAAGCTCGCCGTTTAACCGCTGCGACTCGCAGCTAATTATTTACCATCGCCTTTGTATTACCAGCTCTCCGCCAGTGTGATCCCTCAGGCCTCTTGCCAGCTTCCGCTTTCATCGTATCGGAAGCTTGCCATCAAGCCGCTGCAACCAGAAGCCCTCTATTTGCATTTGCCTTTAATTTTGGCTTCCAACGCGCATTGCGGCTTGACCCAGAGTTTACTACCACAATTGGATTACAATTACTTTGGATTTACTCCTTGTTTGGAACACTTACATATGGAACTTCACACGCCCATCAAATATATTGACCACTGACTAGAACTATTTTGATAAATGGACAGTGGACTAACTGCGTGTGTCGACTTCTACATATGGGCGGTAGGAACCTTGCGTATTCATTGTTATTGTGATTAGGATATCTATACACTCTTTTAGTGCTCATTATAATATTATCCTGACTATTTGCAGCATTATTATTTCTATTGCATGGTACATTATTGTTCCATAGTGTCTTCTTGAAGTGTTTAGACATGGTTCCCCCCCCTGTGTGTCCCCCATGTATTGCTGAACTTAGTTACTTCCCTGCAATCCTTTCTGGCCCGTGGTTGTATATGTTGTCATTAAGCTATTTGCGTAGGTGTCACACAAAGGATCGGTCCTAGCATACTGACTGCCACTTTCAAGCAATAAAGGCAGTCTTCTTGTTCTCATTTCAGTTCCCTGGCTCAGGTATTCACAACTAACTTTACATGAAGATTGACTGTAAAAGAGATCGAAACACAGAACAGCACTCCCAAAACAATTTAAGCAAAAGGCTCTGACATTCCTGGAATTACTTATCTGCTGTCAATACTTTATTTAGGTTTGAGTTTCTTGTCAATTCTTCCACTCTGCTCCTTTGGTTCTGTAAAGAAGTGGTGTTTTGATTTATTTTTTTTAAAAAAGGAGAGAGCAGAGAACAAGAAAACCACAACACAGAGACAAGGAGGCATATTCGTAGTTATGACTACATGCACAACATGGTGTATTGGTCTGAACATTGGACTATGACTTTGCAAACCAGGATTCAAATCCCTACTCAAATCCATTGGGTAACTGCTGGCAATCTGAACTAGTTAATATGAAGAAAAATTAAAATTAACACAATAAGAGTATATTTTCTGCAGTTATACCAAGCTTTTGACTAGTGAAGTAACTCAGTACAAGAAGCAACTATGGAATACGGACCAGGCATTTAGAATGGTCCAGTCTACGTACTTGGATCACGTAAATTTAATGTTTTATTAGGTGTTTTAATTCATATATTTCATGTTTTCAATGTCTTTTTATTGTATCTTATGATGACCAAGTAGCAACAGTAAGAACTGACCATGGAACAACAGACTAGCTCAGGATTGGGAGAGGCATACGGCAGGGTTTTATACTCTCACCCAACCTATTCAACTTGTATGCAGAACACATTATGCGATGTGTGGTGCTTGATGAATGCAAGGCTGGGATTAAAATTGCTGGAAGAAACATTAATAACCTTAGATATGCAGATTATATCACTTTGATGGCTGAAAGCGAGGAGTTGCTAAGGAGTCTTCTAACGCAGAAGAAAGTACAAAAGCTGGATTGCAGCTAAACATAAAAAACACCAAGATTATGGCAACAAGAATGATCGATAACTGGCAAATAGAGGGAGAAAACGTGGAGGCAGTGATAGACTTTGTATTTCTAGGTGCAAAGATTACTGCAGACGCAGACTGCAGCCAGGAAATCAGAAGACATTTACTTCTTGAGAGGAAAGCAATGACTAATCTCGATAAAATAGTGAAGTGTAGAGACATCACACTGGCAACAAAGATCTGCATAGTCAAAGCAACAGTATTCCCCATAGTAACCTATGGATGTGAGAGCTGTACCATAGGCAAGGCTGAGCAAAGGAAGAAAGATGCTTTTGAACCGTGGTGTTGGAGGGAAATTCTGAGAGTGTCTTGAATTGTGAGAAGATCCATATGTCCAAAAATAAACCCCGACTGCTCATTGGACGGAAGAATAGTAGAGGCAAAGATGAAGTATTTTGGCCACATCATAAGAAGACAGGAAAACTTAGAGAAGACAATTAAGCTGGGAAAAAGGGAAGAGGGGCTGAACAAGGGCAAGATGGTATCCTCGAATTGACTGGCTTGATTCTGAAGGAGCTGGGGGTGATGATGGCCGACCGGGAGCTTTGGCATAGGTTGGTACGTGAGGTCACGAAGAGTCGGAAGCAACTGAATGAATAAACAACAAAATGATGAATTGTCCCATGGATTTTATACTTTGTTATGGTGCTGATTGTAATTTGGTGTATGTTTGTAAGGCATAGAATTTTGCCACTATTTTTTTTGTAAACTGCTTTGACTCCCCCCCCCCCGGGGGGGGGGTGAGAAAGGTGGTATATAAATGTTCTAGTGTGATGGCCTCATCACACTAGAACATGGATCCATTTTAAATTCCTGTAGAATTTTGGGATTTGTAGTTTAATGAGGCCAAGGACCTCTCTAGCTGATCATTTTAAAGGCCCCTCCCCCAAACTACAAGCCCAGAATACTGCAAGAGGCAAAACTGGATTTAAAGTGGATTCATGCTCTAGTGTGATGAGGCTGTTTGGAGGTTTATTTATAGAGTCAGGAGTGCTTGGATTATGTCTTCCTACATGTCTGAATGGGGTTTGACTGGATGACCCTTGGGATCTTTTCTGACTATGATCCTATGATTGATATTTCTACAGCAACAAGATGTTCAAACTCCATTGTATGCAACACAAAGACAGTATAGTGTTACTCTTTTAGCTGAAAAAGCTATGATGCTCATTTGAAATCTCCAACTGTCCCTCCTCCCATCTCACTCTGCCGTTGTTGCTTCTTGAAGCATTATAAATCTGCTCAGCTCCATCTTTGCTTCACGGCGCCCATACTATATGCAAATCTCTCGCTGCTTGCATGTGCAAACAGGATGCTGACCAAATTGTCTGTGCCTGCAGGGTCCCCATCAATGTGACACCTCTAGCATGCTGAATGGCAGGAAGGAAGGTTCGAAAGGAGTAGATGACTTAAGCTGGAGGGCCATCGGTTGATAGTTTTTAATAGTATGTTAATGAAGCTTCTCATGAAAAGGTGGGTTTATTGTCAGGCTGAGAGCTGGGTGCTCGCATTTGCTGGTAAATCTCTAGGAGCCCCCTTGCTTTAGCCAGCTTTGTCAAGATAGAGTTTCCCTAATGCCAGCTGATCCTGTTTGTGAGCTTGCAAAGAAGAGGGCTTGCTGAAATTGGGGTCTGCATATATTGGCACGTACTGGGAGATTTTGAAGATTTAAAGCAAGGTTATACAGAGCACTGAATGGTGGATATACACCACAGGCAAAGGGAAAGAGTGTTTCTTTAAGGGCCAGTCACTGCATTTTAGAAGAATTACATTGCCACCAAAGTTTGCTTAAATTCAGGTGAGATGTCAGAGACAATTTTGAGCTTTTTGATGAAAGGCAGGTGTGGCATTTATTGGGAGGCTCAAAGAGTTTTGGGAAGACTGGCAAAATGACTCAGAAGAATTCTGCACATTTGTTGGGGATTTGGTGGGAAATCTTAATGCTGGATGCTTGTCAAGTTGGTTTTCTGGATGTCACAGCCAGCCAATTTTCACTAGAGAGGGAAAGGACTATAGCTGAGAGGTGAGCTATATGAACAGTACACAAAAGTTTCCACATTCAGGTCCTGAAATTGCTGGTTAAAAGGATCAGATAGCAAGAGATAGAAAGGTGTTATGCAGAACTGGGATAAATATAATTAAAGTTGGTAAAAGAGAAAAGAATACATTTCGGAGAGAAACCATAGTTCAGTAGTAGGCAGGCATCATATAAAAACTTAATTGATTCAATGGGTCTCCTTGAGTAGAAAACCCAGCAGCTGTTTGAAGTCTATACTTCCCTTTCTAAGATGCAGAGTTTGAACATGCCACATGATCATATGCCTGCTAAACAATGGCATGTCATCAGCTGAAAATTTCACGGCATGGGGTTTATGAAAGTAAAAGAGGGACCTAGTAGAGCTATCTCTGCATTGTGTGAGGTAAGTGCAATTTTGTTTTAAAAGAGCCCTGGCTCGAAAGCTGTCTGCTCGAGTATCTAGCTGCTTCTTAGCAGCAGTGTCTGCTCTGGAAATGAAACCCGTGTTTTACATCTCATTGCAGGCAAGCTGGGCTGCTGATAAACCTGTCAGGAGCAATTGGTGTCTCTCCACAGAGAACCTGTCAACTTCCTGTCTGTTCAGCCCTTTAACTGTTCTTGGTTGTCTTGGAGGCATCGGGCATGAGCTGGGGACATGGCATAGCAGTGGGGTTTTGCAGGTTCTTGTTAAAGGTGGTGAATCTGTGCCTTCAGTTTGCAGGCACAACTTTATTAAGCTGGGAAGACCTTCTTGGAAAGATGCTGACTATAGAAAGATCAACCCTGTGCCTTAGGAAAAAGCACAAATTAATTATACAATTAGTGCTACAGAATTGTTTCACTTCCTGAATTTCCCAAGAATGTGATCCTGGAAATATGTTGTTAATCTCAGCTATAATTGGCTCATTGAATCAATAGTATTTACTAGGCATGGTTAGGTCCAGTTGGAATCTTTGTAATTCGGATTAAATTTGGATCAAATTCCTTTTTGAAGCAGTTTCGAAGCGATTTGGGAACCCGGAAGTATCCTTGCTATTTTGAAGCCACTGTCACCATCTTTGTTCCGACTCAGGAAATGAATCAGAAAAGACCCAGCGTTTGGAGGCAAGCAGCAGCTTGCATGCTGGTATGCTTGCCTCCAACCAATGAGGAGAAACCATGTGGGGAGGGCGAGCCAGGGACACGAAGGAAAAGGGACTAAGGCAGGCTGCTTGGGTGGGAAAGATGCCACGCCACTGCTTAGCAAGGGAAGGACAGGGTTGGGAACAAATAATTTCCTTGAGGAATCACACAAAATACCACTAAGGAGCCCCCTTTGTCTGTATGGGTTACACGTTGTACTTTTGGGAACAAGAAATCTCCTATAATCTGCTAATCATTTCCTTGGGGGGAAAAACAGAACTCCACTTTCGACTCCCTTTCTCTGCTTGGGGTTTAAAGTTGTACTTTTGAAAACAAGAAATCTCCTAATCTTATAATTTCCTTGGGGAAATATAAAATTCCACATTTTCTGCTTTGAACTGGAATATATGAATATATGAAAATGTGGACTTGGATAACCCAGTTAAAAGCAGATATTGTGGGATTTTCTGCCTTGATATTATGGGTTATATGGTTGTGTGGAAGGGCACTATGAAAAATAAAATAAACATACTATGAGCCACACTACCTCAAGAAGACCTGATAAAAGCATCTATTAAAGGCACTTAACATTAGCAGAAGGAACGGCCAGGCTTCAGCCTGACTGAGGGGCTCTTCCACTCCAGGCCTGCCTCAGCTGTTAATGCGGAGGAGGCGATACACTCGCTAGACTGCTGCGTCACCTCCTCCTTCTCCTCCTCTTCCTCCGCATTAACAGCCAAGGAGGAAGAGGAGAAGGAGAGTTGAAAGCTTAAGCCCGGCCGTTCCTTCGTTCCTTCAATTTCTTTCCCTTCTATGCCCTCCACTCCCTTTCTTGTTCCCCTTATCCTTTCCTTTCTTTTCCTTCTTTCATTCACTTTCTTCCTTTTATTCACCTTCTTTCCTTCCCTTCTTTTGTTCTTTTCCCAACTCCTTTCTTTTCCTTATTTCCTTCATTCGCTTTCTTCCTTTCCTTCACTTTCTTCCCTAATTCTTTCCCTTACTCTTTCCTTTCCTTTCTTTACCCCCCCCCCCTTCCTTTCCTCCCTTCCCCAATTTTGGGAAATGTCACCTTGAGCCAAAGTTGGCAAAGATAGTTGAAAAGGTGCCCAAAGCCTGGCCCCAGTCAGTCACCACTTTCTCTCCGCCTATTCAGTCAAGTTTGTCTCCAACCTTGTTAAAGAATTAGGCTGTCTTTTGGTTACTCCTCCATGTATAATTTCGGGGCTGGAAATGTCTCCAGAAAACCCAAGGGGGAAGACATCTTGGGGGAGTCAAATGGGGCCAAATTTAAGCTGGATCACAATGGGAGAAGCCTGTCCTCGCGTGGGCTCATTTTGCGGGGTTTCATTGACAGCTGAGGCAGGCCTCGAGGGAAGAGACCCTCGTCAGGCTGAAGCTCGGCAGTGGGAGCCAAGCAGTTCTGGAGGGGCTTCTGCCTGACTGAGGGGCTCTTTCACTCTAGGTCTGCCTTGACTGTTAATGCAGAGGAGGAGGAAGAGGAGGAGGCGACAGGCTCTCCAGCGAGTGTATTATTTTCTCTGCATTTTTTTCTATTGTGCATGCATGTCTGCCACTAACAAAGTATTCCAAAGTTTTGGAAATTTTGGAAAGTTCCAATCCCCCCCCCCCAATTCGGAATTTAATTCCGAATCGAACCACCAGTGCCCCCTACATCTGAAGCAAGTTTTGAACCATTTTTTAAAAAAATCAAACAAGCCTAGTATTTACTAATGTGCTATAGCTAGTAATCTTTCAGGTCTACTATAACAGGATATGATCTACTTTTGTGCAGTAGTGGTTTCTAGTGGCCTAAATACCCTGAAGGTAGCAGATCCTACTTGAATGGGGCACAGCCAAGGAATACCAGGTGCTGTTGGCTCTATAGATTTTAATGGCACAGCCTTGCCTAAGAAAACCCTATGGCATTCATGGGGTCAGCATAAGTCAACAGGTAACTTGAAAGTTTAAACATCCAGTGTTTCCTGTGTGTGGGCCAGTGTGAGTGGGCCCTTTTATGCTAGCTGTAGGAGAGCGGTCCAAGGTCCTAAATGAGCTCGACACTTTTAGTAGCCCATTTAAAGGGTAGACTATCTGGCGGAGAAACCACCTGATCTTAGAAATTAAGCAAGGTACAGATATGGAAGCTGCTTACTGTCCCTAGCTATATGTTGCCTTAGGGCAGTGGTTCTCAAACTGTGGGTCCTCAGATGTTTTGAGCTTCAACTCCCAGAAATCCTAACAGTTGTTAAAATGGCTGGGATTTCTAGGAGTTGTAGGCCAAAACATCTGGGAACCCCTAGATTGAGAACCACTGCTCTAGTCCACAGATCTTACAAGGAAGATCATGACTTTGATCCTGATTAGTTGGCAAAGATGCTTATTATGTTTATTTATGATAAACATAGACATAATAATAATCCAGATCCAAACTAGAATCAGTCCATCAGATCCCCTAAGGTGGTGGTTCTCAACCTGTGGGTCCACAGGTTTAATATTATGTTTATTATGTTTATTTATAGGCCCCTTAATGGCACAGTGAGGTACTGAACTTGCTGACCAAAAGGTTATTGGTTCAAATCCGGGGAGCGGGGTGAGCTCTCACTGTAAGTCCCAGCTTTTGCCAACCTAGCAATTTGAAAACGTGCAAATGTGAATAGATCAAAAGGTACCACTTCTGTAGGAAAGTAACGGTGCTCCATGCAGTCATGCTGTCTACGGACAATGCTGGATCTTCAGCTTAGAAATGGACATGAGCACCAACCCCCAGAGTCGGACACAACTAGACTTAATGTCAGCAGAAATCTTTACCTTTACCTATGTTTATTTATACTCCACTTTTTCTTTCCATAAGGAGACTCAAAGTGACTAACATTAAACGCATTACAATATTTAAAATATACAAATATACAATATTAAAACAGTATCAAACATCACATTTTAATTGAGGGGCAGAGAGATTTGTTGATAGAGATTAGGCATGAGAAAAAAGTTATGAAAATGAAAAGAAATCGGAAGGGATTCGTATGTATGGGACTTTCAAGTTTATACGGATCGCAAGTGGAAGTGAATTTTCTTTCCGCACCCCCTGGGCCCAAAATTTTGTTAGATTATTAAATATTTCGGATGCCCACCCAACAGGAAAATTTCCCCCTCCAAAATAGCTTTGCAGACATAACTCACAGTCAAATCGGGGCCTTTCCATGCTTGAAGCCTAATTAGAGTGAAAGGCCTCCTCCAGGAAGTGAAAAAGAAGCCGGAAACGATAGAGAGATCCAGATCGGGACTCCTAGAGGGGCTGGAGGACTGACGAAAAAAGCGATTTAAACACCCAGGAAGGGGGTTTAGATAGAAGGACAGAGTAGAAGGACATAAGAACTGCTGAGAGAAGGGCAGCAGGAGTGAAAAGAGCACGGAGAGGAGAAGGAAGAGTTTGGAATCAAGAAAAGCCATAGAGTTCGAACAGAGGTCCGAGACTGCTATGGTAAAACTGAATGGGAAAAAGCTGGAGTGAGGAGAACTCTAGCAAGGCCTGCACCAGAGGTATTTAATAATATTAATAATAATATATTAATGCATTATATCTCCCTGCAAGGAAACCAAGGGAAATGTTGCCCCTTGATTTGCCTGTGCTTAAAACAGTATCAGTCCTGTTTCCCTGCTTTGCCTACTTTAGAACTACTAACGAATTTCGTTAGTAATTAAGTTACATTTTAGAAATTTTAGGAAATTTTTTGTAAGTCTTTCTTTCACTAATCAAAAAAATCCCCCCCCCCCCCAATTAGATTTTTGATTCCCTATTTTTGGGTTCGAAACCATGCCTAATAGAGATCTATCTATCACTAATGACTTGATGATGGAAACCTATCACTAATGAGCACAAAATTAGCAAGGGTTCTGTGCAAGCCAGCTTGCTGGCAACCCAAAAGTAACACTTGAGGAGACATTCCTCTGTCTCTGAATCCGATGCCCTAGCCACTTACTGCATGCTGTAACATTCCATGCTACAGAGGGAGGGAGGGGACACCTACACTTCAGCCTGAGGATGTTTGAGCAAACTGTTACATTCCTCTAAAGACTGAAGGAGAGCAGCTTTAGCGAAGTTCATTCTGTATCCCTTAGAGTCAGGACACAGCACCAGAGGATCTATTAGCATTTTGAGTCTTTGGGAGTATAAAGAGATGGTTGTAAGGGGATGCGGGTGGATGATCTCAGCTCAAATCCCATTTTAAAATAATCCCACCATTTCCCCTTTATTTCCATCTTCATGTTATCACTTTTCCAATTGTGTGATGTTTTTTCCAACACCACATTTTATGTCTAACTGCCAACTGCAGCAAACACTTTCTCCTGGATCATGATGTTGATTATTGTGGTGGAGAATCAAACATGCTGAACCTCTGTTCTATTCCTTCTGGCTCTCTCATTTCTGTTGTGCTCATGTTTTCCTGGTTGCCCTTGACCCATTTCTAGTCCATATGTATTCCTCGTGTCTGCAGTCCTAACTGTAATGCTTTACCTACAGTAATGAAGCCTCATCATGTATCACCACAACCTTTCTCTCCCAACCCACATTTTTCTGAGTTTATTTAACATCTCAGTCAAAGAAGACCTCTGTGAAACTTTCAGGCTACCTTGTTACTTGATGACTTTCAGTCAGCTCAAATTTTAGAACTTAGTAGGTAGAATTGTAACAGAGTTGTGTTCAGCCTCTGTATGTGTTTATATTTGTGTATGTTTGTGACCCTGAAAAACCTCTCCTTTCACAGGCCCTGAACAGGAGGTCAAATTGTCTCCAGGCATTGGCTTCAACCATCATGAAAACCCCTTCTGTAATTTCATTGCACAATGGATCCCTCTGTCTGTGGAACCAAAGAATGAGCACTGCAGAATCCTAGACAGAACAAGAGTGCTTTGGCCTCTCTCCCCCTCTTGCCTTGACATGCAGGCCTCCCTTTCTGTGTGTCTTTCACGTGCTTTGCTCACTGGCACATACTCTGATCTGTCTTCACAAAGCAGACATGAAGTGCTAAGAGAGGACACACACACACACTTGCTTGTTCTCCAGCAACGAAAAAGGTTGAATGTTACAGTTCATTGTAGGAAACGTTTGGAGGCCACAGATGCCATACTTGCATTTCAAAGCAGGTTTTTATGAAACTTCTAAAACCTACTACAGGAGATTTTCATAGAAGGCCACCATGTCTACGCAGAAGTTTTATGAGAGAATACGAAGATCATGTTAGGCTTTCTAGTTCTTCCTCTAGTCCATAGATATTACAATGAAGACCATGACTTTGATCCTGGTCAGTTGGCAAAGTTGTAACTTGTGGTGCCATAGCAGAGGCATCTGGGTTGCTTGAAGTTGTAGCTTGTTTCATTTCCTCCGAGATCGGGGACAACGTGTGGAGAGGGGAGAGAAGGTCTCTGGGAGGCTCCCATTAAGTTGTGGAGTACCCCAGGGGGCTAACCTCTCCCCTTTATTATTCAACATCTATATGCGTCCGCTGGCCCAGCTGGTTCGTGACTTTGGTCTGAAGTGTTATCAGTATGCTGATGTCGCCCTCTAGGTCCTTGGGCAAGACCTCCCTTGATAAACCACAGAGTCCAGCTAAGGTACAACAGGTTTATTGAGAATATAGTTTATAGGAAAGAGGTTGGAAGCAATACTATAGTGCTTCCAATAGTAGCAAATCTCAGGAACAAAGCAATGAGTAAATAGTCCCGTAGTAATCAGGATTCAAGCTGGATGCAATCAGGAATAAAGCTGGATTCAAAAAGCAAGGAAAGTCTTTCAGGAACAAACAGGAACGTAGCAAGGTAACAAGGCTTTGCCCCAGTGGGCCAGATCCTCTATAGGCAGGCAGAGAGCTTAGTAGGCCCGGCGGCCTCCCTCAGAAAACCATAGTCCTGAACGTGTCATTGGACCGAGATGGAGATCCGTGCCGACTCCACACGGATATACTGTCCAAACCCTTTGATCTAAACCACGTAACTCTGCGTCGAGTGTCAAAGTGGGCATGATGGATGGCAGCTGTTGTTTAAGCTACCTCAACTTCTTAAGAATGTAAACCCAATTAGAGAATCCCAGCTGCACTGGGGAGTCAGGCTCTTGTCAGGCCCGGGCCTCTCCTGTTATCAGTTAGGTAACCTTGAACGACTCACCCTACCAAGTTCACATGGGAAATGCAGGCAGGCCATCATGGCTGTAGCATTGTTCATAGGAAGCAGAGGCTTGTGGGACTTGGGGCCTGACAGCTGATGACACCCAGCTCATGCTGAGAATGGACGGCAGGCCGGACACCGTACCTGATTGTTTCCACCAATGCCTTGAAGCCGTGACTGGATGCCTGCGTTCCAGCCGGCTGAAGGTGAATCCATCGAAGACGGAGATCCTATGGCCTGGTCGCCCTGGGTTGGATGAGTGTTGGTTGCCTACCCTGGATGGCGAGCAGTTAAGCCCGTCATCACTGGTAAAAAGCCTAGGGGTCCAGTTGGACCCATTGCTGTCCATGGAGGCCCAGGTCTCCATGGTCAGCAAAATATCGTTTTTCCATCTACAACAGGCTAGGCGACTGGCCCCCTACCTATCCAGGGACGACCTGGCTACAGTAATCCAAGCGACAGTCATCTTGAGGTTAGACTACTGTAACACCCTCTACATAGGCCTTCCCCTGTCGACAATCCGGAAACTCAAGCTAGTGCAAAATGCTGCGACTCGACTACTGGTGGGCACGTTACTCCCATCTTGCAACATTTGCACTGTCTACCAATGGCCCCCCAGGTGATCAGTGACAGGAATTCTGGCCCTTGGGCCGGTAGAAGTTAGACAGCCCTGGTCTAGGGCCAGTGTACCTGAGGGACCGCCTTACCCCATAAGTTCCCCCAAGATCACTGCGCTCGGAAGAGCGAAATCTTCTGACCATAGCATCACTCCATTCCTGTCACCTTTCTTCAACGAGACGAGCCTTTTCAGTGGCAGCCTCGGCACTATGGAACACACTGCCGGATGATGTTTGGGCCATCACAGAACTCATCCCATTCCGGAGGGCATGTAAGACCATCTTGTTTAGGCATGCCTTCAATTGAAGCCCGGATTTGGAACTGTCTATTGTCTTCCAACCTTATGATATCTTATGTACCACCTGCATTTTATTGCTTTTATGTAACCGTTGCGTTTGTCGAAGGACTGTTATATAAACCGCCCTGAGCCTGCTGGAAGGAGCAGTATACAAGATTGAGGAAATAAATAAATAAATAATTTGTGTGCAAGCTCAATGTAATGGCCCACTTAGTATCTCTTAGTGGTGTCTCCCTTGAAAGAAGGATCCCAGGTTACTGAGCTGGAAAAGTTTCATTCAGGAAACTTAGAAGAACATGAAAGGGGGGAGGGGCAGTCCCAGGGACAAAGGCTTGCCTAATGAGGACTATTGGAGAAAAATTCTATTGTCTTTATGACAGCAATAAAATTTCTCCCTTTTTTGTGTTTTCTGCATTGACCAAAAGCTACACCAACCTCTGGAATCTGGTGCAGGGATCCACATAGCAATTACCACCTGTGTTCTTCTCACTTTTAGAGCAGAATGGCAACCTATCATTCCATCCCAGAAAGAGATCCTCTGGCCTTTCAGAATGAGCAATGATAAACACTGCAGAGTTTCCCCAAGCCTTTCCAGGCGTGATAACACTGGTAGGAAACATAACCCTCCCTACATAAGTTGGAGATTTTCATGCTGAGAGCCACAGGTTGGGGACTGCCTGACAAGGAGCATCCTTGTCTACCCATATCTGTGCTCCCATTTGCTCTCCAAGGATTCCCTAGGGAACTATCAGAGCTGTGACAAGAAGAGTCACAGACAAGGAAACTCATTATTTCTTTTCACGGTTCTGCAGAATTAGTTTCCACCTGGAACCAGGGCCGGACTAAGGTAATTTAAAATGGTAAGCGAACATTATTTTGGCGCCCCCCCCCCAAACAAACATTTAAAAAGAAAAAGGTAGGCAGTAGAGGTAAATAAAAGAGAAGTTTACTTACATTACGTTCATATAGTTACATAACATTAACTCAATTTAACTTTTAAGAATGCAAATATTTTATTAAACTTAGCAACAATTTTACTTGAAAGTATTTTTAACATCCTGTTTTCCTTAACACAAAACACACTTTTACAATTAGAAAGAGATTTTTCTGGCTTTCAATTTTGAAAACTCATGCATTATTGCATCTGTTTCCATGTCTTTTAACAAGTCATTTTCAATGGCTAAGGTTGCTAGTCCACTCAGGTGCTCCACTGGGCTGCTGTGAGTTTTCCAGGCTGACTGGCCATGTTACAAAAGCATTGTCTCGGGCATTTTGCTTGTATCAATGGCAGGCATCCTCAGAGGTTGTGAGGTCTGTAGGAAACTGGGCAAGTGGGGTTTATATCCCTGTGCAGTGATATCCAGGGTGAGAAAAAAACTCTTGTCTCCTTGAGGCAGGTGTGAATGTTGCCATTGGCCTGCCTGATTAGCATTCAATGGCCTTGCAGACAAGAGTTGATAAGAGCCAGCTAATACCTCTCAAAAAAGGATTCCCTGGGCAGGAAGCAGCCAGGCTTTGAAGCTGCAAGGTTATTTGCTTGATCAGAAGCAAAACTAGAGTAAATTTGTAATGTATATAGAAAAAACAAAGTTTAAAAACTTGGCATTCAGCTGAAAGGTCATTCTGTGCTAATCAAGGTGGCCAATGGCAACATTCACACTTGCCTCAAGTAGACAAGAGCTGTTCTTGCCATTCTGGACATCATTCCACAGGGATATATATAAATTTTATTTATTTATTTAAAAACTTTTGTACCCCGACCTTCTCACCTCTATTGAGGGACTCAGACCGGCATAACAGCAAAAATTCAATGCTATACAATTTAAAAACAACTACAACAACATATTAAAATGCATAAAAACCCAGCATAAAACCACATCACCATTAAAAACAATTCCACTCAATCTGTAAACGTGGTCATACATTCAGACAACAGCCAATCTCAGCATATTCTGGGAAGGCTTGGTTCCACATCCAGGTCTTCACCAGCCTCCTAAATGACAACAGAGAGGGGGCAAATCTAGCAAAACTTGGTAGAGAGTTCCACAGCCGAGGGGCAACCAGAGAGAAGGCCCTGTCTCTCATCCCCACCAGGTAAACTGGGCCAGAACCGTATAGGGTTTTGTAGGTTAAAACCAGCACTTTGAATTGTGCTCGAAAGCTAATTGGCAGCCAGTGGAGCTGGCGCAGAAAGGAGTTGTGTGCTCCTGTGCCCCGCTACTGTTAGTAACCTGGCTGGACTAATTGCAGCTTCCGAGCAGTCTTCAGAGGCAACCCCATATAGAGAGCGTTGCAATAGTCTATTCGGGATGTAACCAGAGCGTGAACCACTGTGGCCAAGTCAGACTTCCCAAGGTACGGGCGCAGCTGGCGCACAAGCTTTAACTGTGCAAAAGCTCTCCCGGCCACCGCCGAGACCTGGGGCTCCAGGCTCAGCAATGAATCCAGGATCACTCCCAGACTGCGAACCTGCGCCTTCAGGGGGAGTGTAACCCCGCCAAGCACAGGCTGTAAAACTATACCCTGTTCGGCCTTACGACTGACCAGGAGTACCTCTGTCTTGTCTGGTTTTAGTTTCAATTTGTTAGCCCTCATCCAGTCGTTACAGCGGCCAAGCACCGGTTCAGGACTTGAACAGCCTCCTTAGTAGCAGGTGGAAAGAAGTGACAGAGTTGGACATCATCTGCGTACAGATGACACTGCACCCCAAAACTCTGGATGATCTCCCCCAACGGCTTCATGTATATGTTAAATAACAGGGGACAGTATTGAACCCTGCGGGACCACACAGTACAATGGCCGTGCGGTCGAGCAGGAGTCCCCTAGCAACACCTTCTGGGAGCGACCCACCTGGATACTTTCTAATAGACTTCCCAACCTCAGGGGATGCCTGCCATCTATCTATATCTATCTATCATATATATATGTGTGTGTGTGTGTGTGCGCGCGCGCGCGCCATTAACATGTAGCCCAAACACTGCCAATGTCCTCCCCAAACACTCACCACCCAAGTAATGCTTTCATTTGGGGGGAATTCCATTCTACATTTGATGTGTTCCCTCTACCCCAGACAGGCATCCCAGCGTTCCTTGTGTGGAATTTGCATTACTTCGCCTACTGCCTCTCCCTTAACCCTTTCCTATGGCACACAGGGCACAGCAAAGCAAACACAGAGGAATTCAGACTGGAAGGGTTTGGGAGATTGATACAATAGGTATCCAGAGCACACTGAACCCAACCACCCACTCTACGTCCTGGTGCAGTTTCAAGGAGGGCAAACCAGGGATGATGGGACTTGAACTACCTCTACTCACTTCCCAAGTCCGTTGTGACCCTCTTCCAATTACTGGATCGAGACCCAAATTTGGTACACACATAACCCCCCATTACTGCCTTCACATCCTGGTGAGGTTGGGAGGACTGACAATGGATGATGGGATTTGTACTACTTCCGCACCCTCTGTTTCCACAGACCACTGTGGCCCCCAACAAACACCAATAAAGACCACATTTGGCATGCAGAGCCCCAGTGACCCACTCTACATCCCTGCAGTTTGCAGGAGGGCAGACCATGGATGATGGAACTTGCAGTACCTTCCCTCACTTTCTAAAACTGCTGCAAACCTAATCCAATGACTGATCTAGACCAAACCCTGACACACAGAGCCCTCATGACCCACTCACCACATCCTGGTGCAGTTTTATGTGGGATTGACCACGGATGATGGGACTTGAAGTACCTTCACTCAGTTCTGAGAGCACTGTGACCCCATCCAATGACCAATACAGACCAAACTTGCCACAGAGAGCCCCCATGACCCACTCTACATCCTGGTGCAGTTGAGAGGACCACAGACCACAGATGATGGGACTTTCAGTACCTTCAGTAATTTCATGATACCACTGCACTCCCAATAGCCAGTGATGGATCAAAGCCACACTTGCCAGACCAGTGCCGGAAATACATTTTTAGTGCTGGATTGCAGTAAAGAAAAACAATGAACTGAACTCAATCTGATCCTACTTCAGGTGACGATGTAGTTGTCTACCTACAGCAGGCAAGGTAAACAGCAACTTCCTTAAGAATCCCTATTGAGCTCACATGAATTACCAAAGCAGATTAGACAATAGAGTTATATTGGAGGTCCCTAGCAATAACACTTCTCTAGGCATTATGGCCAATGGCTGGTTAACCACAGAGTTGTGCTAGAGAACGTAGAGATTATGTAATTTTAATGTTTTACATTAATATGTTTTAATTCCATGTTTAAATGTCTATATATTGTTGTTTCTCTGTTTAATATGGTTTAATTTAATGTATAGTTATATGTTACAGTTGTTTTTATACTAGGTTTTTTATATGTTGTAAGGCATTGAATTTTTGCTGCAAATTTGTTGGAAACTGCTTTGAGTCCCCCTGGGGAGAAAAACAGTACATAAATGAAGTAAATCTATATAAATAAAAATATAATGTACGTTTGTGGGATTAACATAACTCAAAAACCACTGGACAAATTGACACTAAATTTGGACACAATACACTTATCAGGCCAATGAGTGACCATCACTTTAAAAAAACACTGAAAAACACAGCGGAAAAGACTTAAAAACCCAAAAAAACCAAAAACATTACATTACAATGTATGCGCAAAACCACATATATACGCAAACACATATACACAAATATATACACACATATACACAGACTGGGACACAGCAGTGCATGGCAGAGGACGGCTAGGAAATAATAAATAATTGTTAGAAAGGTGTATCCAAAGGTTAAAAAGAGGTTCTCTTTTTTAAAAAAAATTGTGTCTTTCCTCACTTTGACGGGATTTCTGAGCCCCTAACTTCAGTGAATGTGGAGGGCTGACTGTATTCAGAATAGCAAATAATTTGTTTGAAGATTTTTTTAAAAAAAGTTTAAAAAAGATTTGTACACATAGACAGACTTTTTTCAGGAGATGGTGGCAGTGGAGGACTCTTTTTTCAATATTAAAGGAAAAGCTGAACAGTCATCAGTCAGAAGTATTATACTTGCAAACCCCCTACTGATTGGGGGTTGGGCTCCAAGGATGCCTCTAAACCTAATGTATTATAATACTTAGATTCACAAAGATAATTATGCAAAAGCCGTTATTTTACGACACTTAGCATTCTAATCTTAACAAGTGAATGTCCCCACTCAACCTATCTGCAAAGTATCTAGAGATCCCTGGATGGAAGGAACAATGTGTGTAATATCTGATGTTGTTTCAGCATGCTTGAATCGGAACAGCTCCTATACATATGAACACATTCAAATTATAAGCCAATTTAAATGATGGATCATGGGAATATGAGTGGTGCTCCCAAAGCACAGCCTTTCCAATCACATCTTCATTTCATTTTTTTAAGAAAAAGAAATCATAATCTTGACATGTTTATCGTTTTGAGTCTGCACCAATTATCTCCAAGGGTTTGCTCTGCAACTCACAGATTGTGATCAAATTTTTATGGGAATCGTGGAGCCATTATTTCTCTAGCTGTACATGAAGCTGAGAAACAATTATGGAGAATGATTCTCTCTGGATTATCATTTGAGTAGATATGTCTGAGCCTATTATTATTTAAGATAATCTTTCAAACTGGATTTGAGTGTGTGTGTGTGCAAACCATTATAGGTATGTAGAGAAACCTTTGCTTCCCAAAAGGGTTGAAGAGATACACACACACACTTGCATTTGAGAGCCAGCATGCTGGAGTGATTTGGGTGGTAGACTAGGACTTTGGAGACCAGATCCCCACTCAATGATGGATACTTGCTGGGTGGACTTGGATAAGTCATACTCTCTCGGGCTCCTTCTACACAGCTGAAGAAAATCCCACATCTGCTTTGAAGTAGAATATATGTCAGTGTGGACTCAGATATCCCAGTTCAAAGCAGATATTGTGGGATTTTCTGCCTTGATAGCCTGGGTTATATGGCTATGTGGAAGGGCCCTTAGCCTCAGTTGAAGGCAATGACAACTCTGCTATGAACAAATCTTGTCAAGAAAACCTTATGATAGACCTGTCATTGTTGATGTATGGCTTCTGATTTATGGCAAGTTAATTATGGGGCATTCTCAGACTAAAATAATGCAACTTGCCAAAGGTCATCCATGCGTTTCTATGACCAAGTAGGAATTTGAACCCTTTGAGTCATAGTACAACACCTAAACCACTACTCCTTAGGGATGCCATAAATGAAAGGCACACAGCAACAACATATTTATATAATTGAAATCCAAAAACCTAAATCGTATTGGCAATTCCAACTAGGTAAAAGGTAAAGGTTTTCCCCTGACATTAAGTCCAGTCGTGTCCAACTCTGGGAGTTGGTGCTCATCTCAATTTCTAAGCCGAAGAGCCGGCATTGTCCGTAGACACCTCCAAGGTCATGTGGCTGGCATGACTGCATGGAGTGCCGTTACCTTCCTGCCAGAGCGGTACCTATTGATCTACTCACATTTCCATGTTTTCAAACTGCTAGATTGGCAGAAGTTGGGGCTAACAGTGGGAGCTCACGCTGCTCTCCAGATTCGAATCTGCGACCTTTCAGTTAGCAAGTTTAGCAGTTCAGTGGTTTAACTCACTGGGGGCTCTGCAATTCCAACTATAATAGAATAATTCAGTAAGTGAAAATGAAATTTTACATTTATGTAAATCTCATTGATTTGATGGGTATACTCTAGGAATTACCAGTAGAGTCTAGGTCAGACAATCTATTGAGAACCAGTAAGACCTAAATATCCTGAAGGTACCAGATCCCATCTGATTCTGAAAGCTAAGCAGAATTGCCCCAATTACTACACATGATATAGTAGTCAGATTATTATACTGGGATTAGCTTTGCATTCACGAAGAATAGTGGATGCTTTTGCTTCCATTGTAATGTTAAAATGTAGCAGCAAATTCCACAAGTCCACCTACAAACGCCAGATACTCTACCAGCGGATCTGGTATCAAATCTGGAGATTGGCTAAGTTACTTTTTTCCATGGCCACATTCTTGGAGGATTCTTGGAGTTATGTCCAAAAGTAACTTTCCTAGGTTCTGGACATCCAGAGTGTGGTCTGTGCCACTTTCTTCATGCCCAGAAGCCACTGTACCAAACTCATATCTTCCTGTTGAATGTATGTGTATCCCAAGTTAAAGCACTACCATTTGTTATTTGGAATCTTATCTAAGTCTTACAGAACTGGAACTGGGCAATTCTGAAATATTAGCATTCATTAAAGGGATGCTGTAACATTACATAGAGGATTCAATGGAATGGCTAATACACAATGAAACCTGATGTACATTAGCTTTGTTGTGCATTGATCTTACAGTGCATTGGGAAACTGGGTAGGGAGTGCCAATGTGCATTGGTAGGGCCCAACACACACCAGGACACTCTTGCAATGTCCCATTAAGAATCTTTGTATTCCACTAACAGGTTTTCTTATTGTGAAATATACATAAAGTATAAAGCATATACCCTGAGAGGGGATTACAGGCATTTTATTTATTTATTGGATTTATATGTTGCCTTTCATTGATCTCAAGGCAGCTCATGCTAATATCAAATAAAAGAATCTAATTAAAGTCCCCAAACAAGATCAATTGTTAAAACAGAATGAAAACTGAAAGCATACTTTAAAACAAAAATAATAACACATCAGTAAGAAAAATGTAGCGTCCAGCTGGGAATCCAAATCTTTCCTCAGCAGCTAGTCAAGTGCAAAAAGCCAGACTGAATAACAGAAGTTTTTACCTGCTAGTAGAAGGACAAAAGGGCCCTCCCTTGCCACCTAGCCACCCTTGGAAAGTGGTTCCAAAGCCCAGAGGGGTCCACTGAGAAAGCTTGCAAGGCTTAACCTGACTATGCACTCAAAAATACAAATATGGACTACAGAAGGGGAAAGCAACCACTTTGTTTTCTGTATTACGAGCATAACATGTGGACTCACAAACTTACTATAGAATTTAACTCATTCAACCAAAATAGAGATCAGGCAACTGTGGAAGAGTTGGAGGTCATCCCCCCTCCACACACACAGCCCTTTTGGTGTGCCCAAAGTGTCATGATTTCACATTTTTGCTTTATTTTTGGGAATGAGGGACAGTAGGGTGGTTTTAAGATAGCAAACCACTATATTTGGGTGTTCCTGTTTTGTAGTAAAATTAGCCTGGTTTTGAGTATTTTGGAGGTAGACCAGGACACTCTGGGGGCTTTTGGAGGACTTCAGAGACCACACTTACGGGTTCCACAGACCCTATGCAACCCTCATATTGCACTTTGCCTACCCCAACTGACAAGATGCCAACCACAACAGTAGTATCTACTACGTCACATAGATGCAAATCCTATTGTTAAAATAGATCCACCAAATCAACTACCTATATGTATGTGTTGACTTACCACTCAATAATTGTTTCAGTTGGTCTATTCTAATTGAGAGAAATCTACTAGATCCCAGCCATAGCTAGCTTCCTGTATTTGAATTTGAAGTTGGGGCTGATGATTTCCATGTCAGTAGACTAGTGAAGCTGTAGTCTGAATTTTAAATAGGCTATCCAAAGTATTCACCAATAAGCTAGAAAAAAATTTTTACCACCTTGGGTAGCTACTATATAGTTTGGAATAAAACAGTCCATACAGAATGGATCTAACTGTTGGTTGATATATGAATCCACCACCTGCCTCTGGTTGACTTATAGGTTCAAGACATGGAAGCTATCGCCCACCATTGTTTAACTTACAGTTTCACATGGTGAAACTTTCAATGGGGTGGAAGTGAGCCATGAATCGTTTAGTTTTGTTCGGCATCTTGGAACAATCCAGAGCCTGGTTTCCTACACGGAGGCCATCAGTGACAATCCTACAATGAGATTTTCCTGCTTCTTGGCAAGGGTTGGACTGGATGGACCATGGGGTCCCTTCCAACTCAATGATTCAAATATTCTATGATTTAGATAGACATTTGACTATTGCTGGTTCTTGATTTTCCATAACAAGACCTTAGCATGCAATGAGGTTAGAAAGTTCTTCAAAGTTTGCCAATTAGGGTGATAGATACTGTTCATTTTTCCAATCTGCTTTGTTAACAATACAAGGACTCCCCTTCCAAAACATAAACCTTTGAAGTGCCCTTAATTTCTCCCCATCTCTTTCTTCATAACATCATAGGAATCCAGTATATAAGTGCTCTTTCTTCATATGAGAGCGCAAACTAGACATCAAATACAGAGAAAGCAGAAAACATGGACTCTCACACTTGAAAAACACTCCAGACAATAATGCACACTTAGTGTTTGATGCCAAACAATAAAACAAAATAAAGTAAGATGAGACTAGGAGCCCTTGTGCTTTACTTGCTCTGGTTTCGAAGAAAAGAGTATTACATCCTTATATGTATATATAAAATATCCTCCTGTGTATTTTCTAGTAGTTTTGTCAAACTTTGCTTTTTCCCCAGAAAATTCCACTGTGGTTTCTGGTGAATTAAGAAACTCCAAATTACATTAGAAATTCACATTAGACAAACATTGTTGGTAGCCTTATTTGTTTGCTTAAAAAATATATGTCCCACTTTTTTAAACTCAAATAGAATAATAGAGAATAGAGAAACTTGGCTTCCAGATTTGGAGAAGAAGTATACAACCAAGTCAATAGAAAAGCCAATGAGAAAAACAGAACTGGCAACAAACCACACCAAGAAATCCCCAATGCTTTCTGATTCCTATATACTCTAAAGATACCAGATTTGTCCTCATCTTGGAAGCTAAGCAGGGGTAATTTTGAGCTCAAAACCCTATGCAATGACATCCAAAACCTGCTGAATGGTGTTTTGCATCATCTGACAATCTGTTGTAAACAAGATATCTATTCATCTGTCTATTGGTTTTATTCCACTGCCCATTAGGAAACTCTTCATTGTGCCACCTCTAGCATAAAATCAATAGCAATTGCAAACTCCCTCTGGTCTTTTTAATTGAGATGATCTAAATTAGATTAGGTGTCCATTTCAAACAAAATCCAGTGTTTACAAAATATCAGCCTTTCCAGCTCACACTTTGATCTCTTGACCTGCATTTACCTAGACAATTTTTCAAGCTATAGTTTGGGTAGCACCTGAATATATCTTGTCTCCTCTTTCTGAGAGCTTGGAATTCTTTTTGACTATTGGGACAGTAGGGCCCTAATAACAAAGGCTTCTGATGTTATCTGATTTTGTAAGCCAAGCTGGATCATCTGTGGTTAGTACTCGGATGGGAGACCACCGCAAGATACCAGGCGCTGCAGATGATATTTCAGAGAAAGGAATGATCAAAACCACCTCTTTGAATTCTTTGCTAAGAAAAGCCCCATAAGGTCACCTAAATCCACAAGTGACCTGAAGGCAAATTCTCATACATTGGGGACAGCTGTTATTTGTATCATGAGGGAGTAAACTACTTTGGAGAATTGTACAATCACCTTCTTTGAAGAAGTTTATAGATAAGCTGAATGGCAGTCTGCCAGGACTGCTTTTGTTGTTAATATCTGTATAACAGTGAGTTGGACTAGATGGCCCATGTGGTGCCTTCCAACAACAAATTTATGCTAATTGCAAATCCTAATCTCCAACAAAATTATATTCCCAGGGACATTCCTCCCATTGTAGACACGAAGAAAACAAATACCTAGATACGTTTCATAAGAAGTCTTATTTCAGTCGTGTGCAGTGCTTGCTGATTTATGATGCTGGAATGGCACACAAAGGAAAAAAATCAGGTGGCTGTCGCAAAGGAGATGGCAATATTCAAGCAGTTGGGTGACATCTGGTGCCTTGATAAGATCTGTTAAAGAACAAAAGTGAAACTCTGCAACAACCAAGCTTCTTTACAGGTTTGATACCTGGCCAGCTATGCAGAGAATGTTTTGAGGCTGGATAACAGATGTACAAGAGAGAGAAGGGGAATAGTGTAAAGATTGGAAAAGTAAAGATAAAAGGTGAGTGGAATATAGTAGAAATCTGCTTAGTTATACAGGTTTAGTTTTCTTCTAGTGGATAGACTTAGGAGACACTGTCCATTTACTTTTCAAATGACCTAGCACATGTTACTCTCAGTCTCAGTTTCCCATTGAACTATTTGAGTGTAATTCAGGAGTGGGAATCATGCTACACCCCTTAAGTTCTTGGACTGCAGCTCCCAGCAGTCCTCAACTGTATATTCATGGTGCTTGGAGTTGCAGTCCAACAACATTCAAAGAGTTGCATAATTGCTTCCTAGTATCAGCATTGCTTCTTAAGAAGCCAAGTTGTATATTGTCGTGAATGACTTATCAATGACTTTAAAGCATAGATTCTTTTTATTGCAATTTCCAGTGTGGGAGGGTATATCAGATTACAGAAAAGCATTTATTTATTTATTATTTCAATTTGTATACCGTCCATTCCGGATGGCTCAGGGCGGTTTACAACACATAAGATCACAATGCTCCGAGCCCTCGGGGAGTGGCGGCATACAAGAATGATAAATAAATAAATAAATAAACAATAAAACAGTGAATGATAATGTAAAATCCCATTTCCCAATAATCCCACAGAACAGTATTAGTCAACCGACCAAGAATTAGAGGTCAAAAGCCTGTCTAAAGAGCACAGTTTTACAGACTTTCCGGAAGGCTGGCAATTCGCAGGTTGCTCGGGCCTCTGGCGGCAGGGCATTCCATAGACTTGGTGCCACCACGGAGAAGGCCCTCTGTCATATTGATGATAAATGAATGGTCCGTAGGGAAGGGATCTGCAGGAGGTTGTGAGCCTCAGATTGGAGAGATCTCTGGGGAACATATGGGACTAGACAGTCCCTCAGGTACACCGGCCCCAGACCATGCAAGGCCTTAAAGGTCAGAACCAGCACTTTGAAGATGGTCCGGTGCTCAATTGGCAACCAGTGCAGTTGCTGCAGGGTTGGAGTGATGTGGGCCCTGGCCGGCACTCCGGCCAGGAGTCTCGCTACAGCATTCTGCACCAGTTTAAGCTTCCGGATGACCAGCAAAGGAAGGCCAATGTAAAGGGCATTACAGTAGTCCAGTCTCGAGATGACTGTCGCCTGGATTACCATGGCTAGGTCATTCCTAGTGAGATAGGGTGCCAGCTGCCTAGCCTGCCGCAGGTGGAAAAATGAGGATCTGCTGACAGCAGAGACCTGGGCCTCCATTGTCAGCAGTGGGTCCAACTGAACCCCCAGACTCTTTACTAATGACGATGGGCGTAATGCCTCGCCGTCCAGAGTAGGCAGCCAGAGCCCACTCCCACCTGGACCACCCAGCCAAAGGATCTCCGTCTTCAATGGATTCACTCTCAACCGGCTGGCTCGTAGCCAACCAGTCACAGCCAGACAAAGAATGACATTGGACATACAGACATACAGATTCTATGCAACTATATTGGATGTACAACAACTTACAGTTACATTGGAGTAACAAATAGACAAAGGGGAATTATATTTTCACTCAGCATTCACACACATGAAGAAGTGTGCTTTTGGAGTTTTAGATTTTGTGCCGGGAGTCAGGTTCTGCTGTATGGAAAACAGAGATCTGGTCCTTGGCATTGTGCTTAGGGAAATGATGAATTTTGGTGTTTTGAAGTTATGGCGTTATGGAAGTTTTGGAACTATGCATTGGAAAGGCTGCAGGAAAGCAGTGTCAGGTGCTTCACCAAGGAGGGAGAAAAGGATATAATATTTGGGTGCATGAGGATGAATTCATGTTCATGTGTGTGAATGTTGAGTGAAAAATGTAATTCCCCTTTGTTTGTTTGTTAGCCATGTAATTGTAAATCCAATGTAGTTGCATAGAATCTGTATGTCTGTATATCTACATGTTTTTCTGTAATCTGTTATACGCTCTCACACTGGAAATTACAATTAAAAGAACCTATGCTTTAAAGTTATTGAAAAGTTATTCATGACATATTAACAACATAACAGATTAAACATGCAAGAATCTATATAGAAAAGACAATTAAATGATCTATAGAATTAAAACCATTTAAAAAACATTAAGAGAGAGAATATAGGGACCTTTTCACAATCTCCAGCAAAAGGGAAGGCATGCAGGGCAGCTCGTAGCACCCCACGTGCCCTCCCTCCTTTCCCCATCATATGGTGGGGATGGGACAAGGTGCGCTGGCACCCTGTCCCCATCACATGAGAAAAAGGGCAGCCATGCATTGGGCAATCCCCAATGTCTTTCCCCCATCATATGAGAAAATTGAGAGGAAAATGTGGCTAGCCCCATTGGAGCTAATTGAAAAACCATTTCCTCTCTGTCATGGATGAGGAAGCTTCTTGGGATGCTTCCTCTCCACTTCAGGAAGAACGTGAGTGGGGTCAAGGCAATGTCTCTGATGATGCTCTGCAGGTCCCATCAACAAATGGATGAACAGGGCAAAAAAGACCTGAGTGAAGAGATCCTAAGAAAACAATAACACTTTTTTTTAAAAAAAAAAGCAATTGTAGCCAATTTGTGAAAACCTCCTAGGATAGGAAAGGCAGAAGAAGAGCAAGAAGTGGGCCATCCTAAACTTCCTATTTGCTAGTTTGTTTAGAGTATTTCTACTCACTCATCAGCTCTCAGAATGGCTTGCAAATTTGATTTGATAGTTAATTGTTAATTTGATAGTCCCCTGATCTCAAGTTTGCAATCTAAATAAGACATGATGCAGAAGGGAAAGGCGGTGGGGATGAAGGTTATGTCCAACAGATCCTGCCTCTTCTTCTCTAACTTTGAGGCCATTAGGATGGGTGGAGGGCATTTTATCCTCTTTGTGGATGCGGAGAAGGCGTTCGATCGGGTCAGTTGGGATTGTATTATCTTGTTAATCAAAGAACTTGATATGGGAGTGGGCTTCTGCAACGCTGTTCAGGCAATCTATACTAAGCAACAGGCTAAACTATTTATAAATGGAGAAGAAACAAAGGCTTTCCCAATTAGAAAGGGCACAAGACAAGGGTGTCCTCTTTATCCCTTACTATTTATATTAACTTTGGAGTTACTTTTAAATAATAAAATCAATCAATCAATCAATCAATCAAAATGACATAAGGGAAGACAAAAAATTAAAAGGTCTAATGATCAAGAAATAATCTTTAAAGATCAGGGCATTTGCGGATGACCTGGTCTGCGTAGTTGACAACCCACTAGAAAATATTATGAATTGGATAAGTAAAATCGAAACGTTTGGAGGGGTGATGGGGCTAAGGATAAACAGGAACAAAACCAAGATGTTGGTAAAAAACATATCAGAGAAAGAAAAAGAAGAAATCCAGAGATTAACGGAAATCGAAATTATGAATAAAGTTAGATACCTGTGAATTATGTTAACTCCAAACAATATAAATCTAGTAAAAATAACTACGACAAGACGTGGAAAGAAATAAAAAGAATTTGGGGAAATGGCAACAGTTAAATCTATCTATGTTGGGTAGGATTTCATTAATAAAAATGAATATCCTCCCAAAGATGCTCTTTCTCTTCCAAAATTTGCCCATCCTTACTAGTGATAAGTTCTTTACTATTTGGAAAAGAGACCTAACAAAATTTATATGGAGGGGGAGGAAACCGAGGATAAGGTGGTTAAATATGATTGATATCAGAAACAGAGGCGGTTTGGGAGTTCCTGATCTCCAGACATACCATGAGGCCTGTGCATTGGAGTGGACGTGTGAATGGGTCACCCTTACTAATGAAAATCTTCTTTCAATAGAGGGCCACGACCTTAGGGTCAGGTGGCACTGTTATCTGTACTATGACAGAACCAAGATTGAGAAAAAAAATTCAAAAATCACTGTATTAGAAGTGCACTGTTAAAAGTCTGGCTCAAATATAAATATATCTTTATTGAGAAGACTTCACTTTGGCTTTCCCCCCAAGAATCATTCTTCCGAAGACAATACGGAGAGTCCAATTGGCTTAGGTATAGAGATCTTCTTAAAAACTGTAACAATGAATGGCAGTTGAAAGACCTCTCAGAATTAAGGCAACTTGATGAGTCCATAAATTGGCAAATTGTTAATTTGATAGTCCCCTGATCTCAAGTTTGCAATCTAAATAAGACATGATGTAGAAGGGAAAGGCGGTGGGGATGAAGGTTATGTCCAACAGATCCTGCCTCTTTTTCTCTAACTTTGAGGCCATTAGGATGGGTGGAGGGCATTTTATCAGCATCTGGACATAAGCATGATGGAACTGTGCCT
Organism: Anolis apletophallus; assembly: GCA_030556195.1. NCBI lineage: Eukaryota > Metazoa > Chordata > Lepidosauria > Squamata > Anolidae > Anolis > Anolis apletophallus. The sequence continues at coordinate 30,760,753 of JARBWK010000013.1, read as the reverse complement.
GCCTCTTCTTCTCTCCCTCTCAGGACAAATCTTAGGAACAGCCACTTAGAGAGCCTCTCCCACACCACCTCCCTGCCAATGTGCCTAGGAGGCTAGTGAGACTGAGCAGTCTTAAAGCCTACATAAGCCCATATGTCCATCAATGCCGTAAGTTATCCACGGCTCTCGACGAGATTGCCCCTAAGCGCCCTCTCAAACCCCGCAAGCGTTGCTCTCCATGGTTCACCAAAGATCTTAGAACCATGAAGCGGGAGAAGAGACGGCTGGAGCGCATGTGGAGGAAGCTCCGTGACGGGCCTTTGCAATCAGCTTATAAGCTCTTTAGTGAGGCTTATGAGCATGCGGTCAAGGAGGCGAAAAATTCTCATTATGCCTCCTTGATAGCGTCTGCAGATTCACGCCCGGCCCAATTGTTCAGGATAATTCGGCAGTTGACAATGGTCCCTACCATCCCAAAAAATGATGATCGGGCCCTTTCCGCTGAGGCTTTCCAGAATCATTTCGCAGACAAGATTGCGACACTCCGCCGGGACCTCCCTGCCACGGTTGATACAGTACAGGAGCTTGAGACTCCGTGGCCCTCCGCCGGGTCCACCTTCGACCGGTTTCGGCCACTGGACGCAGAGGATGTTGACAAGATTGTCGCAGCTCTTCGACCAACCACCTGCTCCCTCGACCCGTGCCCCTCCACGCTGAATCGAGCTTGCGTGGAGGGGTTACGAGGCCCTCTGTTGAATATAGTCAACTGCTCCCTTGAGCAAGGAGCTTTTCCAGAGGAGTTAAAAGAGGCGGTGGTTAGTCCATTGCTGAAGAAGCCCGGGTTAGATCCCGCGGCTCCCTCCAATACCGCCCAGTGTCCAATTTACCGTACCTGGGCAAGGTAATTGAGAGGGCAGCAATGGACCAGCTGCAGACATTCCTGGATGATGCAACCTGGCTTGACCCCTTCCAGTCCGGCTCCGTTCAGGCCATGGGACAGAGACCATCCTGGTCTCCATCACAGACCTACTCCGTTGCCACTTGGATCGAGGCGGATCGGCGCTGCTCGTGTTATTGGACCTCACGGCAGCGTTTGATACTGTCGATTACCAACTTTTGACACACCGCCTGGCGGTGGCGGGGGGTGAGGGGGACAGCCCTCAACTGGCTGTCCTCCTTCCTCCAAAACCGCCTGCAGCGAGTGAAGTGGGGAGGGGTGGCCTCCGAGGGCCCCTCACATTGTGGGGTCCTCAGGGGCCATTCTCTCCCGCTGTTATTTAACATCTACATGCGACCACTCGCCCAATTGGTACGGAGTTTTGGGCTGGAATGTCACCAGTACGCTGATGACACCCAGCTCATTCTGAGGATGGACCCCGGGGTGGAATCTGTACCCGATAATTTCCATCTCTGCCTAGAAGCCGTAACTGGATGGCTGCGAGCCAGTAAGTTGAAGGTGAACCCGACGAAGACGGAGATCTTGTGGCTGGGCCGCCCGGAGGGGTAGAGACCCAGTTGCCGACGTTTGATGGTGTGGCACTTCGCCCACAGCCCCTAGTTAAGAGCCTTGGGGTCCAGCTAGACACCCAACTGTCGATGGAAGCGCAGATTGCCTGCGCTTGCAAGACAGCGTTCTACCATCTGCGGCAGGCGAAACGTCTGGCTCCTTACCTCTCCCGCTGCGACCTGGCCACGGTGATCCAAGCCACGGTCATCTCGAGGCTTGATTACTGTAATGCGCTGTACATTGGCCTACCCTTGTCGGCGATCCGGAAACTTAAGCTGGTGCAGAACGCAGCAGCGCGCCTGCTGTCGGGAGCCCCAAGATCTGCGCATGTGACCCCACTCCTGCGTGCACTGCACTGGCTTCCCATCGAATTCCGGGTCTCCTTCAAGGTGTTAGTTCTAACTTTCAAGGCCTTATATGGTTTGGGGCCAGTGTACTTGAGGGAGCGTCTTACCCCATACAAACCCAGAAGATCACTGCGCTCAGAGGGGCTTAATCTACTAGAGGTCCCTAGTATTAAGATCTGTAGGCTGTCGAGCACCCGGCAGAGAGCATTTACAGTGGCCGCTCCGACCCTCTGGAATTCTCTGCCGGAGGAGATACGAGCACTACGGGGTTTGTTGGCCTTCCGCAAGTCTGTGAAGACTTGGCTATATAGGCAGGCATTTGGTCCCAACTGATGCCTCCTTAGTTGCCAGCTGCCAACATACCGTCCTGCCATGTATTGCCTCTGTGTATTATTGCTTGCCGATCATTTGTGGGGAGGGGGCTTTTGGGTATACGTCTTTTATCTGTTTATTGATGTTTTATTGATTTTATGCTGTAAACCGCTCTGGGCTCCAGAGAGAGCGGTCTACCAAATCGAATTTATAAATAAATAATAAATAAATGTCCAGAGCCATAAACATTATTTTCTTCTTTACTTTGAATTAGATCTCATGTGTAGGTCTGTGTTGTTGGGGTGCATGCTTTGTAGTTCAATTCACTAAAGTTATGGAACCCAGATTCAAATTCCCATTCAGCCATGAAATTAACTGGCTGCTCTCCAGTCAGTTATTTTTTTAATTATTATATCCTGAGGCACATGATGACTAGATAGAGTTGAGGGAAGATTGTTGTACATTTCGTTGAGATTCAGAGGAAGGGTTATGAATCATTACCTCTCCCTCCTTCCTCCTTTTCTGCTCCTTTTTCTCCTTCCTCTTCCTGCACAAAAATATAAAGTCTAGATACTTGACTTAAATAAAGAACTTTGATTGGTAGGAAGCTTAATACTGCTCAAATTTCATATGGTACAAGAGATATATTCCTGAATGTGATGTAGAAATAGGAAAGTGTGGATAATAGCAAACCCTATTGAAATAAATGATTTCTGGTTGAATTTACTATGGAGGACCTAGCAAATTCCTAGAGAGGTACCCTTCAGAGTGCTTCTATGGTAACTTCCAGTGAAAACATGTCATGGAATTGCCTGGAGGACCAGGAAATCCCTAGAGGGAAATATTGGGAAGCCAGACTTGGCTACTGTGGTCCACGCTCTCATTACATCCAGGATAGACTACTGCAACATGCTCTACGCGGGTTGCCTTTGAAGACTGTTTTGAAGCTTCAAATAGTCCAACAAGAGGCAGCCAGATTAATAACTGGGGGGACATACAGGGAACACACAACTCCCATGTTAGGTCAGCTCCACTGGCTACCTGTTAGTGTTTACAACTGGGCACAGTTCAAAGTGCTGGCTTTTGGCTTATAAAGCCCTAAACAGTTCTGGCCCAGTTTACCTGTCTGAATGCATCTCCTTTTATGAACAACCGTGAAGGCCAAGATCTTCTGGGGAGGCTCTGCTCTCAGTCCCACCACTGTCACAGGTGCGTTTGGAAGGGACGAGGTGACAGGGCCTTCTCAGTGGTTGCTCCCCAGCTATGGAACTCCCTTCCTGGTGAGATTAGCTCAGACCCCTCCCTTCTGCCCTTCAGAAAGATGGTAAAGACCTGGCTGTGGGACCAAGCCTTTAGGGCAGTGCAATGATGCAATAATAGGGAACCTGATCTCCTGACCAGAGCCAGTATGGTGTCTAGAGATGGTTTAAACAGCTGATTTAAAAGTAGATATACTTATTTTAATGTTTGTGTACATGAATAGTTATTTATGTGCCGACATGGAATACTTGCCGCTTGTATGTTGTGCTCCGCCCTGAGTCCCCCTCGGGGTGAGAAGGGAGGAATATAAATGTTTCAAATAAATAAATAATATTTTGTCAGTTGTGTGTAGGTAAAACTGTGGATACAGGGATTGTATCATATCTATACAGGATTGTTGCAGTATGCAGAACACCAAGAAAGAACAGAACAGGGAGAAAGAAGGAGGTAAAATAGTAGTAAGAAGCGGGGGAATGCAATTCTATAAAACTTTTGAAATGTTGTTTCTTATGCCTAATGCTTAATCATTAAATTAGCAGAGCACAACCATAGTATTGGGGAAATGTAGACCACATTACCTCTTTGCACCTCGTCTGGAAAATGAATGCTTCCTTTTCATGAGGCTTCTTTCTTTCTATTCTAGAGAACCTTGGGGATATAAATCATGATTTATATAACTTATATTTTGACTGTTCTGCGACTGATTGATGTATCACAGATTGAACTCGATACATATCTCATCTGGCATGCTAATTCCTCCGGGATTGTAGCATGCATATTTTTTTTCTTCCTAAAGCAACCTCCCAAAAAGAGTTCTTTGAACATTAAGCAATGAAGGGGAGAGGCATCCTTTGCATACCTGGCCTATTTTACTTTTGATCAATTATGCAGTTGTAATTGTTTTGATGATTTCTTTCTTTTCTCCAAAAATGTATATCCAGCTTATTTATTTATTCTTGTTTTATGATCGATGCATACAAAATTTGATCTATCCATTTCAAACCAGGGTTACCCTTTAATCATTGCAGAGAAAGCTAACAAAGCTTGGGAAGGCTAATTCCTGGGGAAATGCTATGAATTCAGAGTAGGATGAAACTGTTAAATGAGTTAACAACTGGCTCACTGGGCCTCAGCAAGCAACCAATTCACACTGTCTCCACTTACAAGCCAAACTCCTCTGGCAATAAAGCTTTTCACGCTTCTTCGGATATTCTTTCTTGAGCAGAATTTCCAAGAGAATTTGAAAGATTTATTTTCCTTGATAAAACAAATGGATTTTACCCACTTGTAAAATCCTTTCACAGTCTTAACATTGTATAATAGACAATCCTGATCTCCAGATCTGCAGGCTGAAGGGGTCTAGGATAAGAGATTTCTTCACTGGTGAGACTGTCTGTCCTACACTCGCCTGTCAGGCCACTTTAATTTGGATGAAGAATCACGCAGCACTCTCTCCAGTAAATTCAACTTCTTTATTAAAGGATCCAAAGACACTTAAAGCCAGGGGTAATTCCCATCACCAACACCACATATTTATACCCTTCACCAAACACCTCCCGAAACAACACCCGCATTCCCATGTGAACCCGCTGGTCGCCGCCGCCAGCTGCTCTTGTTTATGTTTTGACTATGAGAATTGATCCCGGATCTCAAGTCACTTGGCTTCTGACACGCGCCCATTATGAGACTTGAGGGATCTCAAGTTACTTGGGTGATGAATCCACTTTGGGGGTTTTCGTTTCAGATTTGAAACAACTATTCCTGATCTTTTCATTAGAAAATAGGTTCATTTTCTTAAACAGTTGCTTTAAAATCTGGACTAAAATCCAAAGGGAATTTATAAAAGTACTACCAGCTGCCACTACTGTTTGCCTTTTAGGTTTGTTGAGTGGTCCCTTGGCCAAAGAGGAGCGAGTAGTCCAATCTAAAGAAGATACATTGATTTAGATTATCTTGGTGTCTAGTCTAGTTGGAAAAAGCTATTGGATTTAAGCCCTTGAGGGACCATTTGAAACTGGTACCATTCTTTCCTTACCCAGATCTCTTAATTAGAAGTGGGGATGATGCTGAAAATTTGGATTTTTTTCCTAAAGTCCCATGGGTAGGGGAGGCATGCCTGGCAAGTTTTGCTAACCACAGATAACAAATTAGGAACAGAAAATCTCACCAGGTTGAAGGCAAACGACAGAGGCTTTATCCAATTGGCACAAAAGGGACATTTGTACAACATGGATGCTTGAAGTGCAAGTGTAAAAACATATTCAAAAGCAGACATTTTATACACGTAAGTTTCCATGCACTGACATTCAGTTATTAAAATTCCATCCCCTTTTTTCTGATTGGCTGGCTCCAAGAAGCCAGCTGGCATCCTCCTGGCCTCTGATTAGTCGGGATGTGGGTCCAAGATGGTGCAGATTGGTGGAGGCGGTGGTGATGTAGCTGGAGATCTCCTACCAGCTGGGCAGTGAGACCCTGAGGTTTCCAATGGACTGGTGGAGGCAATCAGAGAGGGAGGGAACTCCAGAGGCTGTGCCAGCCCATGGGTGGGTGGCAGTGGAATGTGGGAAAAGAAAGAGAACTCCAAAAGCAAATCTGACAGGATTATACAGATGCTGGGGCCCGGATGGAGATCACAATGGAAGTTGTTGTCCCAGACATCTCATGCAAGGAGACAAAGGAAGAGTCCCAAGGATGTATGTTGGTTGATGGGATTGTAATCACGGTTTAGATTGAGGCCAGTTTGTAAGCCGCCCTGAATTCCCCCCCCCCCCTCGGGGGTTGAGAAAAGTGGGATAGAAATATTGAAAATAAATAAAACCTGGACCTTCAACTCGCAGATAGCCGAGACCTCTAAAGGGGAAATGACAGGCAGCTGACAGGTGGATTTCCACTGAGATCCAGGAAGGTATTTAGTCCCACAGATGTCTCATCTCTAGTTCTCACACAGGGTATGGAAGGGGTGTTTGGAATTGCTCAAGAGAGGTTTCTAGAGTTCTTAGCTTCATGTACATTTGCCTTCATTTTATAGAGAAGAATAATAATCAGATTAAAATATAGAAGAGAGTTTGTGTGGTGCTTGCTATAGACTCATAGAGAACGGGGGGGGGGGGGTCAAGGATGGCGTCTCGAAATGTATACGTTGAAAAAGGTAATTTGCTATATTTGTTTATATTTTATCCCCCCCCCCTTGCCCCCGCTCATGCTCACATACACAGAAGGAAAAAATAGAAGAAATATGAAGTGATACATGGAGAGTTATATAGTAGGGTAATTGAGGTGTTTCAGATACATTTTAGCCATTCCGCTCACTTCTTGGCTGAGAAGGAAGGAGAGGTTAGTTGGGCGATCTCCACTGAAGCTGCAGAGATCCACCCGAGCAGGCCAGCTCGGGTTGGACAGCTGAGCAGGTTTGTGTGTCCTGGGTGCGGAGGCTTGGTGGCGTTGAAATGTGGGCTGCTGCTAAGCCCTGGGGAGGCTTGAGGGAGGTCATGGGGATGGAGGCCATTTCCACTCCATCTGGCCTTCCGTCTTTGGAAACTACAATTCCCATGGATCTAACTACGTCTCTTTTTTATTAGGAGTGGGGTTGGGGGTCTTTGATAACAGGGTCTATATGCAGGTTGGATGTTGTTGGGTGATTTGAATACAAAGCAATTTTTGGATCTCAAAAATGTTTTGCTCATGCTTTAGACATTTGGGGTCTATATGTCAAACTCCATATAACTATTACTTAATCCTTATAATGAAAACTTCCAGGTAAAATTCTGCACATCTCGACTATGATTTAAGGTACTTTTGTACTCAAAACCCTACACTATGATACCCCAAACGACTAGATTGTGTTTCCTATATGGTAAATAGGGTATCTCGATCTATCTATCTATCTATCTATCATCTATCTATCTATCTATCTATCTATCTATCTATCTATCTATCTCTATTATTCCATTGCCCATTAGGATATTCTTTAAAGTACCACCTCCAGCATACAATCAATAGCAATAGCAAACTCCTTGTAGTCTTTTTAATTGAGATGATCTAAATATCCACGCCGATACCACCTCCCCTTCAACAGCAGCCATGGACCTAGTGTCAACCATGGAGATGCTAGGACTCTCACTATGTAAGACCGGTCCCACGCATCGGGCTGGGCACACTCTGGATTTGATCTTCGCGGCCGGTATCCAAGTGACCCTAATCTCTGTAACGGAGGTCCCATGGTCGGACCACTGTGTCCTGGAAGTCCGACTGGAGTTGGCTACTCCACCCGGTAAGGGTGCTGAACCCATTTTGGTTCGCCCGAAGAGACTTATGGAACCCATAAGGTTCCTGAATGCTCTGAGGAACATGGAACTCACCAGCGACTCAGTCGACAGGCAAGTAGAGCTCTGGAACACCAGTCTATCTGCTGCCTTAGATGAAATCACCCCCAGATTTCCTCTCTTGCCCCGTGAAAATCGCTCACCTTGGTTTACTGAGGAACTGCGGGCGATTAAACGGGAAAAGAGACGGCTAGAGGACGTGTGGCGGAAACTCCATGACGGACCTTCGAGATTAGCTTATAAACAAATTAAAGATGTTTATGAGTCTACTATCAAGGATGCCAAAGAACTCCATTATTCTTCCTTGATAGTCAGCAAGCTCACGCCCAGCGCAAATATTTAAAGTGATTCAGTCTCTGTCAACAATTTGGGCTGTCCAAAACGATAGGAAATTGGTACCAACAGCTGAGGCTTTTCAGAGCTATTTTACTGACAAAATCTCAAAGCTCCGCCAGGACATTCCCGCCACGGTTGATACAGTAAACGAACTCGAGACTCCACTGCCGCTCGGCGGGAGCACCTTCAACCGTTTCCAACTGCTAGACGCAGTGGCTGTTGATAAGATACAGGCTGCAGCTAGACCAACTACTTGCTCCCTTGACCCGTGCCCCTCCTGGCTAATTAGATCTTGCCGGGAAGGGTTACGAGACCCCCTGGGAAGGATAATCAACAGCTCCTTTGAGCAAAGAGTGTTCCCAGGGGGTTTGAAAGAGGCCATGGTAAGACTTTAGAATTTGGAATTTAGATCCTTCGGTTCCCTCCAGCTACTGCCCGGTTTTGAATTTGCTGTTCCTGGGCAAGGTAGCTGAGAGGGCAATAGCGGATCAGCAGCAGGGGTTCTTAGATGACACAGCCGGACTTGATCCCTTCCAATCCGGCTTCCGCTTTGGGCATGGAACGGAAACCGTGCTTGTCTCCATTACAGACCGACTTCGCTGCCAGCTGGACCAGGAACGGGTCAGCACTGCTCGTGATGTTAGATCTCACGGCAGCATTCGATACTGTAGACCACGCGCTGTTAACCCACTGTTTAGCCGTGATGGGAGTTAGGGGGACTGCCCTTAAATGGGTGGCCTCCTTCCTCCAAGAATGAGGACAACGAGTGGAGGTGGGAGGGATGGTGTCCGGGAGACTCCCGTTAACATGTGGGGTCCCCTAGGGTGCCATCTTGTCCCCACTATTGTTTAACATCTACATGCGCCCACTGGCTCAGCTGGTCCACGATTTCGGTTTGGAGTGCTATCAGTACGCTGATGACACCCAGCTGATGCTGAGAATGGAGGGCAGGCCGGAGACCATACCCGATTGTTTCCCTCAATGCCTTGAAGCCGTGACTGGATGGCTGCGGGCTAGCCGGCTGAAGGTGAACCCGTCGAAGACTGAGATCCTATGGCTGGGTCGCCCTGGATTGAGTGGATGCTGGCTACCTACCCGTCGTCCTCTGTAAAGAGCCTGGGGGTCCATTTGGACTCGTTGCTATCGATGGAGCTGCAAATCTCCACGGTATGCAAGACCGCATTTTTCCACCTGCAACAGGCTAGGCGGCTGGCTCCCTACTTGTCCAGAGGTGACCTGGCTACGGTGATGCAGGCGACGGTCATCTCGAGGCTGGATTACTGTAACGCCCTCTACATTGGCCTTCCCTTGACAGCAATCCGGAAACTCAAGCTGGTGCAGAATGCTGCAGCTCGACTACTGGTGGGAGCATCGGTACGAGAGCATATAACACCTATATTACAGCAACTGCACTGGCTACCAATTGAGTACCGGATCATTTTCAAGGTATTGGTGTTGACCTTTAAGGCCTTGCATGATCTAGGGCCGGTGTACCTGAGGGACCGCCTTACCCCATATGTTCCCCCGAGATCACTGCGTTCGGAAGAACAGAACCTCCTAGTAGTCCCCTCAATCCAGTCCTGTCGGCTGTCGACGACACAATCGAAAGCCTTCCTTGTGGCAGCACCATCCTCATGGAACTCCATGCCGGATGAGGTCTGTGCTATCAGGGAGTTGGGCCCATTTCGGAGAGCTTGCAAAACAGCTTTGTTTAGGCAAGCCTTTAACCTTGTTGGCCCTTGAGTCAGCGCTTCTTGGAATGTAGTTGAAACTGCTATGTAGATTCTTGGCTAGAAGTAGTATGTTTTTAGATTTTTTAGATTTTATCGCTGTTGTATTAAGTTGTATTGTGCTATGTGTTTTATGTAAACCGCCCCGAGCCCGCCGGAAGGAGCAGTATATAAGAACGAATAATAAATAAATAAATAAATAAATAAATAAATAAATAAATAAATAAATGAAATGAAATGCAGTGTTCATTTCTAACAAATTCCTGTGTTCACAATTTGTGTTTCTAGCTGATATTCTGATCTCTTGAACTCCAATTCTCTAGACCATTTTCAAGATATAGGTTGCATATAACCTGATTATATCTGAACATTTCTTTTCCAGACCTTGGTAAAGTTTTTTTTCAACTACTGGAAAAAGTAAGACCTTAATATCCCTAAAATCTGGTCTTTGAAGCCAAGCAGGGTCAACTTTAGTTAGTGCTTAGATATAAGACTGTCAATGGATATACTAGGTGTATACACTATATTTCAAAGGAAGGAACAAGCAAAACCACCTGAGTATCCCTTGCCTTAAAATATCGTATGAAATTCATGGGATCATCATAAATCAAAAGGCATCTTGAAGTCACATAGATACTAGGAAATGTAATATTTCTAAGCGCTGTCCTTTCTAGCCCACAAGATGTGGGGTATTTGCCTTCATACTCCTTTTATTTATTTTAAGTAATATTTATATGGCATCACAACAGTTTTTGCATCTCCAAGTAGGGTGAAATGGTGAGTATTTTCCATTATGTATTAAGATAATCACTATTTAAGCCTTCAAGGTAGACATTTCTTACCTAATTCTTCTGTACTTTTTCAAACAATCCCCCTTGTAACAAACATGCCAATGTTCCAATGCATTATTATTATTCTGCCAATGTGCCAATGTTCCATTATTATTATTATTAATATCATTATTATTCTAATATGCTAATGTTCGAATGTTGTCATGATCATTATTATTTGCTGGGGATCATAGGGGCCCCTAGTGGTGCAGTGGGTTAAACCGCTGAGCTGCTGAACTTGCTGACTGAAAGATCAGTAGTTCGAATTTGGGGAGTGGTGTGAGCTCCCACTGTTAGCCCCAGCTTCTGCCAACCTAGCAGTTTAAAAATATGCAAATGTGAGTAGATCAATAGGTACCACTTCTGCAGGAAGGTAATGGTGCTCCATGCAGTCATAATAATAATAAATAATAACAATAACAACAACTTTATTTTTATACTCCGCCTTCATCTCCCCTAAGGGACTCAGGGCGATTTACAAAGGAGCACAAAGTTAAAAACATAACACAATAAGATAGCATCAAAACAAAACCAAATAAAAACATATCACAATAGAACAGAACATCATAAAAACAGTAACATACAGAACAATAAAAGTGCTGAGTTCAGAGGGATCTGGGTTTGTGCCAATTCCTAGATAGAGCTAAGGGAAAGTGCATGCTGGCCAGATGACCTGGGAGGTGTCTATCGACAATGCCAGCTCTTCAGCTTAGAAATGGAGATGATTGAGCACCACTCCCCAGAGTCTGACATGACTAGACTTAATGTCAAGGAAAACCTTTATCTTTTTTATGAATACTTTTATTGCATTGTTGTAGGCTTTTTCGGGCTATATGGCCATGTTTTAGAGGCATAGATGCAGGCATCCTCACTTTTTTTTACAGTTTATATAGCAATACTTTTATTGCTATATAAACTGTAAAAAAATGCTTCATAGAAAATTAAATCCAGGCAGTAAAAAAACCTAGTGAAATAAATAGGATTTCTTATCTTTTAAAAATACATTTGGTGTGTCTTTTGTACGAGAATGGAAAGTTTACTCTAAATGTTACTGTTAGTGACTTGGAATAGGCCTCTTTCTCAACAAATGTTAACTGAGTAGCTGACAGAATTCAGAACACAATACAAAATGAAACCTAAAACCCAAGAGAGAGAAACACAGCCTTTAAAAAGACTGGTTGTAGTCTTTGGATGTTTAGGAACGCTTTCCTTTCATTTTCAGAAGCGGATTGAATGAAAATATAAAAAGGGGGGCACACTTGTTGAATGAGTAGAGTTTGAAACCTCTTTAGCTGCCATGGCTGAATGCTATGCAACCATGGAAGTTGTAGTTTCCAAGACTGTTTGGCTTTCTTTTGCCAAAGAGTGCTGGTGCCTTACAAAACGACAATGGCAGGACTTCCAGGACTTCGTAGCATTGAGCCATGGCAGTTAAAGTGGTGTCAAACTGCAGGCATTCAACAGTGTAAGCTCAGCCTTTGATAGGAATACCTTAAGTCAGTGTTTCCCAACCAGTGTGCCGTGGCACACTAGTGTGCCATGAGCGATCATCAGGTATGCCGTGGGAAATTGGAACCTCCAATAACCTTTCTTCCCCTCCTGCCGAACACTTTTTTTTCTCCACTCGGGCTCCCTTCTTCCCAGCCTCGCTCTGCTTGCTTTGCTCACGCTGCCGCTTCTGCGGGAGGGCGGAGGGAGGAAGACATGACCCGTGCAGGCGCTACTGTGCAGACTCGCCCCACATCTTCCTCCCTCCCCTCCACAGTGCTCGCTGGATATAGGTGAACTACAACTCCAAAACTTAAGGTCAATACCCACCAAACTCTTCCAGTATTTTCTCTTGGTTATGGTAGTTCTGTGTGGGAAGTTTGATTCCATTCCATCATTGGTGGAGTTCAGAATGCTCTTTGATTGCGGGTGAACTGTAACTCCCAGCTGTTGAGCAAGACCTTCGTGTGTGTCTTTCTGCCATTCCTGCCAGGATATCTATGTTGTGTTCATCAAAACAGGTCCAGGTTTCATACTGAGTGTATAAATACATTTAAAACATATTAACTATATGCATTACTGTGTTAGGGTGTCATTTTGTGTCATTTTGGTTGGTGGTGTGCCCCAGGATTTTGTAAATGTAAAAAATGTGCCACGGCTCAAAAAAGGTTGAAAAACACTGCCTTAAGTAGTTATCCTAGTAGTTACAACTTATTATGTTCTCATGTGAAACTAACTAAAGCAGAAGTGCCAGGACTTTGGGTTTCCTTTCTCTCCAGGCCTGACTGGCTCAACTAGTTTGGAGCAGCTTGCTTGTCCTCCAGCTGCAACTGCTAATGGGGAAATTTCAAATCCTCAACACCTGTGCCATCACCTTCAAAGCCCACTCATAGCTATGGCAGGAAGCTAGCAGGTGTGTGAAACTCCAAAATATTCTCCCTTGTTTACTACATAACTGCCTGTCTCTGGAACGGGAGGGAAAAGGATGGAAGTTCAGTGAAACTACTGGTATGTAGCTTTGTTGTTCTTCTATGCATTCGAGCCATTCCAAACCTACTATGTGCTTGTTTTCTGGCAGGAACTCTTTAGAGAAGAATTGCCTTTCCCTGAGGCTGAAGAAGTGGGATTTGCCCAAATGGCTGAGTGAGAATTTGAATTCTGCTCTCAAGAGTCTTGATGTATCTATCTACACAGCAAAATAAGAAGAAGTTTGACACTTTTGTATACGTCCTAGCTCAATGCTATGGGATCCTGGGAGTTGCAGTTTCACAAAGTCTTTACCCTGATCTGTGAATTATTTTTATTCTACTGTCTCTTTAAAAAGAGACTTAAAGCAGCTCTGCCAAAAAGTGCTGGGACCTCACCAAACTATAAATCATAGGATTCCATTGCACTGAGTCACTGGAAGTTCAAGTGGTGTCACACAGCATAGTCCACATCTAAACTGATCATTTAATGTGGATTGAACTAAATTGTATGTATAGTCAGTGTAGATTCATATAGCACATTGGCTGCATTATATAAGTTTACACTGACTATATAATGCAGTTCGATCTGCATTAAATGGCCAGTGTAGAATGGGGGCCTTAGTCCAACATTCAAACCAAAACAGCACATTGCAGCCCCTTCCACACTGCCATATAATGCAGTTCAACGGCATTACATGGCAGTATTGATTAATACAATACAGTTCAATGCAGTTAAACTGCATTATATGGCAGTGTGGAAGGGGCTGCAATGTGCTGTTTTGGTTTGAATGTTGGACTAAGCCCCCATTCTACATTGGCCTTTTAATGCAGATCAAACTGCATTATATAGTCAGTGTAAACTTAATGCAGTTCAACAGCATTACATGGCAGTATCGATTAATACAATGCAGTTCAATGCAGTTAAACTGCATTATGAAACGACATTATATGGCAGTATAAATTAGGTCTGCCTCTCATGTTAAGTTAGCTTGCTTTTAAAACAACCTACTGTGTATTTGTGTATGTATATATGTATGTGTGTGTGCATACACACACACATACAGTGGGCTCTTGAGTTTGGTTCTAGCACTTCCTGTGGAAACCAAAATATATGGATCTTTTGAGTCCGATTACATACAATGAGTCAGCAAAATTGTGTCATTTATGTAAAATGGCAAAATCAAGGCATGCTTTTTGGAATACACACACACATATTCAAGCTATACATGGTTAAATCTGTGGATGCTGAATGTGTGGCTATGTGTCGTTTACAAAATACGTGGACTGCCATCCTGATAGCAATATTTACATGTGTAAGTAATGTAACCCATAAGAGATTAATTTTGCCAAGATGCATTAGATATGTTCTGCTGACAGCAATGGAAGTGAAGTTCTGCCCATGAATGTTGCGCATGGTATTTGTGCAATACAGGTGCACTTGGCACAAAGAGCCCCAGTCATAGTATACTAAGTTGCTATTATGCATGGAAGTTGTGTAATGTATATCTTTACATGCAAATATTTATGATGCATTGAGGAGATGCTAGATTATAACTACAGTGTTAAAAGCCTGGGGCATGAGTCCCAAGTGAAGTTCAGTGCTCTAACCACAGAATCTGAACAGTAGTAGGATTTAGCTTATCTGCGTACAGAAGTTTAATGTTGTAGGTGCCAAACTAGTTTATGAACTTCCGCCTCCAGTGCAATATATTATAGATCATGATCTAATGGGTTTGGGCATCTTTGTGCCACTATTGTTTCTCTATGACATCTTATGAATGCCCCCTTTTTTAAAAACAAAATCACAAATCTCACCTTAAAACACTAGTATCCTTGACAGTTCTTTGTGTATTTGCCTTCAAGGTACCTATTGACTTATACTGATCCCATTAATTTCATAGGTTTTACTTAGACAAGGAATACTCAGAATTGGTTGGGCTAGTTTTTTCCTCTGAAAGACAGCTAACACCACCGTGGGTGGTAGTGGTGTCCTATCCAAGTACTATTTATTTATTTTTATTTATTTATTCAAACTTCTATCACCGCCACTTCCCGAGGGCTTGGAGCCGTTCACAAGTCTGGATAACAGTACATTGAATAACGGACAGACAGACAACATCGAAAGAAAGAGAGGGGGGAGGGGGGGAGAGAACAGAAATAGAAGTCAAAGTGAACCAGGACGGTTCCACCTTGCCGTCGAAAGAAGGAAGCAAGGGAGGTCTCGAGGAGATAACTCGTGGTTGGCCACAGAGGTGGCGGGTGGCCAGGCTTCTTTTGTCCAGAATTCTAATCGGGGGAGTCAGACGTGCTGATAGAGTGTCCTTCACCAATTTCGGTCCGGGGGGGGGGGTTCGCACCACTTGGTATTCGAGCTCCAGAAAATTCTGGGTCAAAACGACCTCCGGGATCTGGGCTCGCGTGGGGCGGGTCCCCTCTTACCCAGGTGGTTGGTGGGAGATACTAGCCAGGACTGAACCTGCTTAGCTTCTAAGATCAGACAGAACCAGATGTAGGGCTCCTCATTCATTCCTACTTTATTAAGTGCTTACATTGCAATGAAAAAAGAAAAAAAAGGAGAATTTTAGGATCTCTGGATTAGCTAAAATGTGTGAAATGTATAATGTAGGCGCATATGGCATAGCACAGTGCCTGTGAAATATTATCTGTGCATTATGATCTTAAAGAGAAGCATTACCCAATTGTGGAGCATATGGGAAAATCCTTGCTGTACAGAGAATAAGAGAGAGGAGGCAGCAAACTCTTCCTTGGTACCTGTGAATAGCCCCACTTTTCCCCCTCTCTCTGTGTCAGCATGCTTCTTCATTTTAGGATCTGCATTTGTCTTCTAGTATCATAGCAATATTTGCTTTTGTCCCTCAGTCATTACTAGTACATTTGCATTTTATTGGTGTATTCTGTATAAACTTTGCCCCTTTCTTTTTGAAGTACCGGGGATTAAAGCAAAAGCTAAACCAAGTAGTCAGAGAATCTTACATCCGTACATAATTTTTACAGATACCAATTTAATATTTGTACTCATCCTACTTTTCTGCCTTGTGGAGCACTGTCACATATAGGACAAAGCAAAAAGAAAGTGTCATCACAGTATAAAATTAACCTGCTCTACATAATTGTAGCAAAAAATCAATCCAAAAAGACTTATCCATGGGTGAATGTGAGTACTGTATCTTAACGTTGCCAAATAAAAGGGAACCACTCCCTTTCTCTGAAGATATTTGGCAAAAGGCAAGAGCTTAATCCATCCTTAGCATTGACTCCTGGCACAAAGGGTTAAACCCTTGTGCTGGCAGGATTGGAGACTGACAGGTTGGAGGTTTGAATCCAGGGAGAGCACAGATGAGCTCCCTCTGTCAGCTCCAGCTCCCCATGTGGGGACATGAGAGAAGCCTCCCACAAGATGGTAAAACATCAAAACACCCGGGTGCCCTCTAGGCAATGTCCTGGCAGACGGCCAATTTTCTCACACCAGAAGCGACTTGCAGTTTCTCAAGTCACTCCTGACATTAAAAAAAAGACTCCTGTACTTTTCCTGCCATGGGACCACTTCTGGCCTTTTTGAATGCCTGGGCATGTAAACAGCAGTGGTGCCCAAGGACCCACTGAGTTCGCATTGGCACTTTCCCCTCTCTTCAGAATGACCCTTAACTTATCCACAGGTCATATCAAAATCCTTAACCTTAACACCACCTTAACTTGATTTAATAAAATGTTAATTCTTATGGTTTTGCACTTGAGAGTAGTTAGTTTGTGATTGATAGATTAAATGATCTTGTTAACCACTTTGGAACATCCTTAAGCCAAAAAGGAGGGCTTTTAATATTTTCATCTAAAAGTTTGTAAGTTGCCTTTCTTAACCGAGTCTACCGATGTTGCTGCACGAAAGAGAGGCATTAAAATGCAATAATCCCGTATCGTAATAAAAACGTTTATAATTAAATTGTAATTATATAATTATGTATTCATTAGAGTCATTAACAAACACATTTAAATGTATTAGGAAAACATTTCAGCTTCTGCCTTCCTCAGTTGCTCAAAATAAACAGGAGCTTGTATCCAAGGTGGCAATGAAGACTGTTGACAATGGAGTGTCATAAAGTGGATGGTGATGTTAAGTGCTGTCCTCTCGGCTGAGACCAAGAGCTTTTTCACACAGTGTAATTATAACACTACTAGCCGCCCCCTGCCATGCGTTGCTGTGGCCTAATCTGGGGATCTGGAAAATAAATGAGAAAGTGTTGGTTTCCAATATATGTAGTTTCTTTATGCTTGTGGGTAAACAGTATTTCTTGTTGTTTCTTTGTCAATGTTGATGTAGCGATTGTCTGGTTTGACTACTCTGGAACATACAACAGATAATTGTCCTTCTTTAGGGGTCCCTTTCAAATCTATGATTCTCTCTCTCTCTCTCTCGCTCTGTGTGTGTGTGTGTGTGTGTGTGTGTGAATCATATATATCTACAGTATATCTATGGCTGGATGGCTCTTTGTTAGGAGGGCTTTGATTACATTGTGTTGCCCTGGTGAAGGGAGTTGAACTGGATGGCCTTAAGTATTTTCCGTTGGTCATGGGGGTTCTGTGTGGGAAGTATGCCCCAATTCTGTCATTGGTGGGGTTCAGACTGCTCTTGGATTGTAGGTGAATTATACATCCCAGTACTGCAACTCCCAAATGTCAAGGTCTATTTTCCCCAAACTCCATCTGTGTTCATATTTGGGCATATGGAATATTTGTGCCAAATTTGGTCTAGACCCATCATTGTTTGCATCCACAGTGCTCTCTGGATGTAGATGAACCACAACTCCCAAACTCAAGGTCAATGCCCACCAAACCCTTCTAGTGTTTTCTGTTGGTCATGGGGGTTCTGTGTGGGAGGTTTGGCCCAATTCCATCATTGGTGGAGTTCAAAATGCTCTTTGATTGTAGGTGAACTATAAATCCCAGCAACTACAACTCCCTAATGACAAAAATCATTTTTGAATGATGGTCACTCGTTGGCCTGATATGTGTATTGTGTCCATATTTGGTGTCAATTCGTCCAGTGTTTTTTGAGTTATGTTAATCCCACAAACAAACATTACATTTTTATTTATATAGATGAATTCCCTTTTAACTGACATGCCTGCATACTATGGACTCCAACTTATTGCAGTGACTGAGATAAGTTGAGTGAAGGGAGGAAGGGATGGTGACTGGAAGGGAGGAAGGACGAGAGAATGGGAGAAAGGAAAGAAAATATGCGCCCTTGATTTCATGGTTTTCTTTCAAAGAGAAACCCAGAGTGGCTAATGACACCTAAATCCTCTTCTAATTTGTCTCCTACCCTATGGATCAGGAACATCTTGTCTCACTCTGTTCTTCACTCGTGTCCCTCCACCCCCCTGTGCATGACATCTACTCATTTTGATCAAAGCTACTGAGCGAAGAAGAGTCATTTTCTAGAGCCCATCACTGCGTCAAAGCGAAATTTAAATTCTGCCACGGCTGACAGTGACGGAGTGTGTACATGGGATCAGATAGGGCAGAGCAGAGTTGTGGGAGATACAGAGGGGCATTGGTACGAAGGGCATACAGAGACAGATTTATTCCAGTATGCAGAGAAAGCATTTTATACTCTCCAACAGAGAATAATTACCATGATTAAAGCTTGGCATGAGGATATCAGATGCTCCATCATCTGCTGGAATAGAATGAACCCGTTGTCATCTGATGAGGAAACAGGTTGCTCTTGGCATGACCTCTGCATCTTGCATTGTAACCACACACAAGGAGATCTTAGCAATATTCTCCAACAGTTCATATCCTCCAACAGTCCTGATTTGATGGGACATTACTGATTATTATACCTGGCACCTCCCTGTTTCAACTGCTTTTGAAATGCTCCAGTTTTTCTCTCCTCCTTCCTTTGTGCTCAGATTTCCTCTCTGCAAATGAATGCAAAGTGTAAAAGTAGATTGGACACAACTTAACTCAGCAGCAGGGAGTGGAAAGGAAAGGCAGACATATAGAATCATTGAGTTGGAAGAGACCTCGTGGGCCATCTAGTCCAACCTCATTCTGTCAAGTAGCAAGAAAATGGCCTTCAAAGAACCCCCTCTGTTTAAAAGCCTCCAAAGAAGGAGCTTCCACCACACTCTGGGGCAGAGAGTTCCACTGCTGAACAGCTCTCACAGTTTGGAAGTTTTTCCTAATGTTCAGATGGAATCTCCTTTCCTGTAGTTTGAAGCAATTGCTCCATGTCCTAGTCTCCAGGGAAGCAGAAAACAAGCCCGCTCCCTCCTCCCTATGACTTTCCCCCACCTATTTATACATGGCCCTCATGTGTCCAATCAGCCTTCTCTTCTTCAAGCTAAACATGCCCAGCTCTTTAAGCCACTCCTCATAGGGCTTGTTCTCCAGACCCTTTATCATTTTAATCGCCCTCCTCTGGACATATTCAAGAGGAGAATTGCTTCATGTGTTCCAGATTTCATATGTGTGATGTTGAAGAGTATATACTAGAAAAGACTTCTCCAGAACTTAGAAAAGTTGCCTTTTGAGCTGCATCTCCTGACATCCTCTACTCCGCATACATTTTAGTCTAAACAAAGTAGCTTTCCTATGTTCTGAACTTGTTCCAGTTATTGTTGACAATTAAGACTATGTTGGACTAGACCAGTGGTTCTCAACCTGTGGGTCCCCAGGTGTTTTGGCCTACAACTCCCAGAAATCCCAGCCCGTTTACCAGCTGTTAGGATTTTTGGGAGTTGAAGGCCAAAAAATCTGGGGACCCACAGGTTGAGAACCACTGGGCTAGACAGTAGCTCTCTACACAGTAGAGTTAGTTTACAATGGAAGTTTATTAAAAGTTGCAGTGGGTTCCTTAACCCAGTTTATTTCAACCTTTTTTGAGCCACGGCACATTTTTTACTTTTACAAAATCCTGGGGCACACCACCAACCAAAATGACACAAAATGACACTAATACATATAGTTAATATGTTTTAAAATGTATTTATACACTCAGTGTGAAACCTGGGCCTGTTTCAATGAACATAACATAGATATCCTGGCAGGAATGGCAGAAAGACACACACAAAGGTCTTGCTCAACAGCTGGGAGTTACAGTTCACCCGCAATCAAAGAGCATTTTGAACTCCACCTATGATGGAATGGAATCAAACTTCCCACACAGAATTCCCATAACCAAGAGAAAATACTCTAAGAGTTTGGTGGGCATTGACCTTCAGTTTTGGAGTTGTAGTTCATCTATATCCAGAGAGCACTGTGGACTCAAACAATGTTGGATCAGGACCAAACTTGACATGAATACTCAATATGCCCAAATGTGAACACAGGTGGAGTTTGGGGGAAATAGACCTTGACATTTGGGAGTTACAGTTTCTGGGATTTATAGTTAACACACAATCAAAGAGCATCTGGAACTCTTGCAACAATGGAATTGAACCAAACTTCTCATTACAAACAGAAAGTACTGAAAGGGTTTGCTTGGGAATTGACCTTGAGTTTGGAAGTTGTAGTTCACCTACACCCAGAGAGCACTGTGGACTCAAACAATGGACTCAAACTGGGGACTCTTCCTCCCTCCCTTCCCCCTCCCCTCCTGAAGAAGGGAGCCCGAGTGGAGAAGAAAAAGTGTTCAGCAGGAGGGGGAAGAAAGGGTTTTGGAGGTTCTAATTTCCCAAGGCACACCTGATGATCGCTCTCGGCACACTAGTGTGCCACGGCACACTGGTTGGGAAACACTGCCTTAACCCACCTTTTCCTTCTTGGCCCAAGACTACTTTAAGCTCTTATTAAGAATGCTGTCAGTGATCTTCATATAACCCAGATAATGAACCCATTAAGTTAACGAAACAGGATTTGTTCATGAATTCCTTAGCAAAGGTTCCACAGACAACAGCAATGCCATCTGTGGCATTCTTAGAGCATATATGTGGTTTTTAAAACTAATTGCAACACATACTCTGAAAACAGATTGCTTGAATATATTTAAAGAGCAGGCCTTTTATGCTGTCATCTCAGGCATGGAAAAATGCACTTGTTGAAACTCCAGGTAATCCAAGGGGGGAAAGAGGATAACATCTCAAACGAAAGTGAAATTTAAGCCTTGTTGAAGAACTACTGATCTGTGCAACCCTCGCCGGGGAACAGACAAAAGTTACTAAGAACACTTAACTGCATGCCAGCAGTTCCCTTTCAAATGTGTCTTTCCATGTAGAATCAATACTGGCACTCTTTCGACTGCCTCCCCTTAATTCTTCTCTCCCTTTTCAGCTCCTTTTGTTCATTCTGCTGCGAACTTCCTGTTTGTTCTTTTACAGAACTTCCCCTTTGCTTTTCCCCACTTTCTCTGTGCACCCAACACTTGAAGAAGAGAAGGATAGGGAACTTTCTTCTTTCAATTCCTCCCACCAGCTCTTACCATTGTTACTCTTTAAAAATGTGTCTGACAACTGTCTCGATAGATTACATCCTTGTTCTGCCTTGTTTGCATTCTGAAGTCAACATATATGATTGTTAGGGGTGTAACTATTGGCATAAGGACATTACTCCCAAATAGGAATTATGTCTCTGAAACAAATTTTACCTTCATTTACTAAACGTCCTGCATTCCAGACGGTGAGACATTGAACTTAACATTATATGACTGTCAGTGTCTACCTCGCCTCTTCCTCAGTTCAGGATTCAAAATGACTTGCAACAAGTAAAAAGTATATTGGTTTTTTTTAGAGTTGCTCTTTATTTACTGTCCTGATTTTAGAGGTTTTTTTTTTTAAAAAAAATACTGGTAGCCAGAAATTTATTTATTTTCATGGTTTCCTCCTTTCTGTTGCAATTCTTCATTTCTTCTCTTTTACTTTCTAAACTGCATTTCTGCATTCTAATTTCAAGTTACAAGTGACATAAATTTATGGATAGAAGAAAATGCCATTGGAGGACAGAATCCTTATTTAGATGTGGCAACAATGGATATCCTCCATTTCTCATCTCTAATTCTGGTCTATGGCCACTTCCACTGCCTCCGCCTTCTTATTTTTTCTCCTAGTATGAGGCCATTTCTTGTTTTTGCTATACATTTTTCCCATGCACATACTTCTGTGTTTGCTTCAAATGGCTTGAGTGCTTTCTCCGATTGCAACAAAGACATTTTCTTGTGTTCACTATTTCAGGTTTGCACAGTGGCTTCTAAAAACGACGACTCTGGAGCAGAAACTACATTTTCTTAGTTAGCAAACAATCTGGGAAAGGCAGACCAAGATGAGTCTTGGACTGAAACCAAGTTTTTTCATACATCCCTGATCTTGTTCAATATTGTGTTGACAACCACAACTAGCCAAATGCCTCTGGGAAGCACACGTTAATAGCACAAAATTATGGCCCTTCCCTTTTCCTTAACACCAACATCTGTTATTCAAATGTACATTGTCTCCAGGCATGAAGAGTCAATTGCAGTCTTGTGATCAATAGTCACTATTGCTTTGTGCTTCTTATATTCTGTATAAGGAGAAAGGTGAAAATATTTAACAAAATACAAATAAATAAATAAATTTGAAATGAAAGACAGCGTAGCTGGTATATTTTGCTGCATATTAGAGTGGGAATGGTGCCTCCCAATAGTATTTCTTTCAGTCACCTTTGCTCACTTTTCCATTCGTATGCAGCTTTCATTCCTGCAAACTGAGATGAAAGTGTAAAAGTAGTTTGCATTAAGTGAGAAAAAAGAGCAAGTTTTGCCCTCCCGTACAGGATCAGGAAAAACCCAACTGCTGCAGCCTCTCCTAATTTGTCCAGTCTCCACTTTAGTAACTTTTGCCATCTTGATCACACTCAGATGTTGCTTGCCCACACATGACTGGTTACCACCTGTGAAATGCTGAAAGGCATCCTTTACATTAAGTGGTTTCGGGGTGTGTGTGTGTGTGTGTGTTTCTATGGCTATAAGAGAAACAAGTGAGCTTTGGTGGAAGTAGTTTTATATCTATATTTGCAGCAACTGAAAGACCAAATCATTGTATTGCTTTGAGATTTGAAGTAGGAAAGTGTGTGTGTGTGTGTGGGGGGGGGTATTCAGAATAATAACAGCAAGTAGGCAAAGAAGAAAATAAATACTATAACCAGGATATAATGCTCTTAAGGGCTTTCAGTGGCTTTACACTTTGAGATATGAGCAATACTTTGTGGTTATCATTTCCACGCTCCAGCCCACTTCTTCTTTATCCTCCTCCGCCACTAAATACTACTTAATCCATTCATACAGCTCAATCTGATTGTTCTTGGTTTGTTGGAGCCACATTGCTCTGCTGCATGGAGTTCCTAATTTCTCTTTCCTCAAAGGGTGGATGAGAGATTCAAATGGGAAACTTTGACATACAAAACAGGTATCCCTCCCTGTGCATTTTTTAAATCACGTGGGGGTGGGGTGACAACTTCAGGGACAGCCACACTGAGCACCTGCGTGCCAACCTGGGTACACATCATGGGTTGCAATTTGGGTTAGAGAAAGAAAAAGTAAACCAAAGTTTCCCATTTGAATCTCTCATCCTCCCTTTGAGGAAAGGGAAAACCCCTCTGTTAAAAACCCCGGAGGAGCACAACTTGGAAAAGCTAACATTTTGAGACTAAATGGTCAAGCTTACATGGTCATGGCATTTGGGGAATTCTAGGAGTTGTAGCCTAAATATTTTAATTTTTTCAAGCCCTCTATTATAGTATACCAAAACAAAAACCAAAAAACCCTGATATGTATTGAACTACAGTTTCCAGAATACACTTTGTTTTCAAGAGACTGTCAATAGACACTTCTGACTAGTTAGTTAACTCATTGCCCCTAGTGGTGCAATGAGTTAAATCCTTGTGGTGACAGGACTGCTGACTTGAAAGATGGGTTGCTGACCTGAAGTTTTCCAGTTCGAATCCAGCGAGAGCGTGGATGACTGCCCTCTTTTCAGCTCCAGCTCCCCATGCGGGGACATGAGAGAAGCCTCCCACAAGGATGGTAAAACACCAAAAAATGCGGGTGTCCCCTGAGCAACGTCCTTGCAAACAGCCAATTCTCTCACACCAGAAGCGACTTGCAGTTTCTCAAGTCACTCCTGACAAGAACAAAAAAACCTTCTGACTAGCACATAACTCTATAATTTCACAGATTAAGACAGAATGCATGTGGTGAAACAACATCAGAATGTGCTCAAGAAGTCAAAAGTTATTATGAGGAAGACCATTTGCTTTTGACTGAGCTTACCAGGAAAAACAAAATTTTACTCTGAGTTAACAGAGTACACATTACTTTTTGCATTTTGAACACAGTTTGCAACAATTGAAATGAGGGGGGCAGAAGAGGAATAAGAAACTGGGATATTTTAAAACCAGATGGAAAAATTAGACAACTAGAAATTTTAAGAAACCAGTTAAACGTAATTCCTATCTCCACTTCCATAGTTATCATACAGTCCCTCTTAAGTATAATTTGCCATACACACAATTTTTATGTATTAAATGTAACCCCTCGTGTATTTCTGACTTTAATACGGAAGCCAGATTAATGTGTTCTGATTTTCTCCAAAGAGGATACCCAGAAAGCGTAGTCTCCACTGCTTTCCCGAAAGCTAGAAACATGGACAGACACACCTTACTATGACCTAATATTAGACATAAACCTACAAACATTGTGTGGCCTTTAACACTTACACCACACAGCAAATCCTTGGTTAAATTGGTTAAAACATACTGGCCTATTATATCACACATAGAAGGACTTGAATCACCTCCGATGGTGGCTTACAAGCGCTCCCGTAATCTCGGTGACACCTTAATCCATTCGAATCACGTAATGAAACCCAGGAGTAATTTTGGTAAAGGGACCAAAATCTGTGGCCACTGATCAGTGTGTTCTAATATTTGTACCAATAGATTGATCTTTAGCCCGTCACGTAACAAATATTTTGATGTGAATTTTTTCGCTACGTGCCCCTCTTCCAACATCATGTATGTGATTTCGTGTTCATGTCCGAAGGTTTACGTTAGAATTACCTCGAGACCTCTTAGACAGCGGTTTATTGAACACCGCAGTAGGATTAATACGGGAAGTGAGGATTTACCTTTTTACATCCATTGTAAAACCCTTAATCACCACCCGAGTTCCCTTAAAATAAAAGCATTAGAGAGAGTGGATCCGATCCCACATTCTAACGTCAATTACATTCTACGTAAATTAGAATGTAAATGGATCCTACTCCTGGATACAGAGCACCTGAAAGGGTTAAATGACTCTATTAGCTTATGATCCCTGATTAATTAACTCCCTTCAGCTGATTTGATTATATAATAACCCTGCCCGTTTCTGAGACACTCACCTTTATGGTCACCTTGCTACGAATGGCGAGGTTAGGCTCCTGACTACCCCAATATTGGTATGTATTAACATTGTTTTCCGTTGGGTTTTTACATTTGGCATTTCTTGCTAGTTTATATGTTCCTTATAGATAAGGACGACGGTATCACCATGGAGGCCTTGATAAAGCTTTGCCCGGGACTAAAATGGAAGACAAGTGGCCCGAACATCTCTAGCATCGCCATCCTGTTGGCCTCTTCCTAATTTCCTTATCGTGGAGTATACACCAGTCTCCTTTTGGTCCTTACCTCTTTTGGGATATCTGCCTATTTACGGACTAGATACATTGAATTTGGACTGTGTGGGGTAAGTGTTAAAGGCCACATTGAACTTGCACACTGTAGTGTAGACCTGGATATTTAATCTGAAATATCCACTATTTGAACATTGTGTCTCTCTGAATATCACTTCATGTGCCTTCTTTTATCCAGAAATGGGTATAGTATATTTATAGAGTTCCTCATAATTGATTACGACTCTAGTTCCGTTTAATATATATATATACTTTTATACTGAATATTGCCTTTTTGTGTAGTACTTGTGCGTTGACGCAACACTTGCTCTGTTTATATTACATACCCATTTCTCTTTCCTTGGCATCTATGAAATGCAAATCAATAGAGGTTGTCTTGATATTCTAACAAGATGTCAAGGAGAAGTCTTTTTTTAGGAGATAAACAGAGACAAGACAGGCACACAGCTGGGAAGAGGACTAATGTGTTTGGGCTACTTAAGAGCTGAGCTAGGCAAGCGGTTGCCCAGGGAAGAACTCACTGCACATAAACTGCATGTAAACAAATGTTGTGGCCAATCTTCCCTGCCCCAATTTCAGGAATAATGTGTTGATGATATCAAAAAATGACAAGTCCCAGAATCTTAGTATGAATACATTTTTAAGATCTTTGTGCAAGAAAGAACTTCAACATAGAACCTCTTCAAGTAAAGGAAACAATGTGACAGCTTTATGCATGGAAGCATGCAAAGATAGGCCTGCTGACTTCTATAAAATCATAAGACTGGAAGGGATATTACAGTCATCAGATTCAACCTCTTCCCTGCCAAAGCAGGACCTTTTGTATGTATTGCATAGATAACTATTGACAAAGCCTAGACAGAACTGGTAAAAGTTTGATTTTGGGAATACTATTCTATTCAATCGCCAACTAAGATCACTGCTTGATTGAGGCATGCAGGGAGGTGCTATCCCCAAAAGCTACATTTCCAAATTCTAATTCTAGTCCAGAAGCAAGCATTAATGACAAATGCACAGTGTAACCGTCAACCTTTCTAGGGTTCCTCTACATGGCACACTTATAGCACCATGATCCCACTTCAACTGTTGTAGCAACATCCTACGAAAATTTCAGTCTGAGAGATCTCATTCCTCACCAAATGAAAATCCAAAGACTCCCTATGATTTTGCCATGGCAATTTCAGTAGGACCATAATACTATAATTGTGTAGTGTGGAAAGGCCCCGTAGGCCGAAGATACAGGGGGAACTCATATCATCACAATTGGCTTATGCTTATTAGACCTGACAAAAATTGCATTCCAACAACATCTTGGAAACCGCAAGATTCCTATTGCTGTCACAGAGAATAAATGCCACAATTAATTACGTTGTAACCTGGGGGGAGAGAGGATTTCACTGATTCCAGTGGCTCCACAATTCTCATGCTCACCAGAGATACATTGAACTCTGGAAGAACAAGCATCAGCCCTAACAAACTGAATTGTGAACCTGAATGAAACAGAGTTGGAATTCAACAGCAATTTATTTAAATTCAGTCACTTCTAAGAAGGAGAAGTTTCTGCCCTATCAAAGACCGTGCTGGATATGCACATTTCTATGGTGCGAATGTGGTGGTTTTTTTCATGCTCATATAGGAAACTCCTGCCTCTTGGGAAGACAGGTGGACAAATGCCAGCGTGTTGGAAGAAGCAAAGACCACAAGCATTGAAGCAATGATCCTACTTCATCAGCTCTGCTGGACTGGCCACGTTGTCCGAATGCCTGTTCACTGTCTCCCAAAGCAGTTACTATACTCCCAATTCAAGAATAGGAAACATAATGTTAATGGACAGGGAAAAGATTTAAAGATGGGTTTAAAGCCAACCTTAAAAACTGTGGCATAGACACTGAGAACTGGGAAGCCCTGGCCCTTGAGCACTCTAACTGGAGATCAGCTGTGACCAACAGTGCTGCAGAATTTGAAGAGGCTCAAAGGGAGGACAAAAAAGGAGAAAGATGCCAAGAGGAAGGTGCATCAAGCCAACTCTGACCGGGACCGCCTTCCACCTGGAAACTGATGTCCTCAATGTGGGAGAACATGTGGATTAAGAATAGGGCTTCACAGCCACCTACGGACCCACCACCAAGACACTTGGAGGATCATAATCCTTGGACAATGAGGGGTCGTCTAAGTAAGTAAAAAGGAAGGAAATTCTTGTTCAAATGTTGCATAGTTTTCCATGGAATTTGAGACTTCCTCAGTGTTGTTAGCCATGCTTTACATTCAGAGAAGGCTTTTACCCCAGTGTGGTACTAAGGAGCTTACAGATTTGGAAAACCTTTCTTACATTTCAGAAACAAAAGACACTTTTTGAATTCTGGTGAGAGCTGCACTTATTTAGACCTCAAGTCTCAGAAACCCAGTCAGCATGGCAATCTGGATTGAAGGATTCTGGGAATTGTGCTTAAAAAAGTAATTTTCCTGAGCTGTAGTTCCTTTAACTTTTGTGGAATTCATGTACCTATGTTCTGAGTCACCTTAGTGATCGGTGCCTCATATTTTCTTTTTTGAAGAGTTGGTTTAGTTATGCATTGCTTCCTGTGAGTTTGTTAATGCCTCTTTGCATCTTCAAAAGGCAAAACAAAATGCCTCTCTGGAAAAGAGAGGTATCTTTTACTTTCACAAAAAAGAAACCAAAATGGTTCTGGTAGTAAATATTCATTGAAGCTGCTTTTTCTGTTTGTTTTTTTAATGCACAAAGGGGGGCAGGGCATCCCCTATTAAAATGCACTCAGCCGACCGTAATGCCTTCACTAGAAGCTGGCACTGGCTATCAATTTACATATGCATTTGGACGTATTTCCCCTCTATAAAACAAATATCCCCTGCTGTCATTGTCCTAAGAAGCTCCATCAGTGAAATATGTATCATTATGCACCCATAGTACTCTCCTCCTCTCATCTTTAAAAAAATACATTAAGTGGTTTCTCTGTAGCTATATCACTTTAGGGCTGAATATGTTACCTACACAAATATATTTTATTTTCAACATTTAATGTAATCATAAATTCCTAGGGGCTTTTTAGAGGGGAGATCCCAACATTGGTTAATAATAGGGTTATGCAAGTGATTTGGTGTAATCCCAAATTCCAGAGGGGATTGCACCAGTATAAACTGATCTGAGCCACCCTTATCTTGGGTCTGTTTGGATAGATTTGTATCAAATGGGATCAATTGCCTGGGTTCAGTTCCAGGGAGGAACAGTACAGTCTGAACTGATTTGGATCAATCTAGAGATGTGGATCTCAACAATAAGTTGGGAAAAATCTGGTGCGTTGACTCCAATGTAACTCTACACAGGACAGCCCAAGGGCAATGTGATGAGGAGGGAGGGAGGAAAGACTGGGTTCTGTTTACTTATAGCTCTAGCATGCAATCTCGAGCATATTACCAACGTTCTCAAGTCACATTACTTGGAGCTCATGTTTATTTACAATGGTACAGCATGAACCCACCATATATGTGGAGGATACCTTGCAAACTGCCCATCCCAATGAATATCAGAAACCATGGGTAATAGGGTAGACTAATTAGGCTATAGTTGGGTTGGAAGCAAACTATAGAATCACAGGGGAGGACCTAGAGAAGTCCTCCTCATAAACAATTTTAGGAGGAGAAAATGTTTGGGTAAGTGAAGCTGTGGATATTGAATCTGTGGATATTGAATCTGTGGAAAAGAAGAGCCACTTTACAATTAGCCACTACATCTTTCTTCCTGTTAGCTGCTAGATTTAACTGTCACTAGAAAACCCTGTTATGTAGCACTGATGGATGTTGGATGGATGTTGACTTCTTTGAGGATACATCTACACTTTCGAATGAAAGCAGTTTGACACCACATCAACTGTCATGACTCAGTGCTACAAATCCTGGGATTTGTAGTTTGGTAAGGCACCAGCACTCTTCAGCTGAAAAGACTAAAGTCCTTTCAAAACTCTCATGGTTTCATATTATTTAGCTATAGTAGTTAAAGTGGTATCAAATGACATTAAGTGCATAGTATAGAACTTTTAGACTCCAACCTACCGGCTGTTAGGAATTGTGGGAGTTGGGAATTGTCGAAGTTTGC
This sequence comes from Anolis apletophallus, assembly GCA_030556195.1. Classification (NCBI taxonomy): domain Eukaryota; kingdom Metazoa; phylum Chordata; class Lepidosauria; order Squamata; family Anolidae; genus Anolis; species Anolis apletophallus. The sequence goes on along the minus strand of JARBWK010000013.1, from coordinate 30,730,898 downwards.
CCATGCCTTGTGTAGAAGCACTTAGTTTGGCCTTCCCAATAAATTCTCTTTTGATTTTGCAACCCTTTGTCCTTTTGGATGGGCCAGCTAATCCTCTGCTTGCCTGTTTTGTTAATTTGAGTAGTAATCTGCTGCTGAGTCTCTCTGTGTGTGAAACTTATGGTCTCCATTCCTGTGCAATTGCCTGTGATTATTAGATGTCTGAATTGCTTCGGTAGTATGATCTTTTTTTTTAAAGAAAAATCTCTTTGGTTCTTCTGTCTGTCTTTCTGTGTGTTCAGCTTTTGTCTGCAAATGAGCATATTTATTTAATTCATAAAGCACATTATATTATACTGTATGCGTAATTCACATTATGAAGCAAAACAAAACCCAATGAGCTCATTGCCCATTCAGCTGATCAAGTGAACTACCTAATTAAATTCCATGGGCTCCCCTTATTACTTAAATGTATATATCATTTATAGTATTAGCAATTGTTATGAGTTTAACTTAATCAACTATGAGGCCCCTCTGGATTAGTAATACAAAGTTGCATGGTGCCCCTAAAACCAGTGGCCTTAAAACTCTGGCTCATTGGAAACTAAGCAGTGCCATTTCTGATTAGTACTTGGATGGGAGACTGCCAATAACATTAAGTACCAGTCACAGTTATCATTCACACATAAACACCAAAAAATGTATGTTCTGATTTGGAAATTTAGAAGCAAATCTTATCTTAAGGGGCTATTTCCCAATCATGGTGAAATAAAGGGTTATTTCTCCTCTTAATGTGTTCTTGTTCTCCTTTCCACCTATTAAGAGAGATAGAATAAGTAACATTTAGACTAATCTAACTAACATGAAAGTTGATCTTGGAAGCTAAGCAAGGTCAGTCCTAGTTAGTATTTGGATTGGAGACCACCAAGGAATACCAAGTGCTATTGGCTATATTTTAGAGAAAAAAACTGAACAAAACACCCCACAGTGGTGTTTTTGTTCCTTTCCTTGCCTAAGAAAACCTGATGCAAGTCATATAGTCACCACATGTCAACAGGCTGCTTGAAGGCACACACATGGGCCAGAAGCTGGTCTGCCTTCATGTAAAACAAGACTTATGCCGTGCTCTCTTTTAGTGGTAGTGTGAGCTAGCCGTTTGTAAGCATGAGATGCTGTTATAGTGGGAGCAAGCCTACTTCCGCTTTTTTGTGGGAGGGGAGGTCTGTTTGAGCCTGAAGATCAAGCAGATAGGAGGTTATGGTGGCAGCAACACCACCAATATCTGTAGCAACAATAGCAACAAGGGGAAGGCTGGCCTTCTGAATTGCCATATAAAATGTAAAACAGTGTTTAGATCCCAGGAATCATATCTCCTGACGTTCTAGGCACCAAATGAGCAGTGGCAATTGCCCAGAGTGATGCACACCTATTGTCTTGCTCAGGACAGCTCCAGAAAAGTCCCAGAAGTCAGCATTAGCACACAGGAGGGATGAGATGTGTGGAGTAGGATGCTTAATCTGCTCCATGTTTTAATAAGCATTTTAAAGGAGCTAGCCAAGATTCCAAACTCTGCTACCAAAATATTTTGTGGAAACTTCTCAAAAGTTTTGACTAAGACTGTATCCAATAATGGTGCTGTTGGAACACATGATGTCCCTTCATTTTAAAGTGGAATTACATTTTTATGCTTTTAATGTCTTTAAAAAAAAACTCCCCTTTTTCCTCTCCAGTTTCTAGGGCAAACATTTTCATAACATTTCCTGCAGGGGTCAATGGAGGGAGAAGGACCAGGAGAATGGACAAACCTTTCATGGGAGGTTATTGAAAGACTGCTCAGAAGAGGCTTACCATTGCCTTGCTTTGAGGTTATGTGATTTGCCATGGAAACCTACTGGGTGACCTTGCTCAAGCCATATTGTCCTAGCATAAAAAGGAGGAGAGGAAAAAGAGATGATGTATCATTAGAGCTTACAGATTTTTATTTTTGTATGAGCTTTCATTGATATAAAGTGAAGCCCACTTCTTTGGATGCAATGCCGTGTGATAGCCAGATCTTAGGATAAACAGCATCTTTACATACTTGTAAGAGTGGGATAGAATATAATAGGATCCAGGAAGGTGCTAATCTTGCCCATGCACAATATTTTCTAAGGGCTAAGCAAGGTGATACAAGTCTCTCAAATACTTACATTTATTGTTGATCCATAAAAACAATAAATGTGCTTACCAAAAGTCAGTTTTCTTGGGTTCAAAACTTCTCTGAGAAGATTATTTCTCTTAGATGTGCAGTATTAGCACATGCAGTGTGCCCCAAAGCTGTTGTCTTTGTTTATGACTGTGCTAATGGGTTAGAATTTGTGAATAGAATTCATTTCAGCTGTTTATATTTTTCAGTCTTTATTTGTTGTTTCCCAGTTCAAGGACTGAAACCTTTCAATCTCATCCTGTATCTCCAGAAAGGTTGAAATGTTCTTCAACTACTTTTTTGGGTTTTTTTTCATTCCAGGAGCAACTTGAGAAACTGTAAGTCGCTTCTGGTATGAGAGAATTGATTGTCTGCAAGGACACTATTCAGGGGATGTCTGGATGTTTTAATGTTTTACCATCCTTGTGGGAGGCTTCTCTCATGTCCCTGCATGGGGAGCTGGAGCTGACAGAAGGAGCTTATCGCACTCCCCCCGAATTCAAACCTGCGACCTGTTGGTCTTCAGTTCTGCAGGCACAAGGGTGTAACCCATTGGGGGGGGGGGGGTGTTGCAATTTCTAATGTCAGCTGGAAGTTCCCTTCTCAGTAAGGCACTCTGAGCTTGAATGACCCTGGGCAGTATTCAGCATCAGCTATTTTTAAGGATATAACTCTACTAAACTTAACTAAGAAACATATCGTAGTCACCCATCCTGATGTAACGGAAACCTCTTTCACTTATGTCACAATGACTAGCAGAATAGACCTGCTTCACCTTATGCAGCTGATGCCCAGTAAAATAATTTGGGGCAGGGAGTTGTGATTGTGGCACTAATGTTGCAATTATGACTAAGACACCATTGTAAATACAAAACAGTTACAGATGAGTAAAACTATTCCTGATTCCTTTGTAGCCATGATTGTGACACTGCCACCACAAACTCTAACCAACCTATATTTCACTAAAAAACAACAAAAACAAAACAGGCCCAGTCCCCAATAGGACTATCATCCTGCCTGTTGTCTTTACTCTTGGATCAAACTTTAAAGCAGAATCATTGCCTCATTCCCTTTGAGCTACTAGGCTTCACGCAAAGGGAGACAATTCAGCACCTTGGATAGATCATTTAAACATTAAAGCAGACTACTTTCACCACCCCAATGACATCAGACTTGTAATTCCTGCCATTTTCCCATCTCTACTAGACCCCCAAATTTAGGGCATGGAGAATTATGCTACCTATTCAATAATGTTGATGTATATTGAGTAAGATTCTGGAAACAAAGCACATCACAAAAGGCATACATCTTTCTCTAAAAAATGCCTGGGTGTGAAAGGAGGGGGGGGGGGGAATCTCAGAAAAAAACATTGTTTTCCAAGAAATTTAACCACTGCTTTGTTTTATATAAATTAGCTGAATTCAATCAGTACCATCAAACAGGGAGAGGTAATATTTGAATATTATACAGAAATAGTTTACAAGCTTGAAAATACACTTGGAATATCTTTATCAGGCATAGATCGATGTAAAATAGAAATCAAATAAAATGGAGTTTCTCCATTTGTCAATAATTGATTTTATATTAGCATATATTGTATGGTCACTCAATAAATGTATAGCAGGATTGTATTTCAATATCACATTATCTAGAGATACTATAACAAATTAAGTAAATTCTTATTCTGCCCACTAGGCTATGCCTCATATAGTTTAAACCGTGGAATCCAATTCTTATAAATTTCAGAACACAGTTCTCTCTGAATGTGGTAATGTGACACAGTACATGAACACAAGTGTTGCAGCTCATAATTTTAACTGCTATGGTCTTTAAGTCTTTAAATGTCTGGGTAAAAGAGTTTTGATGGAGAGTGTGGCCGACTCCCACAACATATGAACACAGTGATTTGATTCATATATAACCTCCATTTGAAAACAATGTTCTTGGTTTAAGAACAAGTATTGTGCCAGCATTTTCTATCCTTTCCCCCACTCAACCTCTACATGGCTGGCCAACAAATCATATATGGCAAATTAGCTTGAATTAATTCAAAATGAAAGTATATGTATTGACAAATAACAATATACTTCATTGCTAATATCAAACTCCGCTTATGGCACTCTCTGAATGAAATATGTCCAAAATTCTGGTCATCAATTGCCCTGCTCAGGCCTTGCTTGAATCTATGCATATGTTCTCTCCCTCTTTTCCTACTGCCTTCCAAATTAGCAAGCAGTTTTGTCTTTTCCAACAAACCAAATCTTCTCATGGCATGTCCAAAATAGAACAGACTCGGTCTAGTCATATTTGCTTCTACTTAAGAGTTCAAACTTGATTTGCTAATAATAATAACAACAACAATAACAATAAGACACATTCATTTGTCATTTTAGCAACCCACAGCTACATTTTTGTTCTCTCCACCATCACATTTCAAATAAGTTGATTTTCCTTCTGCTAACTGACTTCACTGTCCAACACTGTCCAACCTGGAGGTTGAGAAGGGCGGGGTAGAAATATAGTAAATAAATAAATTTACAACCATATATACAACTTCAGAGAGAAAGCTTCTGGATGAGTCTGCTGTGCTAATTTCCACTTGCAATAAATTATTATTACTTTGTCAATACATATACTTTCATTTTGAATTAATTCAAGCTAATTTGCCATATATGATTTGTTGGTTAGTAGTTATTTATTCCACATATTTCTTCCAATGAACACAAAGTGTAACACATGAATCTGTGGTCACACAATTAATTTTATGGTTCACTAGGACATTGGACCTGGTTCTCCCAAGTTCCAACCCAAGAACTCTGTCACCTGGCTCAACATCAGTATGTGTGAAAAAGATCTTGGAGTCCTTGTGGACAACAAGTTAAACATGAGCCAACAATGTCATGCAGCAAAGAAAAGGCAATGTGATTATGGCCTGCATAAATAGGAGTATATGTCTAGATCCAGAGAAGTCATGCTACCCCTCTATTCTGCCTTGGTCAGACCATATCTGGAATACTGTGTCCAATTATGGGCACCACAATTGAAGGGAGGTGTTGACAAGCTGGAATATGTCCAGAGGAGGGGGGGGGGGCTAAAATGATTATGGGTCTGGAGAGCAAGCTCTACGAGGAGTGGCTTAAAGACCTGGCCATGTTTAGAATGCAGAAGAGAAGGCTGAAAGGAGACATGATGTATACATATGTAAGGGAAAGTCATGAGGAGGAGGGAGGAAGCTTAGTTTCTGCTGCCCTGGAGACCAGAACACAGAAAAATGGCTTCAAATTACAGGGAAGGAGATTCCACGTGAACATCAAGAAAAACTTCCTAACTGTGAGAGCTGTTCAGCAGTGGAACTCTCTGCCCCGGAGTGTGGTGGAGGCTCTTTCTTTGGAGGCTTTGAAACAGAGGCTGGATGGCCATTTGTCAGAGGTGCTTTGAATGCAATTTCCCTGCTTCTTGGCAGGAGTTTGGATTGGATGGCCCACAAGGTCTCTTCCAACTCTATGATTCTATAATTCTATACCATATTGTCTCTCTTTATTAACATGTTGCTTGCTAAAGTTTGATCAAGTTTAAGCCTATGATTTCTTCATGGAATGACCAAGAAGCATGGCAGCAGCTACAACACTTTTATGCCCATAATGCCTTCAGTTTCTTTTAATACACATGGATGCAGTCTAGGCCAGCGGATGTAGTTTCCATTCCAGTTGGTTCCACTGAGTATGCTAAGCATGTGCTCTAATTTCTCAAGTTTACGGGGTCCTGAAAGTCCTTCAGTTTGGGTTTTCATGTGGAATGTTGCAATTAACTCGTGTTCAGCCCAGCTCTTTCCCTTATTCCATCTCGGTCTCTAGTTTCTTCTGGGATGCAGAGAGTCTTATCTTGGCAGGAGATAAATCACACACAGCAAATTGTTCTGGAGTTTAACATCCTGTAATGGTGAACAGGAAAGTGGCTGGCTCAGCACGCTAAGTAGAGATCTGCTGATAGTGAGTCTTCAGCATACAGTCCGATGTCCGGCTAAATACACGTGCCAGCAACGGCTTCTTCCTATAGAATATTTGAAAGAGCAAAAGCAATGCAATGACGTTTCATGGAAGTCTTTCTTTTTTCTAGTCTTGGCATTTCTGCTGGGTGTACATCTCTCTCACATACCCTCCCCAACCAATTATCTCATGCACATGTTCACATGTGGCTACAGTTCCCTGAATTTCTCATTTCTTCCCAGTGGGATCTCTTCACTCCCAGGTTTGAAGATTCCGCTCTGATGTAGACTTGACTGTGTCCTTGGTGTCAAGCTACTTAAATAGCAGGCAACCAGCACACAGATGGAATCTTAACATTGCTGGCAGCATTTCAACCCCTTCAACAAGTTGCATTTTCCATGGCATCTAAGTGGAAGGAGTATCCCCAAGCTTGTGTGCTTGAATATTCTTGGGGTCATGAGAACTGACAAGTGGGCATCCCATGCATGTAATTGGCAGTCTGTGACTCTGCATGTGTGTCATTTGTCTGGAAAGCGTTCCCCTTTCTATCATTTCCCCTTTTTAAGGAGCTACTGATGCTGGCATCAAATTTCAGCCAGTCCAAACTTTGGTATCTCTTATCCACTCTCCTGGGGATAGTCACACCAACACCGTGCATAGGGTGGACTTGGAAAAAAGGAAGAAAGAAAGGGAGGGCACATAACAAGTGCCTTCCAGGGATCCGTTGGCAGTATGTAACTCCCTATAGTGTCAAAAGCCCTGAAAGAGCCAGAATGTGTCACTCAGGAGACTAGAACCAATGAATGCCTGGTAGGAGGTCTGCTCTCTTTCTCCCTATACAGGCTAGGAGTGCTGGTGCTAGGGCTTCTCCTGCCTGTGTGTTATGTGCAGGGTGGAAAAGAGAGGGGGAGAAAGAGGGGGAGAAAAATCAGACAACTGACTGCCTGTCCCCATCTCTCTCTCTCTCTCTCTCTCTCTCTCTCTCTCTCTCTCTCTCAACTCACTCTCCCTCCCTCTGCAAACATTGGATTTAAACCTACTCAGAATTCAGCACAGAGGAAAGCGGCAAGCTGAACCGCTTCAGACTACTGCAGCTCCTCAAGATGTATCATCCTGCTTGCTGGATCGTCTTCACGGCCACAACTGCCCTGTTCTTCATCCCAGGTATGTCACACGAAGGAGGGGAACAGTGTAACCCACTCCCCATGTATCCCAGGAATGTGTACCAGGGGAGAAAACTGAGAGTGGGGTGGGGAAGGGAGGAGGATGGAAAACATTGAGCATGCCAAGGATGCAGACCTGATGCTTTTTGCCCAGATGTGTGTGTTATCGTTAATCTATTCTAATTACAGCTACTTTGTGGCAGAGTGCTGTCAGGTTTAGGAAGCAGGGGATATGTGGGCATGAGTGCTGGTGCTTCGTCCTGCAGAGGTGCCTCGGCTTTCTCCCAGAGGGAACGTGTGCTGGCTTCGGACAGTTGCTGCTCTTGAGCAGAATAGGGAGGGTACGGGACTTTCATTAGAGATTGTTTGTACAGTGAACATTTGAATGCAAAGATGTGTGTGCGTGCAAAAAGAGGTGGAGAGAAGATGATTCCTCAGAAACATTTCTTTCCTCCCTCATTTTCTGACATCTCCCCATTCTAGATCATTGGAAGGGGAAGGGAATGCTTTCCTACCCAAGTTCAGCACCTGGGTCTTTTTTCTTCTCTCATTTCTCTACACTACAGAAAACTGTTTTTCTTCTCATATTCTGTACTGGCACATAAAGGTGTTTTTACACAGTGGTAGTAATTGGAGTGATATTCATCTTAATTCCCACTTACCTCCCCCCCAAAAACTGGACAAAGAATAAATAAATTGGATCCAACAGCTACCTGTTTGGTCAGCATGTTGCATGGTCAGAAACCCAGACCAGGTGTTCCGAGTTTTCTAGTATCCATGAGGCTTCATAGTTGGCTGAGATCGTGGCATTTCTTGGGGACTTTAGGATCACTTAGTGTTTCTTCCTGAAAATTCAAGTCTGAATAGGTTTATTGTAGCTCGGCGCTAACTGTCTCTGAGCTCTACAGACAGGCGCTCACTGTGGGTAGCTGAATACGCAACTGAACATCTGTCCCAATATAAAATGGATAAGGAGTGTGGGGGAGGGAAGGAGGGAGGAATTATTGGAAAGGGTTTCATGGGGAAGGAGTGGGATCTCTCCCCCCCCCCCAATAAAGACTCAACCCAGCTTCTTGTCTTCATCTTGCAATGCCCAATCAAGTGGCTTCAATCGCTGGTTTTGCTGAATTTTAAAAACAAAGTGTAATGGTGTGCTTGGCATTTGGTGAATCAATGCATTCACAAGCATGCATGATATCCTATCTTTCTATCAAATATGTCTATCATACAGACCTTTCAGTGCAAGCCTTACAACAGTTTCCACTGTGCTGGAGGAAGGCTTGATATGAGACACAGCTAAGCTTTGTGTGCACTTGCTACCTGTGTTAATTACAGCTTTTCCCAGAGGTTGGAAGGATGGAATGACAGGTCCACTGGGTCAGTAGGGGGCCTTTCTCTGTTACCTAGATGCAACAAGCACTAGAATTAAACCCAGCATCACGCCACCTTGGATCTCACTTTGAGATAGAGGCAGAATATGTTTCTGTTCTAGTCTCTGGAGCAGCACAAAACAATCTGACTCCATCTTTTTCATGACAGTCCTTCAGATATTTAAAGCTAGCTATGATATCACCTCTCAGTCTTCTGTTCTCCATTCTAAACATATCCAGATCCCAAAGTTGTTCCCCATAAGACTTAATTTCCAGACCTTTCATCATCTTGGTTACCCTTCTTTGCACACATCCAAGCTTTTCACTATCCTTCTTGAACTCTGGTATCCCCAACTGGATACAGTATCCCAGGTGAGGTATTGTTGATACATCCCAGAATACCATTCCTTTTTTGCCTGTTGTGTCACACTGTTGATTCACATTTAGTGTGTGGTCTACTAAGATCTAGCCTCTTCTTCAGGCACCTCACCGCACTCACACTCTAGGACATTGCAGATTATGGTTGGTTTCCACTTAGTGCAGGTTAGGAATTTTTGCCCTTAACATCCCCCATACCTCAGAATTTATAGGAAAGGTGGTCCTTTTTATCTACCCTTCATTGAGACAGATAGTAACTATGGGAAGTCTAGACTTGGATGAGTTATAGTCAATAGTTGAGTACAACAGGAGAACAAGTTAAATTCTGTGATTGGGATCTCTTAGCTAAAAGATCTCTAGATGTGCTCATCACAGAGAGGTGGGGAAAGAAATAATATTTTGGACTAGCTCAGGGCAAACTACATCCTTTCTCATCCTTTGAGTCATGAGAATTGAAGAGTCGGGTCTTCTTGGAAGGCTCTTTGTAGTAATAATGACTGGATGCCTCATCTATGATGGGCCAATTTGAGAGCCGGAAATGATTTCCTGCCTCAGTAGAAGGCTGTACCATGACAGTTCTCTCTACAAATCTTGGGCCCATTCAGATCACACAATTATATCACTGTTATTTTACTTTAAATGTCATAGTCCTGTCCTATGGAATCCTGGGATTGGCAATTTAGAGAGGGGCATCTTGAATCCTCAGTCAGAGAGCTCCAATGCTACACCAAACTACAAACCCCAGGATTGCATAGGGTGGAACCATAGCAATTAAAGTAAAATAGCAATAATACAGTTGGGGAAAGGCAGGGAGAGTGAAGGAATTCTTCTTGTCCACTTCTTCTTGTCCACTTTTTCCACTCACTTATCTAAAGAAGTTCTTGCATCTGATCTTCTGTGCATAATGCACCAAAGGATTGGAAGCCATTATGGAGAACTGGTCACAATTTTCTAATAATACTTATTCTCTGATATCTTGATAATGAAAATCTTCCTAAGTTAAAATGGTGCTTATTTCAAAAGCCACATTGGAGACACCATTTCTGGATAATGTCAAAATATGAAGGGGTTGGGCACAAATGTGTACGGCTACACCAGTCTTTTGAGAAATTCCATTTCAGGACAATTTGGAAGGTATATATTTTAGAACAATTCAAAAAGCATATATATATATATACACACACACACACAGTGTACACACACACAGATGTGAATGATTACAGCATGGTGTGGTGGAGGAATACTATTTTACTATGAATGTAAAACTGAAGTCGCTTAGTCTCAAAGCTCTGGGAGGGTATTTGAAAAGAATGCTGTTTTAGCTACCTGCTTTTTTGTACACAGCAAAACATCCTCCAAATTAATATTGACTGTATGAGCCATAAACTAGAAGTTCACTAGTGGACCTTAGAGAAATAAGCTGCAATGCCTCAGGCTTCCCATCTGTAGTACAGCTATGGTAACATCTGATCAGCCTGGTCTATAAAGTGATTGATAAGAATTATTGCATTGATGGGTTTGGAGAAAAAAAACCCTAGTGAATTATGCATATTGTGCTTTCACTTGGTAAATTTGTGAATCAGAATTCAGCTAGTTGGTTCTTTATCACTAGTGGAATGGAAATGTAGAATCTCTGGTTTATTGTCCCTAGGCTCATAAGTATGTCATGTTTTAAATACTTCTAGGAATGAGTTGTTGGTTGTTCAGAAGCTTATCCTGCATCCAATTCATCTCCTTCCAGTCAGGAGACCTCCAGATATGTTGGGCTACACATGCTGTAAAGATCTTGCTTGAGGATGATGGAAGTTGTAGCCCCTGTGGGGAAAAGCTACTCTAATTCCCATTATATGTGGAATCACTTCCCCTTGCCCATTGTTTCAGAGACTAACTTCTCCTCCTCCTGTGGTTTCAGTCATGGCTGGAATTTTGTTTGAGGCAAATGAAGTATAAAGGAAACTGGCTTTTAAGAGGCGTGAGAAGAGTGAAAGGAAGTTGGATGGTTCATACAGAAAATACCTCTGCAAAGTTATTATTAGCCTTAATGGCTTCATTGTGGTCCCTCCCCTGCATTCCTCAGTTAATAATTATCTTCTTTTTTCTGTTTGGATGGTGCTTTTAGTTCCCCCTTTCCCAACAGGGACTTGTATTTTCCTCCCTGCCAATTTAGATCTGCAGAATTTAAAGACCTGGAAGGTTAATGCAATAATGAAACCCTAAATCATCTAGGCATATGGAAAAAAGTACCTTACACTTTGCAGCTGTGTGAAGACGAGATGTTGCCATTATGGACAATTTTTGAGGCTAATTCATTTCATGTTGGGAATCTTTGAGGGAGAAAAATTGACTTGCCCAAAGCCAATGGATTTTCAGGCAGAGTATCTATGGTAATGGGAAAATCAATGGACTGGAATTGAAAGTTAAGGAACAGTAGGATGATAAGGAATGTTTGGTAAGAAATTGATATTTTCACAGTTGATGTGTGGTATGCAAATTTTCCACTATATAGTGCCTATACAACATAAGGTCCCTAGTTCAATTGATGTAAATTTCAGTTGCAGCATCACATGCCTCAAGGCTTTCAGATATCTTCCTTTGAGATATAATGGAGAACATCTGCCAGTCAGAACAGGTAATGCTGTAATAAATGAATTGGCATCTTCATGTTCACACAGCCTTTGCTTTTACTACATCTACTGAGCTTATTCAATTTACAGTGTAACGATTACCTTGTTGATCCAGTCTAAATGGTGGTCTTAAACTAGGATTTTGCTTCCATTGGAGTCAAATAGGTCTCAGTGTTCTGCAGAGATCCCAAAAGATATAGCAATCCTCTCTAGATATCAAACAAACAAACAGTGTCATGAATGCATCTTCCTTTAAGCCAGGTTTCTGAAATTTAGCTCCCTCAAGTTGTCCAAGACAGCTCCTGTCTTTCCTGTGAATAGTAATAGTGACAGACGTCTATGAAGTGGTCTACTAAAAATTCTAGTAAGTGACAAATGTATGGAAAATTGAGAAAGGCTGGTGTTTCCAGCTGCTGCAGAGGAAACATGGTGGTCCAGAGTGCTTTAAAGGTGCTTCCTATTATCTTGTTGGAAATGTAAACTGTCACTTTGGAAAGTGTGGAAAAGTGTTGTGATTGAGATACAACATACTATTTCTTGTATCTCAGTTATAGATATCTGTGTTCTAAGTAAAAAGTGTTATGATTGACATTCTACGACCAGTTTTTGTGCTCTGTTGTATTAGCTGAAAAGGTAGCCAGTAGCCACCACTATTTCTTGTGTTCTTCAAGAGGAACGTCACATTATCCATTCTAGTGAAGTCCCTGATGCTTCCATTGAGCGGCATATCAGTGACAGGAGGAGATATAAACCCAGTTCTTTATATCTCATGTGTTCCTCTGTTTTGTTTTCTACTGCACCTACAGGATGCCTAGTTGTGACATGAATAAACACCTCTCAAAATCAGAAGGATCTTTAAATATAAAAGCTTTGGAGGTGCGCACCTCTTGTTCAAGTATAGCGAGGTTCAAGACTTGGAAATCATTAACACAGATGCAATCCTTTGGTAAAAATTATCACGTTCCTAGATATTAAGGCAGACTGCCTACCAATCACATAATCTAATTTTCTAATGGGTTAGTCTGGATATTTTACTAATCCTAATTTCAGAGATTTGTCCAGCTTGAGTACTATGTTTCAGCTTCCGGCATGCAACACAACTAGTGTATTAGGTGCTAAATATAAATAACTAGATGTACATCATTTAAACACATTTTTATTGGATGTTTTATCTGTGGTGTGTGATCTGTGTGAGATTACACATGTAAAAAAGTCTTCCTCAGGATGTTAATCATCTAGCGATAAAAAAACAAGAACATCTGTATGTTGAACATAGTCATATTCAGACTTTTAAAAGGGGTGTGTCGTGATTTGCATTCTAATGTTTAGATTGTGCTGCTTTGTCTTTTTTTTGTTAAAAATACTTTTTACAGTCAGAAAACCATTTACCTAGCATTGTGGAAAAATGTCTACAGAGTACTGATAAATGCCTAGAAATGAGCAGACATGGACGTGCATATATTCTTACTAACCTGTCAGAGTGTTGAAATCAACCTTGTAAGCCCTAGTGTTCATCCTTTGTCCATCTGAAAGTTAGTGAACAGCCATGGAGGACATATGACTTCATCAATAACCCATTCAAATGCTGGGGATGTAGGTCACTTTGTCATCCAGGAATAACAACTAAAGTAATAGCAGCCAGTTCAAGTCAATGAGCAGACTACATCTCTACCCTCACTAGAAATGCTAGCTTTCAGTCAAATTGAAATCATGCAGTTGCCTCAAGGAAATTAACAAGGATGTTACATCTTGCATCTAGGGATGTTCAAGGATTTTCCTTCTCACTGCCCCAGAGCCTAAATGTCTTGTATCTCCTGAAGGGATATTCCATTCTCTGTGGACTTAATCGAGGCAGCAAATTTCATAATTATTTCTACAAGCTGGCCATCCCTCAGGGCAGTTCCCAAAATAAAAGATTTTTCTGTCTTGTCAGAATATCAGAATGTCTATATACAGTGTATTTCCAAGTCAGGTCAGACGTGTGTGGTTTTCTTGGCAAGATTTCTTTAGAGGGAATTGGCCATCACCCTTCCTTGAAGTTGCGAGCATGCGACTTTCCCAAGGTCACACAAGGTTTTTGGGGCTGAGTGCATTGTTGAACCTTTCTCTTGTGAGGTCCTAGTCTAACATTTTAGGGCTTAGGAAATTTTGTAAGTTTTATGAAAGGTCTTACTTTAGATCGTTTTTCTTCCGAGGGGGAAGGTGTGGATTGTAGGCCTCTTGAAGACCATAAGAGTACTAGAGTTGTGTGTGGCATTTTTTTCTCCCATTTCTTTCAATCCTTTGTTTCTTTCAGTGCTTCGAGAGCATGAAGCAGGACCCCTCCACAATACAGGAATCAGCTTGACATGAAAGCAAGCAGGTGTGGGTCCTGACTCCTGGCCTGCTTTTTAGCCTCATAGTTTCAAATCCCCCAGCAAACAAAAAGTAAACCCTCATTCCCTGAAAACTACTCCTCTTCCTTACCTGGAAGTGGGAAACCTCCTTAAAATGCCTTGGAGAATGTTTGGCTGGCTGGAATGGTGTGTGCCTTTCAGTGCCTACAGCTGAGCGCCTCCTCTAGAGTAGAAACAGCAGGTAAGAAGAAGTCTCCTCATAGTGTACCCTGGGAAGGGGAGTCTGGGCGGGACCCCCACCCCCCACTCCATAATGGTCCAATAGAAAATGGATCTTTTGGCACCCCTGAGCAAAAACAGATTCTGCCCTCCCAGTTTTGAGATACTACCAAAAATGGATCGGGTCCCCCACCAAAAGCCAGGACACAAAAGCCAGGACACAAAACAGGCCAAGGTCTACCCCAAATGCACAACCTTAGTGAGTACTATGATCTGCAATCTCTCTGCCCTTGCTTTACAGCTGTGTTACTCGGAGTCCATGGATTAGTATTACTCCATAAGCCATTACTGCTGGGATACCTGGAAAGAAATGAGCCAAAATAAATAAATAAATAAAATAGTGCCAGTCCCTGGAAAATTGTGAAGGAAATTACTGAATCCATTCCACAATACACAGGTTGAAGTTTATTGTTTCACAGTTTCTGCAGTGCTGTCATGAAATTTCCTCGTCCTGAGGGCCCGATTGATGCCAGTGTTGGGATCATTTCACTGCCAACTCAAAATTCTGGCTTTTTATTAAAGCCAGTGGACCAAAATGATTTTATGCAAGTTGTAGATGTCTTATGGTTACAATATTTTGAACAGTTCAAAAAATATGCAAATGTGATTAGATCAATAGGAATCGTTCTGGCGGGAAGGTAATGGTACTCCATGCAGTCATGCTGGCCACATGACCTTGAAGATGTCTATGGACAACACTGGCTCTTCAGCTTAGAAATGGAGATGAGCACCAACCCTCAGAGTTGGCCACAACGGGACTTAATGTCAGGGGAAAACCTTTACTCTTACATTTTTACTTGCTCTTTTAAATTATTGTTGCTACTTATTGTTTTAATAAGTACTGCACAGACTCGCCCCACGTCTTCCTCCCTCCCCCCTCCCCTTCTGAACATGTTCATGCTGCCCCCTCGGATCAAAATGGTGCAGAAGCGAGTGGAGAAAAAAAAGTAAGTGTTCGGCAGGAGGGGGAAGAAAGGGCGCGAAGGGGAAGGGGGAGGAAGAGGTCTCTGTCAAAAGCTGGCATGGGCAAACTTGGACCTTCCAGGTGTTTTGGACTCCAACTCCCACCATTCCTAGCAGCCTCAGGCCCTTTTCCTTTCCCCCCTCAGCCACTTAAGCAGGAAAGGGCCTCACTCTGTTAGGAATGGTGGGAGTTGAAGTCCAAAGCACCCAGAGGGCCAAAGTTTCCCATGCCTGTTTTAGTGACCTTAAAGTGGTGAGCCTCCTTCCAACATTGTGATTCTGGATAGAAAATAGGTATGTCTCACCCCGTACGTTCCCCCCGAGATCACTATGCTCAGAAGAGTGAAATCTCCTGATAGTTCCATCAGTCCGCTCCTGCCACCTCTCTGTGACTAGACAACGAGCCTTCTCTGGGGTGGCCCCGGCATTGTGGAATACACTGCCGGATGATGTTCGTGACATCGCGGAGCTAGTTCCCTTCCAGAGGGCATGTAAAACAACTCTGTTTAAGCTTGCTTTTAACTAAATCCTCCGGACTCTCTGACCATACCCTTAAATCGACCAAATGTTTTATATGTGTTTTATGTATTTTTATGTGCATTCTATTTGTATTTTATGTGTATTTTAATCGGATTGTATGTAAACCGCCTCGAGCCTGCAGGGAGGAGCGGTATACAAAATCGGATAAATAAATAAATAATAAAATAAACAACAACATTACTGTAATGGCCTACCCTTGTCGGCTAAGCTGGTGCAGAACGCAGCAGCGTGCCTGCTCTCAGGAGCCGCAAGATCTGCCCATGTAACTGCACTGGCTTCCTATTGAGTTCCGGGTCGCCTTCAAGGTGTTAGTCTTAACTTTTAAGGCCTTATATGGTTTGGGGCCAGTGTACCTGAAGGAGCGGCTTACCCCATATGTGCCCAGAAGATCACTGTGTTCAGAGGGGCTCAATTTACTGGAGGTGCCTGGTATCAAGACCTACAGGTTATCGTGTACGCGGCAGAGGGCGTTCACAGTGGTCGCGCCAAGCCTCTGGAACTCACTGCCTGAGGAGACGCGAGCCCTATGGGGCTTGATGGCATTTCGCAAGTCCGTAAAGACTTGGCTGTTTAGGCAGGCATTCGGCTCTGACTGATGCCTGCTATAATTTGCGATCCTGCCGCGTCTCTGTCGCCTGCATTATTGTCGTCCGCTGGGATTCTATTGCTGGGAGCGGGGTTAATTGGTTTTATAATGCTGTTTTATGTGTTTTTATCTGTGTTTTTATTTGGTTTTACTGCTGTAAACTGCTCTGGGCTCCGGAGAAAGCGGTCTACTAAATCGAATAAATAAATAAATAATAAATAATATTGTTTGAGTCCATAGTGCTCTCTGGGTGTAGGTGAACTACAACTTCCAAACTCAAGGTTAATTCCCAAGCAAACCTCAGTACTTTCTGTTTGTAATGAGAGTTCAATATGCCAAGTTTGGTTCAATTCCATTGTTGCAATTGATGCTCTTTGATTGTGTGTTAACTATAAATCCCAGAAACTGTAACTCCCAAATGTCAAGGTCTATTTTCCCCAAACTCCATCTGTGTTCACATTTGGGCATATTGAGTATTCATGCCAAGTTTGGTCCTGATCCAACATTGTTTGAGTCCACAGTGTTCTCTGGATATAGGTGAACTACAACTCCAAAACTCAAGGTCAATGCCCACCAAACTCTTAGAGTATTTTCTCTTGATTATGGGAGTTCTGTGTGGGAAGTTTGATTCCATTCCATCATTGGTGAAGTTCAGAATGCTCTTTGATTGCGGGTGAACTATAACTCCCAGCAACTACAACTCTCAAATGACAAAATCATTTTTTATTTATTTATTTATTTATTTATTTATTTATTGGGGCTTCTTCGCCGCCGACTCCCGGGGGCTCGCGGCGGCTCACAGAGCCAGTGGCACAACGCCACAGGTTAAAAACAGTTAAAAACAGTTAAAACAATTAAACAGCAAAATGCAATATAACAATTGAGCAGCAGGAGATATCACAGCCCAGAGAGTATAGACGAGGCCTACTCGCTGAAGGCCTGCCTAAACAAATGAGTTTTGCAGGCCCGTCTAAATGGCAGCAGATCTCTCAGGGCTCTGGCTTCGGCCGGGAGGGCGTTCCATAGTGTGGGAGCTATAATAGAGAACGCCCTCCGGCGGGTCGATGTTAGATGTGCCGACTTTACAGATGGTACTACCAACAGGTTGGCCTCTTCGGACCGAAGTGATCTCGCTGGGCAATATGGGGTGAGACGGTCCCTCAGATACGCTGGCCCCAGGCCGTGTATGGCCTTGAAGGTAAGAACCAGCACTTTGAAGGCGACCCGGTGCTCAATAGGCAGCCAGTGCAGATCCTGCAAAATTGGTGTTATACGGCATCCTGCTGGTGCCCCAGACAGGAGCCGGGCGGCAGTGTTCTGCACCAGCTTGAGCTTCCGGATCGACGACATAGGCAGGCCAACGTAAAGCGCGTTACTGATGGTCCCTCCTTGTTTTGTGGCCAAATTTGACAACAATCTGTCCAGTGGTTTTTCAGTTATGTTAATCCCATAAATGAACATTATATATATATATATATATATATATATATAGAGAGAGAGAGAGAGAGAGAGAGAGAGAGAGAGAGAGCACAACAGCGCAGGCAGAAAAGCAAACATCACAGGGAAGCATGTCTGTTAGGAGGGTGAACATTAGGAAGAACTTCTTGACTGTGACAGCTGTTCAGCAGTGGAACTCTCTGCCTCAGAGTGTGCTTCCATCTGTGTTCGAGTATCATTTTGTGTCATTTTGGTTGGTGGTGTGCCCCAGGATGTTGTAAATGTAAAAAATGTGCCAAGGGTCAAAAAAGGTTGAAAAACACTGCCATAGAACAGGATATAAATATTTTGCTTTTTGTATATTTTCCTCTGAATATTTTCAAGCCATGGTTGGTTGAGTGCATGGATACAGAATCTGTGGATATGGAGGCTCACTGTATTTCTTCACTTGTTTGGGGGGTTTCATTCACCAAATAGTAATTAATCCCTGACATTTTAATGTCATTCTTTGCTGCATCTAGTTTGGTTTACTTTCATGAGTCATCTGGGGATGTTTGTTGCATAATCACCTATCTGCAGTGTACCTGTTTTCTCCTTGCAGTTGGATAATAATAGCATGTTGTTGCCGTTAGCATATCATGATGCACATAGCAATGTATAAAGTAACCTCAGCACTTAAAAAGGAAGTCAGGCATCTGCTTTAAGTAGGTTATAATATGAATGTTGATTGAAAGGAAATGGGAAGCGAGACAAAGGTAAAAAGGAATGGGTGCATACCAGTAAAGTTCATTATCCACCCACCAGCTCTCACAGATCAACCTAAACATTTCATTCTGTGATGCCTGTATCTTTATATTCTCCATCTCCAGCTAATTCTCCCCAATTTTATGACATTATAGGGAAGAGAATCTAGATAAATGGGACCTGATTTCTAGACAGGTGCCCTACAGAAGCACAACTCTTATCTGCCCAAGTCAAAAATAGTGCTGCTGAGCAAATTGAAACTCTCTTACATTAAAGTCACTGAGCTGGCGAAAAGTTGGGTGCACGTTTTGAAACTAAGCTTTATTTTGCCAAAATGAGGGTCAAAAGCTGTGAAAGTTCATAGAAGTGTGAAGATGGTATGTCTCTTCCAGGGTTCTACAACGCCAACTGCAATGACATATTGCAAACATAATCACAATTTAAGTTCCCAAATGTATCTTGAATAACACAGCGAACTCTATATTAAATGTGACACATTGGCACTGTCCCCAAAGTTCCAGGCATCTAATGAAGTACCAGTGCAGAACTTAATTGCATGTCTCTTCGTTGGAAGAGACCACACGGGGCCATCCAGTCCAACTCTCTCCTATGTAGGAAAAGTATAATCAAACAACTCTGACAGATGGCCAGCCTCTTTTTAAAAGCCTTCAAAGAAAGTACCTTCCTAAACAAAGAAGGTACCTTCTGCGGGGCACCTGAAATTGAGGATGTAGCACACATATTATTTGATTGTAAATTGTATCAGAAGGTGAGAGACTTCTCCCTTGGTCCATATATCAAACGGACAATGTATTGGGAATCTCACATCAGAACAATATATTTTATGTGTGGCCAAGACCCAAAAATAGCATATGAAACAGCTCTGTATTTAAGCAAAACAATATGCCTGAGAACCACATATGTGGGGCTGATTGGAGTAAATTGTAGGGGTGATAAGGAAATATGATGTATATACTCAGTTTTATGTTTTATCACATCTTACCATATTTATTTACTGTATTGTTATAAGTGTCGTATTTTAACTTACATAGAGTACAATCAAGTATTATCAAGCCTTATTGTTTTGTTTGATATTGTGATATGGCCTAAGGGCTAATCAATAAAATTACTACTACAACAAAACTGAAAAACAAAGCAAAAAGAGTCCACTCCTTCGCTCTGGCAATTACAACTCCTTTCCATTTCTCCCTTTTTTTCTGACCTCAGCAGCAAATACTATCCCTTCTTTAGGATTTTCGCACACACTGGACCAAACCAATACTCATAGTATTTACATGGTTGGAGAAGGATGAGTAGAAAAGTCATTGTGGCAAGGTTGAAATTTTAAATTCTCCTGTTTGAATTGTATCTTTATGGCCACTGGCAACAGACCTTTTCCCAAACTGCTATACTCCAGTTTGGAAAAGGCTGTTTTTCTTATCTCACGCAATTTATATTTGGCTGTGCCAATGTGCATCTTGTCGATTTAGAAACCTGAAGTAGTGCCTCAGAGGGAAATGGTCTTGTAGACTGAATAAAACTCGTATTTAGGCTATTTGAAAGCTTTAAGTGGAACTTGTAAGGAGGAGAAGGACCCTCTGCAGAGTACGTAGGAAAGGAACTCCAGTGGTTTAGCACTTTGTAAGTCAAAACCAAATTCACATCCTATGAGAATTCATCCTTTCAAGAGGATTTCTGCTTCATCTCAACTGTCTTGGGTCCTGCGAGCTCTGAAGAAGAGAAGAAGAGAAATCTCCCAGCTGTCACTGTGCTGGCATTCATGGTTGGTGCAGTGACAACCGTAGCCCATGGATTTGCTACAATGCTCACCTGCCTCACCGGGATTAATTAGTCATTTGTGCAATCCTTTGAAGATGCAAAGTGGCGAGGCTAATCTTCAACTTTGATTTCTGTCTCCTGATTTTGTTTTTTGTTTTTTTAAAAAAAGCTTCTGAGTAGGGCAGATCCCATGGGATCTTTGCTTGTCACCTTCACGTCTGCTGGCTTATTCCCCACCCATATGTATCTTGCAAGCACATGTTTATGCAGATTTGTTGGTAAGCAACAGGCACCTAGTTAGTTTTATCTTTTCCCTATGAGAGAGTGCATTCCAGTGTGCACTACCTTTGTGGCTGCAGTAAGCCTGCCAGCTCCTCGCAGCTGCAATAGGATGTACTGGGAGGTATTTTTAGGGCAAAGGAACCAGAAGACACTGAAGCAAGACCCATTGTAGGACTGAGTTCCTGTTCCTGCCAACTCAGAGTCTAATGCCAACTGCAGATGTCAGAGCTCCATAGTGACGCTGTGTGCCTTTCAGCCTGCAGAAGCTGGTGCATGGAGATTATGCAAGTCTGCATTGACTTTGGCTCCCCCAGCTGTGTGTGTATCCTAATCAGGGTCATTCACCATGACACCAGTTAGAGCCCTGGGCAGACAGACTCACAGCAGACCACTTTGATCTGTGCTGACAGATGAGAATGCTACACATGGGGATCTGAGATCAAAAAGTCAGTTCCTTGTGGACACTTTGTTCTCTTTCACCTTGCGTTCAGTGGGGTTGTGGAGGTCAGCCTGGTCTGGCTGGAAGGTTGGCAATCTCCCAATGACTAAGGTGGAAGAAAAGACATACAGGTTCCTTATAATGAGATAGATTCATGCTTCTCTGCCAAGGTTCACAAGCAAAAGTAAGGAGGAGGGGCACCGATTTCCTTGTCCATCCCTTACTGTTCACATTGAGGGAGCACATTGCTAGGTTGCCATCCATTTGATAAAGTCACTTGTTTTGACAAATGCATATGAAGCATCTGAGCTATTCCAGGATGCTTGTTGACTCTCAGACTGTCTTAACAGGTGAACTGTCTCCTTCAAAAACTGTGTTTTTGACCTGACAGTGGATGACACAAATTCCCGCCAAAAGTAATTTGTTTATGAGGCTTTAGTCTGTCTGTCTGTCTGTCTGTCTGTCTGTCTGTCTGTCTGTCTCTCTCTCTCTCTCTCTCTCTCTCTCTCTCTCTCTCTCTCTCTCTCTCTCTCTCTCTCTCTCTCTCTCTCAAATTCACTCATGTGCTTTGAACAAAGAAACCAAAGCCTGTAACATTGCTTTATAATTAGTTACAGTATTTTTCAGATAATTCTACTGTTTAGATTGGGTTTTAACCTAGCATTGTCTGTTCTCACTGGAAGTATTTGGGAGTACAATTTTTCCCTTCTCTTGTCACCTGATCCTTTTTGCAGAGATCCAATTCAGAGCCTAAAGTGAAAGCTATCTTCCATCCTAGTAAATGGGTTATTAACACCAAGGGTTGTATGGGAAGCTGACAGTTAAATAGCGAAGGAAGTGACAGAACAGCCTTTGTATTTGATAACATTGTGGTTCTGGTTCAGCTCATAATGGTGCCTTGTATCCTCATTCTGGATTTAAGAGCAATATGCTATTGGGGAAAAATTTCTTTCAGTTGCAGCTAATGTTGCTATTCTGTTTCAGCTCTCTTTCCTAAAACGTCACAGCTTTTGGGCTGGGTTGAGCCATTTCAGTTATGCTGTTCTTGATAGTCAATTAATATGGCAAAATTCTATTAATCCTAGTCCACACAACTCAGAGTTTTTCACCTCTCATCCATTGTTGGTCACCAGAGTGACAGAAAGTTGTTGCTGATGAAGTGCAAGCCCATAAATAAGTACCCAGAGCACATTTGTTCCACTTTAGTATGATTTCAGAATGAGTGAGAGAGACTTAAAGGGATTTTCTATGCTCTCTTAGAAGTCTGTGGGAAGCGGTGGATCAGATATTGTAGGCATCAATCCTCCATCTGTCATAGGCTGCAAAGAGAACATTGCTAGAAAACTCTTGGGGTTGAGAAAACCAACTTGGAGCTCTGATATTTTGCAGCCTTACAAATACTGCACAGCCATCACTGACTAATAAAATATAACCATAGCTGCCCTCATGTATTTTGTTATTTTTATTATTATTCTTTACTCATTTTTATCCCACTTTTCTCCCATGGGTGGGACTCAAGGTGGTATACAGTGGATTAAAACTAATTTACTTAAAAGACACATTCAGCATGACATAATAACACCACTAACATAAATACCCAGTTGCCTAAATCTAAACAATAAATAATAATTCCATTAAAAATTCCTTAACCTCAGGCCACTGAGACTATTTGTAAAACAAGGTTACATCATAAAAAGACTCAATTTTCATTTAGCTCTGTCACATAGCGTTTGATACAGCATTTAAGATGTAGATATTGCCAGCCGCGAATTGGTAGTTACTTATTAGAATTCATCTGGGAAGGCCTGGCTCCGCGAGAAGGTCTTAATTTGAGATTGAAAAACCAGCAAGGGGGAAGGGGCTGATTGCACCTCTCTAGGAAGGGAGCCATGGGGTGACCACTGAAAATGTCCCCTCTCTTGCTCCCACCAAGCACACTTGTGACAGTGGTGGGACCAAGAGAAGGGCCTCTCCTGATGATCTCAGGTTACTATTGAGCTGGTAGGAGGAGTGGGCTGGTATAGTCCCTCAAATAGGTTGGGTCCAAACTGTTTAGGGCTTTATTAGCTAAAGCCAGCACCTTGAATTGTGCCCAGAGACAAACTGGCAACCTGTGTTCTTTCTCTGTATCCTGCCCATGTAAGCAGTCTAGCCACTGACCTTTGGACCAGTTGAAGTTTGTTTATTTATTTATTTATTTATTTACTTACTGTATTTGTATACTGCTTTTCTCAGCCTTTCGGTGACTCAAGTTCCCAAACACTCTTCTGAGGCAGCCCTATGTATAACTAGTTGCAAAGATCGCAACGCTAGGTTTCTCCCAAGGACAATTGCTAAGCATGAGATGGGACCAAGCCAAGGATCTTATTAAGCAACGGATCCTGGACATAGAGCACCAATCCGACCTAGCCTGTTCCCCAGCCTTCATTGTTAGAGAAGCCACTCGATACCTCACTGTCCCCATGGCATACCTAACAGACCTGGAGGTGCCCAAACACCGAAGGGCTTTTACCCTGGCAAGATGCCATGCCCTCCCATCGGCTGTATTGGAGGGGAGGTATCAAAAGACCCCTTCAAGCAGAGACTATGCCCCTGTGGGTCTGGTGATGTGGAAACAACTGAGCATGTGCTTCTTCAATGCATGTTCTACAGAGATCTTAGATCCAATCTCATTGGGCCATGGCTTTTAAAGTACCCGGGGCGCAGTGAAAGATGTTATTCCACCCTGCTGCTTTCAGACTCTAACACTGC
Source organism: Anolis apletophallus (assembly GCA_030556195.1). NCBI lineage: Eukaryota > Metazoa > Chordata > Lepidosauria > Squamata > Anolidae > Anolis > Anolis apletophallus. The sequence goes on along the minus strand of JARBWK010000013.1, from coordinate 30,707,077 downwards.
AATGACTTACAGTGTTGCTAAGTTCTGTGCTGCTGCTCTTAAAATCAGACGGGTGATGATTGACACCGTAAGGCAACAATATCCTGTCTTTTAAAATATATTTTTATACTGATGTCTAGTCTGATTTTAAATTACTGGGGAGTTGTCCTTCTCCTCTTAGGGCGCTTGTGCCCGCTTTGTGCTGGTCTGTGACCGTAATAAAGTTTTGATTGATTGATTGAACTAGTTACAGTAATCTAGCTTGGGTGTGACTAAGGTGTGTACTACCTTGGCCAGAACTACCATGGTCATTTCATTTGTATGAATTGTAAGTGGTATAACAACATTATAAAATTGGAGAGAGCCATTATGGTTCTCCATGGGTTTTTGTCCATCAACTGCTGGGTCTAACCAGCAGAGTTAAAAATGAGAACTTATGGAATCCCCATTCCCAAATTTTTGTAAAACTTCTCTTGCTGTCTGATCACTTGGAGACAGTTCTTACTATGCAGATAACTATATAGGTGCCTGCAGAACCATTCTATGAGCCATGGCTTGCATATGTGAAGAACTGGACAATCTATAGGAATTGTACCCTTGGTTTCACTTATTCATGTCCAGAAAAATAAGTTATCTCTAGACATTTTCTAAGTCTTCTGGTGCTTCTTATGCTTCTTCGGTTTGCTTCTGCCAGAAATTACCCATAGAGTCACACTGAATAACTTGGAAATTTTTGAAAAGATCTTCTCTCTAGGCATTTTTTAGGTTTTCTTGTATGATTCCAAGGTACTCTACTGCCATAAACAATTCATTTCAATATAATGTATTGTTGAAGGCTTTCATGGCCAGAATCACTAGGTTGTTGTAGGCTTTTTGAGCTGTATGGCCATGTTCTAGAAGCATTCTCTCCTGATGTTTCGCCTGCATCTATGGCAGGCATCCTCAGAGGTTGTGAGGGTTGTGGAAACTAGGAAAATTGGATTTATATATCTGTGGAAGGTCTAGGGTGGGAGAAAGAATTCTTGTCTGTTGGAGCTAGGTGTTAATGTTTCAATACAGTTTGCTATTACCCTGTTGTTCTGATTATAAACAAACTGTAATTGCTTCCTCTTAACCAAATGTTTTGGATGAATGGTCCCCTCATATAATTTGCATGTTTCTTTATAGCCTATATACAACAGATGTATACCCCATGTTAATATTTATGGCATGACTTCCAAGGATTCATGATAAGTAGGCAATAAAATGAACATGATGATTTATCAGATTGATCTAGAATTCGAAGCTAGAGTGATCATGTGGATTTGAAGAAAAACCATGAGAGATTGCTCTTTTGGTTCTCACAATATGTCTCAGGGAATTTGCACTGTGTTTATTTATGTACTATTTTGGGTTCCCAATGACGCCTGGGTTATTGGGGGAAAAATATTGTTTGTTCTTGGATGTTATTAATGGACCCATTAGAAATTGGTAGAGATCCATGGCTGATGAGGTTTGCAGTAGTCACTGGATGAAGGTGAAGGTACTGCAAATACCATAATCTGAGTGAGAGAGGGTGAGGTATAAAACAAAATAGATAGAAAGATAGCCAGGCATGGGCAAACTAAGGCCCGGATGCTGGATGCAGTGCCCTGGGCACTTACCTCAGACCCTCTTCATGTTTCTTGTCCTCTTGGCATAAGGACATGGTGGCCCACTGGAACGCACGTAGCAGCTGAGAGCCCTCTGGAGCATTCTCAGCTACCTTGTGTCTCACCCTCCTCCTGGCATAACGACAGTGTGAGCAACTTATGCTGGGAGGACAGCTTGAGGAAGGTGTGTGGCAGCTGAGAGCTCTTTGGAACACACTCAGCTGCTGCCTGTCTCACCCTCCTCTCAGCATAATGTCAACAGGACAGCCCGAGGATTGGGGGAGGAGGATGTGAAGGAGGATCGGGGCACTCACCACGTGTCCTGTAGGCATGAGAAAAATGAAACGGAAATTAAAAGGATTCGTAAGAGATTCGTATGTAATGGGACTTTTGAGCTTTTACGGATCGCTGCCGCGAACCCGGAAGTAGACTTCCTTTTACGGTCCTTGAGGCCAACAATTTGTGTTATGATCGTAATAAATTCTTAATTATTAATTAATTAATTATTGTACTACGTACTCACTTCTCCCTGTCTTCTCCCCCTCATTTCCTTCCTGCCTTCATTCAGCTTCTTCTTTTCCCCGCATTTCTATGGGGAACTGGAAGTGACGCTGCTGCTAGGTAGGCAATGCATTCTGGAAAGTGTAGTCCTCCACGCTTTCCCCCCCTCCTTCTCTTCCCCGTTGCTCTGCTGCCATGCCCCATCGCAGGGGCCAGCTTCACACACACACGCGCACGCGCGCTTCTCCTCCTCTCTCTCCCTGCGCGCTCTCAGATGCTTCTCTTCCCGGTGCTCTGCTGCCATGCCCCATCGCAGGGCCAGCTTCACACACACACGCGCGCTTCTCCTCCTCTCTCTCCCTGCGCTCTCTCAGATGCTTCTCTTCCCCGTTGCTCTGCTGCCATGCCCCATCGCAGGGGCCAACTTCAGCCCTCCAGGTACGTGTTTTGGACTTCAACTCCCACCATTCCTCACAGCCTCAGGCCTCTTCCTTTTCCTCTCAGCCTGGGCAAACTTGGGCCCTCACTCCCTCAGGATCGGGGTGAGAGAGAGGCAGCGAGGAGTGAGGGGGGGGCTCCTCCTTTTTTTGCTGCTTCCAAGAATAGAATACTCCTCTCCCTCCCTTCCACCTTCCCTCCCTCCTTCCTATTTGGAGAGTCCCATCTAGAATTCAGTGTGGTTTATTCAAGTTTTGGCCTACAACTCCCAGAAATCCCAGCCAATTTACCAGCTGTTAGGATTTCTGGGAGTTGAATGCCAAAACCATCTGGAATGCGCATGCTCTGGCATACGAATTACCAACGAATTTCGTTAGTACTTAAGTTACATTTTAGAAATTTTTGGAAAATTTTTGTAAGTCTTTCTTTTACTAATCAAAAAAAATCCCCCCCCCATTTGATTTTAGAATCACCATTTTTTGATTCGAAACCATGCCTAGTGTCCTGCCTTCCTCCCAGCATAAGGATCTCGCTGCCACATTACACCGGTTCTGCGGGAACTGCACTGGCTCCCAATAGAGCACCAAATCACCTTCAAAGTGGTGGTTTTAACCTTCAAGGCCTTGAACGGTCTGGGGCCGGTGTACCTAAAGGACCGCCTCTCCCCATATAGCCCTTTAAGACCACTGAACCTTTTGATCATTGAACCTTTTGGCAGTTCCAGGTCATGCAGCCCTTCATTTGACCACAACCCGGAGGAGAGCTTTTAGCATGATCGCTCCTGTGTTGTGGAATGCTCTCCCTCCTGCCATTCGTGCGATGTCCACTTTACTGGCCTTTCGGAAGGCCTGTAAAACCCACCTGTTTATACAGGCTTTTGGGTTGGAGCAATGCTAAAGCTCCACGACATGGCTAAGGGCTGCGGACAGGCCCCATTGTCTGCTCTAACTGTGGATGTACTCTTCATCCAACCATGTTTTTAATGTGTACCATGTATTGTATTGTTTTTACTGTGTTTTACTGTGGTTTTATCGATTGTAACTGTTTTTCGTGATTGTGAGTCGCCCCGAGCCACTTGGAAGGGGTGACCAAGAAATCCAAATAATAAATAAATAAGTATGGGTCAAGCAGCCCCATCCTTATGTTGGGAGGCCAACTCGAGGATGACCTGGCCACCATCTCTCATGGCCCAGCCCCTCACACCCAGGCCTACAATGTGGCCCCAAGGCAAAAAAGTTTACTTGTGCCTTATAAATAGATATAGATATGGATATGGATTTGTTTATTGGACTATGCTTGGCAGACCCCCAACTTGACATCTTCTATGCCAGGGGTGGGAAATTACCACTCCAGGTGTTTTGAACTTCCACTCATAGAAATCCTAACAGCTGGTAAACTGGCTAGGATTTCTGGGAGTTGAAGTCCAAAACACCTGGAAGGCCGATAATTGCCCACCCCTGCTCTATGCTTTGTGGAAAATATAATATAAATCAATTGAAAACAATATAAAACAAACAAAAACACTGAGCATAAGTTCATTACATTTTGGAAAGATTCACTTGTTACAGATCCTTGTAAGTTTCAATAAAAGTATCCAAAGCTTTTAATTAAATCTCTCTCTCTCTCTCTCTCTCTCTCTCTCTCTCTCTCTCTCTCTCTCTCTCTCTCTCTCTCACACACACACACACACACACACTCACACTCACTCACTCACTCTCTAGATATAGATATCTTATGTCTTTGATCAATAGATTATGGCTTCACCAACATGAAGAAGAAAATGCATCTGTTGCTCACTTTTCTCGCTCATTCAGTTGCCAGGGATAAAAGAGTGGTTCGAACTCCCAACATTTTGATTCATTTGTTGTTCTTTAATCTACACTATTCTTCATTTTGGTTTAATAAGGACAGTTAAAAAATTGCAGATTTGGAACCAGGATAGTTTGTAAGAGCTTTCAGTTTCTTTTACAACATTTCCTCCTTTTCCTTCATTCACACACATGCACAAGCACTTCACTGATGTGCAGAGATGGATGGGAGCAGAAAAAGGATCTGTAGAAAAAAGAATCTTAATATAGTCTTTATATGTGATAACATCAACATTGCTTTTTCGTAGTGGCCATGTTGAAATCTGTGATGCTTTCAACAAATTTGCTTGCAAAGCATGACTATTTGAATGATCTCTAAGTATGCTTACAAAATCTTTTCTTGGAGGGGAAAAAAAGCAAAACACCCTTCAACCCTTTTTCTTCTGAAATGTCTGCTTTTTTCAGCATAACAATCTTTGTACTTATGGCAGCTTTGATATTACATAGATTCTTGATTCAGTACATTAGGGATACAGATAATATACAGTATGCCTCCCGTACCTATAGCCAATATGTTCCTGAGTTTACCGTGGAAACAGGAAACTGTGGATAATAGTGAATACTAAAATACATGACTTCTGCAGAAAAAGCAGGAACAGGATTTATTTGGTTGTTTTCCCTCTTTGTAGTAGGGAATTTGGTTATTTTTGGTGGTAAGAAAAAAACACGCTTTTTTTGCAACTGCAACTTTTGTGCTAAATAAACTTTTGTACACTTCTGATAAATAAAAGACTAAATATCATTGCAAATGTGCAAAAAATTGCTCTCAGGCTTTCAGATTGTGAGAAGAAAACTTATGAAAGGTTTCATTCTTACATGCTTAAGGCTTGGAAACAACATACTATAGATCATTCTGAATGAATTGATGGGTTACTACAAGCTGCATAAGGATCCTTTGTAAATATACAGAATCAGCTGGGGAATGTATTGTGGTGCCATTACAGACAGCCCTTGTATCCATAGGTTATGCATCCATGTATTCAACCAACCACAGCTCAAATATATATATATATATATATATATATATATATATATATATATAAAAAAACCAAGCCTTTATTTGGCTGCATGTAGGAGCTCCCAGTGATGCCATGAGTTAAACCCTTGTGCTGGCAGGACTGATGACTGACAGGTCAAAGGTTCAGATCCAGGGAGAGCACGGATGAGCTCCCTCTGTCAGCTCCAGCTTACCATGTGGGGACATGAGAGAAGCCTCCCACAGGATGTTAAAACATCAAATTTCTGGTTGTCCCTTGGACAACGTCCTCATAGATGGTCAATTGTCTCCACCAGAAGCGACTTGCAGTTACTCAAGTTGTTCCCTACACACACAAAAAAACCAAACCAAAAACAAACTACTGCACACTGAGCACTACACCTATGTGGAGGCATACTGTGATGTAGCCTCCTACCATTTCATAGATCAGAAGGTCCTCTTTTGAGCTGGTTAACATATTATATAAGGGATGCTATTTGACTAAATCATTATACACATTAGGATTTGAAAATCCTGGAATCAAAACCATGTCCCCACTGTGCTTGTTCAACCAAGAGTATTATTATTAGTTATAGCAACATTCACGGTAGTAGTAGTACTTGCCAGCCTTTGGTCTGCTCAGTCTTTTGGACTCCAGCTTCTAGAATTCCTGATAGTTGCCTAAGCAGGCTGTGTCTTCTGAGAGCTGAAGTCTCAAAAACCTGGAAGATCAAAGGTTGGGAAGCACTGATCTAAGGGATTGTTTAGCATTAAGGAAAGCTGTGGAATTTGCCTGAGTTTCACTGGAACAGAGTATGGACCAACATGGGTCAGTGCTGCCACATTTCCCATTAAAACAAATGGAACAATTTTGTTCTATCAAAAGTCCCATTCACAGCCATGGTATTTGAGTTTGCCAAAGACTTTCCAAGGTTTTTGGATGGTTAGCCTAACCAAGAGGACAAATCACTGTATCCCCAAGCCTGTATTCCATTGCAACACTTTGTAATTGTTGAAAATTGTAGGCTCAAACAAACCACAGTAAACCATAATAGAAGTTCCAGGTGGTTTGTTGGAAGCCAATTATCTTAGCAGAGGGAGGAAAAGATTCTTATCTAGCAGGAAAGCTAGAGTTGACTTTATTTGTGGCCTCAGTAACAACAGAAAACAGGGAAAGAGAAAACCATTGACATTTCTACTAGAAAATTGCTAGTGCACATCTCTTCTCTCAGTGTGTGCAGAAAGGCATTCGTGTTGTGTTTTGCAGAATGCAATAAAAAGAGCTTGTTGCACTAGGCATTCAAGGCCCAGGTAGAAATGAGGTTAGTGGAGAAGGAGGGGGGAATGGAGGCAACACTCCCAACTTCCTAGAAACATTCTACTTCTGTCCACCTGCCAGCCATTTCTGTCTTCTTTCTTGGCCATCTACTTCTTCCTTTTGTTTCTCTTACTTGTTGCTATGCATACAGCGTATGGAAGGAGCTCCAGTGAATATAGGCCAGGCTTTGATTGTTCAGCAGGCTGGAAGATGATGATCATAATATGTGACAGCAGGGAAAGGAGGGGAGAAAACGTTTCACGCTTTCAGATCTGCTTCGTCATAAGATCTTGTAAAGGCCTCCAATGGATGGCTTCCTTCCCCTATGCAATTGGTGCCCAAGTAATAAATTAAATGATTTTCTTCTTAAAAGACTGGGCATTGGCTTTATTACTTTGCTATTACATTGTGTTCTAGGTCCTTTTGCCACTTGTCATGTTGGGCCAGTTGTCTACAATGGATACCTCCATGTGACATCATTGAAAGGACCCATTAAGTGTTGTTATAGTTTCTGCTTTGGGCATCTCTACACTATAAGCTTCAAAGCAGTGTTAAAAAGTTATATGCTAAATTGGCATGGTTCCCTGCCCTGAAATTCCCCTTTGTGAACTGGAGTTTTTGGGATGCAACTCATCTCAAAAGCCTGGAGTTCTGCAACATTTAGCAGATTATTATACACCTGCTTTAGTGGGAGATTGGAATTAATGGGATGTAAAAGGTAAAGGTTTTCCCCTGGCATTAAGTTCAGTCATGCCCGACTCCAGGGGTTGGTGCTCATCTCTATTTCTAAGCTAAAGAGTCGGTGTCGTCTGTAGACACATCCAAGGTCATGTGGCTAGCATGACTGCATGGAGTGCCGTTACCTTCCCACCGGAGTGGTACCTATTAATCTACTCACATTTGCATGTTTTTGAACAGCTAGGTTGACAGAAGCTGGGCTAACAGCAGGAGCTCACACTGCTCCCTGGATTAGAACCTGCAGTTTAACCCATTGCACCACCGGGGGCTCCATACCGTATAAATACAGTGGTCAATAATGAACTGTAGTTGGGTGGTAGCATAGATGAGTTGATCAACATATGCATTGCGATGAAACATCGCATAGGTCAAAAAAAGTAATCTAGATCATTTTCTATTTACATATACATAATGTAATCTATATCTGGAGGAAAACATGTTTTGCTTGTTTCCCTGCTATCCTGCTGTTTGCACATATTTTACCTAGCAATTTTCCCTGTGTGAATCAGATTGCAGTATGTCACTTGTGGGGCTTTCAGTGGTATTCACATAGATATGAAAATTTTGAACACCAGTTAAAAAAAACTGAAAGCAAAAATGATACTATGAGGAACTCCTGTGTTTGACAAAAGTGTAATTATTATTACTATAAGTATTCCTCCTGTGAATACTACTATAACTAAAAATAATAGTCATAATCATCATCACCATCACCACCACTATAATATATTTACATAATTTTTATAATATGTACATTTCTGTAACATGCAAATTAGGCTACCTGGATTTGAGCAAATAGAATATAGCAATCTTAACCTGGATAATGATAAAGATGTATTTCCAAACGGTTGCATTTAGCAATACAGATGTGCGTCTGGTTTGATAGAACCATTGTACCTGTCAGAGTAGGTGACATTGGCTGATCAGCAGGTGGAGCTGCAGCGAAGGAAGTCTGGTCCAGTTCATGCCTCCCTTTCTTTTGGTTTGGTTTGAACTTTTGCTGGAAGATATGAAGCATGCTTTTTTTGCACAATCTCTCATCTACAGCTGACCATTTAAGATAATTAGCAGTCTTAAAAATAAAATGGAAGCTACCATGAGATTTTTTTTTGAGATTGAACTTCAGAATTTCAAGTTGATTGGGTTTATACTCAAAGCCCAATATGGTTGCATTCATCCATGGCTGTGGACAAGTCACAATTTCCTACTCTTGGTCCCAGAGCAGTGAATAGAAATTTTAGCTATGCAAGGATTCTGAAGGCTCTTCAAACAATTACAAGTGGCTTATTCATTCAGCTTGTTCTCTATCATAGCAGTGTGAATATATATATATATATATATATGTATATGTATATGTATATGTATATGTATATGTATATGTATATGTATATGTATATATATATATATATAAATTATTTAAACTTGTGAGTCGCCACTCCCGGGTGGCTCGGGGCGACTAACACAAAATGCAAAATTGAACAGAATAAAAACAGCATAAAAACACAATAAAAACACTCAGCGCAATAAGCACATGGTATTATGAACATAGTAGTACATCAGTATGAGATGCAGAACACGGAAGTCAGGTGCCTACCCATCTTAACATTAGCACCCGAAGGCCTGTCGAAACAGTAGGGTTTTGCACGCCTTCCGGAATACAGCTAAGTCCGTAAGGACACGGACTCCGGGAGGCAGTGCATTCCACAATATCGGAGCGATTATGGAAAAGGCCCTCCGCCTTGTGGACGCCAGATGATACATTTTGACGCTGGGCACCTCCAGTAGTTGGCCCACCTCAAAACGCAGTGACCTAGCGGGACAGTATATATAGCAAAGAGTTAATACAGCAGTTAAGAGACCAGGGTAGCCTTTTCCAGCATATATTATAGATTGTTTTGTACTACATGTTTATTTGTTTGTTTATATTAAAACATTTATATTCTGCCCTTCTCACCACACAGGGCAAAGCACAACATATATACGGCTAACATAAAACCATAAATATACACAAACATTAAAATCACTTATATCTATTTTAAAATCAAATGTTTAAAACCATCTCAAGACACCATGATAACCCCAATGTGCTTCTCACCAAATGAGGCCAATAAAAGGAGAGAAACGCCCAGTGACAAGTGGCTAACATATATACAATTGTTAAAAATTGATAATCAAAATATAGAATGAAAAACATTGGAGGAGATTCAAGTAATAGAGCTAAAAACTACCTGGTTCCAATACTGGCAAATTAACGAAAATTACAAAGAGGATTTAAAAAAGGATTTTGAGAATATTTTTTTATTTATTTATTTACATAATTTATATTCTGCTCTTCTCACCCCGCAGAGGACTCAGGGCGGATCACAATGCACATATACAGGCAAACATTCAATGCCCTTTGACATACAAACATGTAAGACAAGGCACTCAGAGGCAATTTAACATTTCAGCTTCTGGCCACCAGGGGGAGCTGTCACTCTCCTTCACACCTTTTACACATTTCCTGGAGATTTATGGCCTCATAAATTAGTTAAATTAGCCTCCCCACAACGTGGTACCTAAATTTCCTACTTGACAGATGCAGCTGTCTTTTGGGTTGCAAAGGTCAACAACGAGCTACACAAATGGTCGAGCGCTCACCCCGACCCGGGGAGGCCTTGAACTCAAGACCTTCTGGTCAATAGAGATCTTATGGAGCTGACTCCTAGCCAGCTGTGCCACATTTCTGGTTAAATAAATGTTCTGGGACAAACTAATAAAGATAGACATCCAAATGATAAAAATACTCTCAACAATTGTTATTATAGGCAACAGAGAAAGAACAAATAAAAGAAGTAATGATAAAATGGGCAAAAACAATTGATTACCCAATTAAAATGGTACAATGAGAAAAAATGTGGATGAAAAATTGAAGTATGCCTATGCTGTAGAAATCAAAGAAAACTGGTATAAGATGTTTTTTATGTGGTATTTCACCCCAGAGAAAATATTGAAATACAATAGGGGGAAAATTAGTAAGAAATGTTAGAAATGTAAGAAACACACAGGTTCTTTTATGCACATGAGGAAAATATTGAAAATACAAAAACACGGTAGGGATAGGGGGTCCAACAAATTAGTAAGAAATGTCCAGAAATGTAATCAGCAAACCCAGTAGTCACAGGTTCTTTCAATGTCCATGCACATGTGGCACCTGGGAATGTAGCAGTCTCATGAAAAGTGGTCAAAAAGCTGTGGGTTGGGAACCTGGTCTTCCCCCAAATATACAAAATGAAATATACAAAAAACAGGGGAAATTTTACAACTAAAGTTTTAGTTCAAACCTGAGTATTTTTACTGGGAATTACAGACTTTCAAATGGGTAAAAATGGAGACAAGATTTTGTTTTACCTTACAACAGCGGCTAGAATATGCATAGTGTGATTCTGGAAAGCAGAAAAAACAGCAACAATACAAAACTGGATTGAAAAAGTAAAAGATATAATGAATATGGACCTTTTGGCCCCAAAACTTACCCAAAACAGATCAAGATCAAACAGAACAGATTGGAGCAGCTTTATTAAATTTCTAAAAAGAGAACAAATACAAATGATTATAAAAGCAGAATAAAGAAACATCCCAGATAAGATTAAAGATATATGCAAAGTGTCATATATATGAGGAACATGTAGGGAAAAAGAGTTAAGTAATACCACAGGATGCGATCTGGAAGTGATAAGGAAAAATGAATAAGCGTATGTTTGTCACAATGCTGGGATTTTTTTCCTTTTTTCCTTTCCTTTTCATCTCTATACTCCCACTTTTCCTTTTATGATGTTCACCCACTTTCACTGTATAAAAACCAGTATCTTAGGTATGTATATGCTTTGTTTTAACTTGCTGTTTTAACAGTTGTTTTTGGTACTGTGAGCCGCCCCGAGCCCGCCGGGAGTGGCGGCATAGAAGCCGAAATAAATAAATAAATATATGATATTTTAATTATTTGTGTGTCCAATAAGTGTTTGTTTAAGGTTATTTATGTTATTCACTAATAAAAATCATTTAAAAAGACACTGTGCTGGGTCTGGTCAGCCGAGTAGGTTTCCTATTATTGCCCCATTGCACTGTCCCAAAGGTTTAGTCCCACAGCCAGGTTTTTATCATCGTTCTGAAGATAGGAGGGAGGGGCTGATGTAGTCTCACCAGGAAGGGAGTTCCATAGCTGGGGAGCAATCACTGAGAAGGCCCTGTCTCTCATCCCTTCCAAACACACCTGTGACAGTAGTGGGACCAAGAGCAGAAGCCTCCCTAGAAGATCTTAGTCTTCATGGTGATTTGTAGATGCGTTCACACAGGTAAATTGGGCCAGGGCCATTTAGGGCTTTATAGGCCAAAGTCAGCACTTTAATTTGTGCCTGGTAGCAAACAGACAGCCAATGGAGCTGGCGTAACATGGGAGTTGTGTGCTCCCTGTATGCCGCCTCAATTATTAAACCTTCTGCCTCTCATTGGACTATTTGAAGCTTCCGAACAGTCTTCAAAGGCAACCCCATGTAGAGCATGTTGCGCTAGTCTATCCTGGATGTACCGAGAGCATGTACCATTGTGGTCAAGTCTGACTTTCCAAGTTACGGGTGCAACTGGCACACAAGTTTTAATTGGGCGAAAGCCCCCCTAGCCACCGCCACAACTTGAGGTTCCAAGCTCAGTGATGAGTCCGGGAGGATTTCCAAGCTGAAAACGTGTGCATTCAAGGAGAGTGTAACCTCATCCAGCACAGGCTGTAACCCTACATCCTGTTTCATCATCCCTGAGCACTGATTATGTTGGCTGGGGCTTTTGGCAATGGTAAAACACTTGGAGAGGGTGTCATAATGTGAATAGCGAGACTAAGTCATGAGCTAGATAGTTCCTGGTACAAATCTCTTCCCTTTTAAAAAAATGGTTAGGTGGGTTTACTCTATGTCTCTCTGAAACATGGAGATGATAATACTGACCTACTTTATAAAGCTGCATTTAGTGGTTTTTGATGGTGCAGATGATTCAAAGAATTTGAAAAGAAGGATGGAGAAGCTGGGATGGTAACATGCAAGAGCTGGGTGTCTTGGGGTCCTTCTTTAATGTACACCCTTCATTAGGGTTGGAAGTGCAAAAGCTGGAACAGTGAGATGGCTTTCCTGGAACGTGGTCAACAACAAAAGTGAATTAATGCACACTTTTCTCACTATCTGAAGAAGTCCTACTGGGGAGTTACAAAGTCTTTGTACTAAAATAGACATTTCTCTTTCTTATCAGTCTTTGTATTAAAATAGCTATTTCTCCTTCTCATCAGCTCACTTTTATAAAGAACTGTCAAGGGTACAGAGCACACATAGTCCATGAATACTGGATTAAAGTTTCTGATTTGCTTTCTTTTTTCCTCTTTTTTAGGGTTGTCTAATTTTTGCTTGTTTTTTCTCCCTCCAGATTTATTTAAAAATGATAGATGATAGATTCTATTGAGGCTAATGACATTTTACTTCCACAGTGGCACATTTTAATTTGCCCATGAAAATGTCAACAGGACCCAGCAATCGGGTATTGCCAAACCACAAAAGGCCTCTGAGACAATAAGCTTCTATGGTTGTCATTCCATTTCCCCTGTTATCTTGTGGCTCACAAGGCCAGGTGACGGGGCTTGGCAATCTCTGCCCCTCCCTCCTTTAAGGGAAGCAGGGGAATTAGCTCGCCAGGAAAACATTGTGAGGATAAAAGGCAAAGGCTGTCGGGGATAGAACCTTTTGAATGAGTGAGCTTGAAATAATTGATCAGATGTCAGAACTTCAGAGCAAAGAAAGCTTTGGTGGGCAGGAAAAGCTGTCAGGTGGGCCATTCTTCTCCCATGGCATTTTCCTATATGTCTTTGCTCATCCATCCACAAGCTTTTTTGCATGCTATCAGCATACTGCCTATCCCAGTGTTTCCCAACCTTTTTTGAGCCACGGCACACTTTTAACATTAAAAAAATCTGGGGGCACACCACCAACCAAAATGACACAAAATGACACTCTAACACAGTAAAGAACGGCTGGGAGATGGTGGCCTGCTGGGAACAGCTGCTGGGAGTGCTGAAGCCGGGGCGGGGATGGAGCCCCTGCCCCCTCCCCCTGGCTTCAGCTCTCCCAGCAGCTTCTCCAGCCTTGAGGGGGCAGTGCCAAGCCAGCGGTGGCAAAGCCAGCACAATGCTGGCTTGGCACTGCCCCCTCAAAGCTGGAGCAGCTGCTGGGAGTGCCAAAGCCGGGGAAGGGGCATAGCTAGGCTGCACCATGCCCCTCCCCCTCCCCCTCCCCCAGCTTCAGCTCTCCCAGCAGCTTCTCCAGCCTTGAGGGGACAGTGCCAAGCCAGCGGTGGCAGAGCCAGCACAATGCTGGCTTGGCACTGCCCCCTCAAGGCTGAAGCAGCTGCTGGGAGTGCCGAAGCTGGGGGAGGGGGTGGAGCCAGGCCGTGACATGCCCCGCTCCCTCCCCCCGCCTTTAGCTCTCCCACAGAGGAGGAGCATGAGCGGTGGACATTTGGAGTACTGTGTACAATTCTGGTCTCCGCACCTTAAGAAGGATATAACGGAACTGGAAAAGGTACAGAAAAAGGCAACAAGAATGATCCAAGGGATGGAGCGGCTCCCTTATGAAACCAGGTTGCAACGCTTTGGTCTTTTCAGCCTTGAAAGACGGCGTCTAAGAGGTGACTTGATCGAAGTGTATAAAATCATGCATGGGATAGAAAAGGTGAATAAAGAAAAACTGTTTTCTGTGTCACAAAACACTAGGACTAGAGGGCACTCCCTGAAGCTCCAAGGTAGGAAAATTAGGACTAATAAAGGGAAATATTTCTTCATCCAGAGGGTCATTGGGTTATGGAACTCACTTCCAGAGGAGGTTGTGACAGCTGTCAGCTTGAACAACTTCAAGGCAGGATTAGACAGATTCATGGATACCAAGTGTATGGTAGTTACTGAAAAGGACATTCAAGTGCCACCTCGGAGTTGGTTGAGGTAGGCAGGATTTCCTGGGTACTGGTTGTGGGGGTCGGGGAGCAGGTCAGGGTTTGCCCTCCCTTCTGCTCGAGATCCCCATGTACAACTGGTGGGCCACTGTGTGATACAGAATGCTGGACTAGATGGGCTGAGGTCCGATTCAGCATGGCTCTTCTTATGTTCTTATGTTCTTATGTTCGGTGGGCGGGGCTCCTCCTCCGCGTGGCTTTAGCGAGCGACGGGTGAGCGTCATGGCGGGAGTAATGGCGGATTGGAGGCTGGCTGGGGAAACGGCCAAAGGAGGCAGTGCCCCGGCCCCTTCTTCTTTTTCTTCGCCGCCGCCCGGCCCTTCCTCCTCCTCCCCCAAGCAGCAGGAGTTCGGCGGGAGGAGGGGGGAAGGAAGGGGGGGCAGAGAGCTTTTCTTGCGGCACAGCAGGAGGTCTGTCATGGGACACTAGTGTGCTGCGTCACAGCGGTTGAGAAACACTGGCCTATCCTATACTTACAGAAAATCCTCCAGTCCATTTAGACACGATTCTATTAGGAGCTGCTTTATTCATTAAGTTTTTTTGTTGGAGCAGGAAGGAGATACTGAACAGGAAAGGTGGTGTTGGGCCAACAACTATTGTAACCTAGACACAGTTCTTCATTGAAGTTCAACAGGTGGCCAACCAAAGAGTTTGTAGTCTCACCTCAAAAAAAAACCCCAAAGTCATGTTACGGCATGGATGTCTGAATCAGAATGATTGTTGTTTTTTTTTAAAAAAATTATAATCTTAAGTATTTTCAATAAAAACAAGAAGCATCTTATATCTTATATTATATATAAAAATAAAAACCAAGCTGGACAAATGGACAAATCTCTGAAATTAGGATTAGTAAAATATCTCCTCCTATATCAATATGTTTCTATTCTTTTGTTTCAAATCATCTGTTACTTTTGTTGGGTCGGCTTCTTTTATTGGGGTCGCCTTATTTTTCGATATTCAATATGTTACTCTGTCCATATTTCTGATTTCCCATATTTCTGATTTCCCTATCCAATCATCTATTTCTGGGATCTCTTCCCTTTTCCAAACTTTTGCCCATACCTTGGGAAGTTTGATCTGGCTACGGTCGTCCACGCTCTAGTCACATCCTGAATAGATTACTGCAATGCACTCTACGTGGGGCTGCCTTTGAAGACAGTTCAGAAACTGCAACTAGTCCAACGGGCGGCAGCCAGATTACTAACAGCAGCTACATACAGGGAGCATACCACCCCCTTGTTGTGTGAGCTTCACTGGCTGCCTGACCACTTCCAAGCTCAATTCAAAGTGCTGGTTTTAACCTATAAAGCTCTATACAGTTCTGGCCCAGCTTAGTTGTCCGAACGCATCTGCCTCTATGTCCCGCCTCATGCTTTAAGATCACCCGGGGAGGTCCTGCTCTCGCTCCTGCCAACATCTCAAATGCAGATGGTGGGGACGAGAGATAGGGCCTTCTCGGCTGTGGCTCCGCACCTGTGGAATGCTCTTCCAAGCGAAATACGATCGACCCCATCCCTCCTAGCATTCAGGGAAAGAGTAAAATCTTGGTTATGGGACCAGGCCTTTGCACAATAGCATAATGCAGCACCTTGGACTGGAATTGGATTGGCAAGTTGACAGATGAGGATATGGCTTACTGTTTATTAAGCTAGGTTTGTGGACAGAATACTGTTTTAACTTAATTGAATGTTGATTATGTGTTTTAATTTTAACTGTTACTATTTTAATGATGTATGTTTTTATGGTTTTATATTGTATATTATGGCATCAAATTGCTGACTTTGTCAGCTGCTCTGAGCCCCCCCCCCCCCTGGGTGGGGGGGGGTGGGGTGAGAAGGGCGGGGTAGAAATACTGTAAATAAATAAATAATAGCAAATTCTTGCAGCTGTATTTAATAGGAAAAGGAGTTTATCAATGTTTTTTATCCAAATTTTGATTATCCCAAGCAGAAATGGTTTTAAAGGTATCCTAATACTTAGAATTTCCTACAATGTATCATGAATTTTTTCAATATATTTTGGATTTTGCACATGACCGCCACATGTGGAAGTATGATCCTTCATCCTTTCCGCATTTCCAGGATTTTATATTTGTATTTTTGTAACATTTCCCAATTTCTTTGGGGTCATGGACCACCTATGTGCTACCTTGATCAAATTTTCTTTCAAATCTGTTGTTTTCCAAATTTTTCCCCATTCTTCTACTTTTATTGTTCTTCCAATGTTTTCTTTCCATCTTTTCATATTATTTTTCTCCCCCGGCTCTGAGTTTCGCTCCAATAATTTCCTGTTGATCTTCGTTATCATTTTTCACTCTGATTTCAGTATTATATCCAGAAAATATATTGTTCTTGAAAGCCAATTTCTTTAAAATTTCTTTTTAAAAGCCAACTTTGGTAAAGCCTAAACAAACAGTTTTAAAATCTCGCGGTTTCTCTTCCCTGGCGAGTGGCAATGCAAAGAGGGATGAGGTGGGCGTGGCTAAGCACAGCCATTCTTGAAGGCCATGCCCCCAATGGTAGAGATTGCAAAAGGTCCTGTAATTTAACAGCAGGTAGGTTTTTCCAACTTTAAGGTTTTTCCGAACTGAACCTAAACAAGCCTAGCCCTTTCTTCTTGCCCAGAACTGTGCCCACTCAAACTGGAAAATTTGCACTCACTACCTTCCTGGTGATGACCCATGTTTGTCAATCCTAAATCCAATGTAACCAGATAGAACAGTTCCAGGAATATTTCCCAAGATTTCTTCCTTTTCATTGGCTCATAATTCCCTGGCTCATAATTCCCTGTAACTGATCTTTCTGTAGTCGAAAACAAGGAGTATTTTATAGAAAATACATCCTTAAAATATTGTCTTTGTTCAGCCCCCTGGCTAATGAGGAGAATGTGCTTTCAAGTTTAACAAAGGGAGAGCATTTGTCCTCCTAATGCCTGCGGCGTTCCTCTTTGTAAGCTGTAGTGTCCGCTGACTGCTGGGAGGCTCACTACTCAATTCCTTTGCCAGCTTTTCTCTCTGGCTGGGATACTTTATCTTTATAGAGTAGCAATAAGTGGACGGTATAATATATTTCACTTTTAATAAGGTGTTGCCAGTTGCACACACACTCCACAGAGCAATTAGTGTCAAAGGCCTCTAAGCAATGGAGAGGAGCCATAATCTGACTGTTTACCGAGTTCAAGGATTTATGGACAGAAGGGGCTGTGGTTGCAACTTGGCTGGAGAAGAAGGGAGGTACACCAGTCTAAAGCACAGGCTGACTAAACTGTAAGGAAAGAAAGAAGCTTTCCAGAGAAGGCTTGGTAAATAAACAGTGCAGCTTTTTGGTTATGTTGGTTTCAGTGAGTACTCCAACTTGAAGATCGGCATATTGTTGATTTCTCCTATCAAGATCCAAGTTATTTCATTGCAAGTGCAATTATATAGTTTAACGTAAGCCATTGATTCCCCAAATTTCATTCTTTAGTGCCCCAAATTTCTGACTAGTTGGCCAAGCTGGTTGAGTCTTCCAAAACACCTGGAGGTCCAATGTTTGGAGGCCATTGCCTTTGGAAATTTTGCTATCTAAAGCTAGCAACTGCCCAGGTGAAGTGCCTATAGTGCACAAGGCCTGGCAATGGAAAGTCAGGCTAATCCCAAAGCTAACATCAGGATAAGCATGGTCTAACAGTTCAAGGTTCAAAGGGAGAAAGCAGTCTGGAAAACAGGCCAAAGCCAAGAGAAGCATTATCAGAAAGAATAGTCCAAAAGACTAGTCTAGAAATCAGAGATGTCAGAAATTGTTGCAAGGAAGGTTAGAAGCTATGGTTATGCAGCAATAGAATTTCTGTGGCCTAGCTAATTTACACCCATCATTTCCTCACTCCGGTTGGCACTACATATTAGTTCAGTGTCCTGTATTTAAAGTGAAATTGGATGTTACCTGACCTTTTGCCATTGGTGCTTTAATTTAAATTGCTCCAAAGAGATAAATGTCTCTTCTGCCTCCTCTTGATTTGCAGTTGTTGTCTGGGATAGCATCGGATTGTTGTAATGCCAAGTTCAAAAAGTCACCTTTGGCTTCAACTGGGACCTGGATCTTCTTTTCCCCTCCATCCCAGGAGTCCATAAACTTTTTGAAGCTAAACAAATCACACAAATGCTGTCTGGAGTATCACTTGGTCCCTTTTCAAATTATGCCCCACTAGAGCATGTTAAATCAAAATTTCTAAGATCAGCTCTACAGGCTCCCAGATGTGTCTCTAATGCCACCCTGCAATTGGAAACAGGCTTCGTGAAAATGGAGGTGTGATTATGGACATCCATTCTCAACTGCTGGCTATGGCTATCCTTCTCCCCGCGTGGTCTTGCCCCCTAACCATGAAGGGCAACTTCCTGTCCACATGGACTAAAACAGTGGCAGTAAAGATTGCTAAACTAGGTTTCTCCCAAGGATAATTGCTAAGCTTGAGATGGGACCAAGCCAAGGACCTCATTGAGCATCAGATCCTGGACATAGAGCACCAATCAGACTTAGCCTGCTCTGCTTCTAAAATACCCAGGGTGCACTGAAAAATATTATTCCACCCTGCTGCTTTCGGACTCCAGCACTACAATAACTCAGTTCCATACCTGATTCACTGACCTGTGTTTTTAGACTGTGGTTTCAGGCTGTTTTGTAATCTGTTCTTTAATAGCTGCCTCGCTTTTTGTGTTTGTGTGTGTCAGGAGCAACTTGAGAAACTGCAAGTCACTTCTGGTGTGAGATAATTGGCCATCTGCAAGGACGTTGTCCAGGGGATGCCCAGATGTTTTGATGTTTTAGCATCCTTGTAGGAGGCTTCTCTCATGTTCCCACATGAAGAGCTAGGGCTGACAGAGGGAGCTCATCCACACTCTCCCTGGATTTGAATCTCCGACCTGTCAGTTTTCAGTCCTACTCACACAAGGGTTTAACTCAGTATACCACTGTGGGCTCCTAGGTTCCTCGCTAGGGAACCGTGTTTCCCCTTCCCAGGGCGCTTGTGCCCCACTCTGTGCTGGTCATGGACTGTAATAAAGTTTTGTATTGAATCCTCCTCCTGGTACAATCTCGCAGCCAGAGTTAAAACTGAAGGGGGCTCCTATATGTTTATTGTGTATCTGTAGAGGAGAAAAATTCCACAGTAAGCAACCCTGATGAAATTCTCTCTTATGTACAAGTTTTGGGTCTAATAACCATATCAAACCATTCAGTTTTTATTGAAAAGTTTTGCTGGGCAACAGTGCTAGCCCTCTAACCTTTTTGAGATTATATTTCTTTTATTTCTTTTTTTAAGAAAGTAAAACCAATAAAAATCTTAATAATGAAAAATGTAATCAAACCATAGCAAAGATAGCCTACTGACCCATCAGTCCTTCTTCTCTATCCTAATTCATCTAAAAGTGAAAAAGAAGGGGGAGGATGTCAGTCGACTACTAAAAACAAGTAATATGATATAGTAAGAGATAAAAAAGACAAAAGATCCACAGTGCAATCCTGTGTATATTTATTCAAAAGTAATGTCCACAGAGTTTCATATTACTTAATTTTAGAGAACTGAGTCTAGGATTGCAGGCTGTGTGTTGAATAAAAAGGAAGTAGGGTACAGGAAATAAGTAAAGGGAAAGTAGACAGCAAAGAAATATCTGTGCAATTGCTACGTACTGACATGACTTTATAAAATAGAGGAAATTAAGTTGTATCAAATTAAGATATCAGGGTCATGCTGGTGATTATTTGAGACTTTCCCCCCTAACACTGGCATTCTGTATCTCAGTAATTGTAAGATACATAATGCTTGTAATGGTGTTGGGATACAGAATAATTAGGGTAGGATGCACTAATCTTAGTTGGGGGCAAAGGCCACATCTTATATCCCACCATATCTACAACCCTGTTTTCTTTCCCTCCTAAAATACTGCCCTGCTGGATTGAGTTGCCAAAAAAAAAACTGGAGAAATATTATGTATCTTTATAGATGTGTAGAAGAGGGATTCCATCAAGTGTTCTTTCTTAGCTGGTTGTTTGACTAGTAAAACTAGCTAAAATTCCTTCTTTTACACAACCAGAAAATAGATTGAATCTTTCTCTAGTTTTCAGTTTGGCAACCCTACTTGTTGGATTTTGCTGAAGTGTATATCATCTTACATCCTGACCCAATGCTCACCTTCCATACTATCAAAATTGGTTGTTATATTTTTTGGGGGCTGTATATGGCCATGTTCTAGAAGCATTATCTCCTGACATTTGTCTGCCATAGAACATCCTCAGAAGTTGCGAGACCTCACAACCTCACGGCCCAAAAAACCCTACAACAACCCAGTGATTTTGGCCATGGAAGCCGTCAACAATACATTGACTATCAAAATGTTTTACCACTACCACTGCAGAGTCAAACTGTTGTTTCCGTGCATTTGTTTGGCTGCTTTGGGTAAAGCAATCATGACATTCTTTGACAGTAAGTCCCAAAGGATAATCTTTTGGGTTATGTGGCAAAATGTAGTGGTGAAAGGAAAGGAAGTTATCTTTGAAGAGGACTTCAATACAGACCCCATTTCTGGACATTCTCTCTAGATAGGAAATCTTCCATTTTCACACCTCTGTAATTGGTGCTATCTGTTCAGAGAGTCTCTGCAACTCCTGCCTGCTAGGGTCAAATAGAACAGAATTGAATTAAGCAGGAGCTGAAATTGGATGGTAGCAGACAGAAGAGAATGAAGGCTACTACTCACACTTCCCCTTTTGGGGGTCCTGAGCCCCAGAGATAACCATAGCTTCCCAACATCCACTCATAATGCCCAGCCATTGGCTTGATCCCACTATTTCACTTTCCTAAGAAAGTTGGAATGAAGCTTTTTAAAAATTTGGTGAGCAGGGAGGGAGTTGGAGGCTGCAAGGGCTCAGCTGGGCCTTGAGCAGCTGTCACCGGAGCAACTTTGTGGTTGCAACCTTGTGGAGGAAATGATATTTTTTAATAAGAATGAAACTGTGAGACAAGCTGATCATGAATAGATAAAGAAATAGTCAAGGAATACCTGGCCACTCTAAATGAATTCATGTCTCTAGGGATAGATGAGCTACAGCCAAGAGTATTGAAGGAACTAGCAGAAGTGATTTCAGAACCACTGATAATAATATTTGAGAATTCTTGGAGAACAGGAGAAGCTCCAGAAAGTTGGAGGAGGAGAAATGTTGTCCCTATCTTCAAGAAGGAAAAGAAAGAGGGCCCAAACAATTATCGTTTAGTCAGCCTGACATCAATACCAGGAAACATTCTAGAGCAGGCAGCAGTCACATAGAACAGAATGCTGAGATAGCTAAAAGTCAACATGGATTTCTCAAAAACAGGTCATGCCTGTCTAATCTTATCTCTTTTTTGGTAGAGTTAAACATTTAGTAGAAACAGAGAATGCTCTGGATGTAGAATATCTTGATTTCAGTAAGGCCTTTGAGAAGGTTTCCCATAACCCTCTTGCAAACAAACTACTCAAATATGCAATGCTACTATTAAGTGGATCTGTAATTGGTTAAGGAATTGAACCCAAAGGGTGTTCATGATTCCACTTCATCCTAGAAAGAAGTGACTAGTGGAGTGCCACAGGGTTCAGTTCTGGGCCCAGTACTGTTCAAAGTCTTTATGACTTAGATGAAGGTTTAGTGGGCATGCTTATCAAGTTTGCAGATGACACAAATTAAGAGCCAATACTCCAGAGGACAGGATCAAAATTCAAAATGACCTTAACAGATTAGAGAGCTGGGCCAAACTCACAAAATGAATTTCAAATGTATGATACTACACTTAGGCAGAGAAAAAAGGAAATGCAAAGATACAAAATGGGTGATGTCTGGTTTGACAATATTATATGTGAGAGAATATGTGTCCTGGGCGAGTGGCCTCCTTTCCCGCCTTTTGCGGCCTCCTCAGTGGAGATATATATATATATATATCCCTCTCTCTCTCTCCTGCCACAGGCCGCCGCCGGCCTCTCTCCCCCACCCAAGTGGAGGAGGCCTCCCTCCGGGGCAGGTGCCTGCAGCCGGGCACGCTCTCCTCTGCCGGCACCTGTCTGGGAGGGAGGGAGACCTTGCTGGAGGTTTCCTCTCAGAAGCACGCTCTCCCTGTTTCTTCCCAGAAGCACGCTCTCCTGACATTTCGCCCTCAGGGGCGGGCTGAGACAACATTTGGGGGGGGGGGGTCGTGATCTGCGCCCCCTTCGGCTTGCGCCCCTAGGCCATGGCCTAGGGTGGCCTTATGGGTAATCCGGGCCTGTGTTTAATTGCAACCCAGCATTTGCACCTTTTTCTTTTACCTTCTTCTTCTTTCACTTTCTTATTTCTTTCCATTTATATACCTTTCTAAAATTACATGGGCCTTTACACAACTCTAAAACTCATTTTCTGTAACCAATATAACTGCATTTCTCTTATCTAGATAAAATGTGTCAAGTTCTTCATTAACAAACACATTAAATGTTTGATTTTTTAAAGAATCATCTTTCTGGAGTTAAGCTTTCTCACTGAACACTTTTTAATAACCCAATGTGTTGGTATGTAGGTTTATGAACTTCTTGAGTCAAATGTTTCAGAATTAGTCTTATGTCAAATTTTACAGAGAGCAAGGGATGTAGCTTACATTTGCTTATCCACTTTGCTTCTTTCTCTGGGAAACTATGTAGACTTCAGTCAAATTGACTCCTGACTTATCTTGGCATAAGTGAGATCAGGACCAGGGCTGCTCTTCAGCACTTAAGCAAATAACAGGCATCAGAGTATTTCTTAGTACTTACTGTAAGACTGAAAAAAGAAGCTTTAAGTTATTTCACTGGAATGAGCCAATCAGTCTGATTTTGGTCTGTGTAGATTATATACACTCGTTGGTCCATCCTGCCCCATTTCAGGCCATGTTAAGCTGTGAATTGTATTCATTTTTTAATCAAAATGAAAACCAGAAAAGACCCAAGATTTAAATAGGCATTACAAACATTTTAAAATCAAATTACATGTTTCCAATACATATATTAGGAGTCGCTGGTGGTGCAGTGGGCTAAACACGGTCTAGGGCCTGCGTACCTGAGGGACCGCCTTACCCCGTATGTTCCCCCGAGATCACTTCGTTCTGAGGAACAGAACTTGCTACTTGTGCCATCTATCCGCTCCTGCCACCTGTCCACAACCAGACAGAGAGCGTTCTCTGTGGCGGCTCCAGTGTTATGGAACTCCCTTCCTGATGACACCCGAGCGATCCCAGAGCTGGCCCCCTTCCGAAGGGCTTGCAAGACCACCCTTTTTAGACTGGCCTTCACCTAATCCAGTGATTAGGTGAAGCATGTTTTTTAACTGTCTAGCATGTTTTTTAACCTTGAATTTTATCTGTAACTGTTTTAAATTTTATTGTACGGCTACTTGTATTGTTATACACAGCTTGTTTTATTGTACGTTGTGATCCGCCCCGAGCCTGCAGGGAGGAGTAAATAAACACTTGTGCTGGCAGGACTGATGACCTGAAAGTTGCCAGTTCAAATCCAACCTGGGGAGAGTGTGGATGAGCTCTTTCTGTCAGCTCCAGCTCCATATGGGAACATGAGAGAAGCCTCCCAAAAGGATGGTAAAAACAAAATTCTCTCATACCAGAAGCGACTTGCAGTTTTTCAAGTCACTCCTGACATGAAAAAGTACATATATTTAAAATGTATTTTTCATATGTTTTTTCTAAACTGAGAAGTGGGTCAGAACTTTTGGGAAATCTGAAATTCTGTGAATAAACTAAGTTTCTTTTCCACGTGTTAGTCTGGGAAGGATCAAGGCTTTTGCTTTGTACTGGAATTGGCAAAATCTCCAATTCCCAAGCATTTTTAATTTTCCACCCTGTTTTCCTCTGCCATACCAATAATACTTTGTAGAAATGATGCCAGACTTGAACTCTTAATTCCTTCCCAATTGCTGGTTCTGTGGAAGAACACATGAATCCCTTTGGGTGGTTAGTGCTGGTCTCCATACAGCTCATTCAAGACAAGGGTGAGAGTCACACATCCTTCAGATGTTCTCTCACAGAAACTCCCAACAATGCCTACTAGGCATGAGAAAAAAGTTATGAAAATGAAAAGAAATCGGAAGGGATTAGTATGTATGGGACTTTCAAGTTTATACGGATCGCAAGGCCAATCCCGGAAGTGGACTTTCTTTTTCGCACTCCCTGGGCCCAAAATTTCGTTAGATTATTAAATATTTCGGATGCCCCCCCCAACGGGAAAATTTCCTCCAAAATAGCTTTGCAGACATAACTCCCTGTCAAATCGGGGCCTGTCCTTGGTTGAAGCCTAATTAGAGTGAAAGGCCTCCTCCAGGAAGTGAAAAAGGAGCCGGAAACCATAGAGAGATCCAGATCGGCACTCCTAGAGGGCTGGAGGACTGACGGAAAAAGTGATTTAAACACCCAGGAAGGGGGTTTAGATAGAAGGACAGAGTAAAAGGACATAAGAACTGCTGAGAGAAGGGCAGCAGGAGTGAAAAGAGCACGGAGAGGAGAAGGAAGAGTTCAGAATCAAGAAAAGCCATAGAGTTCAAACGGAGGTCCTAGACTGCTATGGTAAAACTGAATGGGGAAAAGCTGGAGTGAGGAGAACTCTACAGATTAGCAAGGCCTGCACCAGAGGTATTTAATAATATTAATAATAATATATTAATGCATTATATCTCCCTGCAAGGAAACCAAGGGAAATGTTGCCCCTTGATTTGCCTGTGCTTAAAACAGTATCAGTCCTGTTTCCCTGCTTTGCCTACTTTAGAACTACTAACAAATTTCGTTAGTAATTACGTTAAATTTTAGAAATTTTTGGATTTTTTGTAAGTCTTTCTATTACTAATCAACCCCCCATTAGATTTTCGATTCCCTATTTTTGGGTTCAAAACCATGCCTAATGCCTATTATAACTAAGAGGACTTGCATTCCAAAACATCTGGAAGCCTGCAGGATTTTGCTCCAGTTCCATAATGAATCATAAATTATTCATGAATGGAAAACAAGAAACAACAAAGCTAGCGATAATCACACCATTCTCATTTCTAACTCTGCTTGATCATATTTTGCTCTCCTGTATTCTCAAAACTCGGCGAAATGGCTCTAACCATTGTGGGCTAAAAGCCAGCCTGGAGCCAGCCATCTGCCTCCCTGCCTGGCTGCCTCCTATTCGCCTTCTCTCCCTCTTTCGTGAACTAGTATAGTTTGGCTTGTTGTTTTTCAAAGATTACAGCCTTTCCCTTCTAGCAAAGCTAAGAGGGAGAGGACTTTGCCCCCTCCACCGGGGAAAAGAGGAGGTTCCTTGGAACCTCTTGGAGGCAGGGGGCGTGGCCTTCCCTTGGTAGGCCAGCCTCCTGGGAGCTCATTCTGAGCTCAGACGTCGGAGGAGATGGTCGGTCTCCTCCTCCAGATGAGCTTCGGGACTTGGGGGAGCGGGGCTCACCCTCTCCCCCTCCGCGTCGCGGCACCTTGGCTCCCCTTTTTGCGCCGCCGCCACCAGACCTTGCTTGCACAGGACAGCGCCGCGGAGGGCTGCAGACGGATGGACCGCTTTCCCACATGGGCGCTTTGCACTGTTTGGCGGGGAGCGCCTTCCCCGCATTTCCCCCCCTTCTGCAGCCGCCCGCTTGTTGGGCTGGGCCACAGATTGGCCCTGGGCGGCAGCCGTGCGGGCACAGTTTGGATGCCGGCTGCCGCCTCCAATGGGGATTGCCGCTTTCCGGGGGCCATGGCGCGGGGCTCTTTCACCTCCCCACATGGATTGGTTGGCGGGGAGGGCTTCCTTTTGGGGTGTGGGTGAGCGGGAGGCCGGATGGCTCGGCCTTCCACCTGTACTCACCCCCCTTCTGGTCCATTTCGAGACTTGGCTGGCTGGCTGGTTGCTAGGCTCGGCCTGCATTGTCCCCCCCTTTTGGCCATCGCAATGTGGCCTAGTGATTTGAGGCACTGGACATGGCTTGGGAAACCGGGTTCGGAACCCACTAACCCACTAGAGGTCTCTTAGAATTATAATGTGGTTTGGCACCAATTGGAATTGATATGGTTCGGTGCTAAGGTATTTTTGTGAAGCAGCAACTTCTTGGGCTGCTCCTCATGAAGTTTGTCCCCGGACCTCTTTAAGGCCGCCATCTTGGCCACATGGCGCCTGCCTTTCGTGGGTGGGTAGCAACCATTTTGGCGGCCATTTTGTTTAGGATTCGCTGCTCTTGCAAACCCCCTGCTATGCCCGATACCAGGTGCTATTTCAATGTCATAATGAGGTAAAATATACAGATAATTAAAAATATAACAACAAGAAGGGACAATAAGGAGGACAGTGATAAGAGGATGCAATAGAATTAACAATGAATTAAACACAATTTGAATTATATACTTAAATGATAACGCCTGCAGAGAGCTATTTTCTCACCCACCTTTCCACCTACCTCACCATCGGGAGGTGATTCATCCGGGCTCACAGAGGCATGTGAGTCGAACAGCCCCCCAACCATTTCAGCGACGCTTTGCCCTAGGGACAACGACTGCCTGTTTGCGGGCTCAGGAGGCTGCCCATGGTCCTCCCATTCCCTGACTTCAATGTGCAGCAGAGGTGCCGGAGTCACCTGAGTTGCTGGACACCACTGCAGTCCTGGCCAAGCCCCCAGATGGTCGGCCCCGGCGCCGGGCATGCCCGCTGCCAGCCCAGGGGATGTTGGCAGGCCCAGCCAAGATGGCGCCCACGACTTCGGATGCCGCAATGGTGGAGGGCCCTTGAGTTCTTCCGCCTTCTTCCCCGGCCCCAAAGCAGGAAACCGGAAAATGGAGCAAACAGAGGCGTGGCTGGAGGCGTGGCCGGAGGTGTGTCCAGAGGGAGTCTCCGTCCCATCCAACTCCTCCTGAGGCTGCTGGCTCGCTGAACCAGCCAGCTGCACCAGCATGTGTAGATCTTGAGCTGGTAGCAGAAATTCCCCGGGCTCATCCGTCTTTCTCCCTGGCCCCAAAGCAGGAAGTGGGGAGCCAGAGCAAATGGAGGTGTGGCCGGAGGCGGGGCCAGAGGCGTGCTCAGAGGAAGCCCTTACCTCCTCCGATGGCTACCAGTCTGTTGAGCCAGCAGACGCCAGCCGCACCGGCCCATGTGGATTCTCCTACCTCCCTCGGTGAGTCAGCGGCCCCGTCCCTGGCTGAGGGTGTGATGGGCAGACAGGTTGATGTGGCCAATATGCCCCCCGCTGAACGCCCTCAGGGTGGACAGGCCGAAATGACCAACCCCCTGGTGCCTGGACTGCTCCCGCTGCCAGCTTCAATCCATCTGACAGGTGATCCTCAAGACCTAAAACCTGGAATATCCCTGATGCCAGCCTCAATCCACTGGGCAGGCGATTCTCAGGACTTAGGGTCGGATCTGGCCCAGAAGGCATCCAATCCCCCCCCACCCTCACTGGAGGGGAATGAGGAGAGTAGTGGAATGGCCATCCTGGTCCACTCCAACCAGGACCCATTGGGGCCAGGGTCAACATCTAAACCTTCCACGCTGGAACTTCTAGTGCCTAAGAGAGACCCTGATGGCTGTATGACGAACTCACCATCAGCCAATAAGGACATGGTGGAGGGGGACTCAAGAACTATTACAAAGAGCACCAAGCCTCCAAGTAAGGGCCAATAAGGCCCCCGCTGGCAGAAACGGTGCTATAAGTCCAGGACCTTTTGGGGGGCAGGCTTTTCTAGCAGAAGGAATGGCAGATCTGTAAAAGCTCATACCAAAGCCAAAGCCAAGGCCCTTTCCGAGAACTTAATGGGTGGCTCCCCCTGTCCAATGGATGGCATTAGGGCAACAACTCAGCCATGTGCGCCAAGCTCCAATGGTCCCGTCCCCCCCGATTTCCCTTTTCAAAGAATTCCCCCAGACAGTAAGAAGCCAGACCTTGAAACAGCTGAGCCATTAAATGCTAATCAACATTCATATCTACCTCGAACGAACAAGAGTTCTTTCTCCCATCTTGGACATTCCACAGATACACAAACCCCATTTTCCTAGTTTCCAACAGACTTCACAACCTCTCAGGATGCCTGCCATAGATGTGGGCAAAACATCAGGAGAGAATACTTCTGGAACATGGCCATACAGCCGGAACACTCACAACAATCCATAACAATGTCAGTGTTAAAACCAGCTCATTGGAAATTTGGAGAGGAGTTATAGAAAGTGCATGTGCATGTGTGCATGTGTGTGACTGTGTACGCATGAATGAAGCCATGGTATTTATGCAGATCATAACAATTAACATCAGTTAGTTAAGCAAGCTATCAGAAATTACTTCAAGAGGTGGGAAGGAGCAGGCATCTTTAAGAGAACAGTCTACGCTTTTAAACAGGCGGC
Organism: Anolis apletophallus; assembly: GCA_030556195.1. NCBI lineage: Eukaryota > Metazoa > Chordata > Lepidosauria > Squamata > Anolidae > Anolis > Anolis apletophallus. Next base: position 30,678,237 of record JARBWK010000013.1, on the reverse strand, counting down.
GGCGTTTACTGTCTTGGAAGGAGAAGGCTATCAGCTCAAAACAGCTGAGACCTTTAGCTCAAATCCATTAATCCTCTTTATTAAACCCAGGTCACCTCTGAGTCCTGGCAAATTAACCAGCATCTCCCCGCTGCAAGTACATCAAGAAGAAACACCCTGTACAGTGCCTGTAATTTTCATGGACCAGGGGTTTGAGGTCAGAGGGCTTCCCAGTCTCCATTCTCTGCCTTTGTCAATTTAAAAGGGAACATCAGCTTCTACTTGTATAAATTACGCGAAAGGCTGTGCGGAGACCTGGGGCTGTTGCAGCCTCTCCGAATTGTGCAGGAGGCCACAGCGTTTGGCAGGCTGCGGCCACTCATTAAAAGATTTGGCAGACGGTGGAGTGCATGACCAAAAGTCAGGAAGGCAAGAGGTCAAGGAATGAGGGATGGGGTCAGCCGAGGTATGCCATTTATCCCTCTGTTCCTTGCAAAGATTCAGGAGAAATAACAAGCAAGGTGTATATGCATCTATATATGCACATCTCCATTTTTTGCCCCTTCCACTATGCCTGCCAGCTGTTCATTTATTTGACAACAGCATTTAAGTCACACTATTAAGGGCTCCTTGCCAGGAGCATCACAGGTGTTACTAATGAGTTGCAAATACATTGCAGCATTCCCTGATTGGAGAGGGGGGGGGGGGGTTATTGGCTAGAACTCCTTGCTAGCTATCAGCATCTATGCTTTATCAGCTTGACTCAACCTTCTGTCATAACACAGGTTGATTAGGAGGAGGAAAGGAGAACCTACCAAACAAGAACAACAGCTGGTTGACCTCCAGTCTCGAGTAGAGCTTGCTGTGGCTCCAAATCACAGAAACCCTCTAGCACGTGTTCCCTTGGGGTCCCACCCAATGCCCCTGCAGTATATGTGACTGTCTACTAATCATAATCGTAATCATAATTTTTTTCATGTCAGAAGCAACTTGAGAAACTGCAAGTCACTTTGTATGGGCAATTTGCAAGGGCAATTTGTGTAATCAAAAGTTTGATTTTTTGGTCTATGTACATGGCAATTTACACCCTTTGGCTCCCTCCAACTACCGACCGGTTTCCAACTTACTGTTCTTGGGAAAGGTAGTTGAGAGGGCAGCAGCGGATCAGCTGCAGCGGTTCTTAGATGACACAGCTGGACTTGATCCCTTCCAGTCTGGCTTCCATATTGGGCATGGGACGGAGACCATTATAGACCAACTTCGCCGCCAGCTGGACCAAGGCGGATCAGCCCTGCTTGTGTTGCTAGATTTCACAGCAGCATTCAATATGGTAGATCACACATTATTGACCCACCGTTTAACCATGACAGGAGTTAGGGGGACTGCCCTTACGTGGGTAGCCTCCTTCCTCCAAGATTGGGGACAACGTGTGGAGAGGGGAGAGGAGGTCTCTGGGAGGCTCCCATTAAGTTGTGGGGTACCCCAGGGGGCTATCCTCTCCCCTTTATTATTCAACATCTATATGCGTCCGCTGGCCCAGCTGGTTCGTGACTTTGGTCTGGAGTTTTATCAGTATGCCGATGACACCCAGCTTGTGCTGAGAATGGACGGCAGGCCGAACACCGTACCCTATTAGTTCCATCAATGCCTTGAAGCTGTGACTGGATGGCTGCGTTCCAGCCACCTGAAAGTGAATCCATCAAAGACAGAGATCCTATGGCTCCTTCGCCCTGGGTTGGATGAGTGTCGGTTGCCTACCCTGGATGGCGAGCAGTTAAGCCCGTCATCACTGGTAAAAAGCCTAGGGGTCCAGTTGGACCCATTGCTGTCCATGGAGGCCCAGGTCTCCATGGTCAGCAAAATATTGTTTTTCCATCTGCGACAGGCTAGGCGACTGGCCCCCTACCTATCCAGGGATGACCTGTCTACGGTAATCCAAGTGACGGTCATCTCGAGGTTAGACTATTGTAACGCCCTCTACATAGGCCTTCCCCTGTCGACAATCCGGAAACTCAAGCTAGTGCAAAATGCGGCGGCTCGACTATTAGTGGGAGCACCAGTAAGAGAGCACATCACTCCCATCCTGCAGCATTTGCACTGGCTACCAATCGAGTACCGAATTGTCTTCAAGGTGCTCTTTAAGGCCTTGTATGGTCTAGGGCCAGTGTACCTGAGGGATGGCCTTACCCCATATGTTCCCCTGAGATCACTGCGCTCAGAAGAGCAAAATCTTCTGACCATACCATCACTCCGTTCCTGTCACCTTTCTTCAACGAGACAACGGGCCTTTTCAGTTGCAGCCCCGGCACTATGGAACACACTGCCGGATGATGTTCGGGCCATCACAGAACTTATCCCATTCCGGAGGGCATGTAAAACCACCTTGTTTAGGCATGCCTTCAACTGAAGCCTGGATGTGGAACTGTCTATTGTCTTCCAACCTTAAGATGTCTTATGTACCACCTGCATTTTATTGCTTTTATGTAACCGTTGCGTTTCTATGCAATTTTTAACTTTGCCGAAGGACTGTTATCTCGGCTGTATGTAAACTGCCCCGAGCCTGCTGGAAGGAGCGGTATACAAGATCGAGGAAATAAATAAAGAGAGAGAGAGAGAGAGAGAGAGAGAGAGAGAGAGAGAGAGGGAGGAGTATATAGACCCCAATATATGGAGTGAAAACAGTTCCTATTGTATTTCACATCCTTGGGAAGCAATGTACAATCTTTAAATGTGCACGGGGTTGGAAATTGCTGTGTTGGGAGCACCAATCTAAACTGAGCATGTAGGTATTCTGCAGATGAATGACAGCCAAACAGTGTCATCCTAATGAGACTGTCGAAATTCATAACAGAGCTAGAGGAGGAAATACACAATTGCAGCCTTTACTATTCCTTCCCGAGCATTCGCTTCCTCTCCTTAACACTTAGTGAGCTCTGACTTCTTTGTAGGCTCCCCCACTCCCTTGTTTCCGCACACGGATGACCCTGCAGTCTCTGGAGATGTTCCATTAATAAGTGACTGGAGTATGCTGCATGAGAACACAAACGGGAAGTGTCACTTTTCTATTAAGGGGGAAAATATGTTGTAGGCAATCAGAGTAGTTGTCTTCAGGGGTCCTCTTTTTGGCTCAGTGGAATAATTCTCTGACTCAAGCTCTTTCTTTATTGAGTAACGGAATTAATTATAGGCAGTGCCTTTCTCCCCAGATGTTGGCTCCTTTTCCCACTAGGCTCGGTTCTACAGGCAAGGTCGCTACACACTATTCCAACCTTTAAACACACAGAAGGAATACACAGTGGGTTATTTTTGCCATTGTTCTTCTGTGCAGAGGGTAATCTTTGTATAGTTTTTTTGTAGTGAAATGCAGCCTCTCCTGAGGAAATTTGCTAGTCTTATCAATGCTGCTGGCTGTTCTAAAAATGCATGTATTATATTATGTAAGGAAAGTGCATTCATTCATAAATACATAACCATATTCATTTCTGATTCTGCCTTTATGGATTTCGAAACACTGGTGTTCTAAGTTTTTGGACTTCAGTTCCCAGCCAGAGATTCTGGAAGGTGAAATTCAAAACATCTGGAAAACCAGAGTTTGGGAATAACTGCATTATGTTTTTTGATAACTGTATTTATCTTTGCTTGAATCTGACTAGAAGAATTTGATTGGCAGAGGTTCTGATGACTGCTAACTAAACTCAAAGTTCAGCTGCTTGTGTGCTGTAACAGCATCCAAAATTTTGATATTGAAAACCTGGACACATGTGACCAAGAAATGGCAAAGTGTGGTCAAGATTGCAAAATGTTTTAATGGAGAGGAATAGGCAAGTGAAGAGAAGCTGTAGCAGTTGCATTTGCCTAAGCCTCCTAGCAGGCCAGGATTAACCCATTATTGCGCCCTAGGCCACACTTTGGAATTATGCCCCCAGCCAACCTCTACTCCCCCCCACACACACACACACACTCAGATCCACACTTGGCTGGCTTTCGCCATGGTGCCTCCGAAGCAGAAGAGAAAGGTGAGTAGGCACCATCCCGCCACCTCCAAGGTCCCCATTCCCACCAGCTGGAAAGCTCCGCTGTGCTCTGAAGGTCTCCTTGGGAGTCAGGAGGCTTGGAGAGAGCACAGCGAGTGCAAACTCGCTCCAAAGAGAGAGTGCGTGCGAGAGAAAGAGAGGGCGTGCACAAGAGAGAGAGGGCACGCGAGAGAGAACGAGAGTGAGAGAGCACGCGAGAGAGCGAGAAAAGGTATGCTTGCGAGAGAGGGCACAAGAGAAAGAGCGAGAGAGCGAGAGAGAGCACATGCAAGAGAGAGAGAGATGCCCACTTGGCGTGCACTCCCGGAGGGGATGGAGCAGAGACTTTGCCAGGAGAAAGAGCGAGGAGGGGCATGAGAAAGGGGGAAAGAGGTGCGGGGACCAGGTTTTTTTGGTCCGTGATCTCTGCTTTCCCTCGGCTTGTGCCCCTAGGCCATGGCCTCCTTGGCCTTATGGGTAATCCAGGCATGCTTCCTAGGAAAAGTAGGAATCTCTATTCCCATCTCTTCTCGCTTTTGCTGCATTACACAGAGTGCAAACTATTCTTGCATTTCAAGTGCAGTTTTCAGGAACTGAAGAAAACTATTAGTAAAGATGGAAAGAAGGAGATAACCATAAAATTATTTTGTTGCTACTTCATAACTGTAAATTTTGCTTCTGTTATGAAATATAATGTAAACATCTTATATGCAGGATATATTTTCATTCACTGGGCCAAATTTGGCATAAATACATGATACGCCCAAATCTGAATACTGGTGGGGTTGGGGGGATTGATTTTTTCATTTGGGAGTTGCAATTGCTGGGATTTATAGTTCACCTACAATCAAAGAGCATTCTGAACTCCACCAATAATGGAATTGAACCAAACTTGGCACACAGAAGTCCCGTGACCAACAGAAAATACTAAAAGGATATGGTGGACATTGACTTTAAGTTTTGGAGTTGTAGTTCACCTATATCCGAACAGCACTGTGAACTTAAACAATGTTGGATCTGTACCAAACTTGGCATGAATACTCAATATGCCCAAATGTGAACACCGGTGGAGTTTGAGGATAATAGACCTTGCCATTTTGGAGTTGTAGTTGTTGGGATGTATAGTTCACCTACAATCAAAGAGCCTTCTGAACCCCACCAATGATAGAATTGGGCCAAATTTCCCACTCATAACCCCCATGATCTATAGAAAATATTGTTTTCTGGCGATCTTTGGCAACCCCTCTTACACCCCCTCGTAGCTTTCCCAGGGGTCCTGCCCCCCAGGTTGAGAAATGCTAGACTAGATAGACCTTATGGCTCCTTTTAGTTCAAAAACACTATTATTCTAGGTTCTTCATCTCCGCTGTTTTGTACAGAGATTTTTTTTAAAGGTAAGCCATCTTGACGTAGTAGGTGATGATTTTATGTGAAAGTGGCCACTCCAGAAACTCAACATGGACCCAAATACTTATCTGAAAAATTCTGGATACATGGTTTCAAGAGGTTGACCAGACATGCAGGAGACAGAGCAAATCTGAAAAACCCTCTCCCTTCCCTTAAGTAGAAAGAGGAGGATACTATAGCTTATGTACATAAAACTGACATCCATCAGAAGCAGATGACCTGTGGGTGCCTTTCATCCCTAAAGTGTTGCGGAGAGAGGAAGTGAATCAATTAATTGTGTTTTGAGAGAATAAGCTCAGTATCGCAAATATATGATTCAGCAAATGTGCTCAATCCTGCTCATCTGCTCTCCTAAATAATGCAACCAAATGTGCTTTTTTAGAATACAAGTTGAAATGGCAGCAGCAGCAGGGTGTCTTTGGAGAGAGAGAAGCAGAGTCACCGTCGCGATAATTTGAATGCTCATTGAATTTCTAAAGAAATTCCTTCAAATATTTCAACCCCCTGTGTCCTCTTTTGTATGCATCTTTGTTACACAGTGGCTGGGAAATTGCAAACATTCTCTTCAGAAGAAAGGAAAAGCAAAGCATGGTGAGGACTGTCAAATACTGTGAGATTGCAGTGCCTATCATCTCTCACAAATAGCTGTGCTCAACTGGCTGTCATCTATAGGTGCTGCCCCTGGAGGGCCACAGAAATCCCCATTCATGTCCTGGATTGAAAGGGGACTGTTTTCTTGCTATTTCAGTCAGGTATCTGTTCTGTAAAACCTTTAGAAACAGTTTAACGTTAAATCTGCCAAGATGTCAAGCCCAGCACTAGTAATTTCCACCTGATCTGTCAACCCTAGTATGGTATACTCCCACTGTTAACTTATCAGCCTCCTGGTTGCAAGTGTGCTTTCTCTTCTCTCTCCCCCCTCCCTCCATTATCTTGCAGTTGTTTTGTTCTGTTCCTTTTCATACGATTGAGTTATTTAGGGAACTGCACCTAGGAGGGGTGGAGGTTGTAAGCAGCCTGCAAGGAATACAAACCACTGTTTTTAGAGCAGATTCTAAGCTTGCTATTGATTTAAAATAGTGAAGCAAGACCTGGATGGGAACTGTGTGTCAATCTCTGTCTCATATCTTCCAACATTTCATGGATCAAAACCAAGATACATGTGGCCAACGGAGACCCGAATGTGGTCAAGATGGCAAATGGTATTAATGAGGAAGAGCAAACATGTTAGGGAAGAATTCAGAAGTTTGGGTTTGCCTGAATCGACAAGATTACACCCCTTCCTCCCTTTGATTCTTTGCTGCTTTAGCTAAATGCAATGTACTTCTTCCTTCGTCCCAAGTTTACCACAAGTGAAATGAGCTGAGGACGAAGAGGAAAAGTGGGAGGAGAAGAGAGAAACTGGGACACTTTAAACATTATGGGATGACAGAGGATTAATCAGGACTTTTCCTGTTGCACTTAAATACAGAGATTGATGAGAAATTACTTGAGTTCATATTTTGCAGTAAGCATGTGTGCATGTATGTATGTGTGTGTTTATATGTGTCTTGCAATTCTCTGTTAACTTATAAAGGTAAAGATTTCCCCTGACATTAAGTCTAGTCGTGTCCCACTCTGCGGGGTGGTACTCATCTCCATTTCTAGGCTGAAGAATTGTCCATAGACACCTCCAAGTTCACATGGGCAGCATAACTGCATGGAGCACTAGCGATACCTATTGATCTCACTTTTGCATGTTATTAAACTACTAGATTGGCAGAAGCTGGGCTTAACAATGGGAACTCACCACACTCCCTGGATTCAAACCGCCAACCTTTCAGTCAGCAGCTCAATGGTTTAACCCGCTGTGCTACCAGGAGGCCTTGTGGTGATCCTATTAATTCCATAGAGTTTTCTTAGACAAGGAATATTCAGAGGTGATGGGACACTTCCTCAAAAATAGAATCTACAGCATCTGGTATTTGTTGGCAGTCTCCCATCTGAATACTAAATTGGGTGATCCTTGCTTCGTTTCTAAGATAATATGGCACCTTGTACCTTTAGGGTACTTGGGCATATTGAATTTCTAAAAAAATTAGGTCTGAAATTGATTTGTGAATTAAAATATGTGCATTTCTAAGATTATGAAGCTATTGCTGGGGAAAAAGAGGGGGATGAAATAATGTATATTTTTACAAATGCATGGGACGATTTACACATTTGGAAACTGCCCACATAAATGGTTTGCTAGTGGGGGAATTCACTGACCCAGACTAAAATAGAAATACTGTATATACTCGGAGTATAAGCCTAGTTTTTCAGACCTTTTTTAGGCTGAAAAAGTCCCCCTGGGCTTATACTCGAGTCAAGGTTATTTATTATTTCACTCTTTTATAAATAAATAATATAAATGTATTATTATTATTGCATTTATTATTTTACTCTATTTATTATTATTATTTTCCATTATTTTACTCTATTATTACTGTTTTTATTTCATTTCCATTATTTTACTCTATTATTACCTTTATTATTTTATTCTATTTATTTTTTATTGGAAGCACATTTACGTTGAAGCACATTTACATTGAAGAAGATCAGAATGGTTTAATCAGAGTTGAGCAGTCTTAACTTAAATTACAGTTTTCTGTAAATATTCAAAAATATTCAACCTATATTTAACCTAAAATTTAACCTCAATTTTATTTTATTGGTATCTATTTTTATTTTGAAATTGACCCATAGCTTCTGCATTTTCCACCCTCGGCTTATACTCGAGTCAAACAATTTTCTCAGTTTTTTTGTGGTAAAATTAGGTGCCTTGGCTTATATTCGGGTCAGCTTATACTCGAGTAGATACGGTAACTTGGCAAGGGAAATTGGATAATCTTAACAACTTGAGTTTGGTATCTAGATAATGTCCCTTTTTTTGCAACGTTATGGTTCATAACTGATCAAAAGAATACTCAGTAGCATGGTGATAACTGGCTGGAGAGCAACTGGCAATGAATATATTTAAGAAGAATTCCAATTACCAGGAAGAGGTGAAGGAGGAGAGCTGCACTCGCTTCTAATCTCTTATTGGTGCGGTCATTGCAAATGCTGTCCAAATTTAAATCTGGTCCTCATTTTTCCTGAACATAGCCCTTACATTGATGAATGCTACCCTTGGTTGTATCGTTTATAAGTCTTTCATCGTTAGATCTGGAAATGCTGTTGTGCTGTAAAGAGAAATGTCTAGCTGGAGGCTTTAATGCACTCCCTGCATGCCTTCTCCATCCTGCAGTGCTGTATGTAATTTAGACCATATAGGGACATGGATTATTTAATTCTAAAAGCATTTAGGATTATGGTTTGATTATGTGTGAAAAGTGCAATGTAATATGGAAACAGGAGGAAGTCTATGGTGCAATTTCTCATTTATCCCCCCCACCCACCCACCCCCACACGCAATAGGTGACACTGGAGAGGGAATCTTCAACACTGCATTCCAAATGTGAACAAAATCTAGAAAAGTGATTCTCAATATTTCTATTTCGGGAATTATCCATTCCATACTTTCAGAAACAAAATAAATGATGAGAGGGACTATAGTCAGTCTCCTTCCCCCTACCCATGGATTTTTAACCCATAGATTCAACCATCCAGGGCTAAAAAATATTTAAAAACAAAAATACTAAAAGCAAATCTTGATTTTGCTGTTTTACATAAAGGATGTCATTTTACTATGTCAATACTGTATATATAATGCGACTTGAGCACCCATGGATTTTGGTGGTTTACAGGAGGGAGCTCCCGGTTGCGCAGTGGGTTAAACCACTGAGCTACTAAACTTGTTGACCAAAAGGTTGCAGGTTCGAATTCAGGGAGCGGCATGAGCTTCCGCTATCAGCCCCAGCTTCTGCCAACCTAGCAATTCGAAAACATGCAAATCTGAGTAGATCAATAGGTACCACTCTGGCGGGAAGGTAATGGTGCTCTGTGCAGACATGCCGGCCACATGACCTTGGAGGTGTCTGTGGACAACACTGGCTCTTTGGCTTAGAAGTGGAGATGAGCACCAACCCCCAGAGTCGGACATGACTGGACTTAATGTCAGGGGGAAACCTTTACTTTTTACAGGAGGGAAACCTGAAATCAAACCTCAGTGGACACCAAGGGAGCATTTACATTGTAGAACAAATGCAGTTTTACACCACTTTAACTGACGTGACTGCGCAGCCCCCGGTGGCACAATGGGTTGTGCCAGCAGGACTGCTGACCAAAAACTTGGCAGTTCGAATGCAGGGATTGGGGTTTGTCCTGTCTGTCAGCTCCAGCTTCTCATGTGGGGATATGAGAGAAGCCTCCCACGGGATGGTAAAACATCAAAAAATCCGGGTGTGCCCTGGGCAACATCCTTTGCAATTGGCCAATTTTCTCACACTAGAAGTGGTTTCTCAAGTTGTTCCTGACACATACACACATAAACTGATGTGGCTTGCTATGGAATTGTTTCTCCCTGGTGCAACAGGGAACATTATCATGCATGCTATTGAATCAATAATTCAACCTTATTTGTAAAAAGAAATGGATTTCTACCTTGCGCCCTAACAGACTATCATTCAAAAGAGAGAAAAGAATGGGAGTCCTGAGCCATAAGCTCTTAAACAGTCAAGGTTTTCCCCTGACATTAAGTCCAGTCATGTCTACTCTGGGGGTTAGTGCTCATTTCCATTTCTAAGCCAACGAGCCGGCATTGTCCATAGACACCTCCAAGGTCATGTGGCCACATGATTGCATGGAGTGCTGTTACCTTCCCACTGGAGCAGTACCTTTTCATCTACTCACATTTGTAAGTTTTTGAACCGCTAGATTGGCAGAATAATAACAATAAACTTTATACCCCACCACCATCTCCCCAATGGAGCTAACAGCGGTAGCTCACCCTGCTCCTCGGACTCGAATTGGCGACCTTTCACACTGTGCTACCGGGGGATCCATAAGCTCTTACATTTGTGCAAAATATACTATGTAATTTTCACAGTGACAGCATGATCCTTTGCCTGCCCATCCCCGAAATAACAAGACCACACAAGTAAGCTTGGGTTCAAATTTTGGGCAAGTTTTATTTTTAATTGTTACCTATTTAATTTTTGCCTTAATCTAAACTAATAGGTGTCAAGAACCTGGTGAACAAAGCCGAGGAGGTATCCCAGCTGGCTATACCCCTTGACTAACTGTGGCAAAAACCTAGTTTCCCCGGTAACCAAAAACCGGACAACTGTTAAGGAAAATGGACAGAAGTCTATTCGAAAATGTCGATAATCCATGCCACAGTTACATCAAGGCTGGATTATTGCAACACTTTATACGTGGGTCTACCTCGGTCAATAACTCGCAAGATTCAGATTGTACAAAATGCTGTCGCCAGGCTCCTCACAAAAACACCAATGAGGTGTCACATAACGCCATCCTTACAGCATTTGCACTGGCTGCCGGTCGAGTACAGAATCCTTTATAAGGCCCTGACCCTGCCATTTCTGGGCCATCAAATCTTACCTCACTGATCATCTAACTTTCCGGTGAGTGTTTATGCAAATGACGCACCCCTCTAAAAGATGGGGGTCTTGTGTGAACACAAACTTTGTATTTTCCTATCTATTTTCCGCCACCAATGGGGGCAGGTGTCTACCTAGTCCCCATTCCCCACCAAATTCTCAACTATTAGCTTAATCCCCTGATGTAAATTAGATAAAAATAAGTCATTGCCCAAGTCGGAAAGATGGATGCCATCTGACCGGTACAAATGTGACTGCTCATGAGAAATATTATTGTTTGAAATGTATGAACTGTTGCCATGCGATAAAATAGATCGCATGGCACGGTTCATGCGCTTTCTAGCTCGTTCAAGTCGACGAACATCACCACTGCCAGCCCATTTAAGGCGCGGTATGATGGCCGACCAAACAATATGAACTTGTGGCCAATTCCGCCAAATGTCAAAAATGTCTTCTCTCGCTTGCTGGTAGAGCGCCCTACCTTTCAGAAGACCCAGGTCATTTCCACCGAGATGGATGACCAACACGTCAGGAGGTTACAAGCCCCTGACGGCAAACAGCAACGGGATCAAACCATCCCAACGAAGGCCCCTTTTTCCTCTCCACTCGACTGCGGCGATGGAGGCAAGGCCCAGATGCTGGCCTTAGGAAGTCTTCCGAGCATGACGTCCTGCCCAGTGTATGTAGCTATGACCACATACCATGACTCTCCTTCTATGCGCCAGCAGCAATGGATCTGAAACAACAACAACATGATCAAATCAATGGTGAACGAATATAACCCTTACAAGCCAATGCTTATAATGACTTCCACCTGCCTAAAGATTTAATTGTATCAGTCTCGTAGCTCAACTGAGTCGCAGTTGATGCAGCCCCAATGCGAAAGGATTGGGTTCCAAATTTGTGATGTGCCAGCCCAATAAGCTTTAAAGCTTTAGTAGTGACCGCCCAAAACTGATATTTTGTTAATGGTGTGCCATCCTGGTGACAAAACTAATACCTAGACTTGGATGGTCCAGCAGCCAGGTATTATGACATAGCAATTACAGGGCACATCTCATTGTCACTACATTTGGATAATTTTATGACACAGCCTTTGCCTTGTTGGTCAGTTTTAGATGTTCTAATCCGAATTTGCAAATTATCTTGTGTCAAATTTATGTCGGTTGAAAGCAGGGCATGCTATGAAATATCCGTTTTTGATTTTGCTACCAATTTGCTTATCCTAAGGGCCCCAAAGAATGTTGTTAGTGCCGTTGAATGGAATAAAGATCTTTCATACTCTGATGCGCAAACCCTTGGCCAAACATGTTTCAAACCCTTTTAAATGTCAGGAATTAAAGGTTCCCTTTCGTCTTTGGGCTGCCCATATTGGTTTGACCACCCTGCCATCAGTTTGTGCAAACGAAAATCGTTGGTAATGTCGGGAAGGCCTTGTGCCTTAAACCAATAGGCCAAGGCTGCCAATTTTACCCTGATTGTATGAGGGGCTAATTCCCTTCTTCTGGAGTAAATGCAGAATTGTGCCAAATGCTTATAAGGGACAGGAAAAACATTGGACAAACTGTAATATTGCCTGAACTCAGAAAACTCCTGAACACATTTTATGTATGATTTTCTGGAGCTGGATGCAAGAGCATGTGCCATACCCAAGGTCACTTCTTCGCTCCAACCAGCCAAAGATGGTCTAGCATGCGCTCCGGCCGGGCGTCTGCGCTGGGTGCTAACTGTCGAAACCGCTCCATCTGCATACGAGACAGAGCGTCGGCCAATGAGTTATCCAAACCAGCAATGTGAAATGCACGGAACATAATGTTGTAATTTCAACAGTGAAGTGTGAAATGACGAAGGGCGGCCATAACCCTTGGTGATTTGGATGTAAGAGTGTTAATAACTTGCACAGTGGCCATGTTGTCACACCAAAAGTGCACAGTTGAATTTGCAAAGCTATCAACCCATAGTGTAACAGCCACTATGATGGGGGGAAACTCTAAGAAAGTTAAATCCGACATTATGCCAAACGTAAGCCACTGTTGAGGCCAAACCTGGGCACACCAGTGTCCATTAAAATAGACACCAAAACCTATTGAACCAAAGGCATCGGATGCAACCTTTAGTGCATCCCGTAACATCAAATCTTGGCTCCAAAAGGAAACACCATTAAAGTTGGATAGGAATGCAAGCCAAACTTTGAGATCGGATTTTATGGAACGGGTCACCCAAATGTGATGATGGGGCAAGGTTATCCCGGAGATGGCATTGCACAATCTACATAAAAAGGCCCTTCCAGGTGCCACAACCTTGCAGGCGAAATTTAAATGGCCAATTAGTGTTTTAAATTCCCTCAAAGTGGCTTTTTTACGGGACATAAAGTATTGGACCCTATGCCTCAGGTCTGCCACCCTATTAGGGGGCAACTGGGAAAATTGATGAACTGTGTCAAGTCCAACCCCCAGGAAGGTTAGCACTTGATGTGGGCCTTCAGTCTTTTCTTTGGCTAGTGAGACGCCCATTTCAGTGGTGAGTTGTTGGAAGGACTGTAACAGGGAAAGGCAGTTTCCAGCCCCACACTTTTCTATGAACAAAAAGTCATTGAGATAGTGGACTACACCAGTCTGGCCAGATTTTTCTTGATAGCCCACTCTAGGAAGGTGCTGAAAGCCTCAAAGGCTGCGCACGACACAGAGCAGCCCATGGGCAAAGCCCAGTCCATATAATATGAACCCTGAAAGTGAAAACTCAAAAGCTCGAAATCTAGTAGATACACTGGGAGCAACCTAAATGCAGATTTAATATAGCATTTTGCAAGTTCAGCACCCATCCCATACCTCTTAACAATGCTAACTGCCCTATCAAATGATGTGTATTGAACAGAACATAATTCCTCGGGTATTGCGTCATTCACCGATCTGCCTCTGGGATAAGACAGGTGATGAATGAGGCGGTACTCTCCTTCAGCTTTTTTTGGTACTATACCTAAAGAAGAAACCCAAAACTGAGGCATGGGCGGTGACGGGAAAGAGCCTAAAACCCGGCCTTCCCGCACCTCCTTGTCAATTTTTTTTGTATTATTGCCTCCATCCCTGTAATTGATTTTAAGTTTGGCGACAACCTTGGTATACATGGGCCTTGTGCTGGGATATGAAACCTGTCGGTGAAACCCTCGAGTAGATACTGCGCAGCCGCCAATGTTTGAGCAAATCTAACTAAATTGGGCTGGGGCCCTTTGGGAAAAGGAGGCTGGGTTGTGCTTTTCCTAGGAGGCTGGCTGTCTCGGTTGTTGCCACGATTGGGCCTTTGTCTATTGCAGTGCTTTGCCGAGTGTGATTCCAGACAAATGGTGCAGGAATGTTGAAATCTGCAATTGGGTCTTGCGCATGCCCCCTGAGATGCAAACTCCCAGCACATTGGCCGTTGGTGCTGGAACTGGGATTGCGGGGCCGCTTGCTGAAAGGGCTGCCCCTTCTTACAGTTTTGGACTGTATGGCCGCTGTCGGCCTTCTGGCTATATGCTGCCTTGGTTGAGTTCATCACTTCCGACCAAAGTTGATTGTCAATAAGGTCCCAACGTTTGTTGTGACGACTCTGGAACGGAAGCGTTTAACATATTCAAGCCATGAATTCCCAGAAAAATCTATGTGGGCATTGTATATGATATTCTGATATAACACCAAGGACGTAGCCCTATATGGGTGCGCATCGACAATCAACACCATATAGATAATATAACAGACCAACCAATTTTCCCAATTCTGTTCGACCCTCCGCTTTTTAATCTTATCCTTGGCTTCCTCATCTAGCTCCTCTTTTTCCTTCTTATCAAGATCTCTATAATATAGAGAGAATATGTCCACATTTTCATTCCTAAGGATCCTATCCACGCCTTTTTTGCGTTAGATGAGAGGCCAGGTCTGAAACTAACAGCACTGGGGTTGTCTTTTCTGACCATTTATCAGTGTCCCAGTATGGATTGGCCTGTCCAGTTCTTGCTGCTTCTAAAGTTGGAAGCAGAGTGATCAGGGTTGGTGAAATGGGATTGCTAGCCTCACACCCTGATGTGCCAGCCTCCGCCTGCGTGTTCTGTATGGGTGTTGAATGGTGTATGTGGCCCTTGTCCCAAGGCCATGTAAGTGTGGTATTCTTACCTGTAGAGGTAGTGGCCGTCTCGGGCAGTGACGTCAGCTTGGCCTCCGTGGGCGGTGTCACCGAAACCGGAGCGCAAACTGGAGCCGGCTGGGCTATAATGGTTGGCTGGGTTGCAGGTTGAACACAGCCCGGCGGCTCGCCCTGCAGTTCCAGGTGTGGAATTGGCTGTGTGGGTAGAGCGTCCCCCTGTGGCGCCGAACGGGCAACAGCTTCTAAACAGGACATGCGAGACAAAAGAGATTTAATTATTAACTTTTTACTGGCATGCCGTGCCGGCCGGGGCTGACTTCCGATGCAGCTAAACCCCTCTCCCTCTCAAACTTATTCATTCGCACAATCAGCTCATCCAGATCTGCTGAGGTTGTGTCTTCATCATCGAAAGACGTTGCAACAGGAGGCAGGGGTCACTTCGCAGCCATCTTCTTGGTGGGGCCCTTCCCCTTAGGGCTGCCTATATTCTTTTTGGGTGGCTTCCTGTGAATAAAACAATGCCAAATGAACCGGTAAACAGCATCTAAATGTAGACCCTCACACCAGGAGAAATGGTTTGGGCTACTTGAGAATGGTGAGGGGCCTATGCGGAAACATATATACGGCGCCGCCATGCCGCTAGGAACCAGGGCAGTACTTGGGCCATGGCCCGGCAGGCGTCCACCACAGAAAAAGTCCAGGGGCAGCGCACAGCCAACGAGGGGTGTAGAACGCCCCCCACACCCGCAACCACCCCAACGGCGCACCGCCAACAAAAAAATAGGCCCGCATCCGCCGCACAACTTCTTGTGTGGATCGGGGAGCTGCTCTCCCATAAGCGGTGACCCCATCCTGGGAGCCGATGCTCCCGGCGAAGTAGGATGCCCAGGGGGGGAGTAAGGATAGCCCCCCCGGGCGACACGCAGCAGGCCCGCAGAAGGCAAAAAAAGGGGATGGAAAGGGAGTGTGGAGGTCACAGCCGCCAGCCCCGCCGGCTCCCCTTCCCCCTGCAACAAATGCTCCCTTAAGGAAGGGAGCCAACAGGCCTGGGCGGGGGGCAAAGGGGGGAGTGAAGCCCCCTCCCCCCAGGGCCCCCAATGCAGACCTCAGCTTCTTTAGGAGAGTTCCTTCTCCCTCTGAACCTTGTTTCCGAATGAAGATTTAGAGGGTGGGCCAGCCCAGCGCTGGCCATGCCCCCCCGCTCTGGATGGTTTCAAGGAACCATCCATTCTTTCTTCGTGGGGGGAGACAAACTGCTCTCTTCCCCCCACCCTGTTGGGGGGAGAAAGTCATTTGGAGGAACTGCCTTTAAACCAGGATACACAAGAAACATAGATACCAATTTCTTTGTGGGGGGATAGAAAATGTGAAGCCATATTAGGGTTCCCCTTCAGTGCATTTGCCACTAAGTCATGGCTATATATAGTTTTTTAAAAATCCGTGTTTTTCATAGGATCTTATAGTTTCCTCATAACCTGAAACAGGGCTCCAAGATTCTTCTTCTTGCCCTTTGGTGCTGTTATTTTTCCATTCTTCCTGCCAAAATTCTCCTTAAATTCTTTTAAAAACCAGCGGTGTCATCTAAATATGAGAAACATCTCTATGACAACAAGGCTGGAAATTATAATTTCCCTGACCTCTCATCTCTTTCTTTCTTCCTTTTTTTGCCCCATTTCAGCTTCCCCCCCACTCAGTTAAGTAAGTTAAGTTTACCCTTTTACTAATAAAAGCAAACAGAAATTAAATCTATAATTATCATTACTAATTCCACTTAATTAGTCACAAGCCACCAGCCAAATTGGCTTTCTCATAATTATCAGATAAGCAGTAAGCACATCACATAGATTATAATTAACACTACTTAATTAAGACCTAATATACACACACCCCTTTCCTTCAAAATGTGCTTAATTGGGTTCACAACACCAGCAGCTGAAAAGCCCCTTTCTTCCATCACCTCTTCTGAAGTTCTTTAAATTCTTCCTCCTTACTCCCTGTTTCTCAGTTTGCTGTGCCGTGAGGAATGGGAGAGTGGTGTATTAACATCTGCTTAAAGTGCTACTGTGCAGGTGTTAAATAACACTTACTGGCACTCTATATCGGAGGTGAGAAAGTCAAATAATGCATCTGGTTAGTATATTAGGACCATTGAAGCATCAGGGTTACAATGGTTTCACCTTGGTTTCCAGAACTAACCGTGGATACCAAACCCCGTGGATGTTGAAGTCCCATAATAATAACACCGGGAATGTGGCGCATTTGGCTGGGTGTCAGCTGCATATGATCTCTACTGACCAGAAGGTCATGAGTTCGAGGCCTGCCTGGATCGGGGTGAGCGCTCGACCGTTTGTGTAACTCGTTGTCGACCTTTGCAACCCGAAAGACAGTTGCATCTGTCAAGTAGGAAACTTAGGTACCACCTGAGTGGGGAGGTAAAATTTAACTGATTTACAAGGCCATAAATATCCAGGAAGTGTGTAAAAGGAGTGAAGGAGTGCAACAGCTCCCCCTGGTGGCCAGAAAAGCTGGAATGTTAAATTGCCTCCGTGTCTGTCTTATATGTTGTACGTCAAATGGCATTGAGGGAAATGGCTCATTGGAGGGAAGGATATTGGAGGCAAAGACGAAGTACTTTGGCCACATAATGAGAAGACAATGATGCTGGGGAAAATGGAAGGAAACAGGAAGAGGAGTCAACCAAGGGCAAGGTGGATAGATGGTATCCTTGAAGGAGCTGGGGGTGGTGACAGAAACAACTGAATGAATAAGCAACAACATAGATAAATTAGAGTGGGTTCAGAGAAGGGCAATGAGGATGTTAAGATGCATAGAGAACAAAACATATGGGGAAAAGTTGAAGCAGCTAAGCATGCTCAACTTGGTAAGGAGAAGACTGTGTGGGTGATGTGATTGGATTCTAAATACCTCAACCAACTGCCACAAGAAGAGGGTGCAAACATGTTCTCTGGTGCCCCAGATCATATAACTATTAACTAGGTCTAATGGGACCTGTCTCTTTAAGGTACAGGTTGCATTAGAACTAGTTCAAATGAACATTAGAAGAAACTTCTTGATAGTGAAAGCAATATTTATTTATTTATTTGTTTGTTTGTTTCAAATATTTGTAGCTTGCCCTTGTCAAGCCCCAGAGGGGGACTCAGGGCAGCTTACAGCCGGCAACGATTTGATGCCCCCACATACAGCATAAATAAACACAATAATTACATACAGGTAAAAACATTAAATCAATTCGAATTAAAATCTGTTAAAATATTACTGACTGGTTGACCTTATCTAAACCAAATTCTGTGATCAGTGACTCAATCAGAAGCTTGTCCATAGTCTGTTTTCCATAGCGTTGACGTCATTGTCAGCATGCTACCCGAAAGCCTGGTCCCACAACCATGTTTTCAACTTCTTTCTGAAGGAAAGGAGGGATGTAGATGGCCTAATTTTGCTGGGTTCCATAGATGGAGGGCTACCACCGAGAAGGCCCTGTCCCTTGTCCCCACCAAGCACGTTTGCAACAGAGACAGGGTCGAGAGCAGGGCCTCCCCAGAAGACCTTGAACTCTGAAATGGGACGCAGAGAGAAATACATTTGAACAAGTATGCTGGGCCGGAACCGTATAGGGCTTTACAGGTCAAGACCAGCACTTTGAATTGTGCTCGGAAATGGACCCAGTTGTTAAAGAGGGCGTGGAGTGTCCAACTGTAGACATCTTCACAAACTGGCTGCTGAGTATGCTTTAGCAGGAGATCCTGCATTGACCATAGAGTTGGACATGATGGCCCATGGATCCCCTTCAACTCTATGTTTCTGTATTTCTACTAAAGATTATTTTTGAAATTGTGGTCAAATTATAGCAAACAGTCATCTGATGTTTCTCATCTGTCTTCTTCTTCCCCCTGTGCCCCAACTACCTTGGCTTCTAGTTTTCTCTTTCTTTCTCTCATTGCCTTTTGTTGTTTTGGTTTTTTAAAAATAAAATAGTCACAAAGCATCTATGCTAAAAGCTCCCCTTCTACAAAATATAATAAAATTTGATAGTTGTCTGAATTACTGATTATGTAAATTGGGCTCCAGACAGCCACACCAAACCAGCTTAGCAATTAAGAGCTTGCTTGAGCCCCGACAGCTTCGATAGCATGCCTTTTTCATACTTTGCAGAACGGAAACTGCAGAAAATGCCTCCCAGCCTAGCATTGTGTCAGGTGGGCATTCCCTCCCCTGTTTCTTTCACTTATCTTTCCCTCCCACCTTCTCTTTCCTTCAGAACACCTTGGTTGGCGAAAATCCATCCCGGGGAATGAAACTAACTTCTCCGAGATGCTGCTCTGCCCTCTCTATTTATGATTATTGTTGTTGCTATTGCTCAAGCTGTGACCTCCCCCTCCCACGTACCCACACAGTCTCTGCAATAATGGAAAGCCTTGAATAAATTATATTTCCAAAGGTTAAGGTCAGGTTTTCACACTGAGCCCTGGAAATTGATGTCTCTTTTATTTCCTTAACCAAATGGGGATGGGGAACTGGCACACTGACTCACCTATGAGGAAGGGGCTGGACAGGATTTGGCCTGATGGAAAGCACCTGCTCCTATCTCTTCCCATCCCCTGCTGTGTGGTGAAGATAGCTCCATCTCCCACTGGTGATTAGTGACATTAGTAGCCCTTCTGACAGTTGGAGTTGCTGTAGAAGAGGATTTGCACACCGTTTGCTACTGGAGGAGAGAATGAGCGAGGGACGTCTGCAGGGAAGGAGGAACAGCAGAGAGGGAGATAACATAATGTTTCTCCTACAGGCACAACATGCAAAACCATGGATGCTGAATGAATCTACTGGTGAATTCTATCAATCATTTGGCGTTCACTCCTCTTGTTTGCTTCCCCCACCTTTTATTCTTGATTATCTGTTTATATCTTTGATATGTCTTCCAGGAATGGCTGCTCCTATCTAACGGCATTAGAGAAATTCTTAAGGTGCCAGTGTCTGTTTTGTTCAGATGGTGTGCTGTACATAGCAAGGCAAATGGAAAGGGTGTGTGTATGTACATTTCTGTATTGAAACCAAGAACATATGTAGTGTGCCTAAATACTTTCTAAGTGTAAAAATAACCTGATTTTTTCTCATTAGATCAGCATTTTTCAACCTGGGAGTCTGAACCCCTGGGGGAATCATGAATGGGTTTCAGAGGGGTCACCATAGACCATCATAGAACTCCCATGGCGGGAGTTCGTGGTCGGGCGCTCAGTTGGTTTGACACATTTCTTCGAGGCCAGTCTCAATGTGTAGAGTACCTAGTTCGAACCTCTGACAGATCCGTCCTCTCATGTGGGGTGCCTCAGGGAGCAATTCTCTCTCCCCTCCTGTACACCTCCTCTTCAATGTCTACGTGAGACGTCTTGCCAGCCTCATGCAGAGCTTTGGTCTGGAGTGCCACCAATATGCAGATAATACCCTGCTGCTTTTATGGCTGGAGCCTGGAGTCTCCTCAATACCAGACATTTTCACCTTATGTCTTGAGGCTGTATCGAGATGGCTGCGTGCCAGTGGGTTGAAGGTGAATCCCACTAAGACTGAGATTTTGTGGCCTGGCCACCCGCCTGGAGTTTTGCCCTCCCTGCCCAATTTCCATCGTGCCCCCCTTCATCCATCTTCCACTGTTAAGAGCTTGGGTGTCATCCTGGATTCACAGTTGACTATGGAGACCCAGATCGCTAATGTTCTTTTTCCACCTCCGGCAGGTGAGACAGCTTACCTTTCAGAGGAAGCCTTGGCTACAATCATCCATGCAACGGTTACATCTAGACTGGATTATTGTAACGGCTTGTATGTTGGCTTTCCCCTGTGGACTACTTGGAGGATTCGCATTTTTTCAGAATGCGGCTGCCAGGCTACTTGCAAAAACACCTTTGAGATGCCACATAACTCCAACTCTGTTACAGTAGTACTGGCTTCCAACGGAATTCCAGGCCCTGTTTAAGTTGTTGGTTCTGAGCTTTAAGGTGCTTTAAGGTGCTTTATGGTCAGGGCCCAGCATATCTCAGAGACCGCCTCTCCCCTCTTTGCTGCCAGTGGTCGCCATGACTCCTCCAACTAAACTTACTGTATATTCCAGGCCCCAGGGAAGTACATCTCGAGAGCACAAGATGTAGGGCCTTCTCCATCTCTGCCCCTGTCTTGTGGAACTCCTTGCCTCCCCACTTGAGGGCCATGCGTGACTTGTAACCCTTTGCTCAGGCACTCAAGACCTGGCTTTTTAGCAGAGCTTTTAATGTTTAATGCAGTCTATTTGGTATTGTGTAATGTTTTTATGCAATTGTTTAATGTAAATCGCCTGGAGCATTTTAATGGAGGGCAATTAACAAGTGAGAAACATGATGATGATGATGATATATTTATGAAGTTCTTATGAACCCCTTTGGCAGAGAAGGCTGAAAATCTCTCCACCTGTACTTCTCTTTTTGGAAACAGATGGAGAATCCTCCCACCAAAAGCTCTCCTGCTGCTGTGATTGACCAGCCTCACAGTTGGCCTCTCATTCAAGGGGAGGGCTGTTTCTGAGACTCCAAATGGGGAGGGAAGAGTATGTGTTCTTGGCACATGGCAGCACACACACTCTTTCCATGGAAAGAAGGCAACAAGTTCTGGTTCTTGGTCTAGAGGAGGCACTCGGCTGCAGGCACTGACAGACTCACTCGCTTCCTGGTCCTGCATGCAACACACATACTCTCCTTGGAAAGAGTGTGTGTGTGGTATTCAGGCCCAGGAAGCGAGTGTGTCTGTCAGTGCCTGCAGCCGAGTGCCTCCTCTAGAGCAAGAGGTGCTTGGCTGCAAGCACTGGCATGCACACACACTTCCTGGGCCTGCATGCTACACACATGCACGCACGGACACACACACACACACACACACATGATATATGACAAATCTTTATCATAGGTTCCATATCCTTGCCATCTCTATCCTGGCTGCAATCAGCAGGGTAGATATAAGATCTTTAGACAAAATGTTTGCATTTGCTTTATCATAAGTTCTTGAGATCAGTGAAGAACTCTGAAAGCACTTGTTTTGAGTAATTACTTTTGTTAAATCAAAAACCTCCAATCACTTGTTTCTGGTAAATCTCATTTAACAATATAATTGGATTTGTTCTTATTCTCTTTCAAAAGTAGAATTGAAGATTTTTTTCTCCCAACAGTCAACCCCCCCACACACACACACACAAACAAAACTGGGATTCTATCAAGTAGACATTTCGAAGCTTCCTTCAGTTCCACAGTCCCTAGGGTCATTTATTTGAGAGCTGAATGGAATGTAAAGCAAATGTAATTGCTTGCTTTTAATCCATGTTCTTAGTAAGGGATGGCATTGTCCAGACCTGAACTGAAACTGACTGTAACTGAATTAAACACTTCAGGGAAATGCAGATCCTTTCAATTCTATTTTTAATAATTTTGTGCATGAAACAAAGTTTGTGCACATTGAACCACATGGAAAAAAATGTGTCATTATCTTAGCCACCCATGTGGACAATTTTGAAATTTCAAATAAGGGATATTCAACCTGCCTTTTGCTTTGCATTTTCAACCAAGTATCCATTTTTATCTTTTAAACACAAGGAACTCTGTGACTTATAGTTGTTGATATGATAAGGCATGTCAGTGAGAAAGAGAGAGAAGCCAAGATTAACTTTCCAAGTAGTCTCTCTAGTCTAGAGAAGAGCCTCAGATTAGCACTTTGGACTCATTTCATATTACAGAATTATAGCACTGTGGTTCCACTTCAACTGTTATAGTTCCATCCTATGGAATACTGAAGATTCTCAGTTTAGATTTCTCAACCAGAGGAACATTTGGAATTCTCATTCCAATGACCCACCAAATGATAGAACCAGAATTCATGAGCTGGAACCATTTTAAAGTAGAATAATTCTAACAATGTTTCTGACTGGGTCCAGTAATTCTCTCTAGAGACTGGGTCCAGTAACTCTCTAAAGATCTGGATAACAGATACAAGGAAATAATAAACAACCCAATACTCTATAGTCATGAGTATTGAAGCTTGGGTTGGTTTTCTCTGGACTTCTTGGTTCTGTGGGCCTCTAGATCCCTTTTCAGTGTGACAGTCCTCACCTACAACTCAGGCTAATGTAGTGTCACTTTTGCCAACATTGGCAATACACAGAAAATTGCCACTTTGCATTTGACATCAACCTACAGTTCCTGATACAATTGATATAAGGCAAGTGACATCAACTCAGGTTTCACTGTGTTCTGATTGTGATCTCATCTGTAAAGACAGCAAATTATTTGTAGAGTGCAAAACCTACCCATTAACGGTTGTCTCCTATTTTGACCTTGATGAGTCATACTTTGGATGGGTTCAAAACATTCCACAGGGCTCTCTCTTGGCCATGACATGCAGAGAGAGAGAGAGAGAGAGAGACTAAATGTGTCAAGCAGCAATTTGTGCACTGGCTTGTCCCCGAGGCCCTCCGCCTTGTATTGCATTCACTGTTTATATCGGATGTTCAAAACACAGAATGAATATGCAATGTTTTTAAGCTTGACTAGCCAGCAGGAAAATCCAGTCTGAGCTAAAGCTTTTAAAGCTTTGCCCTACATTGGTTGGTTCAGTACAAGTGGCAGCTACTGACATGGCTGCTGGTCCCTGCCAACAAACATTACCATAAGTAGTACCAGCAGAAGAACTGGCTTGCACTAGCATACAGGGGAACATCTTGTCTCGTGTTCCTCGTTTTCTCTAATAGACATTGGTTTGCTGCCACTGGAAGTTCACAGAGAATGATAACAGATCCTCTCTTTATTTTTGTGGAATGTTTTAAGATCAATAAACAAGCTTAGAAGAATGCTCACATTATATTATTCTTTCAAAGCCTTCAAGACCCTCCTATGTGAGATTATGCTATAGCTCTTTTGCTAACAGCCTACTAATAACATCGTGGACCATCATCAACCTGACAGACAGACAACTCTCTGAAGACCAAGTATCCATACTAATGAAAGGAGGAAATTTTGCTGTGAATGCCACCAGGATCCCAGTAGAAAAGATCATTGCAATGTCGAATCAGCCATTTACTGCCTCCCTGAGGAAGAAGCGGAAGAAGTAAGAGGGGAAACAGCAAGGATCCTTAAAAGGGAAAACTTCCCCCCAGCAACATAACAAGGAAGGAAAGAGAAGCCATCAGAGACGTCAACTCAGATCCAGATAGCATTCTCCCAGCAGACAAGGGGATTGCCACAGTAATCATGGAAACAGACCAATACAAAGAAGAGATCAGGAAACTCCTGGATCCCACTATATGCAGAAAACTTAAACAAGACCCAACTTCAAAAATAAACAGAAAAACCAACACTCTGATCAAGAACTCCTCAATCAACTTTGACATACGCCAACAACTATGCAAATCGGAAGCCCTACCACCTAGGCTTGATGGACACCCAAAAATCCATAAGGACTCCACTCCACTCAGATCCATCGTGAGTGCCATTGGATCCCCCACATACAACTTAGCAAAAATTTTGGCTGCACAGTTGCAAACCCATATTGGGCTCACTACGCACTACATCAAGCACTCAGCTCACTTCATAGAAAAAAATCAGCAACCTAATGACAAACTGATCAGCTTCGATGTGGTGTCTCTATTTACCATGGTCCCAGTAGCAGACACCATTGCACTAATCAACCAGAAGTTCCCAGGAGACATCACAGCTCTGTTTCACCATTACCTAACCACTAGCTACTTTCAGTGGGACAATGAATTCTGTGAACATAAAGACGAAGTAGCTATGTGGAACCCTCTCAGCCCAGTCATAGCAAATTTCTACATGGAACACTTTGAAAAACAAGCCCTGGAAACAGCAACAAGAAAGCCCACCATATAGTTCAGATATGACACTTTCACCATTTGGAGCCATGGTGAAGAAGAACTAAACATCTTCCTGGACCATCTTAACAGTATCCACCCAAACATCCAATTCACCATGGAAATAGAAAATGATGGAAAACTGCCTTTTCTAGATGTCCTAGTAATTCGCAAACCAGATCAACAATTGGGTCACACAGTTTACAGAAAACCTACACACACAGATAGATACCTACATAAAAACTCCAACCATCACCCAAGTTTAAAAAGAAGCACAATTAAAGCCCTGGCAGACTGTGCAAAAATAATCTGTGAATCCCACCTCCTCCAAGATGAACTGAACCACCTAAACTGGGCTTTTCAGTCCAATGGATACTCCACCTCAGATATCAGAAGATCTGCAAGACCGATAACAAGTCATGAGAGTAAAGACAAAGATCCACCCAGAGGAAAAGTGTTCTTGCCATACATCAAGGGAACCACTGACTGCATAGGGAAGCTGATGAGGGAACACAACATACAAACCATCTACAGACCCACTAAGAAAATCCAACAAATGCTACATTCAGCAAAGGACAAGAGGGATCCTCTCACTTCTGCAGGAGTCTACCGTATACCAGGGCTGTCCAACTGGCGGCCCCGGGGCCGGATCCGGCCCCATAGCCTGTTGGACACGGCCCCACCTATGCCCTCAGCCGCCATTTTTAAATTTGGAAAAAAATTCGAATTTTTTTTAAAAATGGCGGCCGGGGGCCGGGGGGGGGAGGGGAGGCAGGGCAGGGAGGAGGAAGAGAGCTAGCTCCTCCTCCTTTTCAGCGCCCCCCCTCCCTACCTAGGGGTGGGAGCCGCCGAAAAAGGGCAGAAGGCGGCGCCAACAGCAGCGCGTCACAGGCCTGGCATGACGCGCTGCCCCTTGGCGCCGCCTTCTGCCCTTTTTCGGCGGCTCCCCCGCCCTAGGTAGGGAGGGGGGCGCCGAAAAGGAGGAGTAGGCGGCGCCAAGAGCAGCGCGTCATGCCAGGCCTGGCGGGACGCGCTGCTCTTGCCGCCTTACTCCTCCTTTTTTCGCGCCCCCCTCCGCCCTAGGAAGGGGAGGGGGCGCCGAAAAGGAGGAGTAGGCGGTGCCAAGGGGCAGCGCGTCACGCCAGGGCTGTGACGCTGCTCTTGGCGCCGCCTTCTGCCCTTTTCGGCCGTTTTAGGAGGGGGCGGGGCCTGGGTTGGGGGCGGGGCCTGGGGGCGGGGCCGAGCGGCCCCCTAGGTCATCAGTGACCTTTTATCCGGCCCTGGACCCCGTAGAAGTTGGACAGCACTGCCGTATACCATGCAGCTGTGGACAGGTCTACATAGGAATCACCAAATGCAGTGCCCAAACACGAATCAAGGAACATGGATGGCATTGCAGACTACTTCAACCAGAGAAGTCAGCCATAGCAGAGCACTTGATGAACCAACCTGAACACAGCATATTATTTGAGAACTGGTTTAGCTGACATTGCACCACCTGACATCTGCCGGGAAGTAGAAACCAATAGTGACAGGACCAAGGCAGTAACATCTCCGGCCCATCTCCTGTTTGGGTATCAGGCAGTACGCCAATGACTTAAATCAAGAAATATTTTTTAAAGATCTACAGAGATACTCGCTGTAGATCTTAAAAAAACACCCCAGCAAGCGAGAGTCCAAAAGTGGCAGGCTAAAAGCTAGAACCTCAATCAATGGCTGATACCAAATGAGAGACTTCCTTCTAGGCACACACAAAACTGGGTGACTTGGAAGGCGCTGAACAGACTGTACTCTGGCACTACAAGATGCAGAGCCAACCTTAAGAAATGGGGCTACAAGGCGGAATCCACAACATGCGAGTGTGGATAAGAGAAAATCACAGACCACCTACTACAATGCAACCTGAGCCCTGCTACATGCACTATGGAGGACCTTCTTATGGCAACACCAGCTACTGCTCAAAGGACATTTAATAGAATACAAAGTCTGCAAACTTTGTGATTTGTTTGTTTGTTTGTTTTTAATGCAATACAACGGTAGCCCATTGACCTCCCTCTGGTATTTAGAATAGTGGACAACTGTATGTGTAAATAAGACCACAACTTTACTAAAAATAAAATCTGCAAAAGGGAGCCATTCAGACACTCTATTGATGAGGACTTAGTCAGATTAGGACTCTCTTGGGACAAAGGCTTTCTGTCTCAGCACCTAGACTGTTAATCTTTCATGTTCTCTATGAAGGTGTACAGAAGGTCTCAAGTGTCTTTGATCTCTTGGCGCTGGTTAGGATTCCCAGCAACCACTGTTGCTTGAAATAAGGGATCTTCTCCTTGAAGATTATCTCAAGCTAAGTGGTTGGTGCCTTGCAAAGCTATCAGTCTGAGTGCCTGTATGCCACCAGTTGATAGATAGATAGATATTTATTTACGGTCAAGGACCAACGTCCGCCACCAGTTGTAAACATAGTGCAACACAAACTACCAGCAGCAGGTATAGCAATGAGTAGGCAAATAATTTGTGTCTGTGGCAACAAACCAATGCCCTCCTTGCAGAAGGAAGGGCAAAGTACTTCCAACCAAGTAGTGAGAGATAAGTAGTATGGTAGAGCATATGCATTGCTTACAAAGGCTCCTAGGTTCAATCTATACACATTCAGATAGGATATGGAAATACATCTGCCAGAAATCCTGGGGAGTCAAACTCAACCATTTCACTACAGAGCTTGTTAGCTGAATGGTCTTTTAGGCATAAGGCAGTGTCCTATATTTAGAAAAAAAACATAGCAAGGAGGTGAGATGTTGCATGAAGTATGTTACTCTCTGAAGACTCATAATACAACAGCAGCTGACAACTCGGGTTTGGCACGTGCTGCGGTGTCAAGGGAGGATTTGAGGATTAGGGATGTGTAATTGTATGTAGTGCATTACAAAACAAAGTAAGTAGCAAGAAGGATTCAGTCACATTAAGAATTCAAAGCAAGTACTGAGCTTTTGCTTTAATGTGGAAAGAGAGAACAAAATATGGAAATCAGCTGGAAAGGAAAGAGGCTGAGGATGTCTCCATATCCTTTGCTTTGTGTATCCTTGTTCTATGTACATTATTTGCATATGTGGCCAAAAGGGATAGCCTTCTTTACTAATTCCCCACTAACTGCCTGAAGAGAAAATACCCCAGTTCTCATTTTGTTGTGATTAACATTTGTAAACCAGAGCTCTTCAAATAAGAGATTTTTTTAAAAAAAAATGTTTTTCTTGTAAATGCACTGAATTTGGGTCTGTGAATTTTTCAGTGCAGTTCTCATCTCAAAACTGCCTGAAAAAATTGAATACTCTAGGGAAATTTGCATGCAAGAAATGTGTCCATTAGAGAAGCACATGCAGAAACTACAAAAGAACAATTACATTCCAAAAACAAATGCAAGTTTGTCTGCATTTAAATTGCAAATTGATGGAGAAATTGAATAGAATGGATTTATGATAGAATGCATATAACAGTGATCCAGAGAAGAAAAAGACTATTCTTTTATTACTAACATAAGAGGTGACATTTTGAGGTGTTGCTAGCTCTAAGATGGCTGACCCCTGTTTTTTAAAAAACAAACATGTTTTCAGTCTTACTAAAAAGGTAAAGGTTTCCCCTGATATTAAGTCTAGTCGTGCCCAACTCTGGGGGGTGGTGCTCATGTCCATTTCTAAGCCGAAGAGCCGGCGTTGTCCGTAGACCCCTCCAAGGTCATGTGGCCAGTATGACTGCATGAAGCACTATTACCTTTTTACAGAAGGGGGGCCTATTGATCTCCTCACATTTGCATGTTGTTGAACTGCTAGGTTGGCAGAAGCTGAGGCTAACAGCAGTAGCTCACTCCACTCCCTGGATTTGAATTGCCTACCCTTTGGTCAGCAAGTTCAGCACCTCAGCAGTTTAAGCTGCTGCACCACCAGTCTTACTACCAATGATAAACTGTCTCTTTCAGCTATGGCCATGCAGACTAATTGAAACAATGAGTTTTAATAATGGCCAAAATATTTCAGGGAGTTACAAATGCATTAAATCCCATCCCAAACCACATTGAGATTGTTTGGGCAAGGGGGATGATGGTGAGACTATCAGGCAATTTTTACCAACCAGCAGAGGAACAGATCCCTGTCAATGGAAAGGGCTGCAGCCTGGTAAATGGAGATTAGGGGAACATTCACAGTCGTTATTTAGCTCTTCAACTAGGGGCTAAGGATAATGGATATGAAACAGTCATGAGACTGTTGGTTACACATTCACAACTGCTCAACAGAACTCTGACTGCTTCTCTAGGTCTCTAGGTCAACCCCAGTAATGACACATTCCATTAAAGGTCTTGAATCACAGAGCTAGAAAGACCCTAAAAGCCTAGAAGGCAAAATCAGCCAAAATAGCCAATGAGCAATGATACGGTTTTCTATAAGGCAAAAGCAAATTCTCTTAATGCAGAAAATGGTAATCTTATGTGTTTATTAGGTTTTTAAGGGATGAAAAAGAAACCTTATCAAGGCATTGTTGCTATGTGGAATGAAGAGAACTGGTGATGTATATATATAAAAATATTGTGGCTCCACAGCAGACCAATTTAAATTCAGCTATAATTTGGTCTTAGCTTTCATTAGTGTGTAGACTTTAATGTCAACTGTTTTATCATTATTTGGTGAACTGTAAGGAGTCTACTGAGCATCGCAGTCACTTAGCCTTAGTGTGGAGTAAAAATTAAATATGTTTATGTATAATACAGTTTCAATTGCTCATCTCTCTCTTTTTAACTTTTATGGCTGTGCTGGAGACATATTTCAGCCATAGCATTTGCTTCTTAATAATGAGTGTGTGTGCGTGTTGGGAAGCGGGGAGAGGAGAGAGATTTGTAGTAGAAGGAATCACCGACTCCTTCCAGGAATGGTCTGCATGAATCTGGCCCATCAGTTGGATCAGCATGGTATATCTTATTCTATATGTAAATGGCACAAACGATTCATAGATTGTTTAGGCTGCTGCTGTTGTTTCAATGCCATACAGCTAAGCCAACAGAAATAAAAATAAGACATGCACCTAGAGTGGCTAGAGTCCAAATGTTTCCCTCTTGTTTCGCTCACAAAACATGACGCTTTGGAGTGAAACCCCTTTAGGGGTAGAATAACCATCTGGCTCCTCATTTAGAAAGGCAAAAATGTCTTGCCGGTTCTGTATTTATAAAGAGATGATTTGTGTTTAAAGCAAATATTATTCTTGCTCACCAGCCTGGGCACAGTCAGAGGGAGAGAGAGAAGCAGTTGGAACAAAACTGCTTATGCATTTAAATGGCAATTAATGTTCTGATTCCTTAGAAAGGTAATTGGAGACTGAAAAGTTTTGGAGGTAGAGCATCCAGTTGCTAAAGTGCTGATGCTTGGTTTACATGTAGCCCTGTGGTGCCAAATGGAGACATGGGGGCAGCAATTTTTTACTTGCATAGCTTTGCATAAAAATTTCTCTCTTCATAGCTAATCCACACAATTAGTGTTTCTTGAACCTGAGAATCATTATAGCACAGAGCAAAGAGTTTAGAACCTAAAGGGGGTTTAGGGTGAGTGAGAAGAACCATATACACTTGGGTATAAGTCGGCCTCGTGACCAAAATTACGGATTTTACTGTGACCCAAAGGTAAGTCAATAATTATGTAGGGGGGCAGTGCACCAATGATGCCTCAAGGGGCCAGCTGCCCCTGACTAATACCACTATTTTTCTGCACTGGAAGTCAAAAAAGCCAAAAGCAGTGCAGCAGTGGAGAGAGTAGAAGGGGTGTGTGCTTCATTTCCGTCCTTCTGGGATAGACTCAGCTCTTTCTTTTTACCATTATACTTAGAGAAAATTAATACTTATATTGACCTATGGATAAGTCATCTCAGGTTTTTGAAGTCAATATTTTGACTTAAAGTTTTAAAAATAAACATGAGTATATACCAGTGGTTCCCAACCTGTGGACCGCAGCCCACTGGTGGGCCACAAGACCTAAACTAAGATCTGTGGCTCTAGATTATTAAATATGGTTTTCTGTGGGAGAGCACATGACGACTACTGGATGGCATATGTTCTATATCAGAAACTAGATCTGATGTGGTCTATCCAATGCAATTTTCTGAATCAGCACCCCAAATGACCAAGCCGAATCTAAAGTTGACTAAATACTGATTTGTAAACCTTTTGGTAATAATGTGGGAGAGTGGTCCCTGGTTAATCAGTCCCTGGTCAAGTGGTCCCTGAAAAAAAAGGTTGGGAACTACTGGTATATACAGTAGATCAAGTACTTCTTTAAGGGTGAAAGCATTTGAAGTCATCTTGAGCATACCTCAAATGGTTTGTTGGATCACTGTAGATACATTCTACCTTTCAGTGACCATAGTTAGCTGAGGAAGCTCATATTAGAGTGTTATAGTCACTCTAACAAAGTACTTATCATTATGACAGTGGATAGGCCATATAGATTCACAAAAGAATCTGTCTTAGAATCACAGACTCACACAGTTTAGAATTGAAAAATATTTATCCGCCACCTGTTGTGTCGTATCTGTACACTAGTTTTTTAATCCATTATGTGATATTGTGTTTTAATCTGCCATTGTTTTTAATTATTACTGTGTTTTTACTGTGTTTGTACGGTGCTTGTGAGCCGCCCCGAGCCCCCCCCCCCGGGAGTGGTGGCATAGAAGCCTAAGTAATAAATAAATAAATAAATCTCCCTGCCCTCCAGGAATGCACAGCAAAACTGCTCATGAAAGATGCCCATCAAACTGGTGTTTAAAGGCTTTCAAAGGAATCCAAAACAACAACGGTGAATATACAATAATATCAAACTAGGCAATATATATTATGGCTGTGGAGGATGAAAGACCATACATACAATTTGTAGATATGAAAAACATGTTTTATCCAATATCCAATCGTGTTCTGTTTGAGAAAAATCCGGTATATAATCCAAAAGTATACAGTTCACAGGTATAGCGATCTAGTCCCATAGAAGTCAGCAATAGTCCGTGAGAATGAATCCACAATGTTCCGGTTCAAAATATGGGTACTCCGGTCGGATGGGGTTTGGGTATCTCAAACGGGAAGGTACAATGCAACACACACAAACACATAGACCTGGTAGAGGAGCTATATACTCCAGTCAGGAAATTCCCAGGACACAGAAGAGAGAGCCGCGTGGGCGTCTCTGATGACTAGAGGTGATATAACACACGAGCCGACAGTATGCAAATGCTCTGATTTAGTGGCCACACAGAAACCGTTTCGGGATCCTTTCTCAAGGCTCACAATATGTTATACAAGTGTCTATAAATCATATCGGGAGATGATACAAATATAACTCCACTCTCCATGGAATAGGATGACCCAAAGGTGTATTCTTGTTATTCAAACCCGTTGGTTTTAATTTTAGTCTTTGGAATAGCAAAACAAACAAACAGCTTCATTGCATTTTTTACATGTTACTCCTTCAGATATTAAAACATATGTCTCAGTCTACCAAACTCTCTTAAGATGTTCCTCATGGAGTTTGGTTTCCAAATATTTGATCATCTTGGCCACCATTCTCTGGGCACAATCCAGCTTGTCAATATCCTTCTTGAATTGTAGTGCACATGACTGGAAACCATGTTCAAGAGGAGGTCTAATCCAAGCAGAACAAAGTGGCACTTCAATTTCACTTCCTTGAACACCATACTCCTATTGATCCATCATTGGCTATTGGGGGCCATCTTGCTGTGCATAGTCAGTTCAAGAATGCAATTTCCCAGAAGGCAAGCTGCTAAAGCTAACTTTTTCAGATCCCAAGTACAAGATAGCTATTGTAGCTGCTGGTGCTTACTGAAAATTGTGTGGAGAGAGGGGTCCCCCTAAAATCTTACCAGATAAGACGTTGAATTCCGTATTTAGCAATATACCAAGGACCCCATTACAAATCATATTTTGGATGCTCATTTTCTTGTTCTAGCCACAACCCCCATTGCACAAAAGAAGGAAACTTAAGCTTGTATCCTGTCATGTTAGGAAAATAGTGATGGAGATTCTCCTTTATGATCTTTAGAGACACAGATGTACATGCACTTGACATCCTTCTCTTTTGTTCATTTGTTTAAAAAAATACCATTCTGCTAAAACTAAACAAACACCGGGTTGCATCTGAAGCACTGCAATCAAAGCATGAGCCTGAGAGAAGAGCCGAACCAGTCTCCACTTCCCCCGAGGAGTCTGTGTACATATGTTGTCAGAGACCTGAAGCAAACTTCTTCCTTTGTGTTGCCAGTCTTCCTTGTCAAGCAGAGGGTCTTCCTGCAAAACAGCAGGAAAGCAGTAAACAATCAGGTGGAACATGTCTCTGCTTTTGCTGTGCAGCACATT
The DNA here is from genome assembly GCA_030556195.1 of Anolis apletophallus. Lineage (NCBI taxonomy): Eukaryota > Metazoa > Chordata > Lepidosauria > Squamata > Anolidae > Anolis > Anolis apletophallus. Next base: position 30,644,910 of record JARBWK010000013.1, on the reverse strand, counting down.
TATTTGTGTAGTTATTTACCAAACCACTAGAAGTAGTACACTGCATTCATTGTCAGACATGAAAAGTTATTCTTCTCCATCCCCCCTCTTTCATCCTTCGTACACTGCTGTGATGAGAATCCTGGGAATTTTCATACCTGAGCAGAATTTAATCCAGTTTAGGAGGACAATGATTCACTCCAAAAAGTGAATTATGAACATCTTAAAAATCTGACAGTGAGCCTGCCAACCTGAAACAGTTATCACCTAAAGACATAGAAACCTTCACATGTATTTCTAGATCAAGGCTATGACAGTCCTTGGTCTACCAGGTGGTGGTAGTAGTGGAGGTCTACCAGGTAATCCTGCAGCACTGGAACCTCATGAAGTGGTTTCACTTATGAAGAGAGACAGGTATACACAACTATGTGGATATGGGTACGCGCGCACGCACACACACACACACACACACTGACTGAGATTCTGTTGGCTAGTGCAATTTCTCCAGCATTGGTGGCTAGGACTGTAAGATCTGAATCATCCCAGGCCCTGCAGTTTCAGGGTAAAAACCATAAAATCCTGCAATACCCTTGGCCTTTAAGTTTCAGACATTACGTACCAGCCAGTTATCCTTTAAAAAAAACAAAAAACAAAAACCACACACATACATACACACAGAAGGTATGTTCCTGCTGTTTGGAAATTAAGATGCACATTTTAGTTAAAGAGCACTATGCCATGATCAAGGGGAAATGAGTTATTCTTTGTCACATGCAACTCCTGGAATGATTCCATCAGTGTTGCCTCCGAAAAAATCCTGCAAATCTCTTGGAAAGACAGGCAGACAAATGTCAGTGTGCTGGAAGAGGCAAAGACCACCAGCATTGAAGTGATGGTCCTCTGCCATCTACTCCAAACTCAAGAACAGAAAATGGAATGTTGGGGGACAGGAAAAGAGATTTAAAGATGGGCTTAAAAACTGTGGCATTGACACCGAGAACTCGGAATCCTTGGCCCTTGAGCATTCTAGCCAGAGGTCAGCTGTGACCAGCAATGCTGTATAATTTGAAGAGCCACAAATGGAGGGCGAAAGAGAGAAACGTGCCAAGAGGAAGGCGCATCAAGTCAACCCAGTCCGGGACTGCCTTCCACCTGAAAACTGATACCCTCACATGCAGATCAAAAATAGGGCCCCACAGTCACCTACACACCTACGCTAGTACACCGAACTTAGACAATCTTACTTCGACAATGAAGGATCACCTAAGTAATAAGCATAAATAATATTTAAACTTGACTAACCTAAAGGATCATATCTTCTTATATCTTTGAAGCTGAGCATGGTCAGCCCTGCTTAGTACTTGGATGGGAAACTGTCAACAAATATTAGGTGCTGTAAACCATATTTCACTGGAAAGAACTGGCCATTTCTTAACTATGGAGTATTCCTTGACTATGAATTCCATGTGCTTAAATGACAGATGACTTGGAGGTCACATATGTATACATAACTCCCAGAAAGGTGATGTGTGCAGAACAAAGTGGTGAGCCCTGGCTCCACAACAAGGGGGAAGCTAACTAGATACAGAAACACTCCCAAGTCTTGGCAAGTTGTAGCAAACACATGAGATCAGTTTTGTAAACTGTAGCAAGGTGTTGCTTTAATATCGGAGTAGAAGATTTCCACACAGCCGAGCCCATCAAATTTGGAGAATTTGCACCCTCATCTCCAACTGGGGGTGTCCTATGGAAACTGGAGACTCAGGTTTAGGTCCTAAGATCTAGCAACCTATTGGTGTCCTTGGTGGCCCAGTAAAGTGGCAATAGAGCAAGATAGAGCAGCCTGTTTTCTCATTACATGGCTTCTGGATTGGTCTTGAAGCTTTAAGGCACTCTGGAAGGGATGCCTTGGAAAAGCGCCTGTATTTGTAATTGGAAGAGATCACATATTCTTATAATTAAATGTTCCTTAGGAAAACAAATTACTTTCCTTAGGCTTGTCTATTGCTCTAAAAATAGTGGTGTGAACATTAAGGAAGTTTGGCTTTTGGGTGACATTGAAAAAAGACTGTGGAAGGGAGATGGAAAGATTTCCGTTACAATCTGGCTAGAACCAATATAAAGTAGGAGCTTGAAGAAGAAGAAGAAAGGAGAGAGAGAAAAATTATCCACCATATTGCATTTGTTTTGTTTTGTTTCGCTAGGGCCAAAAAAATGAGGCTTCCTTAACCCAAGCCTGTCACTCTAGAAATAATCTGTCGCTGGGGATTTCAACACCCACTCCAATGATATTTTATTCTGACCCTAAACAAAATCAATAGCTTATTCCCCTTTCTGCTTCCTTTGAGAAAATATTTTTTTTCAGCTCAGTGGAAGAAAATAGTTTCTGCTCTGTGTTGTTAAAAATATATTATAACCACAGTTTGGGAAAGTGTGTGCATCCGTGTTGTGAAGAATATAAAACTGTGATCTAATAGGTCTCAGGCAATTTCAAAAGGCTCCTCTGTTTAGGATAATGGAGAAGTAAACCTTGCAATCTCAGATATAAGGGCTCCAGCAGTGCATCTAGTTTTGGAACTGACCTTTTATCGCAGAAGAGAGATGGCTGTAATCTTCAGTATACAAGAAAGGATAGGCTTTGTATGTGCTTTGTTTCACAGGCATTTCAAACATAGTTTCTGCCAGCATGATTGTTCTGCTAAAGGGAAGTAGCTTTTCCTATTCTTTAAAGTGCTCTCGCTGGTGTTTTTCTCACTCTTGTCAATGCATGTTAAAACCATACTCATTTCAGCAAGACTCCCTTGCTTCTTCCATCTGTTTTGTGACCTTTTATAGAATGTGTGTTAATTTTTGTGTATTCATATAGTATGTATGTATGTACTTAACCGTCTTTTATTGATGTGTATTGTTGGAAAATCAAACATTATCTCTCACCACCCTTCTTGGCTATTAGAGCATTTGGGAATTTTAGATAGTCTTGGACCCCCTGCATGCCTATACCCATTCTGGGTTCTTGTTTTTGTTTGTTTTTAATTTTTATTGATTTTTCCCTCTCCCACCCTCCCCTCCTTGTACATACAGTTTATGCATCCAACTACAGAAGTTACATTTGAAATATCAGTCTCACTCTTAATTTTTCTACTCCACCTCTAAATAATTCCTAAGTGGTTCCCACATCCTCTTGGTTAATATGATCTTTTCAATTTTATCTATATTATCCCATTTACAATTTGTTATTTCCACATTTAACATATTAACTATATAGTTATACCACCCATTCTGGGTTCTTTAGCTCAGATTTGGACATTTGCTCCTGTTTTCCTTTCCAGGAGGCTGAAACAAAAGCAAACCGTTCAGTCTCTCCAAGCTTGCCTGATCTTCCACAAAGTTTTTCCATCTTTTTTAATTAAAAAAACCAATCTTTATTGAAATTTGCAGTTTAAAAATAAAAAATAAGACAAAAGACAAAAAAAGAAAAGAAATAATAATAATATAAAAAGGTAAAAGAAAGAGCAGAAAGGGAAAGGAAAACAATGTAAGTTTTTCCATCTTGATGACACTCTTATGTCTATTGGTGGCCACATAGGACCCCGTTTTCATCTGTGGGCCCTTCCACACAGCTCAATATATCCCAGAATATCAAGGCAGAACATCTCACATTATCTGAGTGTGGACTGAGATAACCCAGTTCAAAGCAGATATTGTGGGATTTTCAGCCTTTATATTCTGGTATTTAGGGCTATGTGGAAGGTTCCTCTGAAATGTTGGAGGGTATTTGATACGCGTAAGTCCATTTCAGGACTAGATTCCAGCTGGTGCCCAAAATACGATCCTTCATTTTTTTTAAACTCTTACTGCCAATAATGAAGGTGAAATATTTCAATGTTTAAATTGGGAAAGGGCAGATGGACAGTCAGCACTTAAATAATTAAAGATAATAGAAAGGACACCACTTAATGGGTTAAGTATTTTTTCAGAGATCTAGGTGGGATCTACACTGCCATTTAGTCCAGTTTCTGAAACTATATTACCTGATTTGAGCTGGGTTATATGGCAGTGTAGACTCTACACTGCCATATAATCCAGATTATCAAATCATTATCTGCTTTGAACTGGATTATATGAGTCTACACTGCCATATAATCCAGTTCAAAGCAGATGATCTGGACTCAGAAAATGGATTATATGGCAGCGTAGATGCGTAGTCTCTCATTTCTTTTCTACCTGTCTCAGCCTCTCTGAGATTTGAATGGATGCTCCTAGTTTCCACCTCTTCTCTCTTTCTGCCCACCATATTTTCTCACTGTTCTTACATTTCAAAGAACAAAACTGGGACATGAATGGCCAAGCAATGTCAGAGAATGATCAAGTTGGCAAAAGTTACCAATGAGGAAGAAGCTGCAGCAATTTGCTTTTAGATGGGTCTACTGGGAAGGGCATGAATCCAATGATAAACAGAGGGAAGTGCTGCTCCACAGCAAAACCAAAACTAACAAGGAAAATCTCTACAATTAGGATTATCCTTCCTCTATTATGGAATTTTCCACCTTATTGATAAAATCAGGAGTATCTTTCAAATAGTGTGGTGTAGATACTACGCTAGGTTGGAGTAGTGAATCCAAATAGCAATTGGCCTAATGGGCTACACAGGCACATTTCACATGTCCTACATATAATCATTTTGCAATTTGATAATCCTAATTGTAGTAATTTTTGACACATGTTTCCAAGGGCATGAATCCACCACCTCCCCCCCGATGAGTTGAGAAAACTAGTTAGTCTATGGCAACTATAGTAAGCTGGCGACAAATGGAGAAAGAGGGAGTAGGAGAGAGAAATTGGAACATTTTAACAGTAGCGGAAAAAGTGGAATTGAGCATTAAATGGGACTATCTCTGCCAAATTCGACAGTCAAGAGGTTGTGGCTTTGCAGAGCTTACACATATTTAATGGAGTTATTTTAATAATGCATTCGTTTGTGTCTTTAGTCACTGGCATCTTTTTTATCATGAAAAACTGTAAGTTTTTTTGTAAGTACCGGGAATGTGGCGCAGCTGGCTAAGTGTCAGCTGCATAAGATCTCTCTGACCAGTAGGTCATGAGTTCGAGGCCTGCTTGGGTCGAGGTGGGTTCTTGACCTTAAGTTTAGCCTGCTCCCAACCATTGCAGCCCAAAAGACAGTTACATTTGTCAAGTAGGAGATAAAGGTACCACATCAAAGTGAGGAGGCAAATTTTGACTGAGGCCATTAAAAAAGAACCCAGGAATCACTGAGGAATGCGGAAGAAACAACAAAGGGATGCTGGAAAATGCTGAGAGATGAGGAGTGTGTCAGCTCCCCCTGGTGGCCAGAAAGTTTGGCTCTGTTCATCTATGTGTGTAATGTCAAAATGTATGTACTGTCTCTCGGCATTACTTCGCGAACGAAGATTCAGGAAGGACTCATCCCAGGCTTTTTACAAGCGCGTTGATGATTAAAAATGCCAATCTGAGATAGGCAAGTTCAGCTGCAGAAAGCACAGCAGAAAGTCTCCTTGGGTGATGTTTCCAAGTTGCGGTTCTTTCTGCGTTGTCGTTTCTTTTCGAGACCCATTCGGCGTGCCTTCTCAAAAGAGGCCGCAGCATTGTGGATAGTGCATCTCCATGCTTCCCGATGTGAGGCTAGGGTGGACCATTGTTGGTAATCAATCTGGCAGAGCCTGAGGTGTTGTTTCAGGGAGTCCTTATATCTCTTTTTGGGGGCACCTCTCTTGCGCTGACCTGTGGCGAGTTCACCGTACAGTAGTATCTTTGGGAGGCGGTGGTCCTCCATTCTAGAGTGTTCTCAATAGCATGGCCACAATGCTGGTGATCCCTGCTTGCTCAAGGACAGCAACATTCGTCACATAGCTGGTTCAGTGTATATTTAGGATTGTGCGAAGACAGTGCTGATGAAAGCGTTCGAGGAGTTGTAGGTGTTGGCGATAGGTGACCCATGTTTCAGACCCATGTACTGTACTGTACTGTGATAAATGTCACATGTTTATATGTCATATGTTGAACTGCAGGGATTGTCTGCAAGTATGTGTACTGTAATCCGTTCTGAGTCCCCTTTGGGGTGAGAAGAGCGGAATATAAATAAAGTAAATAAATAAGTTGCTTCTGGTATGAGAGAACTGGCCATCTGCAGAGAAGTTGTTTAGGGCAGTGTTTCCCAACCACTGTGCCGTGGCACACTAGTGTGCCATGAGCGATCACCTGGTGTGCCACGGAAAAACCTCTCTCCCCCCTTTCTTCCCCCTCCTGCCGAACTCCTGCTGCTGCTGCTGCTGCTTACGAGGGGAGGAGGAGGAAGGGCCGGGTGGCGGCGAAGAAGAAGGGGCTGGGGCTCTGCCTCCTTCGGCCATTTTCGTGTTTATGTGTACCAACTATTACTACATTTGGCATTGGCTGGACGTGATAGCCTTTCTAGTGACTGCGTAACAACACTCCTGTTCACCAGTTATACACGAGGGACTTGTCTAATGCCCACCTGTAATGATACAGGAGCATATACTGTATACCAGGGCTGTTCAACAGACGGCCCGCGGGCCGTATACGGCCCCCAGCCTGTTGGACACGGCCCCCGCTACCCTCCTGCAAGATTTCTTTTTTCCCCAAAATAAATTTTTCAAAAAAAAATGGCGGCGGGGGAGGGGGGAGGAGGAGGCGGGGCAGGGAGGAGGGAGCCAGCTCCTCCTCCTACGCCCCTCCTCCTTTGCCTCCCCACACTGCGGCTCGCGATCAGAGCTGCGGCGCGTCCGTGGGGGAGGAGGAGGGGCGAAGGAGGAGGAAGTCAGCTGGCTGCCTTCTTCCTCCTTCTTCGCCCTCCTCCCCCCCACGCCGGCCCTCGGGATCGGGGCAAGCGGGGGGAAAGGAGGGACGAAGGAGGAGGCTGTCAGCTGATTGCCTCCTCCTTCCTCCCTCTTTGCCCCCGCGTGCGCCAGCGCCCGGGATCCGGGCAAGGGCGGGTGGGGGAAAGAGGAGGATGAAGGAGGAGGCTGTCAGCTGACAGCCTCCTCCTTTGTCCTCCTCTTTCCCTCGCCCGTGCCCTGCCCAGATCCCGCGGGCGCCGTCGCAGGGGGAAAGAGGACGAAGGAGGAGGCAATCAGCTGATTGCCTTCTCCTTCGTCCCTCTTTTCCCCCACGCGCGCCGGCGCCCCGGATCGGGGCAAGGGCGCGGGCGGGGGTAAAGAGGAGGGACGAAGGAGGAGGCAGTCAGCTGATTGCCTCCTCCTTCGTCCCTCTTTCCCCCCATGCGCGCCGGCGCCCGGGATCTGGGCAAGGGCACGGGCGGGGGAAAAGAGGAGGGACAAAGGAGGAGGCTGTCATCTGATTGCCTCCTCCTTCGTCCCTCTTTTCCCCCGCGCACGACGGCGCCCGGGATCCGGGCAAGGGCGTGGGCGGGGGGAGAGAGGAGAGACGAAGGAGGAGGCTGTCAGCTGATTGCCTCCTCCTTCGTCCCTCTTTCCCCCCATGCCCGCCGGCGCCTGAGCTCCGGGCAAGTGCGCGGGCGGGGGGAAAGAGGAGGGATGAAGGAGGAGGCTGTCAGCTGATTGCCTCCTCCTTCGTCCCTCTTTCCCCCCCACGCGCGCCGGCGCCTGGGCTCCGGGCAAGGGCGCGGGCGGGGGGAAAGAGGAGGGACGAAGGAGGAGGCTGTCAGCTGATTGCCTCCTCCTGCGTCCCTCTTTTCCCCTGCGTGCGACGGTGCCCGGGATCTGGGCAAGGGCACGGGCGGGGGGAAAGAGGTGGGGCTACGTGAGCGAGCAGCCCCGCCCCCGTGAGTGGCCCCACCCCACCCCGCGATCGGCCCCGCCCCCGCTCACTGATCACCTGTGGCCCCCCAGGTGATCAGTGACACTTCTTCTGGCCCTTGGGCCGGATGAAGTTGGACAGCACTGCTGTATATTGAAGGTGGAAGCCTCATTATTGTTCCATGAGGTGTATTGATGCATAAGAACAGTACTAGTGGACTTCTTTGAAGCTATATGGACACATTTTTTCTAAACACAGAGGGAGACTGACAGCTGTTGAGCAAGACCTTCGTGTGTGTCTTTCTGCCATTCCTGCCAGGATATCTATGTTGTATTCATCGAAACAGGCCCATGTTTCACACTAAGTGAGTGTATAAATACATTTAAAAACATATTAACTATATGTATTACTGTGTTAGAGTGTCATTTTGTGTCATTTTGGTTGGTGGTGTGCCCCAGGCTTTTGTAAATGTAAAAAGTGTGCCGTGGCTCAAAAATGGTTGGGAAACACTGGTCTAGGGGACACCTGGATGTGTTACCATTCTGTGGGAGGCCTCTCTCATGTCCCTGCATGGGAAGCTGGAGCTGACAGATGGGAGCTCACCCTATCTCGTGGATTTGAATCTCTGACCTTCAGGTCAGCAGTTCATCCAGCACAAGGGTTTACCCCTTTGCTTCACTGTGGCATCGTTACTCATTAATCAGAATTGCTACCTGCTGTATACACATACCTTCCCCCAAGGGGTATTATGGAAAATTGGAGAAATTGCCAGATGATGGCTATGTAGGAAGGGAAGATGACCCAAATGAGCTGGATTCAGCTGTAGTGCCTTAAAGTTTCCTATCCCTGCCTTATGTAAAGTGAAGCTATGTAAACTGGTTACTGTTAGTTTATGAGGCATGCAAGCTTACCTGACTGCTTCATTGTACATGCAAATTCAAATGCTTAAATCTTATTTTTCCACCATATAATTTATTCCTTATGTATGCACTATTAGCATATCAAGAAGAAGTTTCTAAGCCGAAGCACTGGTTTATGTATGTGTTTGTCCCACTCAAAAACAGATGCATCACATGGGACAGTGCTGCTTTCATGCTTGCGTATAGGGGACTTTGTTGGGAGAATTTGCACCTCCTTTCCCCACTAGAAATTTATACTCGAACATGAAATTTTAAATTTCTCTTAATGGAACCCATATCTATATTGATCTATCAACAGCTTCCTTCTAAGATATTTTTTTATAAAACGTGTTTGTTGAAAGTATTTTTATAAAAAAAATCTATGAATTCCAAAAATAAATTATAAATTAATTTTAATAAATAATGGATGGTTTTCCCCCTCTGTCAGAATTTCAGATTTGAAGCTCTGATCAAAAAGAAATCTACATTTCTCTGTGCTTACTTAGATATGTGTGTGCATTTCTTTTTAGAAAATGTGTTTGATAAATATTTTACTCTATCAACAACTAATACTTTGTTCTTGATGGACTTCAAGGGAAGAAGGTGTCTGGTATAATTTCATTTACTATTGGTATAAAATGCTGGGAAATCCTCATTCTGTTACAAAACACTAAACAGGCAACAATATCCTGTCTTTTAAAATATATTTTTATACTGATTTCTAGTCTGATTTTAAATAACTGTTTACTGGGGAGTTGTTCTTCTCCTCTTAGGGCGCTTGTGCCCGCTTTGTGCTGGTCAGTGACCGTAATAAAGTTTTGATTGAAAACACTAAACCTCTGTGATGCTGAGAAGACAAAATGAGGTGAAACCCACAAATCTGAGCAAAGATTTCTCAGCACAGGCAGAGGAGGTGGACAGGAGAAGTCAGTGCGTAGGTCACAGACAATAGATATGATGTGAATAAGTCCAAGCTGTCTAAACAGACAGCTTGAAGAGTTACACTTAATATGTAATTGACCTCAGTGCTGGTGGAGTGAATTTCAACCACGTAATCCTCTTGAATGTAATCCTTGCTCAAATTCAGAAGTCATGCAACTACTAATGCAACAGGCGTCATGCTGTAACAGTGATATAACTCAATTCAGGCCATAAGTTACAGTTATGGTTACAAGGTCCAAAATTTGCCAGTTGACAAAGTCTATAACAAAAAGTTGTTGTGAGTTTTCCAGGCCATGTTCCAGAAGCATTCTCTCCTGATGTTTTGACTGCATTTATGGCAGGCATCCTCAGATGTTGTGAGGTTTGTTGGAAACTAGGAAGATGGGGTTTATATATCTGTGGAATGATCAGGATGGGAAAGAGAACTCTCGTCTGAGGTAGGTGTGAATGTTAAAATTGGCCACCTTGATTAGCATTTAATGGCCTACAAGTTTCAAGGACTGGCTTCTTACTGCCTGGGGGAATCCTTTGTTGGGAGGTGATCAGCTGGCCCTGTTTGTTTCTTGTCTGGAATCCCCATTTTTTAGTGTTGCTCTTTATTTACAGTTAGGATTTTAGAGGGGGTTTTTTTTAGGATTTTAGAAATTTTGTTCATTTTCATAGTTTTTTTAATTTTGTTGAAGTTGTCCACATGCTTGTGGATTTCAATGGCTTCTCTGTGTAGTCTACCATGGTAGTTGTTAAAATGGTCCAACATTTTTGTGTTCTCAAATAATATGTTGTGCCTACGTTGGTTCATCAAGTGCTCTGCTATAGCTGACTTCTCTGGTTAAAGTAATAACATCAAATCATTTATTTTGGTCATAGACCAGCACAGGAAAGAAAAGTCACAGTTTCATACAAACTTGGTACATTTAGTACAACACACACACACACACACACACACACACACACACACAGAAGCACAATAGGGGTGAGGGAGAAGAGGGGGAAATATGGTAAAAACATACAATGCACAGGTCTATCGGCAAATTATAGATTCAAGGAAGATGATTACTGGATACACAGTTAACTTTTGGGTTAAGGTAGACTGCAGTGCATTTCATGTTTCTTGATTTGTGTTTGGGCAATGCTGCATTTGGTGGTCCCAATGTAGACTTGTCCACAGCTTCATGGTATACAGTAGACTCCTGCACAGGGGCAAACCTACCTGTTCCCGGGGGTACGCGAAAAAAAATGCCCCCCCCCGTTGCTCCCGAGGGGAGCCCAGTGTGCATGCGCCAATCTGTGGGCATGCGCACTGACTCCAGAGCATGCCTCCCGCTTTGGAACCCAGTGCGCATGTGCGAAACTGCGCACACGCGCACTGACTCCAAAGCGGGAGGTGCGCTCTGGAGCCAGTACGCATGCGTGGAGCCGCATGTCCGCACATGCAGAGGCGCGGCCGGAGCGGCCCGGGCGGCGGGGCCGCCTAACAAAGGCCCGGCTGGCGCGGAGGTGCGGCAGGGCGGATCCGGTGCGGCGACACCCCTCCCAGGTGGCGACGCCCCTCCCGGGTGACATCGCCCTGCGTAGTCCGCCTAATGGATGAACCGGCCCTGCTCCTGCAGAAGTGAGAGGATTCCTCTTGTCCTTTGCTAAACATGGCATTTGTCGGATTTTCTTAGTGGGTCTGTAGATAGTTTGTAGAATCATCCTTTTTCTACATGCACAAGCTTGCTAGCATCCCCCCCTCCAGATGTGTGATGGGAAGTTATTGCTAACTATGAGAAAAATACATTTGAACACTGTGAAAGCCATCCTCTGCATGGCTATTGCCCTCCTCCCAGTAGACTCAAATCCAGGAAAAGCTTCATGAAAACCACCACTTATCTTAATGTTTCACCAGACAACAGCAAGAGTATCCCTCTGGGCAGTTAACTCAGGAAATCCCAATTGGATCCCCCCCCCCCTTACGAGGGTTTTCCTCCAGGGGCAAACCAAGAATGGGCAGCTTGGAAGTCCCTGAACAGATTCAGAAGTGACGTGGACAGATCAAAAGTCAACTAGCAAAATGGCACTATCTAGAAGAATTCTCCACCTTATGTGACTGCGGAGCAGAACAAACAACTCAGCATCTGTATGCTTGCCCACTGTGCCCTGCCTCATGCACAGAGGAAGAACTGTCTAAAGCAGGGGTGCCCACACTTTTTCAGCATGCGAGCTACTTATAAATCTAAGACAGAAAGATCTACCTTGAGAGAAGCAGGGCGGAGCTGGGGTGGGGGTGGGGCCTGGTGCAGCTTGGCTCGGCCCCCTCCGCCCCCTGGCTGGAGCTCTACCACAGCTTCTCCAGGGCAGAGGGGGTATGCCAAGCCAGTGATGGTTAGCTATGCCACCACTGGCTTGGCATACCCCCCTCTGCCCTGGAGAAACTGTGGTACAGCTAAAGCTGGTGGGGAGGGGGCGGGGCCTGGCGCCACTTTGCTCTGCCCCCTCCGCCCCCTGGCTGGAGCTCTACCACAACTTCTCCAGGGCAGAGGAGGGTATGCCAAGTTAGTGATGGCATAGCTAGCCACTAGGGTTGGTTTAGAATCCTAAAATCGGGATTCTAAAATCAAATGGGGGGGGGGATTTTTTTTTGATTAGTATATCAAAGACTTACAAAAAATTTTCCAAAAAGTGCTAAAATGTAACTTAAGTACTAACAAAATTCTAAAGTGGTTCTAAAGTAGGAAAAGCAGGGAAACAGTTAAAAATCAAGGGGGGAACATTCCCCTTCACCTCTGCAGTGCAATTAAGTGGAGCTGGAATGTATAACATAAATATAAGAGGTAGTAGGTACTAGCTACTAGCTCTCAGGACAATGAAAGTGAAGTACGATTCTCCCCCCCCCTTATTATTTCCCTTTCCCTCCTTTCTTCCTTCTCTACCCTCTTCTTTCATTCCTTCCTTTGCTCTTTGGTTCCTCATCCCTTCTTTTCTCTTCTTCGCCCCACTTCCCCCGCGCCGCCGGTGCCCTCGCTCACCCCCTCACCTCTCTCTAGCCTCGATCCATGGATCGAGGCTAGAGAGAGGGCAGAGAGCGCTGCCCTTTTCCAGCTAAAATATAAGCCCCCAAGCCTGGGTCGGCTTATATTTTAGCTGGAAAGGCGCCCACGCGCCTTCTCCACTCTCTCTAGCCTGGATCCAGGCTAGAGAGAAGCAGAGGGGTGCACGGAGCGCCTTTCCAGCTAAAATATAAGCCGACCCAAGACTGGGTCGGCATATTTTAGCTGAAAGGCGCCCTCGCGCCTCCGCCTCTCTCTAGCCTGGATCCAGGCTAGAGAGAAGCAGAGGGGTGAGCGGGCGCCTTTCCAGCTAAAATATGTCGGCCCAAGCCTGGGTCGGCATATTTTAGCTGAAAGGCGCCCAAGCCTCCTCCGCCTCTCTAGCCTGGATCCAGGCTAGAGAGAAGCAGAGGGTGCGCGGAGTGCCTTTCCAGCTAAAATAAGCCGACCCAAGCCTGGGTCGGCTTATATTTTAGCTGGAAAGGCACCCGCGCCTCCGCCTCTCAGCCTGGATCCAGGCTAGAGAGAAGCAGAGGGGTGCGCTGGCTTTTCCAGCTAAAATATAAATCGACCCAAGCCTGGGTCGGCTTATATTTTAGCTGAAAGGCGCCTCGCCTCTCGCCTCTCTCTCTAGCCTGGATCCAGGCTAGAGAGAAGAGAGGTGCGCGAGCTTCATCCAGCTAAAATATAAGCCGACCCAAGCCTGGGTCGGCTTATATTTTAGCTGAAAGGCGCCCGCAAGCCTCTCTCCGCCTCTCTAGCCTGGATCCAGGCTAGAGAGAAGCAGAGGGGCGCGGAGCGCTTCCCAGTTAAAATATGTTTCCACCCAAGCCTGGGTCGGCTTATATTTTAGCTGAAAGGCACCCGTGCGCCTCTCCGCTCTCTCTAGCCTGGATCCAGGCTAGAGAGAAGCAGAGAGGGTGCGCGAGCGCCACCAGCAAAATATAAGCCGACCCAAGCCTGGGTCGGCTTATATTTTAGCTGAAAGGCGCCCGCGCCTCTCTTCCTCTCTAGCCTGGATCCAGGCTAGAGAGACGAGAGGGGTGCGCTGAGCGCCTTCCAGCTAAAATATAAGCCGACCCAAGCCTGGGTCGGCTTATATTTTAGCTGGAAGGCGCCCGCGCCCTCTCCGCTCTCTAGCCTGGATCCAGGCTAGAGAGAAGCAGAAAGGGGTGCGCGGAGCTGCTTCTTCCAGCTAAAAGGTTTACCAAGCCTGGGTCGGCTTATATTTAGCTGAAAGGCGCCCGCCAGCGCCTCCCGCTCTCTAGCCTGGATCCAGGCTAGAGAGAAGCAGAGGGGTGCGCGGAGCGCCTTCCAGCTAAAATATAAGCCGGGCCTGGGTCGGCTTATATTTTAGCTGAAAAGCCCGCTACTCCGCCTCTCTCTAGCCTGGATCGAGGCTCGAGAGAGGCAGAGAGGCGCGCGGGGGCCTTTCTGTTCAGCCAATGACAAAACACGCTTACAAAGGGCAACGAAGCCAGACGAATGCTTTACGGCCCAGATACAAAAATGGCGCGCGAAGTGCCGTAAAGGAAGTCTACTTCCGGGTTCACGACAGCGAGCCGTAAAACAACAAAAGTCCCATTAATTACGAATTTCTAACGAATCAATTAGATTTCCGTTTCAATTTTAGCATGCCTACTAGCCACCACTGGCTTGGTAATACCCTCCTCTACCCTTCTCAAGTTTGCAGAAGCTGTGGTAGAGCTAAAGCCGGTGAGGGGGCGGGGCCTGGCGCAGCTTGGCTCCGCCCCCTCTAAAAGTGCCGCATCAGCTGGGATCGACTCCAGATGGCCTCAGGATCGATCAGTCGATCGCGATCGATGTCCTGAGCACCCCTGGTCTAAAGCTACAGACAGTGCCGTCACTATTGCTCATTTTTGGTCAAAAACTATTTAACCGCTTGTGTTCCCTCTACTTTATCAGTGTTATACTTATTTATGCAATGCTTTTTTTAAAAAAATATATATATTTATTGGGGTTTTTCCATAAACAAACAAACAGTGAAAGTGGGGGAACAGTCTCAGGGACAGGACAGTAGGAAAAATAAAGGAGAGGCTGAGTATGGTGATGGGAGAGGGGGGTAGAGGGAGTGGGAAGGGGGTGGTGGTGCTGGGGTGGTGGTGGTGGCAAGGGATGGGGGGGGTAGAAAGGGGTAAGGGTGGTGGGCGGTGAAGGAGGCTGCTTGGTCAGGGTTCTGGGAAGGCTAGTGATGGGTAATGGTGATGGGAAGAGATGAAGACAGGAATAGCTTGTTTCCTTCTAGGGTCCTTGTTCATGGGTGCTCCTTCGTGTTCTCTTGCAGTCTCCTCCTTGTTGAGCTGGTCACTTCATTTTTACAGGTCTTCTTTCTAGGCTCCTTTTTCCTTCTTTTTTCCGAGACGTGCCTTCCTCACCCTCTGTATCTGAGAGCAATCTGTTGTTTTTAGCTTTTGTCCTTTTGAAAGAACTTTTGTTTTTTCCTGCAGCCTCCAAAATCTTTCCAGCGTTTGATGCCCATTGTCCGTTCCCTGTCTTCCAGCGTAGCCGGACCCGTGCCCCTTCACGTCCTCCAACCTCCATCCTAGCCGTTTCTCCCTAGGCGATTCGAGGCCTTCCGTGTCCATCCCCGGGATGCCACATCTCGTAGGCCTGAAATACGCCTCAAGAGAATAAGGGCAGCTTTTCTTCAGATTATTCTTCCTTTCTTGCTGGGTTGTTCCCGTCCAGCCTCTCTTCCTAGTGGGCTGCGTCCCATTCTTTTTGCCGTCCTTCTTAGCTGCATCCCGGCTGGGGTTTTTGGGTGTTGCAGTGACCTCTTGGTTCTTCCCCTCTTCTCTTTCTTGGGGAGCAGAGGTGTTAGGGCTCTTCGAGGTCATTCCTGCAGCATCCAGCAGGTCTGCCTCCCTACTTCTGGGGTGTGGTCCTCTTTCCTCTGATCCTGCCCACGGCTTTACGTTCTCCTTCCCTCTCTCCTCTCCACCTGCACATATTGTTGCGCTCTCCCCTTGACCAGGGGGCGTCCTCTCCATCCTCATAGAAGATCGGCAACCCTGGCCCTGTGGGGAGCGCCTCTTCATTTGGTTCTGATCTTTCCTGTAAGGGATGCCCCTGGTTCGCGCCCATTTGGTCTTCCTGCCGGGACAGCATGGCATCCATCCTCCGCAGGAAACCGTCTTGGGCCTTCCCTATCTTTCGCAGCTCTGCGAGGACATCCCCAGAGTTATTTCCTCCTCTTCTGATCCCTCTTCCTGTCTCATCCTCCGCTCTTTTACTCTTGAGGTGTACATTTTTATTTAATTGTTGTTTGTTTACTTGTTCAGTTATTCACTTATTTAGAATGCCTTTCCTCCCTGTTGCGTATTAGAGAGGGGCTTTGGGTTGCTCCACCTCCTGTCTATTCCCCCTTAGCCCCGCCCCCCTGTCTCCCTGTCAAAAGTGCTCCACTTCTCTTGCACAAGATGGCGTTCCTGCCACAAGTCCTTGTCTTCTTCCCCTTCCCGGGTCTAGAGGAGCTCGGCCGCCATCTTGGTTCTCATCCTGACTGTTTTTCTTCCCTGTCCTGGGGTGGTTGGAGGTTCCCAATATGCTCTTCCCTGTGGGGGTGGGGTGGGGGGTTCCCTCTTACTCTTTGAGCCCGCTCCCAGGTGCGATGTGTCTGCAAGCCTAGCCAAGAGCCCAGTCCGGTACGTGCCTCCCGGTTGCGAGAGGGGGTGGGCGCTGCTGATCCCGTACTCACTCTTGCTGAGCTTCTCCTCCTGCCCTGCCGTCTGGTTCAAGGGGGTAGGTCGGGCTGGGCTGGCAGTAAGTCGGGTCGCCGCCCGCTTCCCGCTCCTTGGTCCACTAGCCGCTGTGGCAGTGATCCGGGCTCGCTGATCTCCCCCCTCTTGAGGAGGGGGATCTTTGGAGCCAGCGGAGCCTGCCTGCCGGCTTCGCTGTCCCTTCGGACGCTTCTGTGTCCACGGGAGGGCGCAGATCGCCCTCCAACCAAGAGAGCCGGTGGCACTCCAGGGAGCCCTAGAGTGTCCGCCCTGCCGCCATCTTCGCCCGACCGGGTCTCATTTATGCAATGCTTTTGACATGAAATAAATCTCTTCTTTCTAACCTCATTATTTGGTCTCCCGCCCCCCCCCCCCCGGGTCTAGTGGCACCTCCTTAGGTTTATCACTGCACTGGAGAAACAGGACTCCTAGTAGCCTTTCCCTTTACAAGCTGACAGGTGCAATCATTCTTGTGAGCTTTAATTACCGTGGTTAATTAAGCACAGTTTGAACAGGCAGAAAAGTTTAAGACTGAATACCCAGCAGTCCCTAGATGTAGTGTTAGAAGTGGTTTCTGTGTCTCGAAAGACAGACTGAACTAGTGCCGAATAGCAGGCAGGGGAGAATAATATGGTGTAATGGATGACAATGAGCAGTAAAGACTCTGATTCAAAATGTGTTTTAGCTCTGAGTGCACCGGTGGCCTTAAGCAAGCCACTATTTTTGTCTCAACCTCAGTGCCCTATCTGCAATACCTGGATGATAATCCTGGTTTACTTGACAAAATTGTGTTAGAATTGCTTGCACCGAGTGATGATGGTGTATATATTGCCTGTTGCAAGAGAGGTCAGCTATCATTTAAATTGAAAAGTGCCTTGGCACTTTGATGCTGTAAGTTGGAAACTTCAAAAATATAAAAATACAGTTCTTGAGCTGTATGTGCCATTCATTCCTGCCTGTCAATGCCTGAAATGGGAGAAGGAAGATAGTTTGAAAAGAAGAAAGATAGGGAAAAATGAAACGGGGTGGATAGTTTTGTTTGCCTTGAAAAGATAGGAGATAGTTATATGTTCACCTGGAAAAAAGTGGGATGGAATGTCACCTAATATTGATTCCTGTTGCACATGCATATACAATTGTTGGGTGATGTGCATAGCAAAAAAAAGTATCTGAATTGTCTTGTTGAAGGCTTTCATGGCCGGAATCACTGGGTTGTTGTAGGTTTTTCGGGCTGTATGACCATGTTTCAGAAGCATTATTTCCTGACGTTTCGCCTGCATCTATGGCAGGCATCCTCAGAGGTTGTGAGGTCATCTGAATTGTCTGCTTTCCTGTGCAGCAGTCCTGAAACAATGAGTTTCACGTAATGCAGAATTTTTGAGGCAGCGCCTCACAGAAAAACAAAGCAAAAGAGAGTTCTGAGCCTTTGCACATCCTAAATCTATGGGAAGTGCCAAAATCTCTTAAAACCACAAAGTGTGTTATATTCAGCTTTTGGATGACATGGAGCCTTATCGCACAAGTCTCCTCTCCTGCTATAATTGTGTTGTCTGTAAAAATGCTATTCAAGCGGAAATGCCTTCTTTCCTTCAGAATCATTGTGGGATTGAAGTGTCTGTTTGCATTAAAACCACCCACCCAAAACTTCCCCCAAGAAATTATCCCTGCCCTTTCCATTGGGGTACACACAGATACACCCCCCCCCCCAATATAAAACTGTGTGGTCCTGTAGTATTGTAATCTCATCTTTCCACTGCACTTTAATCAGATTCCGGGTTTTTATTACATCTTTCATGGGATAACAAATGAAGTCAATGATATCATGTGATGAGCCACAACCAAAGGTGCTATGATCCTAATGCAGTTTGGCATTACCTGTCTCAGCCGATAAGACTTTGATTTGCAAGCTGATGTAACAGCATCTGCCCTAGCACTATCGAAAAGTTGTGACAAATGCTGACTCTTGACACAAAGGTCAGTAGCTGGTGACTGAGGCAATGAAAAAGGGTTCTTCTTGAGCCATACTGAGTCTCAGTCCTAGCTCCTCCATAGCCCTATGTATGACTAGCCACTCAAGATTACCTTGGCTTTCCAATCAAATTGCTTTGACTAGTGGAACTGGAGGAGGGAAAGTGATGCCTGGATTATATAGCATTTTGTCATTATTGCTTCCTTTTATTTACCACCATCCCTACCCCACCCCCTTGTTAGGAGTGCTGCTTGCTCTGCCCTCCGTTTTGTTTCCCAGCAACATCAAAGCACCTATGGAATTTCACAGCTCCTTTGCATGTATATTCATCTACAGCTTGGTACATAAAAAAGGGGAAAATTCAAATAGTTCCTGAAATAGATGTAAAGGGAGTAGGAGAGATCATCCATGTTTTTTAGAACAAGGTCCCTTCTCCAGGGAGCAATTAGTTAAAGGAAAGTTGTGGGTTGCTGCTAAAGCTATTTCAAGGGTAAACAGTTTTTTCCCCTGGAACCAGCAGTTTCCTCGCATTGCTTCACAAATATTTCATATTCATGGATAACTGGAATAGATTTTCTAGATTTGTTTTGTGCCTTCAGCTCTTGCACCTACTCCTGTATCCCTTCTGGCCATATTTGGTTTAGATAGACCAATATTCAGATCATCACAGTTGGGGTAGATGTCTAATTCTCTCACTTTTGGAAATGGCCTCATGAACCATTGCTTTTTAATGTGATTACATGTTCAATTTTGCCTGAGATGGTCTTTTATTCAAAGGCTAACATCAGTTCAAGTACAGTTTATATTTTTGGAAACACAAGAAGTGATCAAGCTGCCCACTATCACATGCCACCTTCTCACACGCACTGCCAGAATCACTTTTGATCGCCATGAATTTGTCCCATGTCCCATACTGTACTGCCCTATCCCATCACCTGGGGGGAGCCTCCTGAAGCTGAAACCCATCTTTCCCAGTAGAAAGATGAGGAGGTTCCTGTCAGCCACTGCCACTAATTCCTTGTGCAGGCTAACATACATCAATCAATTATTTTAACAGCTGCTGTATATACCATATGTGTGCTCATGTGTGCAACAATGGCAGAATTGCAAAGGGCACTCAGAATATGAGTGTGAAACCCATTCAGTATTTGAATGCAAACAATGGAACTTCAAGAGATAATGTTGTGTTTGTGAGTGAAATTTTAGCACAGAGGAACATAATACATATGTGTGTGTTGCATTATCTTGCTGGTTCCTAGAGAATCTTTTTAGGGCAGACCACATGTGGGTGATCGCTGTAAACAGTGGGGCATTCCTTGAGCCAACTGGAATGGACAGTATACAAATTGAAATAATAAATAAATAATATTAAATAAATGTATTTAATATTATTTATTTATTATTTCAATTTGTATACTGTCCATTCCGGATGGTTCAAGGCGGTTTACAACACATAAAATCACAACAATAAAACAGTGAATGACAATATAAAATCCCATTTCCCAAAAATCTCACAAGACAGTATTAATCAACCGACCAAGAATTAGAGGTCAAAAGCCTGTCTGAAGAGCACAATTTTACAGGCTTTCCAGAAGGCCGGCAATTTGCAGGTTGCACGGGCCTCTTGTGGCAGGGCATTCCATAGACTTGGTGCCACCACGGAGAAGGCCCTCTGTCGCGTTGATGATAAATGAATGGTCCATAGGGAAGGGATCTGCAGGAGGTTGTGGGCCTCAGTTCGAAGAGATCTCTGGGGAACATATGGGAGTAGACGGTCCCTCAGGTACACCAGCCCCAGACCATGCAAGGCCTTAAAGGGCAGAACCAGCACTTTGAAGATGATCCGGTGCTAAATTGGCAACCAGTGCAGTTGCTGCAGGGTTGGAGTGATGTGGGCCCTGGCTGACACTGGCCAGGAGTCTCGCTGCAGCATTCTGCACCAGTTTAAGCTTCCAGATGACCAACAAAGGAAGGCCAATGTAAAGGGTGTTACAGAAGTCCAGTCTTGAGATGACCGTTGCCTGGATTACCGAGGGCAGGCCTGGATCTGTCCCCGATAATTTCCAACGCTGCCTCGAAGCCGTTACTGGATGGCTGTGAGCCAGTAGGTTGAGGGTGAATCCAGCAAAGACGGAGATCTTGTGGCTAGGCCGCCCGGGTGGTGGGGATGTCCAGCTTCCGACCCTGGACGGTGTGACGTTATGCCCATCACCTTCCGTAAAGAGCCTGGGGGTCCATTTGGACTCCCAGCTGACTATGGAGACCCAGGTCTCTGCGGTCAGCAAGCTAGCATTTTACCATCTTAGACAGGCAAGGAGGCTGGCCCCCTACCTATCCCGGAACGACCTGGCCACGGTGATCCAAGCCACGGTCATCTCGAGGCTGGATTACTGTAACGCGCTCTACGTTGGCCTTCCCCTGTCGGTGACCTGGAAGCTCAAGCTGGTGCAGAACACTGCCACCCGACTCCTGTCTGGCACGCCAGCAGGTTGCCACATAACACCTACTTTGCAGGATCTGCACTGGCTGCCAATTGAGCACCGGATCACCTTCAAGGTGTTGGTTCTTACCTTTAAGGCCTTGCACGGCCTGGGGCCAGCGTATCTGAGGGACCGTCTCTCCCCATGCTGCCCTCTGAGATCACTTCGCTCCGAGGATACCAACCTTTTGGCTGTCCCCTCCACAAAGGCAGCCAAACTTACATCCACTCGTCGAAGGGCATTCTCAGTGATTGCACCAACACTCTGGAATGCCCTTCCTGCAGATACGCGCGCCATACACGACCTGCTCCCCTTCAGGCGGGCGTGCAAGACCCACCTGTTCCAGCTCGCCTTCCAGGTGTAGGTCCTAGTGGTACGCACCCCCCTGCTGGAAGCGACTTTTATCCCAGGTCGTTTTTAACTGTCGTTGTTTATTGTGACAGTTCAATGATGTTTTATGCTTTGTTTTTATTCTGTTGCTGTTTTACGCTGTGTTTTTTTAGTGTTGTGAGCCGCCCCGAGCCCGCCGGGAGTGCCAGCATAGAAGCCGAATGAAATAAATAAATAAATAAATAGGTCATTCCTAGTGAGATAGGGCGCCAGCCACCTAGCCTGCCGCAGGTGGAAAAATGCGGATCTGCTGACAGCAGAGACCTGGGCCTCCATTGTCAGCAGTGGGTCCAACTGAACCCCCAGACTCTTTATTAATGACGACGGGCATAATGCCTCGCCGTCCAAAGTAGGCAGCCGGAGCCCACTCCCACCCAGACCACCCAGCCAAAGGATCTCC
Organism: Anolis apletophallus; assembly: GCA_030556195.1. Lineage (NCBI taxonomy): Eukaryota > Metazoa > Chordata > Lepidosauria > Squamata > Anolidae > Anolis > Anolis apletophallus. The sequence goes on along the minus strand of JARBWK010000013.1, from coordinate 30,623,309 downwards.
ATCTTCGATGGATTCACTCTTAACCAGCTGGCTCGTAGCCAACCAGTCACAGCTTCAAGGCATAGCTGGAACCAATCAGGTACAGAGTCCGGCTGGCCATCCATCCTCAGCACCAGCTGGGTGTCATCAGCATACTGATGACACTCCAGACCAAAACTCCGCACCAATTTGGCAAGTGGTTGCATGTAGATGTTAAATAATAAAGGGGAGAGAATGGCCCCCTGAGGGACCCCACAACTAAAGGGGAGCTTCTCGGAGACCATACCTCCCCTCTCCACTCGCTGTCCCCAATCTTGGAGAAAAGAGGACACCCAATTAAAAGCAGTCCCCCCTAACCCCTGTCACAGCTAGGCGGTGGGTTAACAATGTGTGGTCTACCATATCAAATGCTGCCGTGAGGTCCAATAACACGAGCAGCGCTGATCCCCCTTGATCCAATTGGCAGCGGAGCTAGTCTGTGATGACGACCAGCACAGTCTCTGTCCCATGCCCAATACGGAAGCCGGACTCGTAGGGATCTAATCCAGCTGTGTCGTCTAGGAACTGCTGCAGCTGGCCCGCTACTGCCCTCTCAATCACCTTACCCAGAAACGGTAAATTCGAAACCAAGCGGTAACTGGAGGGAACCGAACATTCTAAGTCCAGTTTTTTCAGCAGCGGGCTCACCATCGCCTCTTTTAATCCCTCTGGAAATACTCCTTTCTCAAGGGAGCAGTTAACTATTGCCAACAGAGGGCCACATAACCCTTCCCAGCAAGATTTAACAAGCCAGGAAGGGCACGGGTCAAGGGAGCAGGTGGTTGGTCTGGCTGCAGTCATGATCCTATCGACAGCCTCTACGTCCAATTGATGGAACCAATCGAGAGTAGGCCCATCGAGTGCCCACGGAATCTCGAATTCACTAACTGTATCAACCTGTCCCAGAATCTTCTACCTGAAGAAATGGCTCCATCATTCCTTATATTGCATGCACGCGTGCACACACACATCCTGGATTGTCTCCTCCAACAATAGTACAAGGGATATGTCCAGTTTTCTGAAATCATTACCTTTATTTTATATGTTTCCTGTTTTCTTCCTCTTCCTCCCTCTAGGTTAGTGATTCTCGGGCTTGGTCCTCTAAATATTTTGGGCTTCAGTTCTTAGAAGCTTCAGGCAGCTTGGCCAGTAGTCAGGGATTCTGAGATTATCTGAATTCCCAAATATATGGAGCCCCAAAGTTTGAGAAGCCAGAAAATGTAAATTTAAATGCAATTCCCCAATGTCATTCTGATGTAAACTTGTTAGTCACTGTTAGATGTTGGTGCAGTGAAACTATTGCTATGATATATCTGAAAAGTAAAAATCCAGTTTCTGCTTAACATATGACAGAGGAGAGCCTGCTGTTTTTCAAGTCTTGAAGTGTTCTGCTTGAGTCAGGAAATTATTTCTGAGGTTTAGTCCAAATACCCTTATAATTTGAATCTGGAGCAACAGAGAACAACAGATAAATGTATAGGACTACTCATGAAACTTTTTGGCTGCATGGAGGTCGTCTAAGGAAACAATCTACTGCCAAATAAAAGGTGGGTGGGTGCGGGAAGAAACAATTCAAAGGTAATGTAGAAAATTAGGTTTATTGTTAGAAAATGGCCTGACATATTTCAAGATTTGCTTCTCTGAGTGCATTCTCTTTTTCTACCTCTTTCAAGAGTTTTTTCCTCTTTTCCCCTAGAGACAAAGTGATTAGATAACTAACTAGTTAAATGCATTCATTTAAAAGGTTTCTGTAATCAATCAGACCTTTATTCTTTCAAAAAAAATTAGTTGAAGGAGGAGAAAAACAGTAGGCCTGTGAAATCTTTGAAGAGGCAACCATCCTCTGTTTGAGAAAACTAATGCACAAGAAGAGATTCCTTTTTTTGGATCATGTCCACTGCCATATATGTGCATAATCTGACAGAAAGCAAATGCCCCAACCCCCTGTATAATGTGAATTTGAGACATTAGCATTAATACAGAGATCGATTTAATCAGGTGGGAGCTTTAATTGTGCTTCAATACCCTGAAGATGCGAGATCATGTTTGATCTTGAAGCCAAGCAAGTGAGTTCTGGCTAGTACTTGGATGGGAGACCACACCGGAAGACATATTTCAGAGGAAGGACCAGATAAAACCATATCTGAGTACAGTATCCCTTGCCTAACAAAATCCTATCAAATTCAAGGGGTTACATTGTCCAGAACCTCAAGCCATGGCTGATATCAAATGGGACTCCCCCCTGGCCACACAGAAAACTGAGTGACTTGGAAGGCACTGAACAGACTGCGCTCTGGCACTATGAGATGCAGAGCCAATCTTAAGAAATGGAGCCGCAAAGTGGAGTCCTCGACATGTGAGTGTGGAGAAGAGCAAACCACAGACCCGCTCTTATAATGCAACCCGAGTCCTGCCACATGCACAATGGAGGACCTTCTTATAGCAACACCAGAGGCACTCCAAATGGCCAGCTTCTGGTTAAAGGACATTTAGTATAATGCCAAGTTTTTAAACTTTGTGATTTTAAATACATTACAACTATACCCTCTTTTTTATTCTGATATGATAAATAAAATAAAAACATTGTGGTTTCCCCTGGCTGAGCAGAGAACTGCAACTAGTCCCAAGAGGGCCAGTATCATCCAAACACAAACAAATCATGATGGATAGTACCATGGGTTAGCCAAGGCAGAAAAAATTAGGAGTACTTATTTCCAGTCCTTGCAGTCTCACAAGGCACCAGACATAATTGCAGACATACAATGAATCAAACTATTTGCTGCCTGTTCAGAAGAGTCAAAACCTGTTGCCCCAAAACAGGTGCCTCATTTTGCCTAATAGTAGGACTAGCCCTACATAGGACTTCATGACCCTCCCCCCAATAAGATAGTTTGTAATCAGGGAATTTATAGTTTTGCCAAGGACACCAGGCTGGAATGAAATAATAAGGGTTTGGTTTTGGCCAATCTGTAGAAACTAACAACCACAACAGGTTAGATTGTGTGTACATTCAATAAAACCTTGTCACAAAAGGTATTTGACCTGTTAGCCTGGGCCTAGCCTGAGCTTCACCTGAGGCAAGAACTAACTACTGTCAGTTGCTTTCTACATCAGTCAATAACTCTCAAAGGAAGGGATACTAGCAAAAGGGGAAATGCCAAGTAAATAATATTTTATAACCATGCCCTTATTTCTGAAATCCCATCTTTCTTGCCCATTTTTGCTTTTCTGTATAATCTTTGACTCACCTTTGCTGACACTGGACAAAACATATCCTACCAAAATGCACACACATATAGTCTTTTCACATCTCAAGCTCTGTTATGTTCCCTTTTGTTTGTCTTTTCCATTCCTTTCCACTCTCTCCCCCATCCCAGAACTACTAAGTTGCAGCCCGACTCCTTGCTGGGGTCTCGGTAAGCTCTCACATCACGCCAATTCTGCGCGAACTGCACTGGCTACCTGTAGAACGTCGCATTACCTTCAAAGTGTTAGTCTTGACTTTTAAGGCCATACATGGTCTGGGGCCAGTGTACCTGTGGGACTGCCTCATCCCATATTATCCCACTAGATCTCTACGCTCTGAGGAGCAAAACCTCCTGGTCGTTCCTAGTCCTAAGACATACCGCCTGACGGCAACCCGTCACCGGGCTTTTTTGATCGTGGCTCCAATACTATGGAAAGTGTTACCCGCTGACGTCCGCGCCATGCAGAGCCTCCTCTCGTTCAGGAAAGCCTGCAAGACTTTGTTATTTCAGCAGGCTTTCAGAGCCAGGTGAAGTGTAGCCCTTCTCTGTGTATCGCCATCTTGCGCTATCTCCTACTGCTGCAATGCTCTTTTAATGCGTGGCGTATTGTGACATTTTAATCCGTTGTTTTAATTGTGGTTTTAACTTTTTACTAATGTTTGGCTGTTTTTATAACATGTTGTAAGCAGCACCGAGCCATTGGGAAGGGCGGCAAACAAGTGCGAATAAATAAATAAATAGTCCATAGTCCCCCATGTAGGAACCTGATACCTTTTCCATGGGCCCTTGGTCTTGCATGGCAATGATGTTTGTGTTCGCCTTCTTTCTTGTGCGTATTGCCTCAAAATGGTGCCCCATGGTGCCTGCTGACCCTGGAAAGCTGCTCATGTGTCACCCCTGTGACCCAGACCAGTGTCAGGCCATTCTGGTTGTTTTTATGAATTGGATTCCTTTTTTTATGAATGAACCTCCTGTTTTATGGATGGTCTTCAGCTGCTCAGTGCTTTGTATCAACCTTCGTGGACTCTGAATGGCCTAGACAGATCTTACCCTAACCCTGCATGTTCCCCTTCCCCATATGAACTCTGTATATGCCCATAACCCCATTTATTATATTTCTGTATTTCTGTATAAAATACAGAGCAAGGTGACCTCTTCATGATCTATGTCCAGCATCTCAGGATCCAGGTGTTGCAAGACTTCCTAGGTGATCATCCCCAAACAATGGACTTGTCAGAAACCCATCAGCATGGACAATACACAAATAGCCCCTTCCTTGGGCTTCGGAAGGTCTTGTTGACTAAACCACCTGAGGTATGGAGGCTCATGGACATGATAATCATTTGACTCAAAGGACATTTCCCCAACCGAAAGGAAAGGGGGATGTTGCTGCTTCTCCCCATAAAGCCATTCCCCCATCCCAGGGAAAGGATCCAAGATCTTATTTAAAAAGTTAATATTTGCCAGACTTTATGACAATGGGCTGGCTCTTCGGGGCCAGACATGGATGTTGTTTCTGACTTATGTCAATAGCCAGGATCAGGACTGGAGGGCTCAAAGCTATCTCTCTTGATCACTTATCATTCAGGACTGGGAAGGGCCTTTCATAACCCATCATCACTTTTTTTCCATTGTTTCCACTGTTGCCTGCCGCCTCTCTCATCATTGGCTGAGTGGTCGAAACAGGGTTCTGGCTCTCATTGCACGAGCTGCATCGGCCCCTGGCTGCTTCTCCCAGCTTGCTGACATCACAGCCAATCACAGCAAAGCCGGCTCAGGAGGTGGGCGAAGGAAAATTTGAATGAAAAACTGTATATATTCTGTATTTGCCCACCCAAAAGGCATGTCGGCTCCTTTGGCAGATTACTGCAGTCATCATTCTTTCCAGCTGGAATAGAACATAAACTTCGATGGCCTTGCTTCAACTTGGTGAGATTTATGGGAAAATAGGAAAAATCTTTACTGGTGCTTATTTTCTCGCCAGGCGTTACGGATCCTGTTTTTTGGTCTTGCTGGCCTATGCCTTGGCGGGGGGCCCTAAATTTGTGCTCGACATCCAGACTCTCAATAAAAAAATGAGCAGGAATGGGCAGTGTGAACGGAAATCAAGTATTTGCAGCACAATAATCATGAACACTAATCAGTCCCATCAGTTTTCCTTCCTTTTAGCAACTTCATCCCTCCTTTCCTCCTTCCTTCCATCGCCCACCTACTTGAGCAGTGTACCAGGCTCCCCCTTTCCTTAGCGATCACTGACGTGTTTATTTCCCTGATTAATGAACTTTGCAAATTAACCTCCACACTGCTGTATAATTGCTATTAAGGCTTCAAAAATCACTTAAGCATTTCCGCCGCTCATGAGCCCATTCCATTTGGATGGTCGGTGCCATGCGCTGATTGCATGGAGATAGAGCCCGTCTCCTGACCTCCACATTTAAAATTAATTATTGCATTTGGCACCCAAATTACCCCCAGTCTCGTGTGCTCAGCTTTATCTCTCTGCACACACAGGCCTGGCTTTTAATTAAAGGCCCTCCAAATTAAATGAAAACAAATTCAATTATTACCTCTCATTGCAACAGCTTGCAGCACTGTTCCAGACTGTATTTCTTCAAGGGAAGACCTGGGGAGATTCAGTCTCCCATAATCCAATGTAACTAAATTTTTCTAACTATTTTCCTTATCTTCACTCACACAGCTCTATTGCCACTGGGTCAGTTTTAATGTGGACTTTGTTGCTGTTGAGCAAACTCTTCTTTTTTAAAAAAAAATGTATCGCTGTTCTGTAAACTTCTCTCCATCGCAATATTTTGCTCTCTTTTGAGAAATAAGTTTCCGATCCTTGTTTTTCTGGCTCTAGAAAAATGGTGGAAGGAAAGAGAACTCCATCTTTTCCCTTATTTACTTGCCCACAGTGCCTGCATATCAGTCTTTTTCATCCTCATCCACTCAGAAAATGCTCCAAATTTAACGCCAGGGGATTTTATTAAAGATGGGTTATTTTGACCTTTTATATTCAGTTACAGATCTTTCTGCCTCTAGTTATTGATTGTAACTTTAGTCATGAGGAGGCATCTATTCTATATATATATATATATACATATATATATATACATACAGTATATATATATATATATATATATATATATATATATATACACACACACACATATATATAGATATATACAGTATATATATCAAAATCTCATCAATGCAACCTGAAGTGTGCCTAGACTTTTGTGGCTTTGATCAGGATAGGCACACCTCCCTTTTTCTGGATTTCACTTCCATTCTTTAAGATTCCCCTCTTTATTAAGATGGATAAAGCATGTTTTTGGGATAATAATGTGAACAATGAGGAACACCAGGGACTTTGGGGTGTTAGATCTGGCTCTTTGCTCAATTTCATGACTTCTAGGCATACCATAGGCCTTTTTCTCATCATGTAATCTAAGCAAAGTTTTAGTACTTATGGCAGTGAAGCCCCCGCTGGCACAATGTGCTGGCAGGACTGCTGACCTGAAGGTTGGCAGTTTGAATCCAGGGAGCAGGGTGAGCTCCCATCCGTCAGCTCCAGCTTCCCACAAGGGGACATGAGAGAAGCCTCCCACAGGATGGTAAAACATCTGGGCATCCCTTGGGCAACGTCCTGAGTGAGAGAGGATCTACCCTTGCAGACGTCCAATTCTCTCACACTGGAAGTGACTTGCAGTTTTTCAATTCACTCCTGACATTAAAAAGTGCAAGGACTTACAGAATGCTTTTCAGAGAAAATCAGTCTGATATGATTCAACATAGCCAGAAATTTGTGCTGTAATTCTCTAATTCAGTGTTTTCAACCTTTTTTGAGCCGCGGCACATTTTTTACATTTACAAAATCCTGGGGCACACCACCAACCAAAATGACACAAAATGACACTCTAACACAGTAATACATACAGTTAATATGTTTTTAAATGTATTTATACACTCAGTGTGAAACCTGGGCCTGTTTCAATGAACACAACATACTTGGCAGGAATGCCAGAAAGACACAAACTTCCCACACAGAACTCCCATAACAAAGAGAATATACTATAAGAGTTTGGTGGGCATTGACCTTGGGTTTTGGAGTTGTAGTTCACCTATATCCAGAGAGCACTGTGGACTCAAACAATGTTGGATCAGGACCAATCTTGGCATGAATACTCAATATGCCCAAATGTGAACACAGATGTAGTTTGGGGAAAATAGACCTTGACATTTGGGAGTTACAGTTTCTGGGATTTATAGTTGACACACAATCAAAGTGTATCCTGAACTCTTGCAACAATGGAATTGAACCAAACTTGGCATATTGAACTCTAATTACCAACAGAAAGTACTGAAAGGGTTTGCTTGGGAATTGACCTTGAGTTTGGAATTTGTAGTTCACCTACACCCAGAGAGCACTGTGGACTCAAACAATGTTATGTTATGTTGTTCTTTGTTTTCTATCCAGAATCACAATGTTGGAAGGAGGCTCACCATTTTAAGGTCCCTAAAACAGGCATGGGAAACTTCGGCCCTCTGGGTGCTTTGGACTTCAACTCCCACCATTCCTAACAGCCTGAGGCCCTTTCCTGCTTAAGTGGCTGAGGGGGGAGGAAAAGAGCCTGAGGCTGCTAGGAATGGTGGGAGTTGGAGTCCAAAACACCTGGAAGGTCCAAATTTGTCCATGCCAGCTTTCGACAGACACCTCTCCCCCCCCCCCCCTTTCCCTTCGCGGCCTTCCTTCCCCCTCTTGCCGAACATTTACTTTTTCTTCTACACTGCCGCTTCTGCTGCCATTTTGATCCGAGGGGGCAGCATGAGCATGTTCAGGAGGGGAGGGGGGGGGAGGAACACATGAGCCATGCGGGCGCTACTGCACAGACTCGCCCCAGAGCAAAGCGAGGCAAAGCGAGCAGAGCGAGGCTGGGAAGAAGGGAGCCCGAGTGGAGAAGAAAAAGTGTTCGGCAGGAGGGGGAAGAAAGGGTATTGGAGGTTCTAATTTCCCACGGCACACCTGATGATCTCTCACGGCACACAAGTGTGCCACGGCACACTGGTTGGGAAACACTGCTCTAATTCACCTAGAATGGGATAAAAACTATCAGCCAGAGATACATATGCCCCTTCCTAGTTTCTGTTTCCCAGTGGCACCTCTCTATTTCTAGGGGAGACAATGGTGTGTATGAATTAGAAGTTCAGTTCAACTGGGAGATATATTGGATTGGATGGTGGATGTTTATCTGAAGCGTGGGACACAGTAAGCAAACATGCATTATGGGCATGCATTGAAAGCTACAGTCCATTAGTGGACCTGTATCATCTTTGGTTCTGAGTTGGTTCATCAGAAGAGGTCCACTTTGGAGTTTCCAGCAACTGACTAGAGGGTTCCCTCTTAAAATTCTAATAGAATTAATCATATTTGCAATATAGGTTCCTGAACTATACCTGAAGATCAAGGCCCAGGCCTGTAGCCAGGATTTTGATTCGGGGGTGGGGGGTGGGGGCTGAGTCTGAGTGAGAGAGGCTCTAACCTAGCAAACCTTTTGTATCATTATCCCAATACCCCCATGCATATCGGATATATTGAGCATGGTGATCAGATCAGGATATGAATAAACATTATAGTTTAAATAATGTACCAGTAAGACATTCTCGCCTGGAAATTTGCCCGCTACATGCCTATTGAGGACCACCCTGAGAATTTCCGGGGGAGGGGGTGAAGGTTGGCAGAAGCTGGGGCTAACAACGGGAGCTCACGCCTCTCCCCGGATTCGAACCTGTGACCTTTCAGTCATCAAGTTCAGCAGCAAAGTGCTTTAACCCATTGTGCCACTGGGGGCTGCCAGATGGTCTTAGATACCAGTAATCTCGGCATTCCTGTGCCTAACTTGTCATGCATCCAGGTCTTCCCTTCTTTCCATGGTTAATCTTCCCACATAAATTGCAGACTGGGCCTGTGCAATATGTCCTGTCAGGTTTTCTTAGAGTTCTGTTGTTCATGCAATATCATTCAGAATTATCCAGTTGGTTAGAGTATTGGGCTAAGACCTGGGTGATCCAGGTTTTAAGGTGTATCTACACTATAGAATGAATGCAGTTTGACATCACTTTAACTTCCATAGCTCAATGCTTATGAAATCCTGGGATTTTTAGTTTTAGAAGGCTGAAGGCATTGGAAAATGACAGCTCCCATTATTCATTCCTGGTGGTTAAAATAATGCCAAACTGCATTATTTATACAGTGTTGATGAACACAGGTTCCGTTGCTTGCATAGCTTTCCAGGCCAAAGCAACTGGACTTCAATGGTTGTGAAGCACATGGCTACTGCTGCTCAAAGAAACCAGCAATGATCTGTTAATAACAAGGCAACGATCTGCACAGATCTGTTTAATATCCAGCAGGGAATTGTGAGCCAAAAGAGCATTTCTTCCCTCTGCATGATGTGTGATGGTGCTGAAAAGGAAGGAAGAAATAAGGTTAAATAAGCCTGAAGAAAAGGAAAGGAGACGCAACGAAACCAAACTATTAAGCAGAAAGGGAAGCTGGGGAACAAGAGGATAGAAAAATAGGAACTGTGTTAATTTAAAAAAGAGTCTTCTGCTTTTGACGTGAAAAGGGACAATTTGCTCTTGTGGATGAGCTTCCCAAAGCAGGAGCTGTATTGCTAGAACTGCAAAATAAATAAAAGAGGAAAAGAAAAAATAAATAGTTTACTTGTATGTCTATTATTGGTGTTTATGTCTTTGAATGGAAACCATGATGCATAATTAAGAGAACTGCAATGTGAAATAGTGATTCAGACTTGTACTTCTTATTTGGTATGTGAATAGGGACAATCATGCATAATTGCAGATGATGATGCAGAGGTCACAATACCAAACCATTATTTAGATCAGTTTTCAAAAAAAAAATTGCATTATCTGCTTTTTTTAGTTCCCTGGATAAACACCTGAAACATACAAACGCTAGGACCCAGGGAAACAGAGACACACATGCTGAATGAAAGAAATGGGTTTCACACTTTCCTACAGGGTGGGGATGTCTCAGTCGGAGAAGGCAGGAGAAGAAGGAATGTGAAGAAACTGAGAAATAAAAAGAGGTGGAAATGAGAGCTGGCAATTGAGAGAGAGAAGGATGGAGTGAGCTTGTCTCACTTGCTGACGGGATGCCAAGGGAGAGCAAGACAGTTGTGTTGGCATTTAATTTGTTCCAGGCATGAATTCTGTGAATGCAACAAGACAGGAATGGGCCATTGCAGGGACAAAAATTCAGAGTGAATTCTCATTGGTAGGGCAGCAGGACAGGGCCCATCAGTGTGCGACTGACAAGCCTCTGTTTTTGCTCCCCTGCCATCCAGCGATGTCTCAGAGATGATTAGTCTACGGAAAGACATAGATAGCTTTTCTGGTTTTGGCACACAGACTTTCCTCCCCTTTGCTTTTCAAACTCTCTAGTGGGGAAGGTGATTTTGCATTGCAATGTTTCAGCAACAGCCACGATGTCAGAATTGCAGCTGGGATATTGGTGTGAATGCACTCTTTCTCTCATGCACTCTGTGAAAACTATATTGGAAGGGTTTAATAATAATAATAGACACAGCTGCCCCTGAAGTCTAGTAATACAAGTAACATTCTGGTTTGGTCCTTCAGGGTAGTATGGAATGAGAAATTTGTCCTTGAATTATATTTCCGATTCTGCTGGGTTTTCAAAGGCACCAATCATCTTGCTCTCTCCTCCCTAATATATATATATCCAAAGAATCTGAGAGAGAGCAGAACTCTTCAGATGAAAAGAACAACAAACAACTAAGATCTGAAGCCACTTTTTCAATATCCCCTGTATTCATGGTATTGAAGTGTTGTCCAGTATATCTTTATAGATGAAGGTATTATTCAGACTGGGATCGTGTAAGTGCTTTAGGGATATCCCAAATTTGAAATCAATTTCGACCATGTCAGGTGTGCCCAAACTAAGATCTTTCCAAGGTCATTTACCCAGCCTCCACCCTTCTCATTGAAATACTGATAATTTTTTGTTGGTTAAAACTGTTTTTCATTGGAAATATTATATTGTTCTTCCCTGTTGTTGTTGTTTTGGTTTTTGCACTACAAATAATTTCCAGTGTGCATAGGAATGCATTCATGTTTCTTTCCCAAACTATAGCCTTCCTCCCCAACAATCTGAGGGACCAAAGCTTGAGGACCCCTGAACTAGGTGAAGGAAAGCATATATTGAATCAGCTCTGTTCAAACTACAGTGACAGTATAGCTTCCAACCAAGGACAACAATCTCATCAAAGCTTTTTTTTCACAGTACTTTGCGGGAGGAGAGGTGCTGTGAGATCATTAAAGTACATAGGATCCCCCCGTGGCACAGTGGGTTAAATCCTTGTGCTGGCAGAAATGCTGACTTGAAGGTTGGGTTGCTGACCTGAAGGTTGCCGGTTCGAATCCGAAGAGAGTGCAGATGAGCTCCCTCTGTCATCTCAAGCTCCCCATGTGGGGACATGAGAGAAGCCTCCCACAAGGGTGGTAAAACATCAAAACTGTGGTATTCCAGCCTAGTGGCATGGGTCAACCCCCGGGGGTCCCAGGGGCACCCAGACATAAGCCAGTGGATTCTGGGAAGGTGGGGCTGGACTAGATGATCCGGGGTCCAGTGAAGAAGGCTGGCCGGATGGGTATGCATCATCTAATGAGAGTCTGCAATGGGATAATGAAGGGCTGGAGAGATATCAGAGAGTGAGTTCACAGAGGAAAGTATGGAGGAGGATTCCAACTCTGATTATGAATATCTGGGAGGTTTAGGTTCTCAAGAAAGGATCCTTACTCCCTTCCCCGAAGAAGCAATGGGAGAAAGGGAGCTGAGTGACTCTCATGCTGATAATGGTGCATCTGGCTCCGGTAATGAGCAGGTGTTTAATAGAAGGTCCAGAAATTCCAGAAAATCTTGGAGCTTGGGGGTGAGATGGAGGCCCTGGGATTAGCTTCTATATTAGTCTCAATTTTCAGTCGGAGACTGAAAATCTCGTCCACGTCTCTTTGCCAAATTTCCAGGGAACCGTTGGATTCAGTCCAGATTCAAGCCTTGTTTTGCCCGGTTGTGGCTGCCTTTCCAGAGCCTGGTTTTGGTCGCCGAAACAACCCGCTTCATGAACTTTGTCTTGCCTTCACAACTTCGCCTTTTTGGGACTTAAGCTTTTAGGCTTGGAACTTTGAGATATTGCTTTTGAAACTACATTTTATGGACTACATTTGCACTTATCTTTTTGATCTATTCTATCCTTTATTCTAAATAAACTTATTGATTTTGCATCAGCCTGTGTTTTGTGTGGATCAGGGGGTCTGTCAGGTTCTGAGTTGCAACAAAAACATCCGGGTGTGCCCTGGGCAGCGTCCTTGCATGGTCAATTCTCTCACACCAGAAGTGACTTGCAGTTTCTCAAGTCTCTCCTGACATGGAAAAATATTCTACATATATTCAGTTCTGTCTTCCAAATTTGTGCTCTTTTATTAGGATCAGTGATACACCTAGCCGTGTATTATCATTCTTTTCTCTCTTTTTTTTTTTACAATTATTGTACTTCAATAATTTAGGTATAGTCCTTTATGTAATTTTATTTTGAATGATGAACCTTGGACATGTTCTGAGCAGCCCCAAAACACGTGCCCCTGAGACCAGGACAGTTATGCCTATCTGAAAGGGATATCTAGTTTTCTTTCTTTTTATTCCCCCATCCTTATAGTCTGTGGATGTCTCAGCTATCTACATTTGGTTAGCCTCTTACTTAGGAATATAACTGACCACTAAACTTCTTCTCAAGCAAAGTAACATGAAATTTTAACCGTTTTTTTTGTAACTGTCAGTAAAATGTCAAAAACCATGATTTTTTCAAAGAATATTCATTATTTGGGGCTTATTTTGTGCAAAATTTGTAAATGGAAATTCTTATAGAGTCAACAACAATTTCTATGAAGAAAACAGCTTTTCTGTGCAATGAATAATGTTTCTACGTGGAAATACTGTTTTTCAGTGCAAGTAAAGTATTCTTTGCATAGAAAAACACAAAACTGTATGTTCACTAATTGGCAGGAATTTGCTCAGAAATATTGCTTTCTCTCAAAATGCCATGCATTTTTGTCAACAACAAAAAATACTCCTAACATTGATAGTTGTTTTGGTTGCCCAGAGCAAGTCAAACCCCAAAATTTCTATTTCCAAGATGGGTTAGATGACTGTGATGATACAAAGTGTTTCATTCCAAACTGGATCAGGATCCAATCCAGATAATGGAATTGGGCCGCAAACTACATTGGGCAAGCCTTGCACAGACCAAGTTCCGGAAATATTTATTTTTAAAACAGTATTTCATTCCATCATGGCTCAGTGTTGGATTAGATCAATAGGAAGTCTCTCCCACCAGTCTCTAAAGGACAACAAACATTTCTGTCATGATGGAGATAGCTTTGTAAAGAAGATTGCTGGCACACAGTGTGTGTATTGAAAATGGGATGCTTATCACCTCCTCATTTATGTGTTTATTAAATATTTATGAGTTCCTTTCCCACTAAGAGTCTCGCCGCCAACATATGGTCATAAAAATAACAAACTATTTACCAATACAAATTAAACCCGTTAAAAAAGTATTTTTAAAACATCACAAAATAGATATAGGCAGCAACACAAATTGACAAAACAACTGTCAATGAAATTTTTAAAAGTAATGGCTCAACTTAACTGAATCAATTAAAAGCCTTGGCAATTTTTTAAAAAAATTAACCCTGTTTGAATCATCACAGCAGTGGTGAATCTTTGGAAATAGGATATATATATAGATATGGATATTAGGCATGAGAAAAAAGTTATGAAAATGAAAAGAAATCGGAAGGGATTTGTATGTATGGGACTTTCAAGTTTATACGCATCGCAGGGCCAATCCCGGAAGTGGACTTTCTTTTCCGCACCCCCTGGGCCCAAATTTTCGTTAGATTAGTAACTATTTCGGATGCCCACCCAACAGGAAAATTTCCCCCTCCAAAATAGCTTTGCAGACATAACTCACAGTCAAATCAGGGCCTTTCCATGCTTGGAGCCTAATTAGAGTGAAAGGCCTCCTCCAGGAAGTGAAAAAGGAACCGGAAACGATAGAGAGATCCAGATCGGGACTCCTAGAGGGGCTGGAGGACTGACGAAAAAAGTGATTTAAACACCCAGGAATGGGGTTTAGATAGAAGGACAGAGTAGAAGGACATAAGAACTGCTGAGAGAAGGGCAGCAGGAGTGAAAAGAGCACAGAGAGGAGAAGGAAGAGTTCAGAATCAAGAAAAGCCATAGAGTTCAAACGGAGGTCCTAGACTGCTATGGTAAAACTGAATGGGAAAAAGCTGGAGTGTGGAGAACTCTACAGATTAGCAAGGCCTGCACCAGAGGTGGGCATTGGCAACTATTTTATTTAATAATATTAATAATAATATATTAATGCATTATATCTCCCTGCAAGGAAACCAAGGGAAATGTTGCCCTTGATTTGCCTGTGCTTAAAACAGTGTCAGTCCTGTTTCCCTGCTTTGCCTACTTTAGAACTATTAACGAATTTCGTTAGTAATTACGTTAAATTTTAGAAATTTTTGGAATTTTTTTTGTAAGTCTTTCTATTACTAATAAAAAAATCCCCCATTAGATTTTAGATTCCCTATTTTTGGGTTCTAAACCATGCCTGATAGATATACTGTAGATATTTTCTAGCTTGCCTGTGCTGTGATGAAGGACAAAAGTCCTGGGTGAGACCATGAGAGCAAAAAAAACCCCTCAAGCCTTTCATGTTCCTGAGCTCTTTTTCTTGAAAGTGCATACCTCTTTACCACCTCCATATCTTCTATAATTTATCATTAATACATGGGTGGCAGAAATTGAGATGCTTTCTGTCATACCCCCCTCCCCTCATAAATTGGAATTGATCAGTCTTTTGTATTAACTGATCCTTCTGGAAGCTGCCATTAAGAACCTGGGTGAACCTTTTAAGACATTTGGCCTTGTGGAATGTGACCTATACTCAATGAACACCAAGGGAATCTCTCAGAGAAAGAGAGAAAAAAACATTGTTATTATTTTATTCAACACATTTGTTTTCCCTTAAAGAACAAATCATGTTGGTTGCTTCCATTACCAGGCTCTGACTGCCAACACAGAACTGCATGCACACAAGAGAGGAGTATCCAAAGGGTATGCTCTTCTTGGGAACACAAACATGTCATTTAGAAAGGTGATCGTTGGAATTTGACTAAATGTAGACCTCCATCCATCTGGACAGAAATGACAGAAGATGAGGGTGTAGTTTCTGAGTTGATTTTCCATTCCTTTGCATTGTACACCATCTTTCTTCTTTGGGGTGCGGTGGTGGGTAGAGTGGCACTCAGTTGCTTATGTAACTTCTAAACTTCACTGTCTCTGTGAATGAGAAAAGACATTGGCAGAGAGAATAGACCTTCTGCCTAAACTTGTAATGGACAGGGCTACCAAAGGAACATAAAGCCAAGTTCAATGGGCTGTGGAAACTTTTATGAAAGCCTAACAGAACTTCCAAATGTTGTCCTTCTTTTATTCCTTGCTTGTAACCTATTGTATTGTATTGTATTGTATTTCTTTCTTTTTCTTTTTAGTGGTTGTTATTATTGATTGTGCATTTACACCATGTCCTAAGATGATGTTTTGCCAATAACCCACCACACACCTGATTGCTTGTCCTCCTTGTTCTACTTTAGTGATCATGTGATTTTGAAAGGTCCCTTGGCATTCCCCTTTTTTTCTTCCCTCTCTTACAAGCTCCTCCTATCCCTGTTTTGTGAAAGGGACCAATTGTTTTGCTAACTATGATTGGAATAGTTTGTTTTTAAGCTACGCATAAGCACTGTGCTGGATTTATAGCAACTTCATCCTTTCCCAATCGACCCGCTGGGAGCCATTAAAGTTTATTGCTCTCTCCGGCTCCTTGGCTGGAGCAGAATAAACAAGATGGTCACTGAAGTCACTACGCTTCCAACTTCTGTGCTTTATGATTGCCATGAATCCTGATCCTTCCATTTGGATTTTAAAGGGGGTTTTATATAGATTATTTATATATGGGCATTAACCATGGTTTCCTGGGTAGTTTACAGTTAAACAAACAAACATGAAAATAGTCAAAACACAAAAGGTACTGGTTTCAAACACTGTGAAGACGGTTTTCTTGGCAGGGCCACATAAAACCAACAACAGCAAATAACTTTAGTCTGAAGATGCTTTAAATCCATCAACCATGTATGATAGCCTGGACAGGAGCATATCTCTTAGTTCTGCAAAAGACTGTACAGGTTTCCCTTGTTGGGCTACAATATATCTAGTGGTCAGAAGATGTTGTGGAGGGATACAAGCTGTGTGTGAATGCTTTGTCTCTTCCTTAAGCAGTTTACCCTAACAAGGAACAATTAGCAAAAAAATAATTACATCTACTCCTTTGAGGATCAGCATGGATAGATGGTTGTTAAAGCATCAATAGGATGATGCTGTTTGACACTACAGAGGGTCTTTGTTATCTGCTTAGGTTTGGTTCCAGGACCATGGATACCAAAATCTGTTGTTGGCCAAGTCTCATTATATACAATGACAGAGTAATATAAAATGGAAATAACAATATTTGTTTATTCTATTTTTAAAAAAATATTTACAAGCCAATCAATCAATCAATCAATTTATTTGTATGCTGCTCTTCTCACCCCGAAGGGGACTCAGAACGGCTCACAACACAATACAATACAAGACAGTGAAGCAAAGCTTCCAAAACAAATTTTACAGGGCGAAGACAAGCTTCAAATTGTGTACAAATACACTTAACAATATTCCAAAGGCAGATTATGCAAAAATATACATCCATACAAAAACATTAGTGGGCAATTAAACACAGTACATACAATACTCATAATAAATAAACTATACAGGCAACCTAAATACATGATATAAAACTAATACACTGAAAAACTATTCTAAAACCCACCTAATTAATAAAGCCAAAGCCGGGAATAATCAACCAGTGCCTTATAAAAATAACCTATACCCCATGCCCTCCTCCCCTAAGGAAAAAGTCCTGCTCGCCTCCTCCTGCTGCCATTTTCCAAAGGGACAACAAAACTGGAATGATATCGGCTGCAGCTGATGCCTGGTATCTGCAGCGGGGAGGGTGGGGCGATGGCATGTATTATTAAATACAGAAGTCATAGATATGGTGGACCAATGGTTCACAGTCTTTCACCAAATGGTACTTATCTGTTTGGCTGTCTATTCATATACAGTAGGATCACAGCACTGTTCTCCATTTATAGTAGGTGCTTGTGATTAGAATTTCTCCTACTTAAGTCTTAGCCTAGGGAAAGTGAGTGAGAGGAACATAATCTGTCTCCATGGAGAGAACACAAAAGTGATGTAAGACTTGTGGGATCTGAGAGCTTTTTCTTCCAACCAAACAACCTGGGAGGAAGGAAATGAGATTATCTCTAGAACGCCACATCACATAAAGGCATATGGAATTCCATGAAGAGGCAACATTCAAACTGTGAGTGTATGAATGCAAGAGAAGAAAGGCTGAGAATGGAGTATATGTGTGACATAGGGAAGGGGGAAAGGCTGCCCATTAAAATGTATTGAAGAGGAAAGGACATGCCAGCAATGGCTTTATTAAAATTTGGTAGGCACTCCTGACATGCATTCTCCTTTTCTGTCTTATCACTTTCATTGGTCAACACCTACTCCTGGAAATCAAGGAACTTGTTGTCTTCTGTTCCTTTCTGTGGTCTTGCCAAAGTTGGATGGCTAGTAGAAGTCTTTTACAGTGGCTGTTAGTTTCTGCTAGGGTTTGATTCCACAGTGGTGTAGTGGCACAGTGGGCAAAATAGCGGAGCACCGTGCTGCTGAACTTGTTGACTAAAAGGTTGCAGGTTCGAATGTGAGGACTGGCATGAGCTTCGCTATCAGCCCCAGCTTCTACCAACCTAGCAGTTTGAAAGCATGGAAATGTGAGTAGATCAATAGGTACAGCTCCGGCGCGAAGGTAATGGCACTCCATGCAGTGATGTCAGCCACATGACCTTGAAGGTGTCTACGGACAATGCCAGCTCTTCGATTTAGAAATTGAGATAAGCACTAGGGCTGTTTGATCCAAAAAAAAGTTTCAAAACTTGTTTCAGGTCTAGTCATAGATAGCATTTCAGATTATTTAGACTTCTGAAAAAGTTCCGATAAATTTCTTAATTGATTTGGAAGTATTCCCGAAATTCAGAAGTCTTCGGAAGTCTTCAAAAATGGCTTCTGCTTTCAAAAAATGGGCAAAAAAATCAGCAGAAGGGAGAGTCAGCTGTTAGCCATCAGCCAATGAGCAATCAGCAAGAAAATTCGGAAATGACATCCGAAATTCGGAATTCAGATTTTGGAATTCCTTTTGGAAGGGCTGCTTTCGAAATTGCTAAAAAAATTCAGAAGTATCCGAAAAACTTCCGAAATTCAGGAATATCCGAAATTTGAAAACAGCCCTAATAAGCACCAAGCCCCAGAGTCGAACATGACTGGACTCAATGTCAGGGAAAACTTTTCTCTTTACCTTGGTTCCAGGACCCACCATGGATATCAAAATCTGAAGGTGTTCAAAGTCCATTTGTTGTAGGAACATGGGATCCCGTATGTAAAATGGTAAGCCACTCAAATGGATGCCAGAAAGAGACTGTGAAATTAGGAGGCTAAAGCAGAGTGTGCTTGCACAGCAGTGCATTACAAAATCAAGCTTTGCTCTTTGGATTTTTCTTGAATAGTTTTGAGCTGTGGTTGGTTGAATCCTGGACTGTACTTGTTTTTGTTTTTCACTCTTTTGCAGGTCTAATCTCACAACCTTTTGAGCAATGTTGGTAGAAAAGCCTTCCATTCCCTTGACAGTGGCACAAATGCTTGTATTTCCTTCCTTCAGATCTGGGCAGACTAGCAGCGGGTAGTTTTGCCGGCATGTTTTCTAATTTAATTACTTATCCTTGTCTCAAATTGTTTATGGTACACTAGGCTATTTAATGTGCCATAAGCAAATGGCTCTTGAAAGAGGAAGAGAATTTATTTGTTTTAGCAAGCTACTCCAACAAAAGTCTATTTCCTTAGCTAATTAAGATTCCATTCGCTAATTTAAATGTTATGCTAATTAAAGCATAATTCTAAAACTATAAAAAGGATTTTTTTATTACAAAAGAAAAAGAAGAAGAAGCAGCCAGCAAGAAAAGAAACCAGTTGGCATTTAGGAATTACATTAAATTTATTGCATCGTTGTTACAATGGTGAGTGGAGGAATTATTTCATTTGCTGCAAATGCTGTATTTGGAACTGCTTTTTATTCATTCCTCTTGCTCCTTTCCTTATCACACTTCAGCTCATTAACACTGTCTCCCCCACATGTCTTTCTAATGGGCATCTCATATTGTGTGATGGTTTTGGATGAATCAGCAGCATGATCCTTAAAGTGGCTCTTCTCAAGCTTTCCTTACATGGACCACACACAGTCAACTCATGGCTCCCTTTCTCCTCCTTTTCCTTCTTCGTGCTGAGACGACAACTTATGTGCATCAGTTCTGCACACAAGTGTTGTGGTCACATTGTTCATTTTAATTGCCCTCTCTGTAATTGTTCAAATGCTTTTGGCTTTTGTTTTGTTTAATGTGACAGTGTTTGGTCAGTAGTTTGTGTGACGGCGCGATGAGTGCCACCTGCATTGAAAACTTTGAGTTTGGAGGTTTGCATTGCTGAAATGTTTGCAGTTTGCATAGTTTGCAAAGGTTTTGCTTTGTTTAATGTATTTGCAGCTTGCTAGAGATTTGGCTGCATTCATTGGTCCTTGGTTTCTGTCTATCATCATTTACAAAGCCCAATTAAGCTTGCTCCACCCATTTCCCCCAGGGATTTGGGGGAGAGTGCCATTTTGCATCCAGTAGCCAGCACAACTTCTATAGAGAGGACATGTTTGCCAGCCAGGCCTTGGTCAGGCTATTTTCCATACTATATATAGTTCTTGTTTCTTGAGTCTCACATAGTATACTCAACATATCAGAAGGTTGAGTGATGCTGAGGAGACAGAAGCGCCTTCACACCAGTCAGTTGGCAGCCAGAAGAAGGTTCCCTGCCTTCAATAGGCCATCTGACTGGCGGCTTTGATTGTCCTTACGTCGAGGCCATAAAGCGAGAAGACTTGGAGAGCCATCCAGCTGAAGCTTCCAGGACCACATCTACACAGAGACTCTAAAGTAAGATTTTTTTCTGTGTTGTTTGAGAAACTAAGCCAAGAACCTGAGTGAATACAACTCATGTAACTAAAACTAAACCTTTGAGTTGATTTGAGTGTCAAGTTTGGGAGTCCCAAGCTTCTAGAGAAATGCAAGTAGCAATCCCCCAGGAAGAGAAAGACCACGACCTTGCCCCTTTCAAGCACATTTAGCCCGGGCGCGACAACACCGTTGTAACATGAGCCAAAGATGATTTCTAGACCGGAGGAAATAAAATAACATCATAGGGATAATCTCAGAAGGAGTTTTCCTTTTCAAAGGCTCAGTAGGATCAGATGAGGGTTATGTCTATCTTCGGGTTGGCCATTGACTTAACAATAGCCCCTGAAACTTAAGGGATTTTCTTAGGCCAGGAAAATTTAGGGGCTATTTATTTATCTATCATATCACGATCGAACCAAGGGTACAGTTGTATTTGAGAAAACACAAAGTTTAAAAACTTGGATTTATATTAAATGTTCTTTGAACAGTAGCTGGCTACTTGGAGTGCATGTGTTGCTGCTATAAGAAGGTCCTTCATTGTGCGTGTGGCAGGGCTCAGGCTGCATTGTAATAGGTGGTCTGTTATGTGTTCTTCTCCACAC
Organism: Anolis apletophallus; assembly: GCA_030556195.1. Taxonomy (NCBI): domain Eukaryota; kingdom Metazoa; phylum Chordata; class Lepidosauria; order Squamata; family Anolidae; genus Anolis; species Anolis apletophallus. The sequence continues at coordinate 30,602,107 of JARBWK010000013.1, read as the reverse complement.
TCGCATATTGTGGACTCCACTTTGTAGCCCCATTTCTTAAGGTTGGCTCTGCATCTTGTGGCTGCCAGAGTGCAGTCTGTCCAGTGCCTTCCAAGTTGCCCAGTCTTCTGTGTGCCCAGGAGGGAGTCTCTTCTGTGGTATCAGCCATTGATTGAGGTTCTGGCTTTTAGCCTGCCACTTTTGGACTCTTGCTTGCTGAGGTGTTCCTCAGCAAGTGAGAACATCGCAACTCAGGGGTGGCCTGCCTGTACTTTCTCTGAAATGTATCATAGCATATAGCACTGGGCTGTATTCCTTGGCTGTCTCCCATAGTTACCAAATAAACAAGCAAACAAATGAACTTCTAATTTTTACAAACTTCTCTAAACCCTTCTCTGTTTCCCTCTTTTTTATTTCTCTCTTGCTTGCTACATGTTTTAAGGACATTATTCTTATGGTGTGTTATATGCATTCCATCAACTTAATTTCTCTCCATTGGCTTGGATTAATGAGACTGAGCCACAAATATGATACTGGCCAGAGAAGGATGGTTTAAACTGAATTAGGCTTGACTGACCAATGTTGTGAGACCCTGGCACATAGCAGTGTCTTACACAGTATTCTGTTCTCCTGCATTCAAATATCTTGGACCATCACCATTCTTCTGGTTTGCACTGCTTTACCAAAGTCTCAGAAGTGGAAATCTTTTCTGATTCTGAAATCCTGAACTTTTAACTAGACAGGCCAAGGATTGAACCATAGGATTTGACTTCTGAAGCCTGTTCTCTCCCCCTAAGCTACAGCCTTTCCCTAAGGCAGCCTCTCTTTTCCTTTATCACTTTTTCTGGCTTCACTTGGGCTTCTTTTCTTCCTTTATGGACTGTAGGGCTGCTCTCTGGAGATGTTTTTTCTTTTCCTTTTTGGACTGCAGGGACTGCTCTCTAGAGATGCTGATTTAATCCGCCCCTGCAGAGTGAGTTCATTTTGTATGTCGGCTGTTCTGATGCTGCCTTTTGATAACAGATTTGTCCCGGGTGCAAATAGAAACTCAGCTGCAAATCGATGTCTTTGGAAGAGATTTAATGGATAGAAGCTAGTTGGGGGGCCTTCTTTTTGATGTGTATATTTATCTTCTCTCTCTTGGGGGGGGGGGGTGTTAAAAGAACCCAATTAAGTTTCTCGGAAGCACCCGACAACCCTTCTGCTGCTGGCTGTTATGGGAGCTCTCTCATCAGCACCATATTAAATCAGCAGGCTGGGCATCATTGTTATTATGTTTGTTTGTGCCGTCAGAATGAATAAATCCCATGAGACACTTCTAAATAATTGAACTGTCCTCCTCTCCCTCCGTTTCCTTCGACAACATTTTTTGTTTTTGCATTTACCTGCAGTTTTGCATTATGTCAGGAAGCATTTCCTCTTTCCAGCTCTATAGCCCCTATGATCAAAATACATATTACCAATTGTCAGATCTGGGAAATCTGAGCTTGGAAGAAGTTCAGGTTTCCAGCCTGCCATGAGGTAGCTGACCTTTGTCCCAGATCTCTGGGACCTTTGCCCCAGTTACTGAAGGACATGCTGAGTCAGTATGGGAGTGATGTAACTTCCAGGTGCCTCCAGGGAAGTGAGGTAACTTCTTATGGACTTGGACATTGGACAATAATCATAATATGCTGACTCAGAGGGCCGTGAGGTCACATCCCTTTGGACTACGGGATTTGCTGAATCACCCGGATATGGTGCAACCCTGCCTGGACATTGCATGGGCAAGGGGAGGGGGGCTTAGGTATAAAAGGTGTGTTTGGGTGGCGGGCCGGTGCTTTAGCTTTACGAGTATTGTACCTGCAATAAAATCATGTTGGACCGTGCTTCTATCTACGCGTGATCCTTACCGAAATTGGAGCGTCATTACAGAAGCTAAAGCCCCATTCAACTTTCCCAGCAATGGAGAGGTTGGCTTGGAAGGAGGAGTATATTGATATGTGGAATATCGCTCCCGAAGAAGTCCGGAGAACCATGGATTGGGAGATGACGACTATTGACCAAGTGGGGTTCCCGGACGAGCCCAGAGAGGTGACGGCATGCGGAGCGTCAGCCCAGAGGGACGAACTCGAGAAGCGGAGAGATTGTGGGACGCTCAGGTGAGCGCTTTGAGAGAAAAAGAGGCGGCGAGATCCAATTCAGATGGGTGTTTGGATGGCCGGAGGAACCAGAGAAGCTGTGCTGAAGGAAGGGCCAGCTCAGGTGGATCCAGGGGAGGACAGGTCCAGAGAAGCTGGGAGGAAGAGTGCCTCGGCTCAGGTGGACCTGGAGGAGTGTGGTAGTGAGACCACAGAGCCTGAACCGCTGTCGGAGTTGGCGGTGATGAGGTGCAGGATGGATGCGATGGAGCATACCATGAGAAGGATGTCCCAGGCGTGGCCCAGGAGAGAGCCCAGGAATCGGCGTGGAGTGCCCCGGGTGGAGGAGACTTCACTTATTATTCGTGGATGGATGGCGGCCCGTCAGCAGCTGAGCGCCCTAGATCTCCCATGGGAGTGTGGGCAGATGGTGGTCATCTGGCGTCAGAGGAAGTGAATCCAGTCCCGTGAGAGCAGGCCCCTGCAATCGGCAGGAAGAGGAGTTCCGAGGATGGAGGCCCCTCAGGGGAGGAGAATGCAATCTCAAGATTTTGAAGTTGGGGAGTCCATCGAAGAAATTAAGCCCACGGTTAATTGGACCTTTTAGGGTGGAGAAGGTGGTCAATAAGGTTTCCTTTACTCTCTTGTTGCCAAAGAGTCTGGGCAAGGTACACCCCACATTCCATTGCAGCCTATTGAAACGATATGTGGGCCCCCTCCCGCCTAAGGATTGAATTATGTTTTGTTTCTACAGGGGGAGGACGTGGTGGAGAAGGACGTTATGTCAGATCTGGGAAATCTGAGCTTGGAAGAAGTTCAGGTTTCCAGCCTGCCATGAGGTAGCTGACCTTTGTCCCAGATCTCTGGGACCTTTGCCCCAGTTACTGAAGGACATGCTGAGTCAGTATGGGAGTGATGTAACTTCCAGGTGCCTCCAGGGAAGTGAGGTAACTTCTTATGGACTTGGACATTGGACAATAATCATAATATGCTGACTCAGAGGGCCGTGAGGTCACATCCCTTTGGACTACGGGATTTGCTGAATCACCCGGATATGGTGCAACCCTGCCTGGACATTGCATGGGCAAGGGAAGGGGGGCTTAGGTATAAAAGGTGTGTTTGGGTGGCGGGCCGGTGCTTTAGCTTTACGAGTATTGTACCTGCAATAAAATCGTGTTGGACCGTGCTTCTATCTACGCATGATCCTTACCGAAATTGGAGCGTCATTACACCAATATATTTATTTATTCACACTTAGTAGCCCACCCTTCCCCAGAGGCTCAGGGCAGCTCACAACATATATCTAGGTTGAATATCCCTTACCTGAAATCCTTGGGACCAGAAATGTTGTGGATTTTGGCTTTTTGTTCAGATTTTGAAACGCATTCTACCCAAATATTCATCCCCAACACCATAAAAATATTTAATTTTCTAGTTTAACTACAGGAGATGGCATGATATGGAGTTTTATAGAAATAGTTTTGTTTCTCAAAGAAAATAGAGTCAAAATGATTATCTATACACAGTATACTGCAGGCATCCCCTGCTTTTTGATGATTTGTAGTATACTATAAATAGATATCCATTTTACTTTTTTGGAGAAACAAAACTATTTCTACAAAACTTCAAGAATGTTTCATCACATTTCCATGATATTTTTGTGACCTGGTCCTGCTTTTTTCTTTCAGCCAACTTGACACAATATTGTGTTCGATACTGTATCAAAGTTACCCATTATATTTTTCTTGTCTTATACAGTATTTGTGCTTATAATAACTTCCTACTGAACTGGAATATCCAAGACTAAATTTCCTCTATCAGTCTGGATTCCACATCTCAACCATTTCCACTTTCTGACAGTGGTTTGGTCCCTAATATTGCTCTGGTTTTTAATAAGTGAGTGGTGTCTATTTATGTAATAAAATAAATATCTTTTTAGAAACTGTGAGCATGGTATATTGGGAGTGACTGCTTAATGACTGAATGGTGTGTGTGTTAGAGTTGAAGATATGAGTGTTGAAATTAGGTAGATGAGAGAGAGAAGTTAGCTTGTTAGAGTCAGGTTTCGGGTGTGTTATTTAAATAACCTTCACATGTTGAACTTCTATTTAATTAATGTTTCATCTTTGTTGAACTTCTGTTTTAATTAATGTTTGTGTTATACATTTTTGCATTTGAGAAGTCTACAGAACTGTTATTGGTGTGGATGAGTTCAGACACATGGTGTCTACAATGGCAGGAAGATTTCCAAGATTGTGGTGCCCAGCGGTGGGATCATAGAAATATAGTCCTGCATAGGGACAGTGAAAGCACCTGTAAGGTTCCCAACATGTAGGGCAGCATTTCTCAACCTGAGAGGGCTATAAGGGAGTGTCAGAGGGGTTGCCAAAGACCATCCGAAAACACAGTATCTTCTGTTGGTCATGGGGGTTCTGTGTGGGAAGTTTGGCCCAATTCTATCTTTTTGGGCATATTGAGTATTTGTGCCAAGTTTGGTCCAGATCCATTACTGTTTGAGTCCAAAGTGCTCTCTGGATGTAGGTGAACTACAACTCCAAAACTCCACTAAACCCTTCCAGCGTTTTCTGTTGGTCATGGGAGTTCTATGTGCCAAGTTTGGTTCGATTCCATTGTTGATGGAATTCAGAATGCTTTTTGATTGTAGGTGAACTATAAATCCCAGCAACTACAACTCCCAAGTGACAAAATCAATCCCCTCCCCCAACCCCACCAGTATTCAAATTTGGGCGTATTGGGTATTTGTGCCAAATTTGGTCCAGTGAATGAAAATGCATCCTGCTTATCAGATATTCGCATGATGATTTATAACAGGTGCAAAATTACAGTTATGAAGTAGCAATGAAAATAATTTTTTGGTTGGGGGGTCACCACAACATGAGAAACTGTATTAAGGGGTCACACATTAGGAAGGTTGAGAACCACTGTGGTAGGGGCTCAAAGTTGGCTCAACTTTGGAATGCAGAATGCATTTTTAGGAAAATAAATGATGATTGGAAACTTGTAATCTGGGTATGACATTGATAGTTTTTGCATGTGTGTTGGTGAGCAGATTCTTAATATTTCTTGCATCATCTACCACTCCCAGTTTTCTCTTTCAGTAAACTCTGAACCACATTCTTCTATTGACAAAAAGTCCTTAAAATTCCAAGTGTGTATCACATATGGCAAGAAGGCATGAAAAGCCTGCTTCTGGATCCAACCAGTAGTTCCTTGGATCTCTGTGTGCCACTCATGTTTGGTATTTCTGCTGGCTCTGCTAAGTTTTATCCAGTTGTGTGCAAGAGAGATTTTAAGCGATTTTATGGAGTGAGAGCAGGATTAGGTAGGTTTGATAGGAACTGATAGCTTTTGAAAACGAAATTATTGTACTTGCATTTCAATCTGATTCTTGATGCCAGCAAAAACTGGAGGAGGGAGGGGTATAAATGGAAAGCATACACAGCCCAGAGTTAATTAACTTGCAGCAGTTTTCATCTGGCTTCTCCTACTCAATTCTTTTTTAACCATTTAGTCGGAGAATCTTTAAACCCTGATTCCAGACAGCATTATGGAAGATTCAATGTTGTTGGCGCACCCCTCCCAACTCTGATGAGGCTGCTGCTAACTACCTGATGTGTTATTTGGATGAAAGTAAGTGGGTATTGCAGAATATTACAATTTTGGGAGGAGAAAGGAGGGGAGAAGAGAAAGGAAGAAAATCGCATCAGGCCCTGACTACTTGGCTGCTGTTACAAAATTGCCGTCGGCTGATGCATTAATCTCTGCGGCTGTCGGAAAAATTCTGTCAAACGTCTTCCTGGAAATTGAATACATTATAGTTAATTCAATCACACAGCTGGAAGAGGCTGGCATTTCCATTGGCTGGCATCTTGGTTGATTTTGCCTTAAGAGGTTCTGGAAAGGAGTCAGAAGGAAGTGCCAAAGGGTTAGGCAAAGGGCTTGAAACTGGGTTTCAGAACATGGCTTGTCTACAAAGAAGTAAATGAAATGTAATGTCAACACTCCTTGATCGAAAGAAACCGACCATCTCTAAGGAACATGTGTTTGTGTGTGATACTTCAGTAAAACAACTTGGCTTTAATAATGATGCTGTTTAGAAACTAAACAAGTGAGCAGGTGAATCTCAGGTTCAAATTTTGTCATAGATGTCCTTGGGCAATCCATTGTCTGCTGTTTCCTATCTGCCTTGAAATCTGATACACAGGGCTGTTGACAAAACTACTGAGTGTTAATGCACTGCTTGAAATAAGGACACAAAGTGCTTTTAAAATGAAGTATACTATTCATAGTAGTGGCAATCGTAAAAAAATTCAACTGAATTAGTAAACACTACAGCCATTATATGAACATTTCACAAATTTCATATTTAGTCTCTGCACACAAGCATAAGTACTAGCGTCAAGAAACTAGGAGTTCTCAAAGTTACAGATTTGTTTTTAAAATGCATAGTTAAAATGACATCTTTTCCAAAGGTGACATCCTGTCATTTGCAACACAGAGATATTATTTTATCTAATATCAGAATAATTATTACATTTTAAAATAAAATGGACAATATAATCTATCAAGACATTCAAAAGCAGACTCCAGTTCCAGTAGAGTCCCTCACCCCACTCCATCTCAATAGCTCTCTCCAATCATCACTGGGTGAAATGTTCAGGAACCCTTCCAGTACTTTCTAAAGAGATCAAATGTCTTTGTTTACTTCTGGAATACATGTCTGATCTCGTTGTTTTAGTTTACATGTGCATCAAGTTTAGTTTTGAATTAAAAATGACTGAAATAGGTTGAACCACTCTGCTCTATCTACGATCTATATTGTATTGTGTAGGAGCTGGTGTGTAGTATAAACCAGTGTGGTTTGAGCCTTACACAATGACTTTGGAGATTAGGGGTTTATTCCCCACTCACCCACTCAAGCCCACCTAGTGACGTTATGTAAGTCACACACTCTAGCACCAGAAAATCACATATCGTCACTTTATGGTTGCCATAAATCAGATAAGACTTGAAGGCATACAGCAATAGTAGCAGCAGCAACAACAAGGAACTTATTACTGTTCTTTCTATGTCATTTCTACTTCTGATACCAAATTTTCTGTGAGAGGGAACAATGCCCAGGAATACAGATAGTCTCCAAGTTATGAGCAAGATAGGTTCATAGGAACATGGCCATACAGCCTGAAAAACTTACAGAAACCCAGTGATTCCAGCCATGAAAGCCTTTGACAACACAAGATAGGTTCTGTAGGTTTGTTCTCAACTTTATTTATTTATTTAATTATTTCTTCGGTCTTATATTCCGCTCCTCCCTGCAGGCTCGGGGCGGATCACAATTTCAAGCATATATAAAACATACAATAAAAACATATAGTAAAAACACGGTACATAACCAAGGTGGAGCGGGTCTACAATTCTTTGACTGAGGCAGGGCGAGCCTTTTACATTTGGATTTAACCAAATGCTAGCCTGAAAAAAGCCGTCTTACATTCCCTTTGGAAGGGAAGGAGTTCAGGGATAGCTCGAATGTGCCCAGGGAGCGAATTCCAGAGTACTGGAGCCGCAGCAGACATTATGATTCATAACAGTTGCAAATAACTTGTTTGTAAGTCAAAACAGGTACATCTTAAAAGTGTAACCAGATATAGATTTATAGATATATACTGGAGGTGTACACAACACCAAAAATCCATTCTGTTTGTATGTAAATAAATAAATTTATGAAACACTTTTGCCTCATTTACTCTTGTTCTGAAATACCACTTTTTGTGATGTTAAAATGGGGTTTTCTTTGATGCAGAAAATATCCATCCTATTTATTTATTTTACAACAGACTATAAAACAGACTACCCATTATAGGTAGAAGTTAAAGTATTTTCCATGAGTCAAGTCGTGTCCGAATCTGGGGGACACCTTCAAGGTCATGTGGCCAGTATGACTGCATGGAGCGCCGTTACCTTCCCGCTGGAGCAGTACCTATTGATCTACTAACATTTACATGTTTTCAAACTGCTAGGTTGGCAGAAGTTGTGGCTGACAGCGAAGCATACACTGTTTCCTGATTCGAACTTGTGACCTTCGGTCAACAAGATCAACAGCTCAGCGGTTTAACCCACTGCAATATTTTTTAATATGGAGCTAAATAATTGCTTAAAGCCAAACTATTAAGTAACTTTTTAAAAACTTTTCAGTAATATTCTATTATTACAGTTCTCATGGAAATGTTGTCAAAAGTGCATAGATTTCCTCTTCATTTTAAGGAAAATCCTGATGTTTATGACAATGATATTGCCCTTAAAAAGAGTTAGTGGCACTTGGGAGAATATAATATCAAGTGTAATACAGCCGAAATGCCGTATGACCTCTTCTGGGAGCTGTCTCTCCTTTTTGGCTATGGAGAGACGGAGGTGACAAAGCATCGATCCATCCAAGATAAATGGCAAGGAAATGGCTCATGGCTGGATGAATCAATGTATCTCTTTAAAAGACTACAACAAACTGGGCTGAAAGTTGAAAGGCGTTTATTGATGTGTTGGTGGGGAAGCGGAACATATATTTCTCCATTCAGCCTTGAAACACCCGACTGAATCTCTGCCAAGATGCGTAAAGCCATGCTTTCTTTCTGGATTGCTCACCCACCCTTCTTGGCAAGGTTATTTAAAATGTGACAAGACATGGGAAGACTTGTATTCTTGGGTTCAGGCTCACTTGGTGTGCAGGGGAGGTGTGTAGAAAGGTTGGCCTTTTGCTGTCATTTCCCTTCTAATGCTTCTGGAATGTCAAATGGCACCTTGGAATCGGAGATCGGGATCATTATGATTCTCCCTGCTCCCCTGGCCTTTCCCTCAATAGAGTATCTCATAGGTACAAAGCATACACATGAGTGAGGATAGGGAAGGGAAAATGTGTTGATTAATGAGCATTATGCTAATATGGGTCAGGGAGAAGAAGGCAGAACCCAATATCTTACAACTAACTCATTCTCTCACTCTTCTTTCATCCCCTTTATATTCCTGTCACCCCATCTTTAGTTAGTTCAGGACCATCTTCTTTCTCTTAGTGACTTTTTAGCTCTGCCTTTTTATGGAAGGAGAAAGAATTTATTTCCAATCTTGATTTTCCAAGATTTGGGGAAACTGCTGGTATAATTTCTTATTTAGCTCCATATGGGGGGAAACACACAAGAATGATAAAAATCAATCATCTCTAAGAATTAGAAAATAATAATTGCTCCCCAGGCCCCCGTGCAACGTCTGTGTACATCATTAAATAATCCCTAGCATTCCAGATTTGGAGAAAACATGTGCAGCTGTTCATGCCTATTGCAGCCACAAACAGACTGAAGCGAATTTTATTTGTATAGTTATGTCAAAAGTTCAACAATGTTGACTGTATGATTCACCATAGAGTTCATACTATTTTTTTTAATGTCAGGAGCAACTTGAGAAACTGCAAGTCGCTTCTGATGTGAGAGAATTGGCCATCTGCAAGGACATTGCCATGGGGATACCCAGGTGATTTACCATCCTGTGGAAGGCTTCTCTCTTGTTCCCACATGGGAAGCTGGAGCTGACAGATGGGAGCTCACCCTGCTCCCCAGATTTTGCTTTGTTTTGTGTGCTTAACACCATAAAATGTGAATGGACTATTAGTTTGTAGGGGATAGTATCAGCGCCTTTCCCAGACTCAATGAATAATATATGGTATTTGGGGTTACATACCATATATTATTCTTTATTGGGATTATTAGCATAGGTTTTGCATCTCCAGTATTATATGAATATATGTGTATACATATGTGTATATATATATCTATGTATAAATGTTATTAATTTAATAACATTCATTGAACTTCACAATTTATTGCAGTCTATTCATGTAGTTGCATTAATATAAGTTTATGTAGAATACTATAATACCACGCATATTAGGAGTATCCCTGATACGTTTTTGTTTTTAGGCACTCATAGGTAACTGTATCACTTGTGTTTTGTGTGTTGATCACCAACCATACAATTATTTTAGTTGCTACTTCATAACTGTAATTTTGCAACTGTTATGAATCATAATGTCAATATCTGATATGCAGGATGTATTTTCCATTCACTGGATCAAATTTGGCACAAATACCTGATACACCCAAATTTGAAGACTTGTGGGGTTAGGGGGGATTGATTTTGTCATTTGGGAATTGTAATTGCTGGGATTTATAGTTCACCTACAATCAAACAACATTCTGAACTCCACCAATGATGGAATTGAACCAAACTTGGCACACAGAACTCCCACGACCAATAACAACAACAACAAAATACTAAAAAAGTTTGGTGGGCATTGACATTGAGTTTTGGAGTTGTAATTCACCTACATCCAGAGAGCACTGTGGATTCAAACAGTGATGGATCTGGACCAATCTTGGCACAAATACTCAATATGCCCAAATGTGAACACTGGTGGAGTTTGAAGAAAATAGACCTTGACATTTGAGAGTTGTAGTTCACTTACAATCAAAGAGCACTCTGAACCCAGCCCACAACGGATCTGCACCAAACTTGGCAAACTACCTACATGGCCAACATTGAATACTGGTAGGGTTTGGGGATGGGGGGGGAGAGAGAGATGATTTTGAATTCTGGAAGTTGTAGTTCACCAACACCAAAAAGGAAGAGAAGGACAGGCAGAGAGATCTTCAGCCTTCTCTGCCAAAAGGGTTCCTAAGACCATCAGAAATATGTGTTTTCTGATGGACTTTGGTGACCCCTCTGAAACCTCCCTCGTGACCCCCCCCCCAGGGGTCCCGACCCCCAGGTTGAGAAACACTGATATTTATGAAATGGACAATTGAGCTCTCCTGATATGTCTGTGCAATATAATCCACCATATTAGAAACTTGTGTTGATCTGCTTTGCAGGCTGACCTAACCAGGGTTTAGATTTTTGTGGATACTTTTTGGGGGAAGGTGAAGTAGAAATTGCCAACCAGCTAATCCCACAGCAGAGAAGAATTAATTATGCATATCATAGCTTGCCATCACAGCTCACTTTCACGGCAGGGTGACTATTCCTTTTGCTTTCATCCAGACTCCAGCATTTTCAAGGGCTTCTTAAAATGGCAAAATCGTAATTGACTTATGCTGGGGCTATAAGAAGGTGTGCTTTAGCTTTTCAAATGAGAAAGTCTACTCTGTCAAGATCATGGTTGTTACAAAAGCAGGAAAAACACTTTTGTTCAAAAAGACCACATTTGATTCCCTTACTGTGATATATAGTGCCAAAGAGCTGTCGATCTGATCTGAATCTAAGGGCTATTTTGCTAAATAGCCGAGGATGGAGGTGAACATAAGGAGAAGAGGGAGGTGTTTTAACCCCATGTTGCACATCCACAAGTAATAGCCCCACTCTATTCTGCTTTGGTCAGATTTCACTTGTCCGATTCTGGTCACAGCAATTCTAGAAGGATATTGACAAGCTGGAAGGTGTTGAAAGGAGGGATACCAAAATGATGAATGGCTATGAGGAACAGCTTAGGAAGCTGGGTTTGAACTCTCACCATGAAATAAAGAGACCAAACACAAGAAGATTTACTTATTTATTATTTATTTACAGTATTTACTAGGCATGGTTTCGAACCCAAAAATAGAGAATCGAAAATCTAATGGGGGGGGGGGGATTTTTTATTAGTAATAGAAAGACTTACAAAAAAAATTCCAAAAAATTCTAAAATGTAACTTAATTACTAACGAAATTCGTTAGTAGTTCTAAAGTAGGCAAAGCAGGGAAACAGGACTGACACTGTTTTAAGCACAGGCAAATCAAGGGGCAACATTTCCCTTGGTTTCCTTACAGGGAGATATAATGCATTAATATATTATTATTAATATTATTATTAATATTATTAAAGGACAGGGTTTCCTTGCAGGGAGATATAATGCATTAATATATTATTATTAATATTATTATTAATATTATTAAAGGACAGGGTTTCTTTGCAGGGAGATATAATGCATTAATATATTATTGTTAATATTATTAAATAAAATAGTTGTGCCCACCTCTGGTGCAGGCCTTGCTAATCTGTAGATTTCTCCTCACTCCAGCTTTTTCCCATTTCGTTTTACCATAGCAGTCTAGGACCTCTGTTTGAACTCTATGGCTTTTCTTGATTCTGAATTCTTCCTTCTCCTCTCCGTGCTCTTTTCACTCCTGCTGCCCTTCTCTCAGCAGTTCTTATGTCCTTCTGCTCTGTCCTTCTATCTAAACCCCCTTCCTGGGTGTTTAAATCGCTTTTTTCATCAGTCCTCCAGCCCCTCTAGGAGTCCCGATCTGGAGTTCCGGCTCCTTTTTCACTTCCTGGAAGAGGCCCTTCACTCTAATTAGGCTCCAAGCATGGAAAGGCCCCGATTTGACTGTGAGTTATGTCTGCAAAGCTATTTTGGAGGGGGAAATTTTCCTGTTGGATGGGCATCCGAAATATTTACTAATCTAACGAAATTTTGGGCCCAGAGAGTGCGGAAATGAAAGTCCACTTCCGGGATTGGCCCTGCGAATCGTATAAACTTGAAAGTCCCATACATACAAATCCCTTCCGATTTCTTTTCATTTTCATAACTTTTTTCTCATGCCTAGTATTTACAGTATATTCCGCCCTTCTCACCCCACAGGGGACTCAGGGCGGATTACAATGTACATATACCTGGCAAACATTCAATGCCATTGTCTCTCTCTCTCTCTCGGCATTACTTTACGAACGAAGATTCTTAGGAAAGACTCATCCCATGCTTTTTACAACCGCGTTGATGACTAAAAAGGCCAATCTGAGATAGGCAAGTTCAGTTGCAGAAAGCACAGCAGAAAGTCTCCTTGGATGATGTTGTTTCCAAGTCGCGGTTCTTTCTGCGTTGACATTTTTCTTAGAGACCCATTTGGCATGTCTTCTCGAAAGAGGCCGCAGCATTGTGGATAGTGCATCTCCATGCCTCCTGATGTGAGGCCAGGGCGGACCATTGTGGGTGATCAATCTGGCCGAGTCTGAGATGGTGTTTCTGGGAGTCCTTATATCTCTTTTTGGGGGCGCCTCTCTTGCGCTGACCCGTGGCGAGTTCACCATAGAGTAGCATCTTTGGGCGCCATAGACACACAACATATAAAGACAGACACTTCAAAGGCTATTTAACATTCCAGCTTCTGGCCACTAGGGGAGATGTTGCTTCCTTCATTCTTTGCATACTTCCTGGAGACCTTTATGGCCTCATAAATCAGTTAAATTAGCCTCCCCACAAAGTGGTACCTAAATTTCCTACTTGACAGATGCAACTGTCTTTTGGGCTGCACAGGTCGACAACGAGCTACACAAATTGGTCGGACACTCACTCCGACCCGGGCTGGCTTCAAACTCATGATATAAAGGGGCATTTTCTAACCTATTGAAAGAACTTGTAATAAACTGTAAAGGGAAAATCTGTAAAACCTAATACCTAACTCATGGGTTATTTTGGCCACCTAGTATGCCTTGTCCTGGGGCCAAGTGTCTCTCCTTCTGACCACCTCCAAGGACATGCTTGCACCAAGGATTCTGAATGTCAATCAAAATTCTTTGGCTGCACCTCTTGATCATAGCTGGAAGGCCATCCAGTGAGCACTCTCTACCAAACCACAGAACTGTCAATCCAGCACCAAGGGTAGCTCCCGTTTTATGAAAACTTATAGGGACATTTTGTGGGAGTCTACTCTTCACCTCCTAAGGCAGGGGATGTCATGACTATTTAGCCTTTATCATGCCTTGGAATCTTATGAAGTGACTCAAGGAAATCTATTTAAATGACCCCACTCAAAGCCAGTTACTACATGCATCTGAAACAGTTTGGAATAGGGGACCCACACCCCCCAAATACAAATTTGTGGGGGGGGGATTCCTACCCGGCACTTGTGCAACCAGCTTAAACTCACACTGACCATAGGGCAGGAGGGTGGGTCTTGCCAACACGAGGCAGACTGTAGGGGGAATAGAGCAGCCTCAAACAACTTGCTGCTCTGCCTACATCATGTGGCTGGCCCCAACCAAGTCTAGCTCCTTCATGGGGGTCTTCAAAATGTTGTTGCCCCCCGTCCCATTTCTTAAGTCTTGATTGGTTAAGGGTAGGGCAGGTTTAGCCTGGAGAAGAGAAGGATGAGAGTGGACATGATAGCCATTAGGCATGGTTTAGAACCCAAAAATAGCGAATCGAAAATCTAATGGGGGGGGGGGGGATTTTTTTTTATTAGTAATAGAAAGACTTACAAAAATTTTTCCAAAAATTTCTAAAAAGTAACTAAATTACTAACGAAATTCGTTAGTAGTTCGTATGCCAGCGCATGCGCATTCCAGATGGTTTTGGCCTACAACTCCCAGAAATCCAAACAGCTGGTAAACTGAAGGAGGGAGGGAAGGAGGGAGGGAAGGAGGGAGGGGTGTATTCTATTCTTGGAAGCAGCAAAAAAGGAGGAGGAGCCCCCCCTCACTCCTCGCTGCCTCTCTCTCCCCGATCCTGAAGGAGTGAGGGCCCAAGTTTGCCCAGGCTGAGGGGAAAGGAAGAGGCCTGAGGCTGTGAGGAATGGTGAGAGTTGAAGTCCAAAACACCTGGAGGGCTGAAGTTGGCCCGTCATGAAGCCTCTTCAAGCCTTGATACGTTTTAGATCCTGGCAGGGAGTAAGGGCAGGAGGGCCCCGTCTGCTCCTCCTCCTCTGCCAGGATCTAAAGCGCATCAAGCTTGATGCGCTTTAGATCCTGACAGGGAGTAAGGGCAGGGAGGGCCCCGTCTGCTCCTCCTCCTCTGCCAGGATCTAAAGCGCATCAAGGCTTGATGCGCTTTAGATCCTGGCAGAGGAGGAGGAGCAGACGGGGCCCTCCCTGCCCTTATTCCCTGCCAGGATCTAAAGCGCATTCACTTCCCCCTCCTTTCCTTGCCAATACTCCAGTTTATTGGCAAGGAAAGGAAAGGGGCATTCAGTTCCCCCTTTCCCTGCCAATAAATCGGAGTATTGGCAAGGAAAGGAGGGGAAGGAGGAGGCGATTCGCTTCTCCCCCTTCCTTGCCAATACTCCAGTTTATTGGCAGGGAAAGGAGGGAGGGCGGCGACAGAGGAGGATGCCCCCCACGCCCCTCGCTGTCTCTCTCTAGCTTTGATCCATGGATCCATGGATGGGGCTAGAGAGAGGCAGCGAGGGGCATGCGGGATCCTCCTCCTCTCTCGCCGCCCTGCCATAGGCGGGAGAGGAGGAGGAGGCCCTCACTCGCTGATTGGCTAAAGGAAAGAAGGTGGTTTTATGGTACCACCTGGTCTCCATTAGCCAATCAGAAACCACGTCGGGTAAGGGCAAAGAAGCAATCTGACGTCCTTATGACACTTACGCACCAGATAAAATGGCGCTGCAAAGTGTCGTAAAAGAAAGGGTACTTCCGGGATCGCTGTGGCGATGCGTATAAACTAGAAAGTCCCATTACATACGAATCCCTTCCAATTTCATTTAATTTTCATAACTTTTTTCTCATGCCTAATAGCCATGTATAAACATTTGAAAATATATCATATTGAAAAGTTTGTTTTCTTGATACTCTGGAGACTTTGACATGGATCAATGGATTAAAATAGCAGGAGAAGAGACTAGCACATGGAGCATACTTTTGTCTCCAAAACCTGACCCTGACATATACATAAGTTCAACTTAAACACTAGTATATAATAATAATAATAACACCAACAATATAATTTTTATACCCCACCAGCATCTCTCAGAGGGACTCAGGGCAGCTCACAAAGCACTCAATAGTGCAAACACACAATATACAAAAAGTGCAAAGACAAAAAGCCACACAGCAACAACAGCCAACATAAACATCACAAAACCCTCCTGATTAAGATAAATAAATTGCAACAATAGTTGCAGAATACAAAAAAAATGTCATAATTGTTGTCCATCTTACCATTGCACCCCTGGTTGCGCAATGGGTTAAATAAACCCTTGTGCCGGCTGGACTGAAGACTGACAAGTCTGAAGTTTGAATCCGGGGAGAGCGTGGATGAGCTTCCTCTGTCAGCTCCGGCTTCCCATGTAAGGACATAAGTAGAGACGCGTGCACTGCAGGACCTAATGACCTTCCGCAGGTCTTGTAAGACCTGGTTGTTCAGGCAGGCATTTGGCCCCTGACTGGTACTCGTTACAACTTGCCATCCTTCCGCGTCTCTGCCGCCACTGTCCCTACTGCTATGTGGTTGTTTTACTGTGGTTTTATTGGGGGGGGGGGGGACGACGACGACGACGACGACTACTTTTTAACTGTTTTAACTGTTTTAGCTGTTTTGTGATGCCACATTTTATGTGTTTTAACTGGTTGTGCTTGCATGCTGTAAACCGCCCTGAGCTTCGGATAGGGTGGTCTATCAAGCCGAAACAATAAATAAATAAATAAATAAATAAATAAGTAAAGCCTCTCTCATGTGTTTCCCTGGGCAATGTTCTTGCAGACAGACAATTCTCTCACACCAAAAGTGACTCACAGTTTCCCAATTCGCTCCACTCTCTCTCTCTCTCTCTCTCTCTCTCTCTCTCTCTCTCTCTCTCTCTCTCTCTCTCTCTCTCTCAAACACAAAATGTTACCAACATGATCCCAGTTCAGTGTGAAAGTCTTGTCCTATCAGTCCCACATTTATACAGCACCTTAGTACAGAGGTATGCAAATGTGTGCCTGTGTGCAAAAAAGACGGAGCAAAGAAGAGGAAGGGCTGTTTCTAATTCTTCTATTTTTATCGGAGGTTATTTTAAAGATCCTTGCCTATCAGAGTAAATTTGTAAATTTGTTCTCCTGCTCTAGGACAATGAAAAAGACAACTTGTTCTTAGCCCACTGATCCCAGTGAAGCAGGATTAAATTTGCTGCCCGCTTTCAATTTTTTGGCCCTGATCTTCGTTATAGCATATATGAGAGGAGAGTGCAATCACATGGACGCAAAAATTACCAACTTTAAATTCTAAGTGAATCTGTATTAATAATGCAAATTCTCAGTTGTACATTTTCTATATAAGAAAGAATAAGGTTGTTCTACAAAACTGTCGGCGAGCTGGGTTAATGCATACTAATAACACCTAATCCATAATAATGAGACCAGGGTGTGGGTTTTTTCCCACTTGAAAAATATGCATACATGCAGTGTTTCTTTAAGAACTGCACCTGTGCCCCGATCTTCACAGTGATGAAAATGAATGTGAGATTTTTCTTCTTTGGCATTGAAACACATTTTCTGGCATGCTTTATTACCAGGGTTCCTTTTATCTATATAACCATAATCAGGTTTCCCTCCCTATGTCATTATATTTTCTTGTCTTCTAGTTATTTTTAGGATTACAGCCAAAATAAGCGTTTTGATTAGGTTTAATCTGTATAATGGAGTATGTAAAATATCAAGGCCATAATTGTATTACAGAGTCTTACATTTTAGCATAAAATTAGGTTCTTTCACATAGAACCTAATTTTGTGTCCAGAATGTATGTATATGTGAGTTTTGACTACACCTACTGCCTAGCTATATTCACACATATCAAACATATGTTATTTACTTACTTACTTACTTACTTAGGTGATCCCTCGTAACCCGAGGATGATGGTTCTCTAAGTGTAGTGCCTTGGTGGTGGGTCCATAGGTGGCTCTTCTTGATCTGCATGTTCTCTTGCAATGAGGACATCAGTTTCCAGATGGAAGGTGATCCTGGCCAGGTTAGGCTTGACATGCCTTTCTCGTGGCAAGTTTTCACTTTCACCCTCCATTCGTGCCTCTTTGAATTCTGCAGCACTGCTAATCACAGCTGACCTCCAGTTAGAGTGCTCAAGGGCCAGGGCTTCCAAGTTCTCAGTGTCTAGCCACAGTTTTTAAGTTTAGCTTTAAGTCCAGCTTTAAATCTCTTTCCCTGTCCACCAACATTACATTTCCTGTTCTTGATTGGGGTGTATAGTAACTGCTTTGGCACACAATGGTTGGGCATTTGGACAATGTAGTTAGTCCAGCGGAGTTGATGGCGTAGGAGCATTGCTTCAATGCTGGTGGTCTTTGATTCTTCCAGTATGCTGATATTTGTTGGCTTCCAGTTGTAACGACTCTCCAAAACACGGTAGGGATCACGCGTAGAAGTCAGCTTGGTCCAACACGATTTTATTGAAGGTACGGCACCCGTGAAGCTAAAGCACCGCCCGCCACCCAAACACACCTTAAATACCCGGTAGCCCCTCCCTTTCCCATGCAATGTCCAGAGGAGGTTTCATCAGCCTTCCATGAATCAGCAATCCTAGTAGTCCATAGGGGCATGAGTCATGAGTCTCAATGTCCAATGTCCAAGCCTGGAGGAGTTACCTCACTTCCCTCCTAGGCACCTGGAAGTTACCTCACTCCCAGTCTGACTCAGCAGTCTCATGAAAAGTAGGACAAAGGTCACATCAGGAATTAAGGCAAAGGTCGTTGCTGCCTCATGACAGGTTGGGAACCTGATCTTCCCCAAAGCTCAGGTTACCCAATCCTGACATAACGGTCTCATCCACCTCGTCCTCCCCTGAGGAAATAAAACATATTCAATCCCGTGGTGGAAATGGATTCACATACTTTTTCAAAAAACTACAATGGAAAGTTGGGTGAACCTTCCCCAGACTCTTAGGCAATAACAGGGTATAAGACACCTTATTCACAACCTTTTCTACCTTAAAAGGCCCAATATACTTCGGACTTAACTTTTTTGACTTATATCCCAGTTTTAAATTCTCTGTAGACAGCCACACCAAATCCCCTTCAACATACTCCTCCCCTTCCTGCCGCTTACGATCTCCGAACAGCTTATAGGACCGTTGTGCCTTCCTTAAAGCCTCCGCCACTTCCTTCCAAACCTCTCTGGCTTGCCCTTTCCACTCCACCCTTTCTCCTCCCCCTTCTACCTCCAAAAGCTGAGGCAATGGAGCGATCTCCTGCCCATAAACAATCTCAAAGGGGGATCTCCCAGTCGAAGAATGCACGGAGCTATTGTAAGCCACTTCAGCGTATGGCAGGAGATCAGACCAATTATTCTGTTCTTGATTACTAAACACCCTCAGATAGGTCCCTAAAGATTTATGCATTCTCTCCACAGCGCCATTACAAGAGGGATGATAAGCAGATGTCAAACGTCTTTGTGCTCCTAATACCTCTAAAAACCTTCCCCAAAACTGAGCGGTAAACTGGACTCCTCTGTCACTCAACACCTGCTCCGGACAACCATGCAACCTATACACATGCTGCACATACAGCTCTGCCAAACGTTCTGCTGATGGCAATCCCTTTAAGGGAATGAAGTGGGCTTGCTTAGAAAACATATCCAAGACCGTCCATATATAACGATAACCTCGGCTGCAAGGCAACTCACCTACAAAATCCGTACTAACATGCGTCCACGGTTTCACCGGATCGGCCACCACTTGTATCAAACCCGCGGCTTAGCAGAGGGAACTTGCTTCTAGCACACCTTTCACAACCTTCCACATACTGCCTTATTTCCACCTTCATGCCAGGCCACCAATACCTCTTCTTAACAGCTAACACAGTCTTAGTCATTCCCCAATGCCCAGCCGTCTTGTGATCATGCATCATCTCCAATACCTTCACTCGCAACCTCTTGGGGACATAAATCTTACCACTAACCATCCACAAGTCCTTCACCATAACACATTCCTTTTCATGCTCCTGTAACCACTGATCATCCACATAATTCCTCTGTAACTCTAAGCTCCATTCATCCACAACTTCCACTTCCTTTTTTATCACCGCCTTCTCCTGCGATCGGGTCTGCACCGCACAACCCCACTGCTCTTTGGAAAAAACCTCTCCTTCCTTATGCAACCCATTCTCCCCTACACTAGGATATCGAGACAAAGCATCAGCCACAACGTTCTCTTTACCTTTAATGTGCTGTAACCTAAAATTAAACCTATTGAAAAACTGGGACCACCTCACCAACTTCGGGGACAACTTCTGTGGGTTCCTTAAATACTTCAAATTCTGATGATCAGTCATAACCACAAATGGAAATGCAGCCCCTTCCAGAAACTGCCTCCAAGTTATTAATGCATTGCGCACTGCAAATGCCTCCTTCTCCCACACCGGCCACTTCCGTTCATGTTCCCCAAACTTTTTCGAAAAATAAGCACAAGGTCTCAATTTCCCTTGACCATCCTCTTGCAACAAAGCCCCCCCCCATATGCCCAAGCAGAAGCATCACACTGAACTACAAAAGGTTCATTCACATCTGGATGCAACAACAATGGCCCCTCAGTAAAGGCTTTCTTCAACCTCATAAAAGCTTCCTGACAACCCTGGTCCCAATTCAACACTGCACCTGGGGACTTAACCTTCCTAGACTCTCCTTTGCCCTTGGTCTTCAATAGCTCGGTGAGTGGGAGGGCTATAGCAGCAAATCCAGGGATAAAAGTCCGATAGAAATTCGCCAGCCCTAAAAAAGCCTGCAACTGCCTCCAGGTACGCGGAGCCTCCCAGCTCAACACGTCATCCACCTTCGCCGGATCCATTGCCACACCACTCTCACCAATCCTATATCCTAGGAAATCAATCTGATTCTTACCAAACTCACACTTACTCAGCTTCACAAACAAACTAGCTTGCCTCAACCGCTCTAACACCTCTCGCACCAACCTAACATGCTCCTCTTTCGTACTTGTCGCTACTACAATGTCATCTAAGTATACAAAGACCCCTTTATACAAAAGGGGGTGCAACACCTCATTAATTAATTGCATGAACAGACCTGGAGATCCTGCCAAACCGAAGGGCATCACGACCCACTCGAATAACCCGAGGGGGCACGAAAACGCGGTCTTCCACTGGTCACTCTCTTTAACACGAATCATATGGAACGCGTCGATCAAATCTAATTTTGTAAAAAACTTACAACCTCCTAACAATCCTAACAGATCCTTGATCAGCGGCAGAGGATAGCAGTTTGTAGTGCTGACTGCATTCAACCCTCTATAGTCAATGCACAATCTCAACTTACCATCTTTCTTCTCCCTAAATAACACTGGTGCGGCTAAAGGGGACTCTGATCGCCTAATAAACCCCTTCTTCAGATAATCATCTATCTGTTCTCTCAATGCAATTTTCTCTTTAACAGTCATAGCATAGATTTTTGGTTTAGGTAAAACTGCCACTCTTTTACCTCTATGCTACATTGTACATTTCTTAAAGGAGGAAGCTTTTGGGCTAACTTTGGGTTAAATACGTCAACATAATCCCAATACTCCTGAGGCACCCCTTTCACTTCATCATTAACCCTTTTCTTCACATTAGGGGCACACTGCACCGTCCCCGCCTTCCAATCAATTTTGGGGTTCACTTTTTCCAACCAAGGCATACCTAAAACTACTTCATGCCCTTTTATGGGAGCCATAACAAAGTCAATGTTCCCCTCCCATGGTCCTACACGCCCCTTTAACCCTTTCATCCCCGCAGAGAAAGGTCCACCCTCGATAGTTGTCCCATCTAATTGCTTAAAGGTAACTGGAGTCTCTAACGGTTCAGTCTCACCCCCTAACTCCTCCACTAACTGAGGTGACATGATATTTTCAGAACACCCGCAGTCTACTAAAGCTTTTTTCTTCACCACAAGATTACCCTTAATCAATCCCAAAGTACATTGTATGTTATTCCTCACCCCAACTTTCACACTTTCAACATTGTCCACCACAACAGCCTTAGCTGCTGCCACTTTCACTGCCGGCTTCTGTTGGCATTGGTAAGCAAAATGCCCGGGTTGATTACAAGCATAACACCGAACTCGATTCAGCATCGGCTTCCTGCTCACACTGGAACGGTTGTCGCCAACAGACTTAGCCTCCATCCCTCTAGGCCGGCTCTCTTTCCATGCACGACCACCGCCTCTTGACCTCATCGGTTGAGCCTGCCGCCTCCGCACCTGGGCCAGGATTCCCTCGTTGCCCGCCAATTGGATCCATCCATCAATGTCTCCTGGATCATCACGGTGAAGGCACCACTCTAAAACCTCCCGGCGCAAACCGTCCTTGAACATCTCCAACAAGGTGGCTTGGGACCATTCTGCCACCTTCCCTGCGAGTCCCATAAATTCTTCGGCATATTCGGTCACCGATTTGGTACCTTGGGTCAGGCACCGCAACGCCTCCTTCGCTTTAATCTCTCAAGGGAATCCCGAAACCTGTTCCTGATAGCACACAGGAACCTCCTCACCGATCCAAGGCAGGGATCCCGACGATCGTGGCACTGTACATACCACTCAGCAGCACGACCTTTGAACACAGC
Source organism: Anolis apletophallus (assembly GCA_030556195.1). Classification (NCBI taxonomy): domain Eukaryota; kingdom Metazoa; phylum Chordata; class Lepidosauria; order Squamata; family Anolidae; genus Anolis; species Anolis apletophallus. The sequence goes on along the minus strand of JARBWK010000013.1, from coordinate 30,579,648 downwards.
ACCAACAGCTCTTACTTGGCTACTTTCACTGGGATACAAATGTCCATAATCTTCCATATGGTCTTGTACTGCTGCAATAAAAAAGGCAACTTTGGATGCTTCCCCATCAAATTCCACTCGTAACGGCTCCTTTTTCATTCGGCCTCCAAATTCCTGGGAAGCCATTCTTTGCCCTGGCAAATTTCTAGGTCTCACAATACCTCTCCCCATTCCAGCTGATGGGACTCCTGTAACAGGCTTTGGACTCCTCCGGCCATCCTCTCCCATCATCCTCACTCCCGAAGGAGATCTAGGACGCGCTGAAACAGGACTTTCCCGACCTCGGTTTTGGTTCCTCACTCCCGAAGAAGATCTAGGACGCTCACCCGAGGCACCATCCATCCAGGAATGATAGGTAAAATCTCCACCTCCTGGAGCCTGCCACATTGACTCTCTCTGGTCCTTCTCATCCAACCTCTGGGACAACCGGTTCATCGACTGCACCACTGCTTCTATCTGACAGCTTAACACATCAAATTTTGACGGTGATTCCGGTTCGGGGGTCTCACTACCTCCTCCCGTTGCCAGGTCCGCCTTCCCATCCTGGGCGCGCTTCTCCAGATCCCACTGGATCCCCTCCAGACGAGCACCTTGGTACTCCACCGCCTGGTCTTCCAAGCGAGCCTCTCGGTGTTCCACCGCCTGGATCACTCCCAAACGACCACCTCGACGCTCCACCGCTCGGACAGTGCTCCTGCGCCCTTCCATCTGCCAGGCCCCTTCTCTCTCCGCCGCCCGCATCTCGTCCACCTGGGCTTGCCAGAGCTGCTCCTCCTCACGGAGCCTCCTCTCCTGGGCCTTCCATTCCCGGGATACATCTGGACTCCCCACCTGGTCTAGAGTGGTCCACTCCCACTCCTGGGTTCTTCGGATCTCTTCATTCTCATCCAAAACCCAGCTGTCCAGATACTTCTCCTCGTTCCACGCCAACCTCGCCATTGCTGGGATAGCTGGTCAGGGGCTTTAGCTTCTGTAACGACTCTCCAAAACACGGTAGGGATCACGCGTAGAAGTCAGCTTGGTCCAACACGATTTTATTGAAGGTACGGCACCCGTGAAGCTAAAGCACCGCCCCGCCACCCAAACACACCTTAAATACCCCGGTAGCCCCTCCCTTTCCCATGCAATGTCCAGAGGAGGTTTCATCAGCCTTCCATGAATCAGCAATCCCAGTAGTCCATAGGGGCATGACCCCGGGTCACAGAGTCAGCGTCATGAGTCTCAATGTCCAATGTCCAAGCCTGGAGGAGTTACCTCACTTCCCTCCTAGGCACCTGGAAGTTACCTCACTCCCAGTCTGACTCAGCAGTCTCATGAAAAGTAGGACAAAGGTCACGTCAGGAATTAAGGCAAAGGTCGTTGCTGCCTCATGACAGGTTGGGAACCTGATCTTCCCCAAAGCTCAGGTTACCCAATCCTGACACCAGTGTGAAGTTACCTCACTTCCACATGACTCAGCACAGTCTTATATAACTGGAGCCCAAGGTCACCCAAGAACTAGGGCAAAGGTCGATGCAATCTCATGCCAGGCTGGGAGCTTGACCTTCACTCAAGCTCAAGTCTCCCAGTCCTGACAATCACATTCTGATAATGCTTGTCCTCACATGTCCTAATTTTCATCTGAGAAATATTGGAAAGTATGGTTTTCCAATATTTCCAATTTTTTTTCATATCAGGAGCGACTTGAGAAACTGTAATTCATTTCTGGTGTGAGAGAATTGACCGTCTGCAAGGCTGTTGCCCAGGGGCCGCCCGGATGTTTTGATGTTTTACCATCCTTTTGGGAGGCTTCTCTCGTGTCCCCACATGGGGAGCTGGTGCTGATAGAGGGAGCTCATCCACGCTCTCCCCGGATTCGAACCTCTGTCCTATCGATCTTCAGTTCTGCTGGTATAACCCATTGTGCCACTGGGGGCTCCTATATTTCTAATTGAAACAGAGCCATTAAAAATGCCCACGGATACTGAGATCTGAAGCACAGATAGCAAAACCTGAAGCACAGATACCTAGACCTGATACGTATTTACTGGTATCGGCAACAGGCTGCCCTGTAGGTCCATGCACTTGGCAAGATAAAGAAGCTAAAATTCAATGTTCCCAAATAAATCCCACCAAGCTGAAGAAGAAACCACTAAGTTTGTTTATTAAGTCAGCTGAAGTGATGCCAGCCCACAGTTATCCACCAAAGTAAGCTGCACTCTATGCAGTCATGCCGGCCACATGACCTAGGAGGTGTATATGGACAACACCGGTGCTTTGGCTTAGAAATGGAGGTGAGTTCCATCCCCCAGAGTCAGACTCGACTAGACTTAATGTCAAGGGAAATTATTTTACCTTTACCACAATTTCCCCATGTCACTTCTTTTATTGCCAGAGAAGTGTGGAGAAAAGACACCTACTTTGTAGAATAGCCAGGTAACATCAGAGCCACCTCTTGTGCTGTTCTTAAGGCTGACCTCCTGCAGGAGAGTTCTATTCTCTAAAACTGCTTTAATGCTCAAGGTAAGTGGGCTGGCTCGCCCTGCCCATGTTCCAACATCTTTTTTTTCCTTCCTGAGGCTGACTCAAAAACCTCCTAGAAAGGAATCTTGTTCTACTTGGGGCTTCTGTTAAAACTGCATTAAAGGAGATCTATTTTACAAGCAGATTGATGGAAGTGCAGTGAAAGTGGAACACGTTTCATTGGGGTGCATCTCATCTGACAAGGGAGGTGGTTTTCTAAGATAGGTGAAAGCAGAAGGTTTCAGGGATGTCTGCAGATAACTGTCAAGATTTGCTCTTACATCTTTAACACACACACACACACACAGAATGGTTGTACATCACTTTTTTTCTTTTTACAATCATTTCAGCCCCAACCCACCCACTGCTATGATTCAGAGAAAATCAAAATGACTACTGAGTATCTGTATAAAAAGAATCAATATCAAATACTACACCAAACTTCGGTTTTTCTGTTTTGTTTTACTTCTGGTAGCTTGAATGGGTCTGATTATTATGGTGATTATTTTGCTTTTGTGTTAAAAGATTTCAAAATTGTCCACGAGCCAAAATAAGATACAACCATATTTATTTGAGTCTAATGTGCCATCAAACCTAATGCGCACCTTTACTTTCAAAACCCTGAAACCAAATAATAATAATAATAATAATAAAGTATTTGTTGGCAAATATAATGCACAGTGGCAAATAAGTGCACTCTTTGTAATTTGGCCGACAAAGGTGTTCATTAAAGTGGCTGCATGCTTATAATTCCTTCTTTAAAATCAAAAGTGTTAGATCACCAAAGCTTTCAGCAATGGAAAAGAAAACCTTGAGGAGCATCTACGTCTTTAACTACCTGGCTCAATGCTATGGGGTCATGGGGGCTTTAGTTTGGGATCATGGGATCTGTCAAAGAATGCTGTTGACACACCAAACTACAAATCCCAGCATTCCATCACATTTTGTGTGTGTCAGAAGCAACTTGAGAAACCGCAAGTTGCTTCTGGTGTGAGAGAATTGGCCATCTGCAAAGACGTTACCCAGGGGACACCCGGATGTTTTGATATTTTAACCATCCTTGTGAGAGCTGGAACTGACAGAGGAAGCTCAAGTCACTCTCCCCAGATACGAACCACCGATCTGTTGGTCAGCAGTCCTGCTGGCACAAGTGTTTAACCCTTTGTACCACTAGGGGCTCCATTGTATCACATGGAACCATAGCAGTTAGAGATGATGTCCCTCAAATAGGAGCTTCAGGTGCTCCTGAAGCAGCTTCCCCTTTTGTTTTGGCTCAGCACTAAGATTACCATCTTATGCAAATCTAATGTGCACCCTAATTTGGGAAGGTAATTTAGCCCAAAAAAAGGTGAGTGTTAGATTTGAGTAACTAAAGTAGTTCATTTCTAAAAGGTGTAAAGTATATTGGAGAGTATCAAATTCCTTGGAATTGCTCACAGTCAACTTTCACTCATTTACTTATTTCTCCTCATTGGGAAGGTATAGCTAGGTACCATTGTAAATACAAATAGGTGAAAATGAACTCTCATTTTGTGACATCATTCTAATTTTGGTACCTTTGAAGATGGGCAGCAGCGAAGGAGGGGGTTGGGTGGGTTGCCATGCAGTGTGGCAAATCTGGTGGACAGACAGGGAAACCATCATCCCTGTCTCCCGCCTTGTCAAAGAGAAAACAGGAAGTTCCCTGTGTTCTATGGGCAGTGTCCTAGTATGCTGCCAGGATGCTTCCTTTACAGAGCCCCCTCACCCCCAGAGTAGCCTTATGTGATATGATAGGCTTCATCAGGCTAGGACCTTTCCCAGCGTTCATGTGATGAGGTGGTTAGTTGCTTTCATAATTTGTGAGTCTGTTGCCTCATTAAATAGCAGAGGAATGTCACATTGTGTTGTAGCTCATGCTGCTGTCTTATCACAGTAGATGCTAAGATAGCCATGAGATGGATGAGAGAAGAATTGCAACCACTTCTGGGAGCCCTTTTCCTCTGGAAAACACAGCCAAAATGGTCTAAATAAATCTACAGTATGAAATCCTTAACTATGGACTGGTACCTGCAGTTTCATCTATCCTGCGGTGGCACAGTGGGTTAAACCCTTGTTCCAGCTAAACTGCTGACCTAAAGGTCAGTGGTCCAAATCCACGAGATGGAGTGAGCTCCCATCTGTCAGCCCCAGCTTCCCATGCAAAGACATGAGGGAAACCTCCCACAGGAAGGTAACACATCCGTGCATCCCCTGGGCAACTTCTTAGCAGACAGCTAATTCTCTTGCACCAGAAGTGACTTCGGTTATCTCAAGTCACATCTGCACAACGAAAAAAAAACCAAAGAACAAAAACAAAAATCCCCTATCCACAAATTTGGCTGGGAAAAGCAGCGTCTCTGCTCCAGAGGCCCCGCGGGAGGGTGACTCTGCTGCATGAGCAAGGACTTGTAACGGGAGATGGTGAACAACCAGAATGGCGAACCATCCGTCTGGTGATGGCTGCTACGGCACATATCTTAGATCGTTTGGCAGGAGATGCCTGGCGGGATCGATTCCCATTAAGGGGGCGATCTTAACCGATGTGGAATCACACTCGGCAAAGGCCTCCGAGAACCGAGGAGGCAGTCCTGTGTTGGAGCTACAAGGAACACAAGGAATACAAAGAATACATCCTGATCTACCCGACTCTCGGACGATCGGTGAGTTGATTAATGAATACAGAAAGCTCATTGACCTTTTTAACAAGTTTGGTGACCTCCTAAAAAGAATGGGCATTCTCACTCCACAAGACCCCTCTTTGGATCTTGGATCTGCCACCGCAGATGAATTCCAACGTGACCCTCCCGTGGCCCCAGACCTTAACTGGGATCAGTCCTGGGATTTTCCAGCCGGGGACCTCGGGGTAAATCTGGAGAGCCCAGAGACCAAAGTAGGAAATGGTCTGGCCGCTTCTGAGGGGAGCACGAAGAGGGGGACTGAGAGAGCTGTCTCCGAGCCAACCCTGACTCAGAGGCTAGATAAGACAGATGAGCCACTACCTATCCACCTACCTCTGTTGACTGGATTGAGTCTGGACCCAGACCGTGTACCGCTGTTGGGGTGTCCACCACTGGGCGCTGGTTTGGATCAGCACGACCTCTGTGGCTCTGTGACGAAATTGGATGTCTCGGAAATGTTTTCCTTTGTCCGGGATCAGCATCCCCGCCGCCCTGGCATGACCGGGGGAGGGGGACAGATGGACGAGGGTCAGTCAAAAATGGCGACCAACCTTGAAGACGCCAAGCCAGGCTGGATGTCTTCACCCCTAGAAGACTGGAGACCCGGAAATGGCCTGCAGCGGAAGTGGCGCGGTCGCCCGAGGAAGCGGAAATGGCATCACCAGGAATGGAGCACCGGAGTGGGCCAGCGTCCCGCCACAACCATAGAGCCCCTGATACTGCTGCGTCTGTTGCCAGCCTACCGGAGGGGAAGAGGCCCAGATCATTCAAATCTAGGACTCAGAAGATGTCCCAGCCTAGGACCTTCTGGAACACAAACTTTAGGTGACAGGAGCTCTCCAAACCCAGGAAGTTAGATATTCCAACAGGCTCGAGTTCTCTCATCAAACTATTGTATAAAGGGAAAGACGTTTCTCCCCCAGCCAGCAAAGAGATCCGATATAACCTTCTAAGAACTCAATTGCCTTCTTTTGACTGCAGGATCGAGTCTATCATTAGACTACCTCCTGGCAATCCATAAAACTGTCGGGCCTTGAGCTCGCCCAGACTCTGTCCTCTCCACCCTATTGCCCTCCTTGTCCCCCTCCCTCTTCTGTTATTGTTACTCTTGTATCTTGTTGTCTGTTTTATGTCAAACATTGTAAACCGCTTCGAGCCCTCGGGAAGTGGTGGTATAGAAGTTTGAAGAAATAAAAAAAAATATATCATCTCTAAGAATTTTCTAGCTCCTTCATGTGATTCTATGGTATTCTATGCTTGCACTGGTTGTTATGACAAAGTGACCATACGGGATGTAGCAAATTCCTAGGGAGGATACCTTTAAAGTTTTTCTAGGTCTTTCAATGCAACCCTATGGTAATTTCTGGAGAATTTTTTTCACTTCAATAGGGTTCACTATTATACATAGTTTCATGTTTCCATTATACATTAAGAAATATATGCCCCATGGATATAGGAGTTCTAGTTTATATAAAAATTCAAAGGGTTGTATTTCTAAACCAAAAGTGGCACTCATGCATGCTTAGAGTTCAGTATGTAAGAGCCTGCTTTCCTAAGCTGAAGTCATGCTGATGGATTTGCAATCTATCTCCCCCCGCTCTTCTGAACCTTTAATAAGTGTGATTCAAGCTCCCAGTTGCCTGCCAGCCATCTCTAAAGCAGCCTAGGAAATACTTTTTTGAGCAGCACACTTTGAAACTGCACAGATGGTATCTCAGAAGCATGGCAGTATGTCCACCAACCACGGCCTGGCATCTCCTAGGCCCATGCAAATGTCATGCAAATTGTGTGGGTTGTATCTAAATATGTTATGCAAATCAGCAGCCCCCTCCCCAAGCTCATGATACACTTCTAGTGTGACTCCCGTTGATGAGTGTTGAGCTTGGCAGAAAGCAGAGCTCTACAGCCACACAAAACTGTAGTCTTAGCATTCAGAGGGAGGTGATGGGAATATATGTGCACTGAGTCATAGTCTGAGTGGCTCAGCAGGTGGTACAGGTGCACATAGCAACCTTATTTCATGATGCCAACATTATGTTGCTGGTAAAGAGGTGCACATTTCCCCGTCCCATCCTGACAATTGCTGAATCTAGCTGATGTTTGGCCAGTCCTACCATTAGACAAAATAAAGTGACATATGCTATCAAGAGAGTAGTGCCGAAGCATTGAATGGAAGTGATGTATGTGCTCCACACAGCCTACCTACTGTACTATATTTTTAACTTCTTGCAGCTAGATGTGATGGGATGCAAGGGCATCAAAGTGAGACTAAGCTGGCAGACCAATTGCATCTGAAATGACTGGGGTTTCCTGTTCTTTACCTCAGTCAACAAATATATTGGTTCAGTCTGCAATTGAATAAATATGTGACTCTGTTTGAGGATAATTTAATTAAAATAGAATTGCAGGCTACCATTTATTTATTTATTTTTCTTTATTTACAGTATTTATATTCTGCCCTTCTCATCTCACAGGGGACTCAGGGTGGATTACAGTGTACATTTACATGGCAAACATTCAGTGCCATAGACACGCAACATATATAGACAGACATACAGAGGCTATTTAACATTCCAGCTTCCATGAGGGTATTCTGGCCACCAGAGGAGCTGTTGCTTCACCATCCATTTGTGACACTGATGAAGTACTTCCTCATTCTTTGCAGGCTTGCTGGAGATTTTTATGGTGTCTTAAATCAGTTAAATTAGCCTCCCCGCGTACGCGGTACCTAAATTTCCTACTTGACAGATGCAACTGTCTTTCAGGCTGCAAAGGTCGGCAGCAAGCTATACAAATTGGTCAGAAGCTCACTCCTCCCCAGGCTGGACTTGAACACATGACCTTTGGTCAGTAGTGATCTCAATGCAGCTGACTCCCAGCCAGCTGCACCACAGTCCCGGTGTCTTGGAAGAGAAGATATGTGACGGTTGACATATGCACACAACCCTCCAATTATAATCATAATCACCATAGGCTATCACTTGTGGATGAGTATGATTGCCTTCCAAGTGTAGGGTCTTGGCGGTAAGTCTGTAGGTGATTGTAGAGACATATACTTGATCCGCATGTTCTTTCACAGTGAGGACATCAATTTCCAGATGGAAGGTGGTCCCAACAAGGATTGTCTTGACATACCTTCCTCTTGATATGCCCTCCATTCATGCCTCTTTGAATTCCACAGCACTGTTGGTACAGCTGACCTCCTGTTAGAATGCTAGAGGGCTACAGTTTCCCATTTCTCAGTGTCTATGCCACAGTTTTTAAGGTTAGATTTTAGCCCATCTTTAAATCTGTTTTGCTGTCCACCAACATTCAATTTTCCATTCTTGAGTTGAGAGTACAGTAACTGCTTTGAGAGACTGTGACTGTGCATTTGGATAATATGGCCAGTCCAGTGATGTGGATGGCAGAGGATCATTGCTTCAATGCTGGTGGTCTTTGCTTCTTCCAGAACACTGACATTTGTCCACCTGTCTTCCCAAGAGATTTGAAATATTTTTGGAGGTAATGCTGATGGAATCATTCCAGAAATTTTGTGTGATGTTTGTAGATGGTCCACTTGTCACAGGCAAATAACATAGTAGAGAGGACATTAACTTTATAAACAAACATCTTGATATCTCTATGAATGTCCTGATCCTCAAACACTCTGTTTCATTCAAAAAATGTTGCACTCACAGAGCTCAGACAGTGTTGTATTTATGTGTCTGTCTACTTTTGTGGAGACCATTAAGCTGCATTTCTGGCATTGAGAGGGATTGGTTGATGCCTGCTGAAAGAGCACTTTGGTTTTCTTGATGTTCAATGAAAGGCCAAGCTTTTCATGTGCTTCTGCAAGGGTGTTTAGAGTGGCTTGTAGGTCTTCCTCTGAATCAGCAAAACTACGTTATCATCAGCATCCTAGAGTTCTATAACGGACCTTGGTTTTGGCTTTCAGTCTGCTGAGTTAAATAGCTTGCCATCTGTCTGATAGTTTATTTCCACACAGGTGAGAAGCTTCCCATCAACGAGGTGCAGTATCATAGCTATGAAAATGGAAAATAATGTTGGGACAAGAATATGTCCCTGTTTGATGCCTAATTCTACTGTTCCTTTGGAAGGGCTTCTGGGATAATGCTTTTCTGTGATTCTGGGAGGATGTCTTCTGAAATAGGTAGAAGGTGGCTTGCAAGATTCTTGTGAAGATTTTCCCAGCAGAGGTTAAAACCTTGATAGTTTCCACAGTCTGTTCCTTCCCCCATTTTGAAAAGGGTAATGGTGGAGCGTCCTTGAAATTGTTGGGATTTTCTCGGTCATTTCCACTTTTTCAATAAGTTGATGGAGTTGTTGTATCAGCTCAGTTCCACCATCTTTAAAAATTTAAACAAGGATCCCACCAGGCCCACTGACTTTGTTATTTTTAAATTGGGTGATGGCTTTGCTGACTTCTTCCAAACTAGGCAGTGCTGCAAGCTCATTCCTGGTTTTTCAGCTACGTTGGGGCTGCAGTTAAAAGAGGTTATGGTAGTGCAATTTATTTTTTACCCTTCAGAAGTTTGGCTCCATCTGGTGAATGTAAATGATGTATGCCAGATGTGTTAGGCTACCTTTGTGGCTTTAAAGAATTCCCATGTATCATTGACAGCTGCGAAATAATGGATTTCTTGAGCCTTTTTTTGTCCACTAGATGTTCTTGAGTTCTCTGGACCTTCTTTTGACCTCAGCTTTTGCACTGGCATGGTTTTTTTGTAGCAGCACAGCTGGTGTATCTTTACCATATCTGGAAGGCTTTCCATTTTCTTATTGATCAACTGTTGGATCCCTTTATCATTTTCATTAACCCAGTCTTGATGTTTCTTAGCTTGGTATCCATCCAATGGTTTCTTCACAGGATGTAATTATAGAGGTCTTCAGGTTATGCCAACATTCCTCAAAATTTTCAAGGGGTTCTATGAGTAGATGATCCTTGTGAGTTGTTTGGAGAAGGGTTCGCTTTTCTTGAACCCTTCTCCAATTTTACATCTTATCTTTCCTCCAGTTATATCCTAATTTGGCAGAAATAGTCCCAGTTAATCCTCTGTCATCCCACTTTCTCCACTAACTTTATGTGCTGCAAACTGGGCACAAAAAGGAAGTAAAAAGTTGACTTATAGAAACCCCATGAATTTTTAAGGCAAAGAGTATTCAGAGATGATTTTGCCTTTACCAAAGAGCTTTTCCCACTGGAGGTGAAAACTCTGAGAATTCATGTGCTTATATGTTTCAAAAGTGCAAGGTGAATTTTTGGATTCTCCTTGTAGGGAAGGGGTAAGATCGTATAATGTAGTCAGTTTTAGATTAAGACTCTGCAAAACTAGCTTTGAAAATTGCACTCAGCCACAGAAAATGACTGGGTGGCCTTGAGCAACTCAAAATATTTCAGGTTTAGAGGATTGACAAACCTTCACTGAATTAATCTCGGCAAGGAACCGCCAAGAAAGGGTTACCATAACTCAAAGATACTTTAAAAATCAGCACTTTATATGGAAAGCTAATTGTGACAATTGTCAGCACTTCAGATTTATTTATTTTTTTTACATATGTGAAATAAAAAGAGAAGATTTCCAGTTCAGGTCTCTGCAGTCAGCTCCAAAAAAGGTTTACAAGTCACGGGGAAGTAGTTCAGGAACTCCCTATTAATTGTGGCTATTTAAAATCCAGCTTGAACAAGTGCACAGAACTTTACAATGAATACCTTCAAGATACTGACACACTGAGGGACAAGTTTGACCTGTGGTGTAAAAAAAAGAAAGAAAAAGATTACGTCTGCAGAAAAACCATGAAATGCACTGGAAACCTATCTTGTCTGTGATAGACAAATTTTTCCAGATGTGAAGAAATTTCTTCAATTTCTGCAATGTTGTCATGAAAGGTTGTTTGAACTCTTAAATGTTTGAAAATGTACACAAGAAGCACAATGGGCAAGAAAGACTGACTGGACTAATACTCTTGAGCAGGGGTGCTCATTATGTAGATCATGATCTACTGGTAGATTGTGTAGGGCGTCCTGGTAGATCGCAGGAAGGGCGGGAGAAAGGCTTAGTCCTGCCCCGCAGGCTCCCGATGCCGCCCAAGTGCTGCCGGCCCTGGGTTATCTGAGGTCCTTTCCACACAGTTGAATAAAATCCCGTGTTATCTGCTTTGAATCGGATTATATCGCAGTGTGACTCAAAAAACCCAGTTCAAAGCAGATATTGTGTTATATGTTTCACATTTTTGTAGTGGGTGGGTAGATCATTTTGACTTGGTTGTAATATAAGTAGCTCACATGCTGAAAAAGTGTGAGCTACTCTTCAGTATCCTCCAAAGTTTATTGATGGAGCCTGATTCCTGTCAAAGTGTATTGATAATTTCCAAGTATTTCCAGCAGGCATTGCTATATTCTTTTGTAACCACTAAATTGCCAATTAAGACTCGTTTTCAGGTTTTTTAAAAACTTGAAACTTAGCAGCTAAAATAGAAATTTGATGTAAGTTTATATAAAATATAGAATGAGTCGTATAATTTAAATGATTTTGTTTTATGTATCTACTCTTCATGATTCACTTTTTTCGTGTTACGAGGAACTTAAGAAACTGCAAGTTGTTTCTGATGTGAGAGAATTGGCCATCTGCAAGGACATTGCCCAGAGGACGCACAGATTTTTTTGATGTTTCACCATCCTTGTGAGGGGCTTATTTCACGTTCTTGCAATGGGGAGCGGGAGCTGTCAGAGGGAGCTCATTCGAACCTGTGACCTGTTGATCTTAAGTCCTGCCATCACAAGGGTTTAACTCATTGCACTACCGGGGGGTCCTAAATTCATAAATTAAATTAAATATAATACAATAAAATCATAATCCCCCCCCCCACATCAAAATTGTTTAACCCCCCATTCCCGGGAATTCATTTTGCAGCTATGGGCCTGTCTCCAAAACAGTTTCTTTTTTGTAGACCCTTGAAATTTCAATGTCCACTGCCTGTCAAAAGACTGGAGGGAATTCCAAGAAGTTTCCATTTGCTCTCAAAACATTTTCCTGTCAGATCTTACTGTCCTACCTTGGGCCAATCTTTGCTTTTATCTCCCCTTCCTCCTTGCCCCCCTTACTGACCCCAAACTTTCTCCACTTTGATTTCAAAGCCCTGAGAAATGATGCAATTTGCAGTGAATATTTTATGCTTCTCAACGATATTTTACAGGGCTTTCTTGCTCCCGCCTGCTGTGGCTCTGTGAGTCTCAGAGGAAGTCTGCCTTTGTTGTGCGCCTGTCAACTTGATGAGGCTCCGTTTATCCGAATGGATAATTCCTTTCCTCCTTTTTTTCTCCTTTGCCATCTAGGAAAAAGTTTCCTTCCTAGAAAGGCTGCCTTCCTTGCCTTAAAAAAAAGGATTAGACTCACTCTCCCTGCATTTAACCAAACAGGGGGAAAAGTAGGTCAAGTAGCAGCAGGCAGCCTTCAGAGGAGGGGCTGTCTGTCTTGGAGCTTTCCCCAGCTTCCCTAGAGCAGCTGTATTAGTGTGAAAAACTTTCAAAACAAGAGCTGACAAGATTTGGATTGGTATAGAATTGTTGTCATAGTTTTGCCTGGCAAAGTGTTCTGCATAGCTCAGAAACTTGTCATCTTGTCACTTCGTTGCAGTGCTCCTCTCTTGTTTTGTGCTTTCTTCTTGGTGGGCAACCGATTTGGGGAAGCCCTGCAATAAAGCTGAAGGGAGAATAGAACCCAAAACTAGCTTGAGCCACAAGCAGATACATTTTTCTGTTCTTGGCCCACATCCAGTCTCTCTAATTACATTTAGTTTCCCTATTATTATACAACAGCTTCAGCAGGATACGTTGGGAGAGATTCATTCATTTTTAGACCTGCTATGTAAATGCAGCAAAGTTGATCTGAGTAGAGGATTTATTTCCTCTTCGCTACAGGCACCTGTTTGGATTACTAAATTGAAATGTGCCCAGGTTGGCCCATCATTCACTTCATCTGGCATCTGCTTTTCTTGTGGTTGCATTTATTTGGATATGATGACAAGTTCTCCCCTTTGGAACATTTGGGCACCATAGGAGGAAAATAGGACCAGCTATAGTGAAGCTTCTCAAATGGCCTCTGCCCAAATATTTGCCTTTTGGAGTTCCAAAGTTAATTAGGTGCCTTCCTGAATTGGAATTGATGTTTTAGGAAACCTGTACTGGTCTACCTTTATTATTATTGCAGTCCATTTTCAGAAATGTTAAAACCATTGAATTCACAAGGTAATTTATCAATAATTAACTTATCAGTTAACTGAGGGTCCATAGGCAGTATGGACCCCTAAGGTGATTATTGCAGTCCCCAGATCCAAAACCATAACAGCACCTGCCTTCAAGAACAAGAGTCTTATGGGGAAGAGGTGTGTGGTATGTGTGTTCCTCCTCCTCCTCCTAATAATAATAATAATAATAATAATAATAACAACATACGTGAAGTTGATTTGTTGTGTGTTTGCCGGGCTGTATGGCCATATTCCAGAAGCAGTCTCTCCTGACGTTTTGCCTGCATCTATGGCAGGCATCCTCAGAGGTTGGCAGGCATCCTACCTCTGAGGATGCAAGCCATAGATGCAGGCAAAACATCAGGAGAGAATGCTTCTGGAACATAGCCATCCAGCCCGGAAAACACACAACAACCCAGTGATTCCGGACATGAAAACCTTCGACCATCAACTAATGCTCCACATAAGTGAAGTTCCAGTTGGTTCTAGCTTTTCTCAGAGGGGGGGGGTACATTTTGCCATACCCAGATAGGTGTGAAGCACTAGTTGATTGTCTCTTTTGAACAGCAAAATACTGTATCTTGAGTTGGCCTACTACCAAGTGACCAAAGGCCCTTTACAATTACAGTACTATAATTCTACCTTTGCAATGACTATGGTCACATCCTATGGTATCTTGTAGTTCGGTGAGGCACTAGAGCTGAGAAGTCTACATTCTAAGACTTCAAAATGTTCCTCCATAAGCTGCAAATCCCAGGATTCCATAGAGTAGTTAAAAGAGAATCATAGTACTATAACTGTGTGATCTGTTGGAGATGTTGTTATGGCTGTCTCATCTCACCCAGAGGCAGCTAGTGGAGTAGTTGACCGGGAACAGTTCTGATACATCTGTTCTGCTTGTAATGTTTCAGAGATTGTGCTCCAGCTATCCAAATCTTTAATTTGTCAGGAAGGAGCATATTCATCATTGTTTTGACTTTTGATGCATATGTGCACAGAGACACAGTTCACAGTTTGACACCCCCCCCCACACACACAAATGTGTTTTATTCAGATCAAAAAAACTGTAGTCATTTGCAATGCTTGCAGAGAAATGGGGTGTGGAAATGCCTACTTTCTATCAAGTCCACAAGAAGTGATAAAGCTGTAGGCTTTTATAGAAGTTTATTGGCATCAGTGAGACAGGGGGCATGTTTTGGAGATTTTCAGAGGCATCAGTGAGACAGCTGGGGTTGGGAGCAAAGGGAGAGACTGGAGCAGACAAGAAGGAGGTGGCAACCTTTACATAACTGCACAGAGATCTGTCTTCATTCACACCCTTGGAGCAAGCCATCTGCCAGAGAAAAAGACAGCCTGAATCTATTCCATTTTGCATGGCAGCTTTCCCCAATGTTCCAATAGCTTTGCTATGGCTTTCTTATCACATCCTGGATTCCAGAATTGCTTCTAACCATCACATCCCTAGCTTGCCACAACATTGCTGCAGAGAATCATGAAAATGTATGCATGTATGTGAAGGGATTGATCAGGAGTGCAGCGTGAATGCATGTGGCTTCCAGTTGCCTGTAGACTCATGGCAAGCCTTAGTTATCACTTGGATCAGACACTGACAATGAGCACCTTGTGCTGTAGGCTATATTTTTGGAGGACGGAATTGGCAAAACCACATCTGAGAATCTCTTACCTGAGAAAATCCTATGAAATTCACAAAATCACCATAAATTGGCAGGTGAATTGAAGGCACATACACATACGCATACACAAATAATATTGCTCTTCAATGTGGTTTAGCATAAATATCCTAGCATGTATAATCTAAAATAGTAGTCAGATTAGATTTTAATTATTTCTTGAAAGTGAAAACAAATTTGTTGAATGCAGAGCCTACATCTTGTCAAGAAGGTCTTACCCAAAGAGGTAAGTGTCCTAAAATCTGATTTCTGAGTTCCCAACAGCTTCAATATAATTTGCACCAAGGTTAAACTAAACTTGGGTGGTGGTGTGAGCAAAGTTACAAACACTACCAAGACATGGCAGAGGAATTAGTTTCTTTGTGAAGACTCCTGAATTATCAGAAGGGAGGAAGAAAAATGCCAGATGAAAATTCCAGCTGTGCTCTGGAAATTCTGGTATGAATTGGGTAATGGCAAACCATTTCCTCTTTTCAGATCAAGCTTAATTTAGTAGTACTGAATGTCACTAAATGGCAGGCTTCCCTTCAAAGCTCAGCCCAAATTATTATCCTGATGTAGAACACATGGCTGTGGATGGGGCGAAGGGAGAGAAAGGCCTGAGAGGCCTGAAAGGCCTAAGGTCCAGTGTCCAACGTGTCTTGAATGCCATCTTCATCAATGGCTAGCCAGCAGCTGCCTGTGTCACAGCAAATTATTAGAGTAACTAATCTTTCCCTCTTTGTTCCAGGCCTTTTGAACTTGTAGATAGAAATCCACTCAGGGCAGTCGGAGGGATTAATAGTTAGGTAGCAATTTTTCATGAATTTGCTTCTTGAAGGTAACAACAAGTAATTTATCCAGCTTTCTTCCTTGCTGAGGGAGAGCCTTGGGAAACCACATTGGCTTTGAAACCTAGGACTTCATGGCATGGAGTATTTCACCCGTTGTCAGGGGCGGGTCTTAATGGAGGCAAATTAAGCGGCCGCCTCAGGGTGCCATGTGGGCTAGGGGCGCATCCAGCTGCAGCCACCATTGCTGCGAGGCGGCATGCAGGTGCGACTCCAGGTGGATGGTGACGCAAAACGCACTCCACAAGGCCGAAAAGGAGGACGTTTTGCAACCGGGGCGGAGCCTCCCACCTCCGGCTGAAAAACACCCTCTTTTTCAGCCTCCTGGAGTGCGTTTTGCGTCACCATCCACTTGGTGTCGCATCCGCACGAATGGCGCATGCACCGAACTAGCTGGCCCTGCACATGTGTTGTACCGTAGACCTGATGGATCCCTCAGTAAACCACTTGAGACCAGCTGTGATTAAATGCTTTATTTAGAATAAATGAATAGAGTAAACTAGAAAGAAATATTGTCCAAAGATGCTCCCAGCATCAGGGTATTTCAAAGCAATAGTCCAAAGGCAAAACCGGATTAAAAGGTAAAAGAGTCTTGATGCCCCAATGGGCTAAATCCAGGGATAAGTTCTTGGCACAAGACTTGGCAAACAGAGTCCAAATGCTAGAAGGTCCAGTGGCCCAGGCAGAGTTCCATGAAGACTTGGCTTGAAGCTAAACGTTGGCGAGAGATGCCACACATCTCTCAGGCCTAACATAAATAGGTCTCACAGGCTTTGATCCTTACGACGCAAGGGTGCGTCGTAACTGGTTCCCATGAACTGATCCAGGCTGGGCTTTCTCAAGCCTCCCGCATCAGAATGGTATGTCAACTCATTAATGCCTGCACCTGGAAGGAAAGGAGTTAACCCGACTCCACTTTCCCAGCGCTTCTTATCGGCCCGGGATGGATCTGAGTTTCGCCTGTCCTTGAACGTGGATTGAACTGGAGGCCTCTGCTAATGCTTGCTTTCTGGCCTAGCTGGAATCTCTGAAACAATATGGCTTTGGTCTGGTTTGGCCAAGGAATCAAGCTGGGGCGTGACAACATGTGCACACCGGTGAGCATGCGTGAAGCTGGCCCTGTGCATGTGCAGAACTAGCTGGCCTGCGCATGCACACACCAGTGCACCCGGAGAGTGAGGGGGTGCCAAAAGGTTTGCGTACCATTTGAAATTACCTTCGTCCGGTCCTGCCCATTAGGTGCGTTTCAAGTACAAAGTGGCACAGAGCCCATCAGATGACGTTGGCCTACTTCTGGTCGTCATCTGTTGCCTTTCATCCTTGAAATGGAGCTGAAGCAAACTGAAAGGAGGGTGTACAGAACACAGGTGAAAAATCATTTTCTGAGCCCCTAGCATGTGCCAGAACTGTCACTAACACTGCAAAACACATGTGATAGGATCTGACAGATTCACCTGTGTTGAATTGTTTCAGTGATGTGGAGGAATTGGAATTTCTCACCACTTTGCTTTTACTGTATTTTCTCCTTAACACTGGTATAATGAAGGGAAACAAAGCCTTGCAAAAGTGGGTTGTGGCAAAGGGGTTTATATTACACTGGTATAATAGAGCAGTCTTTTTCAACCGGTGTGACTCGGCACACCAGTGTGCCTTGAGCGATCACCCAGTGTGCCTTGAAAATTCTCTCTTGCCCCCCTTCCTTCCCCCTCCTGCCGAACTCCTGTTGCTGCTGCTTGGGGGAGGAGGAGGAGGAGGAAGGGCCGGGCGGTGGCAGCGAAGAAGACAAAGGGGCCGGGGCACCGCCTCCTTCAGCTGTTTCCCCAGCCAGCCAGCCTCCAATCGAGGGAGGGTGGGGAACGGAAGCGGAAGTGAGGAGCGCAGTCCAAGCGCAGATGCAGGAGGCTGAATCTCTCTCTCTTTCTGTCTCTCTCTGTCTCTGCTCCTGGCTCCCTCTCTCTCTCTCTCTCTCCCCTCCCCTCCTTCCCTCCACTTCCCCCTTCCTCTTTGCCTTCTTCCTCCTCCTCCGGCAGCTTGCTGGGCCGCCCTGCTCGCCGTACCCACCTTAATGGCGGCATCATCTGAGGAGGGAGGAGAGAGAGAGAGAGTTGAGGAGGTTGGGGCAGAGCTTTGCCCCAGCGCCACCCAGCTGGAGTTGCTGCACTCCTCCCTCCCCTCTTTGTGTCTGATGGACATGTGTGTGTACACATATATATATATTACACACGCGCACGTGCGCATGCCCATCAGACCCAAAGAGGGAACGGAGGAAGGAGTGCAGCAGATACAGCCGGCTGGTGCTGGGGGAAAGCGAGAGGATCTGCCACACTCACCTGCCTTGAGGCTGAAGGAGATCCTGGCCTCCGTGAGGTAAGGGGTGTCATTCTTGGAGCAGACTCTCCGGATGGGTCTGCCTCTGCTCCTGACTCCCTCCTTCTCTCTCTCTTTCCCCTCCCCTCCTTCTCTCCCCTTCCCCCTTCCTCTTGGGATTTTGGGATTTCCTGCCTTAATATTCTGGTGTTCCTTCCACACAGCTCTATATCCCATAATATCAAGGCAAAAAATCCCAAATTATCTGCTTTGAACTGGGATATATGGCAATGTGGACTCAGATAATCCAGTTCAAAGCAGATATTGTGGGATTTCCTGCCTTCATATTCTGCCATATAGAGCTGTGTGGAAGTGCCTAGAATATCAAGGGAAAAATCCCACATTATCTGCTTTGAACTGGGATATATGGCAGTGTGGACTCAGATAATCCAGTTCAAAGCAGATATTGTGGATTATCCTGCCATAATATTCTGAAGCCCCTTCCACACAGCTGAATATAATCCCACCCACATTTTCTGCTTTGAACTGGAATATATGGCAGTGTGGACTCAGATAAACCAGTTCAAAGCCTATATTGTGGATTATCCTGCCATGATATTCTGAGTCCTCTTAAAGCAGTTCAAAGCATATATTGTGGATTATCTGCCATGATATTCTGAGTCCCCTTAAACCAGTTCAAAGCAGATATTGTGGATTAAATAGTTTCATAATTTCAAACTTCAATGTTTCTAATTTACACCTTTATTATATTTTACAAAAAAGATAGAAACATTAATACATATATCTTTCTGTTTAATTGTTATTAAAATAAAAAATAATAATTTCTAGGGGGGGGTGAGTAATTTTTTTCTGGAAAGGGGCGATAGGTCAAAAAAAATTGAGAGCCACTGTGTTAAGAGTGTCGTTTTGTGTCATTTTGGTTGGTGGTGTGCCCCAGGATTTTCTAAATGTAAAAAGTGTGCCTTTGCTCTAAAAAGGTTGGGAAACACTGTAATAGAGGGAAGGAAATCATAGGAAAGACTTAACATGGCAAAGTGATTTAAAATCCTCCTGCTCCTCCCTGCTTCCCAAAAAATGGGATGAGGTCCATAGTAATCTTGGCTTTCAGATACTGAAGTTTCCTCTGATTTGAGAAAAAGTAACATGGAGAGGGCAGAGAAAAGGATTCTTTGTGTGATGGTTCCAAATATGGGCAATAACAGGTGAAACCCTGAAGAAAGAAACACATGTAATGGGAAGACAGAACTTGAAAGAGGTCAATTGGTGATCTAATGGTACAATATCCTTTGCTAGACAGATGGCCCCCAATGCTACTCAAGGTCCATGTGATGGTGTCCCTAGTCTCTATCATGGACTTATTCTGCATAAAACAGGTACACTATTAATTTGCAGAGAAAACAGCCTTTCCTGCACAGAAAGTTCTATTTTCAGAGCAAAACAGCCATGTTCAAACTTTGCACATTTTCTGCCAAGATCTACTGGAGTTCACCAGAGGTCTCACTGGATTATCTCGTCAATCTGCCTTTGCCTATGGGACCATAGCTAGATTCTTTTCTGAACCTCTCCGCTCTCCAACAGTAATGGAAATGCTGTGGGGGAATCTGGAGCTGTTTTCCCCCCAAGACCCTCCTATCTTATTGCATCTGACAGAAATTAAGAGAGAGACTGACTCTACACAGCTTTGAAGAAATGCTAATTTGCTAAAGAGGAGGAATAACAGTCCTCTTAATCAGGCAGTTTCTGGAATTCAGCCATGTTGGATAAAGCAATCAATTGACAAAGACATTTAACCTGTTTCCCCCACCCTTGTTACATGCAAACTGACCTTTTTTTGTTTTAACCAGGAACCTTTGTTTTTACAATGGCCCTCTAAACCCATTATGTATGAGTTTGTTTATTTATTTATCATTTTTTCTATACCACCCCTCTCAGCCCGAAGGCGACTCGGGGTGGTTTACACAAGGCAGTCTCTGCCCTTCAATCAAAAACACAAACAAAACAAAACCAAACAATAACCATATAACATAACAATTGGCAATTAAAATATACAAATGAGTTCCTTAATACCGGTGCGGGTAACTATGAGTACCTTGACAGTGCAAGGTATGAAAATAGATTTCTGGATATTATTTAATTCAGCTCACTATTGGAGCCTGTATTTCTTTAAATTATCTTTTAAAAATTGTTTAATGCCATTGTGATATGAGTTTTGGGTATATGCTGACCTAGAATCTTAACCAAGGCAGACAGATTATTTTTTACATATGGATGTAACCCTGCATCTTCTGTCTAGATGGCAATCTATCAGAAGTGCTTTGATTGTGTATTTCTGCATAGCAGGGGGTTAGTTTGGAATGCCCTTGTGCCTCTTCCAACTCCTTGATTCTGAAATCCAAATCCATGCTCTTGAAGCCTATGCAGTTGCAATGTTTTGCATTATAAAGTCTTAAAAGCTTTGCCATTTGACCTGCTGTGTTAACGGCTTCCTTTGGAAGTGGAGATGCCATGCTAAAATCATGATGTGAAGCGAACTTATAGATGCCTGTCGTACTGTTACATTGAATACTTATTTGCATTCAGAAGTTGAAAAGACCTACCCTGTTGGTGCTCAGAGTCATCAGAAGACAAACTCCTTTAATATGTTCTGTACTCATTTCCTATTACAGCAACTTGTCAGAAACACAATAGCTGAAAGAAGGCTGCCTCTTAAATTTTTGCCTTACTAAATAATATTTTTCATTACTGTTAGATCAATGAATACATTTCTGGATTTATTTAGTATCCAACAGTCACAGGCCTTACTTTCATAGTTTTGAAATGTAACTTTAACAAAAAAAAGTTAGAACTTCAACATTTTTTCACATCAAGCATAATGTTACTCAATCAAATTTATAAGAATACATATCAATATATGACCATCAATTACCTTTGAAAGTAGACGCTCTGATATGTGGATTTCATACTTTTTATGTGCTTTTGAGTCACTTGTCAATTTATGGTGATCCTATGAACTTTATAGAACATTCTTACTCAAATAGTATTTAGAGGTGGTTATGCTTATTTATTCCGCAGATATATAGACTTCAGCACCAGGTAGTCGTTGGCAATCTTCCATCTAACTCAAGACCAGACAAGATATGTACTCTTTGTAGCAACACAGAGCATGTAATTTGTCTTCCTGCTTTATTAAAACCATATTAGAACTTGGAACCAGTCTTTTGATCTTTTTGTTTCCTTGATTACATATCTGTGTTCATTTGATATGATAAGAAGCCCAACTGTTTTCAGCATAAAACACTGTGTTTTGATTTTGGAATTATTTTAATTAATCCTTGGGAGGATAGAAAGCCAATGTGGGCTAGAAATTTGAATGCTGGTCTATGATTCTGGGAAACAAGGGTTTCAATCCTTGCTCATCCATAGGAGCTCATCCATATTATCTGGCTCTAAGAAGAAGGTCATGGCAAATCTCTACTTAATAAACCTTGCCAAGAAAATCTAGGTCATCATAAGTAATATCAACTTGAAATCACATATCAACAAAAGAAAAAAAGAGGCTGACAGTTTGGTTCCAGCACCTCGGTTATTTTTGGGGATGCTTAGTGCATTACAAGACACAAAATTATATTGTTCTTTAGCTTTATTGGACCTACTAAAATTAAGAAGATCAGCCCCAGCTTTGTCTTATTCAACTGCTGAGTATGCCTGCCCTGTTTGGCACAAGTATGTCCACGCGAAGCAGGTGAGTATAGCACTGAATGAAACATGCAGAATAATCACAGGATGTCTTAAACCTACACCTGTTGATAGATTCTATAAGTTAGCTGGCATTTCCCCCCTCCCCCCGATGTGCAATGGGAAGTTGCTGCCAACTGTAAGAGAAATAAATTCCTATACGGTTCCAGCCCAGTTTACCTGTCCAAACGTGTTCTTCTCATATGAACCATCAAGGACACTGAGATCTTCCAAAGAGGCCCTGCTCTTGGTCCCGCCACCTTAGCAAGTGCGTTTGGTGGTAAAGAGAGACAGGGCCTTCTCTGTGGTGGCCCCTTGGCTATGGAACTCCCTCCTGAGCAAGATCAGATCGGCCCCCACCCTCCTGTCCTTTAGGAGGCTAGTGAAATCTTGGCTTTGGAAGGAAGCATTCCCACAATAAATACCAAGATTGTTTTTTAGACTAAAGTCAATGACCACATATATGGATTGAGTTTCATGTGATTTTCTTTGGTGATATGGCTCTAAAGTATTTTATTTATATGTTTTATCTATTTGTGATTTAACTTAGTATTGTATGATATTTTTAACTTATATCCATTGCATTGAATTCTTGCTGTAAGGCCGGTCTGAGTCCCTCTTTGGAGGTGAGAAGATAGGGATACAAATGTTTTAAATAAATAAATAAGGTTGAACACTGTGAAAGTCTTCCATGGCATGGCTATCAGCCTCCTCCCAGTAGACTCAAATCAAGGTAAAGCTTCTTGAGACCCACCACTCTTTTTAATGTTCCTCCAGCAACAGCAAGAGTATCTTTCTAGGCAACTAAGCCAGGAAATCCCAACTGGATGCCTCCCCCACAAGGGTCTTCCTCCAGAGGCAAACTAAGAATGGGCAACTTGGAAATCCCTGAACAGACTCAGAAGTGGTGTTGGGAGATCAAAAGACAACCTGACTAGACTTCCAATGGGAAATGGCAATGCCATGCTAAGTGAAAGCTCTCTAGGCGAGGACCCACGTTGAGCGGTGTGGTAGAGCAGAACGCTCCCAACCCCCTCCTGATTGAGTGAGGGGATGTCGCAAACCCCTTGGTGAGACTGTGGATCCCAAAGAACCCTCTCCCCTCAAGTGAGGGGGGTCTAGAAGGTCCGGGCAAAATCTGGGGAAGGAGGAACGTATGTTCCCAAATAATTAATTTCAAGCCTACTAAGAAAGTTAAAAGAAACAAGGGGAGAAATTAAGAACAAATAGTAACGGATATTAAATTTTAAAAGATCGAGAATTGATAAATAATTGGGATAACCCATGGACGCTAATATAAAAGTTATTTAAAAATAAGTTAAAAAGTTAGGAACGGAGATTTAAAGTGTGAACCAAGCAAGGCAATACCGGGAGGGAAGAAGAATTATATTACAGCAAAAGAAGAGGGAGAAGAAGAGAAGGGGGGGGGGGTCTATCAATCCCTTAGCGTTCAAATTCCCCCTCCCCCCCCTGGACTGTCCCTGAAGAAAGGAAGAAAGCCCAGAAAGCCCAAATGGCTAAGAAAGAAATGGTGGATCTGACCTTGGCGCCATGATGTTTTGACTGGTGAGCCTCGTCTTCATAAACAAAGAGAGAAGGAGAAAACTGGAACTGTAAGAAGAGGACGGAAGAAGAGAGTGAAGAGGCTTTTGGGAGTGAGAAGGGCAGAAGCTGGAAGGGATCAATTGGGACAAGACATCGGAGGAAGGGCGGAAGTGACGTACCATTGGAAAGAAGGAAGGAAGAGTGAGAGGATGGAAGGAGAGGCAATAAACCATAAAGACACCAGAGAGACACCATAGAGAAAGATCAAGATAGAGCATCATAATAAGAAAGGAGGTTTGGAGTCATGGGGAGGAAGGAGGCTTTTTGGAACACAGAGAAGGTGTGTAATGGAGGGGTGCGTGTGATGGAGGGAAGAAGAGGCAACTTGGAGGAAAAATACTGAGAAGACCCCAGAGGGTTAGATAAGCAGGGAAGACAAAGATAGAGATGACGGGACAATGGACAGAAGAAGAATTACGAGTAAAGATAGAAGCTTTAGCCTAAAAAAGAAGAAAAGAAAGGTCCAGTAACTCAATCAATTAAATGTTTAATTAAATAAATAAGATAATACAAATTGAATAAACTAAATCAAATTGGTAATAATTTAAATTAATTATATTCTATTAGAAAAGTGATTATTGACAATGGATTAGTGTTTGATTGCTCTGTATAAGAATTAATTGGCTATTTAATTAATTGGATAAAAGTGCAACCTTAAAGAATGGACAAACATAAAGACCTAAGAGCTCCCCCAAGGAAGGGCTCACAAGGGGCAATAGATAATTCTATAAATTTGGCAGACATCATGAAGGAGATACAAAAATTAAGTGAAAAGAATGATAAAGTAAAAAGAAGTGCATGAAATGACACAGAAACAAGATCAATATCATAATGCAACACAAGATGAGCTCACAACTATGAAAAAGGAACTAAAAGAAGATGTAGGTCAAATTAAAAAGGATATAACCCATCTATATGGAGATGTTAAAGGATTAAAAGAAAGTAAAGAAAAAACAGATGCAATTCAAACCAATCTAATTAAGAAAGTCATGAAATTGGAATCCCAAAATGAGAGGCTGGAGCAGAATCAAGGGAGATTACAACAGATAGAAATGGATTATCAGCTTCGACTGAGAAATATACAAGAGGAGACAAGAGAAGATATAATAAAAATCGTGGTAGGATTACTCTCCAAGTCATTAGAAGTAGAAGAACAGGAGGTTGAACAAGAAGTGGACCAAGTCTTCAGAATTTCTTCGGCATAGGCGAGACAACACAAAACACCAAGAGACACCATTGTCCAATTTTCAAAAAGGAGAACAAGGGATGAAGTGCTCAGAAAAATCAATCAAAACCCTATGGTGTACAAAGGTACAAAGATAGTGGTACTCAAAGAATTCCCCCAATCGATTCTGAACAAGCGAAGGAAATACTTCTTCTTGACTGAAGAATTAAAGAAACGTCAGATAAGATATAGGTGGGAAAGAAGAGAAGGTTTGATGGTTACCTATCAGGAAGAGAGGTTTTGGCTGACCACGGAGGAAAAGGCAAAGGACTTTTACAAGAAATTAATACAAGAATCCAAAAAAGACAGTAAGAAAGAGAACACACCAATGAAAGAAAAATAAAGAAAAAACCAGATTTGATTCCCCAGAAGACTACGACAGCTACGATAGTGAACAAGGAAAGTTGGCCATGGCAGCGGCAATCCCCCAAGAAGAAATAGATGAATCCGGATCGAGTGAGAAGAAAAATGAATGAGATGGCGGAAATACAAATAAAATGTTTATCAAACACTATTAATGGTCTGAATTCTCCTCAGAAATGAAAAAAGGTTTTTAACAAATTAAAACGCCTTAACTATGACATAATAGCACTGCAAGAAACATATTTCAGACAAATATGTTTCCCATTTAACAAATAAAAAAGTGGGCAAAGAATATTATTCATAATTTGAGAAAAAGAAGAGGAGTAGTCATATATGTTAAAGAAAACCTAAAAACTGAGTTGGCATTTAAAGATCAAGAAGGTAGAATGGTTGCCATTACAGTACAGATCGGGGAATTAAAATTTTTAATATGTAATATATATGCACCAAATGGCACCAAAACGAAGTTTGTTCAGACTCTGAGAGAGAAACTGAGGGAAGTTGAGTTTGATGAACTTCTCTTTTTAGGAGATTTTAATGGAGTCTTGAACAGCAATTGTGATAAGAGTACAAAACGTAAGAAAGGAACAATGGAAAGTAACAGTCAACTACCACAAAAATTTTAGATTTGAAAGAAGAATTAGAATTGGAGGATATCTAGAGAATAAAGAATGAAAATACGAGAGACTACACTTTTTTCTCAAACCGCCACCAGACATGGTCAAGGATAGATATGCCATGGGCTACAAAAAATTAGCTGTAAAAATAAATGAAGTAAACATTCTGCCGAGAGATCTATCAGACCATTCACCCATAGAAGTTGTGATTAATCAAAGGAAAGGGACTCGAAAATAGAGATTAAATGAAAACCTTTTGAAAAAAGAAGATTCAGACAGATATAAAAGTATAATTCGAGACTACATTAAATTGAATGATACAAAAGAAACTAAATTCCAGATAGTATGGAATGCACTGAAAGCCGTCCTAAGAGATCATTTGATCCAACATAATGCCAGAAATAATAAGGAAAGAAACAAAGAAATGAAGATCGAAAAAAATAGCTTTGAAGGAGAAAGAAGCAAAACTCAAACCTAAAAATTAAACCCTAGTTCGAGAAATACAGGTTTCAAATCAAGAAAAACACCACTTAGAATTAGAATTTCAAGCAAAGCAATTGAAGTTTCTGAAACAACAGTCATTTGAAAATGCTAATAAACCAGGAAAATGGTTAGCAAGACAGGTCCGTAAAAAAAGACAATCGAGACAAATAATAAAGATTAAAGTAAAAGACAAGGTGATAACAAAGGAAAAGGAAATAATGGAAGAATTTGGAAAATGTTATAAACAATTATATGCAAAGGATGCAATCCTCAAAGATAATATAATGGAATACGTAGGTCAATTTAAATTAGAAAAAAATCAAGGATGTTATGAGAGAAAGTCTAAATAAGGAAATAACAATTGAAGAAATAGAAAAAGCTATAAGCAGTCTAAGTCTGGACAAAGCTCCTAGTTCGGATGGATTCACTACAGGCTTCTATAAGTCAATGAAACAGGAGATATCCCCACTATTGAAAAGAATTTTTAATGAAGCAATGTCTCTTCAGATAATACCGGATTCTTGGAAATATGCGGAAATAGTACTGATTCCTAAGGAAGACACTAATGGAACTGATATCAAAAATTATAGACCAATCTATTTGTTAAATACAGACTATAAGATATTCGTGAATATCTTATCCACCAGATTAAAGGAATTCTTGAGAGAATGGATAGGGGAGGAACAAACAGGTTTTCTTCCCAACAGAAATATGAAAGACAATATACGGACGGTAACTAATCTAATTGAATATTATGAACAAAATCCTCAAAAAGAATGGGCAATCCTATCAGTAGATGCCGAAAAAGCATTTGACAATTTTAATTGGGACTTTAAAAAAATGGTATTACAAGAATTAGACATGGGATTTAAATTTAATAATGCCATAAATGCGATATATGAAACTCAAAAAGCAAAGATCACAATAAATGAACAAGTAACTGAAGAGTTTGAAATATCAAAAGGGATAAGACAAGGATGTCCTTTATCTCCATTAATTTTAAAAATAGCATTAGAAATTTTAATGAAAGCCGTGAGAGAGGATGAAAATAATATTGGCTCTAAAATAGGGAAAAATCATTATAAAATACGTGCTTTCACAGATGATGTGGTGGGATTAATTGAAGACCCATGCAATAATTTAAACAAAAGGATTCAAGATGAATAAAAAAAGACAATGATTTTAACGAACTTGAATAGGGAAAACAAAATAAACTAAAAGAACAAACAGGATTACAAATGATGACAAAAACAAGATACCTGGGTATATGGTTAACTGCTAAGAACTCCCAACTTTTGAAAAATAATTATGAGATGGTCTGGAAAAAGATACAGAAACACTTGATTAAATGGAAGAATTTAAATTTATTACTTTTGGGATGTATCTCATTAGTGAAAATGAATATACTCCCTAAATTGTTATTTCTATTCCAAAATTTACCAATAATCCGTAATTTAGGAAAATTTAAAGAATGGAACAGAGACTTATCAAAATTTGTGTGGAATGGGAAAAAAACCAAGAATTAAATTTATAACACTAACAGACAAAAAAACAAAAGGGGGCTTTGGTTTCCCGGACTTAACACTGTATCATGATGCCTGTGCACTAACGTGGTTAAAAGATTGGATGACTTTACAAAGAGAAAAAATAATAAATCTGGTAGGCTTTAATTTGAGAGTAGGCTGGCATGCTCTGGTATGACAGGGAGAAAAAGGAAAAGAACTTTGGCAACCATTTTGTGAGATCCGCTCTATTAAGAACATGGCAGAAGCATAAGAAGTATTTTTATTCTAAAACTCCAATGTGGGTCTCATCGATGGAAGCCCATCAGAGAAGATTGCTAGGATGGACAGACTGCCCTACATATAAAGACATACTAGTTAAAAATACAGACCAACTGAAATCACATGAGGAATTGAAAGTAAAATTTAATAATTTAACATGGTTAAACTATCTGCAAATCAAGGATCTTTATAACCAAGATAAGAAAGTGGGATTTAATCTAACAGATAATAGTTGGGATAAATTTCTAATGACGGACAGAAAGGTAATAACAAAAATCTATAAAATACTCTTAGAAAGGGCCACAGAAACAGAAGAAGTAAAGGACTGCATGATCAAATGGGCTGAAAATTTTAGAAGACCAATATACTTAAAGGAGTGTGAACAGTTGTGGAATAAAAAATTAAAATACACGTATGCTTCAGACTTAAGGGAAAATTGGTTGAAAATGTTTCACATGACCCCAGTGAAACTGGCAAAAATGAATAAAGAGTTATCAAGGAAATGTTGGAAATGTAAAGATCAGGAGGGAAGCTTTTTCCATATGTGGTGGCCTTGTAAAGCAGCCATGAAGTACTGGACAGAAATACATAAGGAAATTCAGAAAATTTTAGAAATAAATTTTAAGAAAAAGCCGGAGTATTATCTCTTGGGAATTACAGACTCAGACTTAATATTAGACGAGAATACAGACAAATTGTTCATGTATATGACAACTGCAGCAAGAATGGTCTTTGCCAGTTGCTGGAAATGGGAAGGAACGCCGGAAATAGAAGACTGGAAAATCAAAGTAAGGGAAATTAAAGATATGGATAAACTAACCTTTTTTTGAAGAGGTACACGGGCAACCCAATCAAAGAAACACATTGGGAACTTTTCCAAAAGTATGAAGAACAATTTAAGAATACAAAATAAATAAGAGACAGTAAAATTTTATTTGCAAAGAAAATACAAGTAAAGTAAGCTTGGAATGGAAGTCAGACTTTTTTTTCTTCTTTTTCCCTTCAGGGCTGGATTTTTTTAGTTTTTTCACTCCCCGTTATTTTTCTCTTTTTAAATTTTTATTTTTATGTTTTTTCTAACTTTCCTATCATTTTGATTGTTCCCCCTCTTTCCTTGTATTAATAATATTAAAGCAATAAAATCTATATTAAAAAAAGACAACCTGACTAAATGGCACTACCTAGAAGAATCCTCCAGTTCATGCGACTGTGGAGCAGAACAAAGAACTCAGCTTGCCCATAATGCCCTGCCTCATGCACAAAGGAAGAATCATTTAAAGCTACAGACAACGCGCTGGTTGTCCGTTTTCAGTTTAAAATTATTTAGCAGCTTGTATTTGCTCTGTTTTATCAGATTTATACAAATTTATTTATGCAATGCTTTTGACACAAAATAATTAAATTGGAGCTACTTTGGGTATCTTAAAGTGAAATTAACCTTAGTAGAAGAAATAAATACCCACCCAAACTGATTTACATACTTAAAACACACACATGCACACAGTGCAAAATAATATGGACTTTTAAAAAGTGCCCCAGAGACATTGCAATCTGTTTCAAGTTTTTTTTGTTTAGCTCTGGCTAATAGAGTACAAATTTTGCTCCAATCCTAGAAGAAATAAGTGATCAACAGTGTTTTTCCAATAGCAGCATGATTTTCAAGACTACTGGTACTTAACAGTCATCTTATGTTTACCCAAAATGCCATTTTACTCACAAGGTTATTTTGTACAATATCGATTTCACAGGAAGTACTTTCTGCATTCGTAGTTCACAGTGGCATTGGGAAAGCGCTTATGTTCCAACCTCAACAAAGAGAACCACTACAAACTGACTGACTCTTCACAGAAACCTGCATGCTAAGCAGGGTCAGCTGTGGTCACCAATTGAAAGAAAGACTGCCAAAGATGTATTATGAGAAGTTGGTGAATGATCCATGGATGATCCATGCTGAAGTAGTGCTGACTGAGTGCACCAATTTGGAACCAGGAAAAACAGTCCAATTTCTAATGTCTTTTAGTGGCAAAATGATGTGGTTTGGTCTCTTGATCAGGCAATTTTGCTGCAAAATAGCTATTGATTCTACAACCCTAGTAAATCTTCGGCCTGACCTAGAACACTCATAATACAAGAGACCAGCTTTATCCACTGAACCTGCATGGTAGGAGATCCAAGAGAAAGAAAGAAATTTGTTTCTTCATAGAATTCTTCGAAGTCTTTAAAAAGGAAGAAATTCACAGAAGATAAAGCGATTAATCGATGCTAACTCCTATAATACCTTCCAGACCACAGGTAGTATGAAGTATGACTTATTTATTTATTGTATCAGAAGCAAACCAAGAGTTCAGTTGAAACCGTATTTCAAAAATGCAAAGTTTAAAAACTTGGCATTACATTAAATGTCCTTTAACTAGAAGTTGGCCACTTGGACTACCTCTGATGTTGCTAGGATGTCCTCCATT
Organism: Anolis apletophallus; assembly: GCA_030556195.1. NCBI lineage: Eukaryota > Metazoa > Chordata > Lepidosauria > Squamata > Anolidae > Anolis > Anolis apletophallus. Next base: position 30,549,038 of record JARBWK010000013.1, on the reverse strand, counting down.
GTGCATGTGGCAGGGCTTAGACTGCATTGTAATAGGTGGTCTGTGGTTTGCTCTTCTCCACACTCGCATGTCATGGACTCAACTTTGTGGCCCCACTTCTTAAGGTTGGCTCTGCATCTCGTGGTGCCAGAGCGCAGTCTGTTCAGAGCCTTCCAAGTCACACAGTCTTCTGTGTGCCCAGGGGGGATTTTCCTATTTGGTATCAGCCATGATTTGAAGTTCTGCATTTTCCTGCAAGTATCTCTGTAGATCTTAGAAAACTATTTCTTGATTTAAGGCATTGCTGTGCTGGCTGATACCCGAACAGAGGAAGGGCCGGAGATGTCACTGCCTTGGTCTTTTCATTATTGGCTGCTACTTCCTGGCGGATGTCAGGTGGTGCAATACCAGCAAAACAGTGTAATTTCTCCAGTGGTTTAGGGTGTAAACAGTGTAATTTTTCCAGCAGTGTAAGGTGTAGACATCCTGTGATAATGTGGCATGTCTCATTAAGAACTACATCCACTGTTTTAGCATGATGAGATGTGTTTAACACTGGGCATGCATACTCAGCAGCAGAGTAGCATATTGCAAGGGCAGATGTCTTCACTGTGTCTGGTTGTGATTACCAGGTTGTGCTATTCAGCTTTCTAGCACCCACTTTTTGCTTGCTATTCAAGCAGTGCTTCTTGTTGGTCAGAGCACAGTCCAGGGTAACTCCCAGGTATTTGGTGTGTTGCAATGCTCCAGTGGGATTCCTTCCCAGGTAATCCTCAGAGCTCGAGATGATTGTCTGTTCTTAAGATAGAAAGCACATGTCTGTGTTTTAGATGGATTAGAAATCAGGCAGTAAGGGCACCCAGAGTTTCGGAGAGCTTCTGTTCAACCATTTCAAAGCTCCCTTGCTTGAGCTGTGATGGTGCAATCTTCAGTATAGATGAAGTATGACTAAAAACCACTTATCAGGGGACAAGAATGGTGGGATGTTGCTTTATTCATGTCCCTCTAATGGGTTTTGCCATGAGTGTTGGCCACTTTGTAAACAGAACACTGAACTAAATCCCTAATGAATTACATCCCCACAGAACAAAAAACAAAGATGTTGGGGAGAAAAAAAGAACTAAGAGTTTTGTGACAGTTTAAGGCTAGCACATTTGTTATGGCATATGCTGCTATTTGGTATGTGGACTTCTATATGCTTTTTACTAATAAACTACCTCTTGAGTTGGTTTCTTCCCTTTTCCATCCCAATTGCCATTTCCTTCGGTAACATGTCTTTTAGAATGAGAGCTTGAGAACAAGGACTGTCATGTTTTTGATCTTTTAAAGACACCCTGGGAACTTTTTTTTTTGGCTGAAGAGTAGGGTAAAATGTTTTTAATAAGGATAAAAAAGCTGATGCCATCTGGCTTTCAATCACACTGCTTAATTGTGATAGTGAAGGTTTAAATATCTGGCTTCTGAATCTTTGTCTTTAATTCTGATTGATGTCATTTCTATAATTTTATTGGAAATTATTGCACTGTAAATTACATCCAGTATTCCTGCTGAGGAAAGGAGATCTGAGAAGTGGCTTTTATAAACATAATGGCACAAATTCCTAGCTTCATATAGCTAAGAAACACTTGAATCTCATATAATTATGGTACTATGAGCCAGCTTTAGCTGACATGGAATCCTGAAATTGACCATTTAGGGAGGAGCATATAAAATACTCAGCCAGAGCATTCTGGTGCCTCACCAAATTGCAATCCCAATTATTCCACATTATCATGGAATAATAGCACTATACTTCTGTAATGTGAATGAGCCTTGGTAGGTCTTCCTTCCTATCCACTTTGATGTGGTTTGTTTTTCTTCATTTGCCCATTCACCTGTCCCAACACTCTTTCTTCTCATTACTTGCACAAGTAATATTTACCATTTTTATGGCACCAAAGGCAAGGGCTTTCAATTGTCCCACTATCGTTAACACCACTTGCAGAGATCACTTGCAAAGATCCCACTATCGTTAACACCACTTGCAGAGATGGCATTATCTCTTCCTACATCCCCACAACTAGACACCACCACCCTTGAACTACTGCTACCACCAGAAGTACCTTGTTTCAGTATTGTGGCTTTCCCAGAGGCATAGGTGTATAAATAAATGAACAGACAAATGAATGGATGAAGGCATCATCCACCTAGTGACTCAAGATGGCACTGCAAGTTACAGAAATAATTAAATTAAAACTAATTATTTTAGATTTTAGAGGGAAAAATCTAATAAACTTCCAGCTACACACTGATAAGCTGACATTTTGTTGGTGGATTTATTTACTGAATTTATATACTGCTTTTCTCACCCCTGGGGGACTTAAAGCGGTTTAACCCCAACTAAAATAGATTTGTTTCATCAGTTGTTGAAAAGTGACTCAGCACATTGATAAATCCAACTGAATGACAGGATTAACAATAGTAATACAGGCTTTAGGGTTATTTTAACATATATGTCTCAGAGTTGTAGTCATCCAATTACAGTGGTTTAGAGCTGTAGTAGAGACAAACATATACATTAACATGAGCACACAGAGACACCTATTTATTAGGTTTGTGCATGGATCCATTTTAGCCATTCTTCTTCGGCTGCTTTGGCTTCTCCAGCTGGCCGTAATGGCAAGGGCCCAGCCACCATGTTTTTTCTGCCTGAATGGCCTATGTGGCTGCTGTATGCAGCTTCTTCCCTTCTATTCAGGATTCGGTATGTGGCACATGGAGAGGCAGCCACATGCTTGCACGGGGTTTCTCCAAGCCCTACCTGTTGGATCAATCAGTGTAGAAGAACACCACGGGCTCTGAGAGGAGATGCCTTACCTGCTTGCACATAGCTTTGCTGTTTTAGCTTTTGGCTTGTCTTTTTGAATCCTTTTGATTTTCCTTTATTTCTTTTATTCTTTTTATTTAGTGGAACTGGGAGTTGAAAAGTGCAGGTGGGTGGTGGATGCATTTGGGGACTTGGGAGAGAAAAGAAAGCATCTCTTGGGTAGGTGTGCTTTTCTTTAGGGTGACTCTGAGCCTTGAGCCACCCTTTAGCTTCTTCCCTTCTCTTCTCTCCTTATATTTTTCTCCTCCTTTTTTCAGAAATCACTTTTAAAAACAATTATTATTGATAATAATAATAATAATTCCAGCAAGCAGCAAAGCCTCACTCTCAGAAAACTACCACCTACCTACCTCCACCTACCGAAGTTACCACCAATACATTTTCATTCATTTGGAAACAAGTTCTCTCTGTTTATATTTCTCTCTGTACTCTTAGCCTTCTTAATTTCAGTTAATAGTAATCAAAATCACAAAAGGTTAGTGTTGTTAATATAATATTGATTGTACCAGCAAGAAACAAAAATGAAGTTTTACCTGACTATGACCAACTCTATAATTTACAATCTCTCTGCCATCAAGTAATAAATCATCATCATTAAGAGATTTTATTTGTAGAAAGAAAAAAAATCCTAAAACTCAGGGGATGATCCAAACAGTATGAAACTTGGTATGCCAGCAGTGGTATATGTGTCTTCTAAGAGTGCCAATGTTCACCCCAATAGCCCTGAAAATGATGGGCGGGAGAACCCAGGAAGCCCCCCCCCTCCATTACCACTAAAGGGCTGGATCTAGCCAGCTGCAGACCAAAAATGGCTAACCGGCTACCTGCCCATTTTGAAAAGCACACAAAATAGAACCGTGCTTTCCCCACCCCCCCCCCCAGAATTTGGGTAGCAGACACACAAAGAGGTCCAGCCAAAATGCACCAGCCTACTATTTATTATATATAAACCATGAGCTCAAAGAAAGAGGTGACTTGTCTTTATGTTCAGTCTGAAAACCATGATTCAAATAGAATTTTGATCGATTTAAGCACATTCTTCATTTGTTTTGAAATTTGTTTTGCACTCTGTTGTTTCAAGCCTAAGAAATCAGCTTCCTTGAAAAATTAAATTGGTCTTTGGTAGGAGTTTAGTTCAACAAGTAAATTTTCTGCTTCTTCATTCAGACTCTTTCCAGCTTGTGTACTTAAATATGGGCCTAACCTTGTGTGAAAACCAAGCCTTTTGAACTAGAACATTTTTATTATTTAAAAATAATGATACAGTTTTTAGCATGTTAGCTCAACACTGTATTTCAAAGTACAATCTTAAGTATATCCTTTGGCATGCCTAAAACCACAAAATATGTCCAGAAAAGCAATGAGAGTTATTGTTCCCTGAGTCTCCTGGCAAGGTGTACATCCCCCCCCCCCCCAAAGAGACTGAGCAGATGAAAAAGGTTTCGCAACCTCTGAGGATGCCTGCCATAGATCCAGGTGAATCATCAGGAGAGAATGCTTCTGGAACATGGCCATACAGCCCGGAAAACACAACCTCTGAGGTCTCACAATCTCTGAGGATGCCTGCCATAGATGCAGGTGAAATGTCAGGAGAGAATGCTTCTGGAACATGGCCATACAGCATGGAGAACACACAACAACCCAATGCATTTCTAACTTCTCATAACCAAAGAGAAGACAACAGTGGGAAAAAGAAGACATTTGTTTCTTGTTCTCCACAGCTACCAAATAGTTAATAGCAAGAGAACAAATAAGCAGTTGAAAATATTACACTTCCTCCTCCAGTCTATATGCAAAACTGTCTGGTTTGATCATCTTTACCGAGTTCTGCAACATGTCAAACATCATTTGAAATTACTGATTCCTAGTATTCCTGGGCCTCTGTGAAAAAACAAAAGTCCTTTGCCATTCACCTTGCATTCACCAAACCCCTGTGTTGCAACCAGCAAGCTCTCCTGCCCCTGTCATTTTGGCTTGTCTGATATCTCCTCCTACTGTATTTTCTTTGTGACACTTTGATTGTTTTGAACCATAGCCACAGAGCATTTCTGTATGGTATTGGCATTGTAATGCGTGCTTCCTTTTCATACCACAGCTCTATTTGCAGGCAGCTTTCTGGGGCGCGGTTATGGAGTGAATAGCTGAGAACCTGTGGGAAGACTCAAATGGCACTTAAATTATATTTGCTGTTTGATTGCAAAGACATTTAGCACGATGGAACAGAATTGGAATGCAATTTAACTTGGCAAAGTTGAGGAGGCTGCTGCTGCCGCCTTGAAAATGGTGACATGTCTACAGATGGCAGAGAAATATTAGGGGGAAAGAAAACAGTAGAATTATGCATTCTACCTGGAAAATTGAAAATGAAATAAATTGGGGTGTTGTGTTTATTCAAGCCTTAGATTTCTCAGAGACATGTGAAAATTGTCCTGTTTCCCCTTCTTAAATACGTATTTCTGCCTTTTGGTACGCTAGCATTGCATGTAACAAGAAATTATCTGCAAAAAAAATAATAATATGTGACTTCATAAATTGAATGAAAATTGTTGATGCATCTCACATATGGATTTTGTTACCGTAACTACACTCACACTTTCCATGCAAAAAAAAGTATATACAGCAGCACAGGCCAAAGTCATTGCTGTATATACCACACATGATCAGTTCAATTCTTTTCAAGGGATAGTTGCCTTATGAAACACACGGCCATAGCATGTCATAGTGATTCAAACACGTATGTGTCTTAAATTGACAAATTTGTGGAAGAGAGCACATACATGAGCACTAGTCTGATATTGTGATTTGAGTATTGAATTAGGACTCTGGGAGACAAGGGTTTAAATCCCTGGTAAGACACAGAGACCACTGAAATCCCTTCTACAGTGCCATATAATCCAGATTATCAAATTTGATAATCCATATCTGATTTAAACTTGATAATATGAGTTTACACCACTATATAATCCAGTTCAAGGCAGATAATCTGGATATAATATGGCAGTGTAGAGGGGAAGGCAATGGCATTTTTTAAAATAAATCTTGCCAAGAAAGCCCTATGATAGGGTTGAGGGCACATAACAACACGAAGAACTACAGTAGCCTATTCTTTATCCACAAATTCACTTACCATAATTTCAGTTAACAATGTTCATTGTTGGTTTGAAAATATTACAGTATAATATAAGATATGGAGAGAGTGGGGAGGGAGAGAGAGGGAGAGCACTTTCTCATAACTGTCTACGATGGCACGCCCGAGGCCGAGGCTTTGAGAAAACTATATTGTCTGGCGTTACTCGGGGGCTATCTGTTTACCTTTTGCTAAGATTAAGACTCTTAGCAGACAGAGGTGCTTTAGACACGATAAAAATATAACTAAATGGGTTTACTGAAACAAGATGAATAAAGGGTTAACTCCACCTGGGGCTATCATAAGATAACTTAAAACAATACAGTACAAAAGGTAATTTTGCTGGCTGCAGTCATCTCTCTGGAATCTTTGAAAGTCTCTTGCCTCTGTTGTAAAGTGATGGATTATAAATTGTTGCTTACAAACAGCCTTAATCTTCTCTCCTGTGAAGCTTAGGTTGACCAAAAACTTCGGTTGTCCTTTGGACTGGTGATATAAAAATACTGCTAAATGCAGGTGCTAAGAATGCCTGTTTGAATTGCTTGGGCCTAGGATTACCCCTCTAGTGACTGTAGAAAAGGGAGGAGTCCAGCAAGAGAGCTCTATAAAGGGAAATGGAATAGACCAACTAAGGCTGACCTCTTGGGGGTGTTATGCTCCACCTAAAAGGTAATGCAAAGGAAGGTATTTACACTATTGGGAAAGCATATAAACACGGGGGACCTAAAGCAGAGGAGAAGAGAAGGCAGAGCCAAAACTTCACACGGTCACTACAGGAAATTGTTATAATTGTTTATTTATTTATTTACTTTGCTTCTAGACCGCCTCTCTCAGCCCGAAGGCAACTTGAGGCGGTGTACAAATAGCAGAAACTGCTCAAGACAAACAAATCAACAATTATCTATACAATTCAACATATACAATTTAGCATTTAACGTGAAAAACACAATTGTTCTATTTTATTAATAATAATAGTTTTTTTAATTTCTTACTGTGTCTAGTCTATAGATTAAACCTTATAATAGGTATGTTTGCATTATAAAAAGATATAGTATATATTGGTATTATCCACGGTTTCAGACACCCACTGAATAGATAATGAGGATAAGGCTACTGTACTTTTCGCAGTTTCATGTTCAGGGGTAATATACTGTATCTTTGACTACTGCTATTAAAAGCACATATTGGATTGTGGTAGGGTTGATTACCTTCATGTGCTGCTTTTGGACACTCCAGAGGCATCTGGTTTCAGGTTGTTGAAAACAGGACCTGAAGTCGATGGGCCACTGCTGTGTTTTAGGATGAGAAGCCTCCTGATGCTTTTAATTCTCGATATGGAAACTGTGGTGTCACTTTTCTGTTATGTGTAGAATCTCAGGTTCTGGAGCCAAACTACGACTTGTTAGGAGTTGTGGGTGTTGAAGTCCAGAACAATTGGAGGACCGAAATGTGCCCACACCTGCTCTAGAGATGGAAGTGCCTCTCAAAAGTTTTAGTGACCAGCTTTAAGTTTTAAAAAATCACTGGGTAGTAGTAGTAGTAGTTGTTGTTGTTGTTGTGCTTTTTGCTTGGCCCTAACTACCATTGATATTGCTGCATGCCAAGAAGTTGAGTTGGGTGTGTTTTGTGGTCTCCTTCCAGCTCTATGAACTAAGATTCAATGGAGTGTGACCCTTCACAATGTTTCTGAAACTGAATTTACTTAATGGGTCTTTCCCTTAGTTTAAGCTCCCCACCCCTTTCCTCATTGCGTACTGCATCCTTGTTGTTATTAGCCAAAATGAGAAAATAAATTAAAATTATTTACACCCATTGCTTAATTTTAAAAACGATTTGAAACAGAGACTTGTGTTTTGTTTATTTTAATCTGCAAAATAACCCAAAGTCGCTATTCAAAAACCTAACTTGGAACAGCACACTAAACTCAGATAAGTTTCTTTCGGAGTAGAATAAATGATGATTGATCAGAAATAAATGACCTGTATCAGAGTCTGAAGGTTGTAGTTAAACCTCTTCCATGTTTTGTTGGGAAGGAGTGATATGTATTTGAAATTGAATTTTCTGTGTTCTGTGATCCACCCTGAGTCCCCTTCAGGGTGAAAATATAAATGCTATAAATAAATAAATAACTAAATAAATAAAAGAAAGGACAGATTTGGGTTTGTGTCATAACTTCAGTACACACCCCTTCAAGACTTCGGTGGAGAGAAGCTATTTGTTCGTTTCATTTAAGGTACTAGTGAGTGGCACAGCTTTTTGCATCATACAGCCTATATTATAGCAACACGCCTGATGGTTTTTTTTGGGGTAAATACAAAATACTTGAGAAAAACGCTCCTCAGTAATAACTCGTCTATTTCTATAAGTGCCTTAATCTAGTGAGTAAATATTACTGCTTTTGTGATTTAATCCCCAAACTGGTGTATCTCTCCTCTTGCTGGTGATTTACCTGTGTGTTGATTCATGCTTAATAGACTGCCATTAAGCCTCCAGGTAGGTTCCCACCCCCTCCCTAAGTGCACTATTAGTTTTGTTAGACTAGGTCCCCCACCCCACCTCCTTTAAAGTCATATTTGAATCTCGCTGCATTCAAATGCAGTCACATACATCCACTAATGCCGAACCCAGTCTTGAGATAGCAACATCTCTTCTCTTCTAATTCCTTTGGTGCTGTGCTGTGAGTAGATATGCTCACACATTTCTTTGCCCTGGCAGCTGGAGTTGCTGATCCTCATACAGATGAGGATTTATTCATTACATTCCCCATGTGCGCACTGTCAGTTTCAGCTCATCTTGCCACCTGACCACTTATATATTGGCCATTCTGGTGTTGACAGACAACCTCATTCGTACATGTGCGTGCAAGCTCAGGCCTATACATAGCAAGTCCAGAAATACAGCACACCTTTGCAGAGGCTGTGTGTGTGTGTACACACACACCAACGGAACGTGCATGGCATTCCAAGCAAATGGAAATGAAGTTGTAAGAAAATGACACAGCTTGTCTTTACCTTCCATGCTAACAGTAAGAAGGAAGTTAGATTAATAAAAGGTAAAGATAAAGGTTTTCCCCTGACATTAAGTCCAGTCGAGTCCGACTTGAGGTTGGTGCTCATCTCCATTTCTAATCCGAAGAGCCAGCATTGTCCATAGATGTCTCCAAGGTCATGTGGCCGGCATGACTGTATGGAGTACCTATTGATCTACTCACATTTACATGTTTTTGAACTGCTAGGTTGGCAGAAGCTGCAGCTAACAGCGGGAGCTTATTCCACTCCCCGGATTTGAACCACCAACCTTTTGGCCAGCCAGTTCAGCAGTTTAATCCACTGCACCATTGGGGGCTCTGGTGATTAGTATACCAACTCCCTAATACAGGGGTTGGCAAACTTTATAGACTCACACAGTTGGAAATGATCTTCAAGATCATGTAATCCAGGGGTCCTCAAACTTTTTCAACAGAGGGTCAGGTCACAGTCCCTCAAACTGTTGGAGGACCAGATTATAATTTGAGAAAAAAAACATGAATGAATTGTTGGTTGGATGATGGGATAATGGGATATGTAATCCTCTATATCCACAGTTGCAGAAGGTGGTTGATGGTTATGTGAGCAAACAGCAGCAAAAAGAACAAAGTTTGTCTTCTTGTAAAAATATGCACAAACTTTAATTTACAAATATAGTTTCAAATAAACAATAAAGCAGCAACATGCTCTTTTAATAAACAGTCCGTGTGGAGATAGAAAAACAAAACATATAACAGCTCTTCTTCAATATACTCCCACACATTCTTCAGCAACAGGCTTCTGTGTTAACTCACACAGTATTGCAGCTCCCAGCATACCTGTCACCATTCCAGCAGTTTATGAATGCATTTCTCCAAGCTTATGAATGCATTTCTCTCAGCTATAAATGCATTTCTCCAAGCTTATCTTGAGGCTTCCTTTCAGCTTCTCCGACTCTTCCATAAGACATTTCTTGAGTCAGCCAGCCAGCACACCAGCCTCTTCACAGCAGTCAGACTTTTCTCCAATCAATCTAACAATTGATCTAACCCAGTTTGTTACAATGGAGATTTTATACATACAGCTGCCCCACCCCTCCTGGAGTCAGGCAAAAACTCAGCTGCACCTATTTAATCATTATAACAAAAGCTTTACTCCCAACATAAACTGATAGAAATAGATACCCACAACTCAAACATTTGTTTTATATCTTTACATTCTGACATGAATTCCTATGTACACTGCACATATCTCATTTGTAGTGCAAAAACACTTTAAAACAATACAATAATTAAAATGAAGAACAATTTTAACAAATATAAAGTTATTAGTATTTCAATAGGAAGTGTGGGCCTGCGTTTGGCTGATGAGATACGATTGTTGTTGTTGTGTGCTTTCAAGTCGTTTCAGACTTAGGTTGACCCTGAGCGAGGGCCGGGTAAATGACCTTGGAGGGCCATATCCGGCCCCCAGGCCTTAGTTTGGGGACCTCTGACATAATCCAGTAGTCGATTGAATGTGGCCCATGAGCTGCATGCATTTTCTTGATCCTGCTTTTTGGCCATCTGAATCCCCCCTCCCCCCCTCAAGCTGTACAAACCACATGTACAATATTCTTTTTGCCATATTTTGGAAGTAGTTTTTGCCTCAAAGCCATGTAGAAATTTCCCATAAAAACACACTCATCCCACTCATACAAGCTCCCAGAACCTTCACTACTCCCCTGTACTTCCTTACCCTCTATACTTACTCTCAAAAAGTGATAGGAAGTGACCCAATTTCACTTCTGGTCCTATTTTGAAAGGAACTACAAGGGGAAATAGAGGTATTCAGACTTTTAATGGGAAGATGTTTCCACATCCCATACAGTAACCAACCCCAGTTGCAGTTCAATCAGTGCAGGCATTCACAGCTAAAGCATCCCAGTTAGATGGCCATCTAACCTTGTTTGAAAACCTCAAGTGAAGCTTAAGTTCACTACTGTTGGAATTGAGTGCTTAAAATCAGGGTTTTCTTCCTAATGTTCAGTTGGAATCTCTTCTGTACCAGGTAAGTGATTCCATTGGAAAACTATTCTTCCTATAATTTCTTTTTCTCACTGTCCAACCAATCTATCCTGCAACTTTAAGCTCATTTTAGATATCTAGTTGTATATTGTTTTTATTTATATGTATGTATCTTTTTTATTGTGTTCATTGCTGGTGTTTTGATCTTATTTTATTGTAATTTGTTGTTTGGGCTTGGCCTCGTGTGAGCCGCCCCGAGTTCCTATTGGGGAGATGGGGTGGGGTATAAATAAAGTTGTTTATTATTATTATTATTATTATTTCATCTACTCCTGCCCTTGGAGGCAGCAGAGAACAAATCCTTGCCCTCTCATTTCCAATTTCTGTGTGTCACATTGAAGCTAGAGGAATATATATGAAATATATATGGTTTCCTACAGTCCTATGTACACTGACAGGCAGCCTTCCAATATAAGAGATGGCTTGTCAAAAGTGAGGAATTTTGACAATCTGTATGGATGAGAATTTCCTGCTGACACCTTTGCTATTGTCAAGCCTCTTCTTCTGTGGGTGGAAAGAAAACTCCATTCTCAGTAGTGGTTAGCCTCTTCCCTGCCTCACATAACCTTGCTTCAATTTACTATCTCCCCTCCCCTTCTTTCTCATTTTTGGCTGAGGAAAGCTGTTCCCTCAGCCTTTTTGCAGCCATAAAATGGGCAAGAAAGGTGGAACGAGTGGGATATAATCTGTGAATAATCTAGCTGCTGATTGACAAACACAATGAATAATTTATTGGGCTGAGTATTTCTCAAGCAGAGATAAAGCATGTGTAATGGAGAGGGGGCTTCTGAATAATGGGGTATTTTCATCAGAGATGAAGCCTATTCACATATGACTGAGATAGTGTGAAGGTATAGTCAATGCTGGATTTGAAGGAAGGAAGCCCAAGCTAATAAAGAGAGTGAGTTTTATTGGAAATTACTCTGATCCTCTGCTTTCAAGAGAGGCTGAAAAGTGCAGATAAAAGAGGAAAAATCATAGGTTTTGCACAAAGCATCGCTTGGTGCTTGTGGTGCCCAAAAGTAGACAGTGAGGGAAAGTCAAATGGCAAGTGATGGCACAGACCCTGCTCAGGATGCAAGCTCACATTTTGGCAGGCCTGTTCATGCTTGACATACAGGGAAGTTCTTCTCTTTCATCCCAACAGATATTACGGATGGTTAGAGTGAGGCTGAAGTGGTAGGCAAACTGAGTTGGGTGGCAGCTTTCAGACAATGCCCTTCCTTCCCCTGTAATAGGTACATCAGTGATTTGGAATGAGAACATTGATGTAGGGAAGCAGATAAAAGAAAAGGAGAAGCAGAGATTTGGGGAGCAAGACAGGAGAGTGTACGCTGGGGAACGACATGGTCTTTACTGAACAGAAGTAATCCATGTGGCACAGCACTTGATGTTTCAGATTCCACTTCTAATTGCTTACATTCTAACATGAAACACGACAGGCGGAAATTAGGACGTATTGCATTATGACCCTGGAAAGGTTCTCATGTTTTCTTTAAAAGCGGCAAGCAAGCAAAAAAATCACCACCTCTGTCCTCTTCTCACCGGAATAGTGCAGTCTGTGAGTTGCCATGTTACTATTTACTCTTCACTTTTTGGTACTGATCAGTGTTTTTAAAAGAGTGGACTACCACAGAAATGTGTAGTATCGAGTGTTTCTGAATATAGTGATATTCAATAAATGTTTCACCAGTTATATGTGTCCATGCCAGACTGAATTATTGTGTAGTTCTTTTAAATATGGTAAGCTTTCGTTACTATGGATGTATTGTTGTTGTGTTTGGGCATTGAATGTTTGTCTTTCATGTTTGGAATCTGACCAGAGTCCCTCTGGGGATCTAGTGCGGAATATAAATAATGTTGTTGTTGTTGTTGTTTTTGTTATTGTTATTGTTTGAAACACAACAGGATTAGTAGATGGTAAACAAGATCACTATGCTGGTTGTTGTTGTTGTTGTTATTATTATTGATTCTATAGGAGGTATGTTCCCAGCCAGACTGCTGTTACTGGGAACCAGAGATATAACCTAATCCCAGATACGATGGATGGTCGTTAAATTAACTGACTTCCAGTCCCAACGGACCACAAGGTTGTATTGGAAAGATTCATAAAGAAGTATACACTCCATGGATTTACTAGGCCCCTCAACTCAACTCTGGGTAACTTTCAAAAACTTTCTTGCAGGGTGAATAAATCTAAAGTGAAAAATTATATACTTAGTTTACAGTACAGAAAACCACACATTGTGAGATAACACACAAAAACAAGGAGAATGGAGGCATGGGGAGAAAAATGGGAAATTATAAACAGGAACAGATAGTTCATTTATTCTTAGATACTTTTCTAAGCTGATTCTTTGGTGAACTATTTTTTTTAAGATGCAAAAAGATGTCAATCATGGTTCAGATGAGTCAAAAAAGCCTGATAGAAATAATATGGATACTATGGTATTGTCTGTTATTAGACTCTAGGGCAGTGTTTCTCAACCTGGGGGTCACAAGGGTGTGTCAGAGAGGTCACCAAAGACAATTAGAAATCACAGTATTTTCTGTTGGTCAAGGGGGTTCTGTGTGAGAAGTTTGGACCAATTCTATCATTGGTGGGATTCAGAATGCTCTTTGATTGCAGGTGAACTATAAATCCCAGCAACTAGAACTCCCAAATGTCAATGTCTGTTTTCCCCAAACCGCACCAGTGTTCCCATTTGGGTATATTGGGTATTTGTGCCAAGTTTGGTCCAGATCCATCATTGTTTGAGTCCACAATGCTCTCTGGATGTAGGTGAACTACAACTCCAAAATTCAAGTTCAGTGCCCACCGAACCCTTCCAATATTTTGTGTTGGTCATGGAAGTTCTGTGTGCCAAGTTCAGCTCAATCCCATCGTTGGTGGAGTTCGGAATGCTGTCTGATTGTAGGTTAACCATAAATTCCAACAACTACAACTCCCAAATGACAAAATCAATTCTCCCATCCCAACCCAACCAGTATTCAAATTTGGGTGTATCAAGTATTTGTGCCATCCCCTAGGACTTGTGTTATCTCTTTATCCCTGTGGTTTTATTGCTGTTGTAGATTTGTTGTTTTATTGTGGTGCTTGATGTAAGCGCCCCGAGTCAGCTGGGAGTGGTGGCCAATAAATCTAACAAATTAATAAATGAATAAATTTGGTCCAGTGAATGAAAATACATCCTGCATATCAGATATTCACATGATGATTCATAACAGGAGCAAAATGACAGTTATGAAGTAGCAACAAAAATAATGTTATGGTTGGGGGGGGGGGGTCACCACAACATGAGGAATTGTATTAAGGGGTTGTGCGATTAGGAAGGTTGAGAACCACTGCTCTAGGGGCTTTTTGGGTTGGTAGTGGAAGGAAAGCAGACAATTATAAATAGTTTTTTAATACAATTATTCAGAAGCAGGTGGAGGATGGGATATGGCCACGTTCAAGAGCAATTACATTCTGCAGCCTACAACAACAGTGGAAAGAAAGGGAGGGAGCAAAGGCAGCAAGAAGAGTAGAGTTCACTAAGGATCACGGTGCTAAATTTACTCAAATATATGCCTGTGTTTTATGTGTGAAATGTTGGAGGGTACCTCCCCCCACCCTTTTCTCTTTTGGAATGGCAGCTGAAGGTCCTTCTGCCAAAACGTTTGCTGTAAACCATGCAAGGTTTTCAGTACTTGCTGTCAAAATTGCCAGGAAGTCTCATTCGAGGGATGGGGAGAGTCACTTCTGCTTTGACAATCTCTGGCTCCATTTCAGGCTCCATCGTCACTGTATGTGTCAAAAAGACAATCCATGCACGATCCATAAATGTCTTATTTAGTACAACCAGAGAAACGGTGGCAAGGAGAGTGCTGGAAGCAGGGCAGAAGGGAACTGAGAGAGAGCTGCAGGAACAGAGGCTGAACTTGGAGAAAGCATTGTGTAAAAGATGTAAATAATTGAGAAGTTTTGGCTGTCACCTCTCAATTTGGGCATCCTCCAGGGAGCTCCCCCAGCCTAGTGCCGGTGCCTTGCTGTGAAACCGAAGCAACTGTTCAATACCTGGAGTGAGAGGCTGTGTAAGGCAGGTTCAGGAAGGGGGTCAGATCGAAGAATCCAAGCCACAGTGCAGAATGCTGCTTGCTGTGCTCCTAGATATAAGCTGTGAAGACAGGACTTGGTGCCAAGTTTGTTTTTCCCCTTATCTTTAACAGGATCAAGGAGGACTTTGGCTAAGTGACCTAGCTAGCTGCTGAAGCTTCCTTTTCACCCTGTTTGCTGGAGTTGCCCTTTGAAAAATAACAAAAGCACGCACTGTATTTTCCGGCATATAAGATGACTGAGCGTAACCCCCAAATTTTCCAGTTAAAATATAGAGTTTGGGATATACTCACCATATAAGACTACCCCTCTTCCAATGCACAACAAATAAAAAGTTTAAAAGCATAAGATTTTATTTCAATATGGTAATTTTCCTATTACTGTACTTCCTTCTCTGCCTCCCAGATCTTGCACATGTGCAGCTGCACCACTTCACTGCAGTCTTCAGGAGCGAGATCTGAGAGGCAGAGGAGGAGGTACGGTAATAGGATACAAGGGCAGGCCGGACAGGTAAAGAAGGTGTGTTTTTCTGGGCCCAGCACCACTCTATTTCTTTTTTCCATACCCCGGGCGCCCCGGATGCATGCAGCTTGCTCTGCCTTTCACTTACACTTTCCAGGTGAGGCGCTCCTTCACCTCACCAATGGGACTGCATTAAGTCCATGAATCCTGCTGAATGGATTTTATTCTACCGTACTTGTACTTAATGCTTTCGTACCATCACTGCATACGGCAGGGACACGGCCACTGCCACTTTTGAGCTCCCCCCACCATATGCGAAACCACAGATTCTCCAATACAGATAGGAAGTTTCAGCACCCGCTCTATAAGATGAATCCATGCATATAAGAGGACTCCTGGTGTATAAATCAACTCCTGGCGTATAAGACAATTTTTGGTGTATAAGTCAACTTTCACGTATAAGACGACCCCTGAAATTTGAGAAGATTTTCTTGGGTTAAAAAGTAGTCTTATATGCCAGAACATATGGTAGTTGTTTAGGGCATCTAAAGCCATTTATTTTAATATGGCTTTATGGTCCTGGATTGGTTTTGGGGACATTGATTCTGTGATTAGGGGTGTTTGTTTAATTATATGATATGGGAATGTGATCAAGTGCAAGAATACTGGAGAATGATTGAAGGAGAAATCAATATAAGGTTAAATTTACCAATAGTAATAGTTAATAGAAATGTACTACATGCACGGATAATAGGAAAGAAGAATATACAAAAAGAAAAATGGGTTGACAAATTAATAGCATGTACACAAATCATTTTAGTGAGGGTTTGGAAAGATAAAACAAAATGGACATTGACTAACTGGTATAACTATATAGTTAATATGTTAAATGTGGAAATAACAAATTAAAAATGGAATAATATAGATAAAATTGAAAAGGTTACAATAACTAAGAGGTTGTGGGAACCAGTTAGAAATTATTTAGAGAATGTGCTAAGATGTGGAGTAGAAAAATCAAGACTCAGATTGATATTTCAAATGTAACTTCTGTAGTTTGATGTATAAGTTGCATGTACAAGGAGGAAAGGGTGGGAGTGGGGGGAAACCAACAAAAAGAGATTCTGTGATTTTTTTTGTCAGGTTAGGACTTTGCATCATAAAAACCAATTCTTTGAAATCATTTTTGTTTATTTTCCTTCTGTAAGTTTCTGGCTCTTAAGAATACAATGCCATCCCTGAATGTGAAAACACCTGGGGGGAAACAGAAGCTGAGAATATTTGGGGAGGGGGGGGAGGGATAGAAACAAGATTCCTAGTTAGAGCATATTGTTTCATAGATTATTCCCCATCTTCCCATAAAATAATTTATAAATGAAAATCTGAGGTACTCTTTTTAAAAACCTATTATGCACAAATTGTTCTGTCCCCCATATAACTGGAAAGTGGGGATGTACCTGTTCCACATTAGTGAAATTTCAAGAGAGCACCACTGTTGGATTTTCACAACTGGCAGCACAGCTGCTTAATAGGTATGCATCTTATTGGGGATGTAGATATTCAGTTAGTTTTGTCTTGCATTCAATAATAGGAAAACAAATCTTCCCAGCTGGACAACATTATGTGATTATTATTTTTTTTTGCATATATTCCAACATTCAGTTTTTCCTCTAGGTATTTTGAGATGTTCTGTGAAAATTTCAATTATTCAAAATGCTTAGGGAAAACATGGAGTAAAATTATTGGGCCCAAAGAAAAAAAATGTCAAGGGAAAGGTGAGGGGTGGGTGGGGAAGGACTAATCTCTCCCCCCCATTTGCCAATGCCTTCATGAGGAGCTGCAGTAAGTTAAACTGCTGAGCTCTTGAACTTGCTTACCAAAAGGCTGCAAGCTTGAAGCATGGGAGCGGAGTGAGCTCTCGCTGTTAGCCACAGCTTCTGCCAACCCAGCAGTTCAAAAACATATAAATGTCAGTAGATCAATAGATACTGCTCCGGCGGGAAGATAAGAGCACTCCATGCAATCATGCTAGCCACATGATCTTGGAAGTGTCTATGGACAATGTCGGCTCTTCGGCTCAGAAATGGAGATGAGTGCCAACCCTCAGAGTCGGACACGACTAGACTTAACGTCAGGAGAAAACTTTTACTTTTACTTATCTAAGATTCATGATATTCAATGTCTACATTCTAGGGGTGGTTGATCCATCAAAATTTGTTTCTAAACTCGCATGGGGGGAAATTGTCATTGGTGGTTCAATATAGAAATTGTTCTGAAAAATTTCTGTAAAATTTTGTTATTGAAACGTAATTATTAATGAAAATTCATTATTATTTCCTGTTACTTCTCAGCAGGGAAGGAGGTGAGAAGGGCATCCGCACCTCGTTCCCTGCGAAGACCTAAAGCACGTCAAGCCTTGACGTGCTTTAGTTCTCAGCAGGGAAGGAGGTGTGGGGGGCATCCCCTCGCCTCCTCCTTCCCTGCTGAGAACTAACTCTGAGATTTGGAGGAATTTCCTCCTGTTCTGCAGGCTCTCCCTTCGCTTGTGAGGGAGAGCCTGGGCAACAGGAGGAAAGTTCACCCCAGGCTGCTTCCAAAGCACCCGCCTCAGCTCTCAGCTGGCGAGAGGAGAAAGGAGGGTGCTGCTGCCCTCCAGTCTCCTCTTGTGAGTTGAGAATTGAGGAAGGGAAAAAAACAACCTAATAACGTGCCCTTTACAAAAATGGCGATCCCGGGTTCAGTTTTGAAACTTCACTTCTGGGTTGGATGCCGAGGGTCGATATAGGGTCAAAATAATTTCAAATATGAAATATTAATGGGTTTCAAAGTATTTAAATTGGAGGTATCCACCCCTACTACATTCAAAGTGACATCCCTGTTTGCTTTGCCAGGATAAAAACCTGTAAGATATATCATTCAGGGAACTCATCTATGTACTTGGAAAGTGTTCAGTCTCACCCATCATTCTGCACCTTTTTCCTCTGACGATTGATAATAGTCCATTCAAGCAATTAGTGTGAGTTGAGAAGATGAGGCTGCAAAGGGTTTGCTGAGCAGTATAGTTGGGGATTTTCTCTCTCTTTCTTTCAAAAGTACATTTAAAATATATGGAGTTATTTGTACACCCGATTGAGTTTCCAAGCTGTGTTGTGATGATGGCCAATACAGCAGAGGAGCAGGAGGAGTGAGGAGGAGTACGAAAATACATACTTGTGAAAAAGTGATCCCTTTAAATAGCATACTTATTTTGTTACACACCATTTTGTGCAAAGTTTCATGTAAGGATTTTAATTGCACCTTCCTGTTTTGAGTAATGGCTACTTTATATATGAATTCGACTGCAGCTACTTTGCCAGTAAATCCCAAAGGTGCTGTATTCAAACACCTCCCCAAGGTCCTTATATACACCTTACTAGCTCCGGTCCCTGCTCTGAGAGTGTGCCTGCATCTGCAGATCTCACTTATCGGCAAGCAAATAGGGGAAGAGAAGAGAATATCTTTTCTTGCTGTTTCAAATAAGTCCCCTGTATACTGATAAGGTTAATTGATTTCCTTTTCCTTCATTAACAAAATCCAATTTTCACCTAATGAGAGAGAGCTTTGGTGTGACATGTTCAAATGGCAAAGTGACAAGTGCTGGGAGTTTATAAAAAATGAAGGAGGAAACAAAAATGAGCAGAAAAGGATGTGAAGGAGGAAGAGAAAGGGAGGCCAAATTGCCCCATCTTTTTTGTGTAGTGCATTATGAACAGGCTGTTTACAGGCTTAAGGACTCAGTAATTTGAAATGTGCCAAAATTTGGGAGGAAAACACAATTTTGGTCTTGTTCAAACATTCAGAAAAGCCACTGAAGTATTTAAGCAGAACCATCTCATGAAGTACTTTCACAGGGACCTGGACTTCATCCAGTTCTTCAGATGTTATGAGTTCAGTTTTAACTTTTTAGGCCACCCTTTCAAGCATAGCTTCTTCTTCTCTTTTTCTCCGCATATGAATGTGTGTAAGTCAACAGGGTATAAGAGTTAGAAAAGTGCTGGGATGTCATAGTGAAAAAATGGCTAAGGAGGAATATTGCCCGAGCTTTGTCTCTTCCCATTTTAGGCACAGAACTGCTGGCTTTAGTTCTTCCCATTTTAGGCACAGGTCTTTCCAATTTAAACTTTGGTTCTGCCCACCATTGACTTAAGAAGTGGTCATTCAGCTGATTTTCATGTGGATCGATAGGGATTCACACAGGGAAAAATGTCTATTTCTTTTGCACAGCACAGAGCTAAAGCAAACTTGTTTACTTTTATAGCTCATTTGATAAGGGTGCAATCCATAATCACCAACTACCCAATTTCACCGGGAGAATCCTAGTTAATATTTCACCATCCCACTTTTTTATAGGTGCTTTTTAAATGTTCCATTTTATCTCTCTTCTTCCCACTTTTTTCCTTTTGTGCTCATCCAGTTGCTGCAAAATGACTTCAAAGTGCAAAAACAATGTGCACTCAACTTAGGCAGTGCAATACTGTTGTGCCTTCCATTTATACATTGTACATTGATCCTTATGCTTCCCCCCTCCCACCCCAATTGCTACTCATATATAATTGTAAGCGTGAAAAATGTACCTGGGAAACTTGTTTACCTACAGAAGGAAAAAGGGAAACGTGTAGAGATTCTTCTGTTGTGGCAGCCCCATTCAAAAATTGCAGTCTTGTCACTCTGTGTTTCTTAACAAACTAATAGGAGCTCCTGGTGCTGCAATGGGTTAAAGCCTTGTGCCAGCATGACTGCTGACCAAAAGGTCAGTGGTTCCACCCCGGGGAGTGGGCTGAGCTCCCATCTGTCAGCTCCAGCTTCTCATGAGAGAAGCCTCCCACAGGATGGTAAAACATCTGGGCATCCTCCGGGCAATGTCCTTGCCGACAGCCAATTCTCTCACATCAGAAGTGACTTGCAGTTTCTAAATTTGCTCCTGAAAAAGAAAGAAAGAGTAATTTCACTAAGGGGATTGCAGTGTAACATTTATTCTTATGACTGAAATGTTTGCTAGAAATTCCTCAGAGAATCAAGACTTCAGATACTCCGTTTTCCAACAGTAGTATTTGTGCTGGATTTACTCTCTGAAAATCTTCATCTTAGCCAAGATACTACCACCACGTCTTATTTGTGTGCCTGAGGTTCAAAATCATCTCTGTCCACCTCTTTGTGTATATGTGTGTATATATAGAAACATGTGGCTTGGTGAGGGAGAAGGCAAGTCATCAGTGTAATCAATCTGTCCACAGTCGAAGGCATTGAATGAGCTGGATGTGTTTTTCTCTGCTACTGAAGTCGATCACTTTCCACTTTCAGCATACTGAACAGGCAGCCATATCAAGCTGTTGTAGAGCATGAAAATGACTTGCCAGATTCTTGCGATTTAAATGGCTGTAGCATTAGGGTTATTGCAACTGTCCGATTTCTGGAATCTTCTTTTTCCAGTGTAGCCCCATCCTCCATTAGCTGAAATGTATTTTTCCTTTGCCATTTCTGTAAATTAGGTAACTGATAATTAGGCGTATGCATTTTGGCTGAACCTCAGTCCATTTCTGCTGGCCAAATTTTGGGAGATCCATGCCTCCTGAAAATGGGCGGGTAACCGGATAGCCATCTTCAGTCTGCAGCTGAAAAATGCAGCTAGATCCGGCCCATTAGTGGCAATGGGGGGAGGGCTCTGCCGGCTCCCCTTCCTATCATATTTTTTATTTATTTATTTATTTATTTATTTATTTATTTATTTATTTATTGGGCATCTAGGCCGCCACTCCCGGGAGGCTTGGGGCGGCTCACAGCAAGCAAGTGTAGCACCCATGGGTCCGCTCGGGCAACGGGGGAGGGGTAATGCACCAGGGGTCCCGTTGGCATTGGGACCCGCACAGGCTGAAAGGGATTCGGAGGATGAGTTGGAAGGCCCAGAGCAAGATTGGTCCGCGGTGCCTTTGCCCAGTCCACCGCCAGAGAGTTTAGCCTGGGATTTCGAATGGGAGCATTCTCCCGGGGAAGGAGCGGACCAGGTGGAGATGGGAGGCAGTGAAGCAGATAGCGGAGATAGTTATGAATTCCCAAATGGCCGAGGTTCCCAGGAGCTGGCTGAACAGCAGATGGAGGCTAGCGGATGGGAAACTGGGAGGCTACTTCTCAGGAAGATAGCGATACTAGGCTGGAAGAGCGGGGCCGTTCTCATAACAGGCGCAGGGACATAGAGGAGGGCAGGAGGAGCTGGCACCTGTCCCTAGACCGTCACCGTTCGGAAAGTAGAGACTGGAGGCGCCGGGCCCTAGATCGTCGGGGGGGCCCGGCCGAGGGCTTAAATACGGCCCGTGGGAACTGATCCTCAGTTCTCCGGCCACGTCTATACTGAATAGGCGCGGCGGAGTGGGACCACAAGCTAACCGTGGTCATCAAGTCTTGCCTTGCCTTTGCCTTGTTTCCTGAGCCGCAGTGGTTTGCGGCACTTTGCCCTGGTTCCTGATTCGCATTGGATGCGAAACCTTGCCCTGTTTCCTGATCCGCATTGTATTGCGGAGCCTTGCCTCGCTTCAAGCTATTTGCCATAATACTTTGGACTATTGACTTTATACTTTGAATACTTGCATTTATTGGACTATATACCCTTTGGACTGTTTTTATATTCAATAAACTAGTTAGCCTTTGATACGTCTCCGTGTGTGTGTTAAAGGGGCAGTTCTAAGTCGGCGTTCGTGACAGCAAGGTACAATAAAAACACATTAAAAACATTAAAACACATAAAAATGCAACACATAATATAAAACATCAGGATTAAAATACAGCATGATGTGCACTAGCGGCGCCTATAGGCCAAAGGCCTGTTGAAAGAGATACGTCTTGCATGCCCGCCTAAAGGGCAAGAGGTCATGGAGAGCACGCGTCTCAGCCGGGAGGGCGTTCCACAGCGTGGGAGCAATCACGGAGAACGCTCTCCTGCGGGTTGCCGTTAGCCTAAATGACTTAGCAGGTGGGATAACCAGCAGGTTGGTGTTTTCAGACCGGAGTGGGTTATTGGGATGAAAATGACCATACCTGGAGGACATATCTGCCACTGTTAGCCCACCATGTTTCATAATGTTTGGGTCACCCCCTGATTTTTAAGAAATTATTTTCTTTTTAGAAATAAAATCTCAGTGCTCCACTATGATACTTTCTTCTTTATTACTGGCAACAGCCACATGATTATTACTAATTCTTATTCTTATTATTACTTGACATTCAGAAGGCAGACAGCACAGAGAGAAATATAAACAGAGAAATTCTTTGCAGAGGAATTAAATTATTGGTAGATAGGTAACTAGGTAGTATTTTTCTGAGAATAAGGCTTTTCTTTTTGTTTGCTGGGTGTAATTATTATTATCTTTTGAAAGTGTTTTCTGAAAGAGAAGAAGAGAGACGATGGGTTCTGACAAAGTTTTTGCACAAATTTTAAACCCAAAACTAAGTTTTGTAGTAGTTCTTAGTACTGGCAGTGGCAACAGCCAATCGTTATTATTGTTATTATAATGTATAACTTGAAATTTAGAAGGCAGAGAGCAGCACAGAGAAAAATATAAAGAGATATAACTTTGCAAAGGAATAAAATTATAGTTGGGTAAGTACTCTAAGGTAACTAGATAGGTATTAGTTTTCTGAGAGTGTGGCTTTGCTTTACTTTTAATTAATATTAATAATAACAATCATCTTTTAGAAGTATTTTCTGAAAGAGAAGAGTGGAGGAGAAAAAGAAGCTAAAGAGTGACTTTCCCAAGCCCCGAAACATGCAAGCATATCCTCCCCACCCTTCCTGCATGTTCCCAACTCCCAGTCAGTCCCACTAAATAAAAAGAATCAAGAAAAGAAAGGAAAATCAAAAAGACACAAGAGAGAGCCAAGCCAAGACAAAAAATAAAGCAGGGAGTGAGTGGCAAGACAATCGGACTGGAGCCAGGATGCAGCTGAGAGCAATGGAGGTGGCTGCTCCACTGAATAGGGGAGGAGGAGCTGTGATCGGTTGCTGTATGGTCCCATTATGGACAAAAAAGTGTAACGGCTGAGCCCTTACCGTTACAGCCCATCTGGGCAAACGAGCTGGATTGGCCAAAGGGAACCAAGCCTGCTGATAATATATTTGGCTAGCCTATTATGACATTCTTTGCCTAAAGCTCACTTGGTCTGCAGTAACACTTGGAACAAGAGAGGTTACTTTATAGATTTAGATCAGGAATCCATTGTAAAAATGTTGCCTTTGGGAGTTAAAAGGTGAACAAAAAGGATGTGGGTAAATACAATAATGCACACACCTGCTTGTGAAATTGATTTGCAGTAGAGGAGTATGAAAGGGCAAGTGTAAACAGGCTCTGGAACCATAAGTTTGGTTGCCCTAGCATATGTCTTTCCTCCTAGCCATTGAAATGCAGGAGATTGTGATACCTGAGAATTACATTCTTGACCGGTGCTCCATGTTTCCAGAATGTAGCTGTGGTCAGAGTGATGGGGAAATAGAGGTGGAGGATGCAGAAATAAAGGCTATGTTAAAAAGAGTATGAGTAGGTGATGAAAACAGATACAAAAAGAAGATCGGTTAGGTTAGCATTTCTCAACCTGGGGGTTGGGACTCTGGGAGGGGTCGTAAGAGATTGTCAGAAGGGTCACCAAAGATCATCAGATAACAAAGTATTTTCTGTTGGTCATGGGGGTTCTGTGTGGGAAGTTTAGCCCAATTCTATCGGTGGAGTTCAGAATGCTGTTTGATTGTAGGTGAACTATGAATCCCAGCAACTATAACTCCCATATGTCAAGGTCCATTTCCCCAAACTCCACCAGTGTTCACATTTGGGCATATTGAGTATTCATGCCAAGTTTGGTCCAGATCCATCATTGTGTGAGTCCATGGTGCTCTCTGGATATAGCTGAACTACAACTCCAAAACTCAAGATCCATGCCCACCAAACCCTTCTAGTACGAGATCATCAGAAAACACAGTATGTTCTGTTGGTCATGGGAGTTCTGTGTACCAAGTTTGGTTCAATTCCATCATTGGTGGAGTTCAGAATTCTCTTTGATTGTAGGTTAACTATAAATCCCAAATGACAAAATTAACCCCCCTCCCCCAACCCCACCACTATTCAGATTTGGGTGTATCGGTCATTTGTACCAAATTTGTTTGAGTGAATGAAAATACATTGTGTATATCAGATATTTATATTACAATCCATAACAGTAGCAAAATTACAGTTGTGAATTAGCAATGAAAATAATTTTATGGTTGGGGGTCACCACAACATGAGGAACTGTATTAAGAGGTTACAGCATTAGGAAGGTTGAGAACTACTGAGTTAGGAAGAAATGAGATGGGATAAACAGTGATAAAGTCAGAGGATCAGGGAAGTTGGACAGGCAATGGAAGAAGAAAGTCATCACAATGGACTAGGGAAGGGAAAAAAAGGAAGGAGTAGTAGCCCTAAGGCAGAGTTGGAAAGGAAACTTCTAGGGTGAGAAAGTCACCTTTAAATAGACAGCTGGTCTTCTAGCATTGTTTAACATTCAAAACTGGAAATGGGCTTCCAGCCACTTTCATTCTTTGCTCTGTTTTGTTTTGGGGGTTTTGGCAGTCAATGTGTCCCCTGGAGATTCCTGGAGGCGGAAAATTGGCTTTGAGAACCCCAACAGTTGCTCATCCCTGCTTTGTGCTGACTGACAGCAGGCCTCCAGCATACCTGTTTGGTTTTTTAAATTCTCAAACATAACGAAAATAATAGATCAAACACAAAATACTCCCCCTGTTCACAATAACTTATCTTGCGCAAAGACATTGGCAAACTACACCCAAATTAGAAAAAAATGCAAAAAACTTTGTCGTTTCACTCCAGACCTTTCTAGGTTCTCCAACATGACATACCATGAAATCACCTGGTGAATCTAGAACATTCCCAAAGTGGAAATATTTTCATTATTTTGTTGAATTTTGGTAAGTGAAAGCCATGGATAGCAGTCCGACAGGTATGGATTGCTGTAACCTGTGCATAGTGATTAATTGCCTCCTTCTAGGATAAAGAATGAACCAGTGAGAAGTGCTGTATCTTCTGGGTCTGTTTGTCTTCTATAGTCCTTTCCGGACAAAGCTGCGCTCGTACCTTGGGAAGTCTGACTTGGCCACTGTAGTCCATGCTCTGGTTAGATCCCGTATAGATTACTGCAACGCTCTATGGGGGCTGCCTTTGAAGACTGCTCAGAAGCTTCAATTGGTTCAACGGACAGCAGCCAGGTTGATAACAGGAGCGGCACTCAGGGAGCATACAACTCCTCTGTTGTGCCAGCTCCACTGGCTGCCAGTTTGCTACCGGGCACAATTCAAAGTGCTGGTTTTGGCCTTTAAAGCTCTAAACGGTTCTGGTACAACTTACTTGTCCGAGCGCATCTCTCCCTATGAGCCATCAAGATGCTTAAGATCATCCGGAGAGGCCCTGCATTCGATCCCGGCTGCTTTGCAGGCGCGTCTGGCGGGGACGAGAGACAGGGCCTTCTCAGTGGTGGCTCCTCGGCTTTGGAACTCCCTTCCTAGTGACATCAGATCGGCCCCCTCCCTCCTGACATTTCGTAAGAAAGTCAAGACTTGGCTGTTCGAGCAAGCATTTGCAGATTAACTTTAATTAATCGAGATCAAAGGATTAGTATGACGATGAAATGGAAACCAATTTTAAGATTGTGGAGCTGAGATTTGTATTTTGTAGTTTTACACTATGCCCCTGTGAGTCTGGTCAAGTGGAAACAACTGAGCACGTGCTTCTTCAATGCATGTTCTACAGAGATCTTAGATCCAATCTCATTGGACCATGGCTTTCAAAATACCCGGGGCGCAGTGAAAAATATTATTCCACCCTGCTGCTTTCGGACTCTAACACTACAATAACTTACAGTGTTGCTAAGTTCTGTGCTGCTGCTCTTAAAATCAGACGGTTGATGACTGATACCGTTAGGCAACACCCTGCTGGGAATGCAGTTAGAGCAACATGTTACAGCTGAAATGCTACTAGACTCGCAGTGTGCCCCCCTTCCCTTTTAGTGCCCCCCACCAGTGTTTTCGACCTCTCTCATCAACCACTCCCCTCCCCCTTCGGTTCCATACCTGTTATAATATCCTGTCTTTTAAAATATATTTTTATACTGATCTCTAATCTAATTTTAAATAACTGCTTACTGGGGAGCTGTTTCTCCCCTCTTAGGGCGCTTGTGCCCGCTTTGTGCTGGTCAGTGACCGTAATAAAGTGTTGTTGTTGTTGTTAATTTATATGGTTTTATAGTATTGTTTTTATCTTATTATGATGTGCTATATGTGGGCACCTGCTGCCGCTTGTTCACCACCTCGAGTCACCTTTGGGCTGAGAGAGGCGGTATAGAATCATAGCAAATAAATAATAAATAAAAGCTGTATTGCAGTTCAAGGCATAATTAATTCTATTATTGTATTGTTCAAGGCTTTCATGGTCAGAATCACTGGGTTGTTGTAGGTTTTTCAGGTTGTATGGCCATGTTCTAGAAGCATTCTCTCCTGACGTTTTGCCTGCATCTATGGCAAGCATCCTCAGAGGTTGTGAGGTTTGTTGGAAACTGGAAAGTTGGGTTTATATATCTGTGGAAGATCCAGGAGAGAATTTTTCTAGAACATGACCATACAACCCGAAAAACCCACAACAACCCAGTTCTACTATTATAGTAACAGACCAGGAGTGTAAAACTTTCAAACATTAAAAGCAGAGGGTTTTGTAAAAGTGTTAACATTAAGTTCAGGGCATACGGGTTTACAGTGACAAATCTTAGTCAGAAAAGCATCTCTTTCTACTGACCTCTCAACTGTGAAGAGACAACAGGGATTGTTGCTGCAATGTATTGTTGCAGAGGAAAGAAGCCATGACAGCTGATGCTTAAGCTGGGCCTGAATTTCTTTCCATCCTCACTTCTTGGATTGTCTCCTGGCCTGTCTTGCAGCTTTGAAGCAATGACTAGCTGTCTTATCTGACCCAGAAGGAAGGCCAGCTGTCAGCACACAAGCATGGCCTTTGTTTGTTCTTAAATGAAAGCTCAGTTAATTAAAATGAGAGATCGCTTTTCTTTATCTGCAGCTTCTGGCCTGTGGCACAGGCTTGTGCTGGGTCTCACACTAAGCTCCACTGAGCAGGATGCAATTGCATTGCTACAAACTCTGGCTTAAGCAGTGTACCCTCAGCCCCCAAAATTCAGAGAATATGTCTTCCATACTGAGTTCTCTACAAGGAACACTTATAGAGTGTATGGCATTTTGAAAGCTGCATATGTTTAGCTTGGAGAAGAAAATGTTGAGAGGGGACATTATAAACATGCTTAAATATCTGAAAGGATGTCTCACTGAGGAGGAGGGTGTGTGTGTGTGTGTGTGTGTGTGTGTGTGTGTTTTCTGCGGCTCCAGAGAGGACACATTGGAGAAATGGATTCAAGATGCAGGAAAAGAGAGTCCACCTAAACATTAGGAAGAACTTCTGAGGGTAAGAGCTATTTGACACCTCAGAGCATGGTGGAGTCTCCATTTCTGGAGCATTTTAATCAGAGGCTGGATGGCCATCAGTTGAAAGTGTTTTGATTGTGTGTTTCTGTATAGCAGAATTGAGTTGTACTGGATGACCCTTTTGGCCTTTTCCACTCTGTGGTGCATTGTGCATGTTTAATGGCAATGTTCCAGCACGGACAGAGAATATGGTATTAGCAAATACTGCTGGGATCATTATCTTGGGCAGAATAATTTTTGATATCTATCCCTACAGGGGCAGGTAGCCAGGGGGGGCTAAGGGGGCTTCACCCCGAAATTATCAGGGTGGTCCAAATGGCCATTAAAAATAAACTGTTATATTCATATCATGATCTGATCACCATGATCTATATCCCACATTTTTATTAAAAAATACCCTCTTCCACCCAGTCTCAGCCCCCCCCAACCAAACTCAGCCAACTCCGAAACAAAATCCTGGCTACGGCCCTGCCTACAGGGATACGTTTCATATTATTATTGCCCTCCAAATGCCATTAAAAATAATACAATTCTGACTATACATTTTTTTAAAAGCATAGTGTGTGGTCACATTAGCATACAACAGCTAATAAATATAAACGTTTCACCTTCCTTTTCCTTTCTGGGGGCATGGGCCAGCTGGCATTGTTACCAGTGCCCTGGGCAGTTGGCACAGAGATGTTTTTCCAGACAAAGACAGCCTGTCATTGGTGATATGCCAATCCTGCCATTTAAGTATCACCTCTAAGATGAATTAAGTGCTTGAAGATCTGTGAAATTGTAGTATTTGCAGGCTGTCATCAAAACAGTTGAATTCAGTGGGAGAAAAAAAATTATCCTAGGTCAAAGCCAGGGAGGCTTTTGTTGCCACTAAGATAGCAGCTTAACTGCCAGTGTAGGAGCAACAAACAAACTGTATCCCCGGCAGACAGATAATTCAGATACTCGGTTGTGGGCCAAATTGTGTGTTATGTGTAATTCTGTTATTGTTTTTCCTCCCTCAAGGATATTTCTTATCTGGTACAATCACAAAACTACACATAATATTCAGTTGAGGTGTCTTTTTTTTAACCTTGAAACAAATTTGGAGGTTTAGTTTAGAGAAATGTCTGAGAATACCAAGCTTTTGATACTTTAAGAAAGATATGAGCAAAACAATCCAGAATGGGCCAAAGGAGGCACAAAGGAGTCCACTTTTGCATCAGATAAGGCAAAAGCTAAAGACGTGCTGCCTCAGTAGATTATTTTTAAGCATGCCAGTTCCAAATTGTTGTAGCTAATGGGTCCAACTCACCCCAAAATAACAAAGTTGTGTTGTAGACAGGAGCTAAAGATGCCTTTCCTTTCCCTTTTTAAATTAAATTTTTATTAAACATTTTCCAGGGTAAGTATACATTAAAACATTAGGGGTAAAATATAGGTATGGAAAGAGTCATCGGGGGAGGAAAATATGGTGGGGGAAGAAGGGAGGAGGGATAAATGGAATGAGGAGATAAGAAGAAAGAAAAAAAGAAAAAAAAGAAGGATAATGGGTTGGGAAGAAGTGGTGGGAGGGAATCTTGGCTTCCCAGTCTTCTCTTTGGTTCAGTCTTTGTCTTTCTATCTTATCTTCTTTGTAGTGTCAGCTTCTCTCCTGAAAAACTGTTGTCATCTGCTAATTCTCCAACTACCTTCTTCCACCATTTTTTAAAATAAGTAACCGACTGTATTTATGGTTCTTAATATATTCTTCAAACAATTTTCAATCTGTGTCCGCTTCACTGATTTTCCTACAGATTCTTTCAAGTAGTAGGTCAGTTTATCCATGTCCCTTATTTCCCATATTTTATTTAGCCATTCTTCTTTTGTTGCTATTTAGTTTAACTTCCATTTACTAGCATACACTATTCTGGCTTCGGTCGTCAGATATGTAAAAATGATGTCTTTATTTTCATCTAAGTACTCTGGTTTCATCTGTATTTTTTACTTTTAGTATCTTCTGGCATGATTCTTGGATCATTTTCCAATAGTTTCTCACTTTTGTACAGGTCCACAACAAGTCTTAAAGCGTCCCTATCCTGATTTTCACATTTCCAGCATGTATTGTGAGCTTTCTTTTACATTAATCCTAGTTGCTGTGGAGTCATATACCATCTATAAAATATCTTGTACCAATTTTCTTTTAGTTTAGTTCCGTTGTGTAGATATATTTCAATTTTTTTGTCCCAAATCTGTTCCCATTTTTAAATTTTTTATTGGTCTAACTATATTGTTAGCCCACTTAATCATACATTCTTTCAGTGGACCATTCTAATAATTTGGTGTGTGTGTGTGTGTGTGTTATACAGTATGTTTATATTTTTTATTATTACATCCTAGAAGTCATCCATCTTTTGTCCTTGTTGTAGTACTCTTTCAGTTCTCTGTATTGAAAGCAGGAGACGGCCTTAAATTGTTGAGCCATCTCATTCTGAGATTTCATACAGAAGGTGCCATCTTTCTTCCTTAGTATGTCTAAAGATGCCTTTTCAACAACAACCCAGGGCTTATCTTTTTCTGGATCTTACCAACTGCCTGGTCTCAGCAAAGTGCTCTTGCACTGAGAAGCGTACATCTCTTTAGTAAGTGATTCGCTTATTCACTAAGTGTACAAAGAAACAATGAGTAATGTGATCATTTTTTCGCACCACAAGGAAGTGTTTAAAATGCATTAGCAATTTGTGACTTATTTTGCACAAAATTCACATGTATTCTTTTTGCAAATGAATTTTCTGTCCAGAAAAGTTTATTTTCCACACACAAAATGGTTTTCTGTGCAGAAAATTCTATTTTCTGCACAAATGAACCACACATGAATTATATGCAAGATTAAATCCCAAACGCCAAAATTCTTACTAGTTCAGGGGTATTCTCATCAGTTTCTCATCATTCAAAAATGTGTTTTTCGCCATTAAAAGATATAATATTCTGCCCATTCCTAGCCTATGCCTTTTTATATACATTTCCTAATTTGAATCACAATATGTGGAGCAGTATGGAAACAAGAGCGATAATTGCATTGTGGTTTGCGTATTGCTTGGGAAGTGTAAATTTGGTTAGGTCATATTAAAATGCAAACCAAATATATTGCACACTGGTGTCTACTTTTATGTTTGCCTTGTTCCTTCTTCTGTATTGCCCTTGTAAGCTAAACACCTTAGGGAGGGGGAGCAGAACAGCAGGAGGGGGAGGGCAGAAGAAATGAAATGGATTATAGACTTGATTCCCATAATGAAGTAGCAATTTGTCTCAAGCTCTAGATCTAGGTGTATTTGAGCTAACAAGCTATCTGGCCTTGAGTACTGGGGAATGCTAAGTACCCTCAGGTGAAGAGAATCCCTGGGTAGCTGAGAGTGAAAGGAGGGAGTTCTGGCAGAGGTGGGAAGGAGGGAGAGAAGAGAGAAAGATAAAAGCCTAGTGAAATCAGCGATGCTAGACTGGATGAACCCTGCTGTGAGATAGCTATCTTCTACACCACAGAATCTACAAGGCAAGCTAAGTGCTCGGGTGGGATTGGAATACAGATCAAACTCAATTCTGGGTCAATTGCTGCTCCCAGCTGTGCCTCTGGTGTGTGCGCGTGCACATGTGTGTGTGTGTATGAGGCAGGGTGAGTGAAAGTTCTGTCTCTGATTTCTTTTTCAAGATGAAATGCTACAAACCCAGAAACTCTCCACTTTCATCTGACCTGAGCTTCAGTCAAAGGTGATTAACCCTTACAAAGACCTCTTTGCAGAAAAGGGATAGGCATTGTGGCTAATGATGAAACACAAAAGTAGAAACCGGTTGCATAAATATAGTGCTCCGAAACATTACCTAGAAAGAAACCTTCTCCCAAAAATCAAGATTGGCAGTGTGCTATAAGAGACAATGCTGGCTTCCTATCTTTAATGTGACTCAGTGTATTTTCACTAAAGACATGAGAATTAGCAATGAGATACATTTAAGGTATGGTAGCTACTATGCCACACCAGTAGGCATAATCCTGGCCAGGCTGGTAGCTCTGCGTGTAAGTGAATGTGTTTCCCTGTTGTAAGTACTGTATATACTTGAGTATAAGCTGAGTTTTTCAGCCCTTCTGTAAGGCTGAAAAGCCCCCCTCAGCTTGTACTCAAAGTTATTAATTATTTTACTCTGTTATTATTATAATTTTATTACATTTATTATTTTACTCTATTATTATTACATTTATTATTTTACACTATTATTATTATTATTTTACTCTATTATTATTTTTTTACATTTAGTATTTTTATTTATAATTTTTATGATTATTTTTATTATTATATTCTTTTATTATTGTGATTACTTTTTTTTTTAGTAAAGCTTACCCCTGACATGAAGTCTAGTTATGTTTGACTCTGGGGGTTGGTGCTGAGCTCAATTTCTAAGCTGAAGAGCCAGCATTGTCCATGGGCACTTCCAAGCTCATGTGGCCAGCATGACTGTATGGAGCTCCCCTTCCCACCAAAATGGTACCTGTTGATCTACTCACATTTGCATGTTTTCAAACTGCTAGGTTGGCAGAAGCTGGGGCTAACAACAGAAGCTCGCCCTGCTCCCTAGATTTGAACCACTGACCTTTCATTCAGCAAGTTCAGCAGCTCAGTGGTTTAACCTGCTCTGCCACCCAGGGCTACCTACATTATTTTACTCTATTATTATTACATGTATTGTTTTATTCTCTATTATTATTGGAAATATATATAAGCACACTTATACTGAAGAAGGTTTAATCAGAGTTGGACAGTCTTACCTTAAATTACAGTTTTATGTAAATATTCAAAAAAATTAACCTCCCAATGACTCAATTAA
Organism: Anolis apletophallus; assembly: GCA_030556195.1. NCBI lineage: Eukaryota > Metazoa > Chordata > Lepidosauria > Squamata > Anolidae > Anolis > Anolis apletophallus. Next base: position 30,516,051 of record JARBWK010000013.1, on the reverse strand, counting down.
TGTAAGTATTTTTATTTTGAAATGTACCAATAGCTGCTGCATTTCCCACCCTCCACGTATACACAAGTCAATTTTACCACAAAACAATGTTTTTCCATTGTTTTGTGGTAAAATTAGGTACCTTGGCTTATATTCAGGTTGGCTTCTACTTGAGTATATATGGTATATATACAAGGATATGTAAAATAGGGACTCTGTGGGTACAGCCATACACCTCCTTCTTTGTTTGTTTGCACATTGTAATATCAATTAAACAATTTGATTGCATACCTTTATTACCTTATTTGCAAATCCCTTATGTCATATATAGCATCTTGTGCATATAGTCCAGTGTTCCACCGTCATGCAGATGAGGCAGGTATATCAAATACTTACAGATATGTATCAACCAATCTGTTTTGTGCCAGAGTCTTGAAAAGTCAGTTCGTATAACATTCAGGGTATTCTGCAACAGGATTCATAACTAAGAAACAATTTCATGACCATTTGTGGGAACTAGGACCCCTGCAACTCAGTGTGAAGGCCCTTCATACGATTACTGGTGACTTGGAAATAGACACCCCATAATTGTGCCAAATGGGTTTCGCACAAGTCCTATTCCCAACTTTATGGACACTTTACAGACACTCCCAACACAGAGAGAACCTGGGAGTAGCATTGTATTATCTTGAAGCAGACATGAAAGTCTGCTAATCCATTATTCTAGAACAGGGGTGCTCATTAGGTAGATCACGATCTACTGGTAGATCGCGTAGGGCATCCTGGTAGATCACAGGCAGGGCGGGAGGAAGGCTCAGTCCCACCCCGCAGGCTCCCGACGCCACCCAGGTGCAGAAGGAGGTTGGACTGAATGGCCCTTGGAGGTCTCCTCCTATTCTAGGAACCCATTGTTATTATTATTATCAGAGGCTGAATGGCCATCTGTGAGGAATGCTTTGATTGTGTTTTTCCCTTATGGCAGAAGGAGGTTGGACTGAATGACCCTTGGAGGTCTCCTTCTACTCTAGGAACCTATTGTTGTTGTTACTATTATTAGTAGTAGTAGTAGCAGCAGCAGAGGCTGAATGAATATTATCATCATTATTATTATGAATAAATTCAGGGGCTTATTATACTCACATTTAGTTGAATTCAGTCTTAAAATATAATATATGGCTCTCACATAAATAAATTTCCAAATATTTTGCTTTTATGGCTCTCTGAGTAGTGGGTAGGTAGATCATTTTGACTTGGTTGTTTTATAAGTAGCTCGCATGCTGAAAAAGTGTGAGCACCCCTGTTCTAGAAGTTGGCCAGTGAATCTGAGTTGCAGAAGTGTCTTTCATCGTTCATCACGGAATGTCCACCACTACATTGGCAGAACTGTGAGAATCACTGAAGGAACTGCACATTTAATTATCCCCTTCCCTCTGTACAAAGTCTTGCTCACAGCTGAGTTTCTTAGCAACTTCCAGAGAATCCTTCTGTTAATGGAAAACCTCCCCTTCCAAAGATCCCAATCCCAACCAGCATCAAGGTGTGCAGGATAAATCAAAATCTGTTAAGCTAGATACTTTTATTTTAGAAGGAATTAATGGAGGAACGAAATAAGCCCTTCAATTAAAAAGCGGAATGAAAACATGAAGCAGTAGTAACAGGGTCACCAAAGGGAAAGCCGTCTTGCTTTGAAAGTGGGAGAACAGTAGAATAGGTAGAAAAGGGGGGAAGAGAGGAACCAGATGGTGTCTTTCTGGTCCTTTTTCTGTTTTAGTAAGTAGATAGATTTGATTATAAAAGTAGCAAGAGGAAAGGAGAGAAGAGGATTCTGTTTCCATCTAAAGAAGCCCAGGGACGACGGCAATCACATTCAATTTTTTTGAGAGAGGCAGAAAGAGATGACTGTGAAATGAAGCCTAATTTTAATGAAGGCAAATTCTCTAAGTAAGAGAACAGTTGAAGGAGTGGAAAGGGAAGAGAGGAAACTGACATGCAATTGTAACATAGAAGAATCATATTCCACCCTGTGGCTGGTAAAAAGATACAGGGAGGAGGGAGTTGAAGTTAATGAGAGAGGTGAGTATATATTTTTAATGGCAACTATGAAAAATGCAGTAATTGGGGAAGTGAAACCTCATGGTTGAGTGAACAGAAATAGGAATCAGAAGGTTCAGTTTGAGACCTTGCTTGTATCTATATAACATGGCGATCACGGCTTCTGTTGGAATCCTGGGGCCTGTAGTTTGGTGATGTCCCTAGCATCTTGTCTTCCAGAGCCTTATCACAATGGTTCCGGAGTGCCTTGGGTATCCACTGTGGTTTGGACCCAGATTCCACTTGGATACCAAAATCTGTGGTTGTTCAAACCCCATTATATAAAATGATGTGGCAAATTCTGCACTTTATATAAAATTACAGAGGCCCCCGGTAGCACAGTATGTTAAAGTACTGAGCTGATGAACTTGGTGACCAAAAGGTCGCCGGTTCAAATCTGGAGAGTGGGGTGAGCTCCCATTGTTAGCTCCATCTTCTGCCAACATGCAAATAGGAGTAGATCAATAGGTACCACCTTTTAGAAATAGTTTTTATTAAATTTTCCAATATAACAAAATAAAATTAAATATAAATATAAATTAAATACAAAGTTAACAAAGAGAATCAGTAGCTACTGAAATGGACATCCAAGTGCCACCTCTGTGTTGATGGAGGCAGGCAGGATTTTCCCGGGTACTGGTTGTGGGGGTCGGGAGCAGGTGAGGGTTTTGCCTCTTTCTGCTAGAGATCCCTGTGTACAACTAGTGGGCCACTGTGTGACACAGAATGCTGGACTAGATGGGCTGAGGCCCGATTCAGCATGGCTCTTCTTATGTTCTTAATTAAAACTTATTAACATCTGTCCATCTAACTAATCCCTCTAAAGACAAGGGTATAGTTAGAATCCATAGGTAACACCTTGATGGGAAGGTAACAGTGCTCCATGCAGCCATGCCAGCCACATGACCTTGGAGGTGTCTACGAACAAGTGCTCCATGCAGCCATGCCAGCCACATGACCTTGGAGGTGTCTACGAACAACGTCAACTCTTCGGCTTAGAAATGGAGATGAGCACTAACCCCCAGAGTTGGACATGACTGGCCTTAATGTCAGGGGACAACCTTTACCAACCTATATAAAATTACAAAATCAAGATTTGTCTTTTTGGAACTTTAAGAAATATTTTCAAGTTATGGATGATTGAATCTGTGGATACGAAGGTTCGATCGCACATTCCTCTTGCAGATAGAAATCTAAGTACCTCATCAAATGAAAATCCCAGGATTCTGTAGGATGGAGCCATGGTATTACAGTGGTATCAGACATCTCCAAATCCTTCATACTGCTTTAACTGCATTTCTATTCTCTAGGCACTCCCTAGGGTTATGAAGTAGTTAAGAAAAATAAAGAAGTAATGGGATTTAATGCACTTTTTCATTCTTTGCATACCCTCACTTATGTGTGCTGGAGGGAAAGGAATTTCATTGCATTTGAATAGATGAAAATAAAATGTTTGCAACTCACAAGGAAATGCACACCTTATCTCAAGCATTCACACAGCCATTGTGAGGCTTGAGGGGAATTACAGAATGGTAAACTGTGCATAAAACAAGCAGCTGAATATATATTCAAAAAAATAAAATCACCTTGCATATTTAAGGGTCATAAAACTTTTTTAAAAAATCAGCTAGTTTTATAGGAATTTGGCATTCTAAATATAAAAAATCTTAGATTTATCCCATCATGTATAAGTTTTCCATCCCAAAGGATTATTTAATGTTTTTATTTTTTAATATGTGACTAAGATTCCTTTGGCAGGTAAAAAGTAAACAGTAAGAAAGCAGGTAAGGTAAAGGTTTCCCCTTCACATTAAATCTAGTTTTGTCTGACTGGGAGATGGTGCTGCTCATCTTCATTTCTAAGCTAAAGAGCTGGTGTTGTCTGTAGATACCGCCAAGATCATTTGGCCAGCATGACTGCATAGAGTGCTGTTACCTTCCCACAGAAGTGGTACCCATTGATCTACTCACATTTGCATATTTTCAAACTGCTAGGTTGGCTGAAGGTGACCCTAATAGCATGACCTCACCCCGCTCTCTGGATTCAAACTGCCAAGCTTTCAGTCAGCAAGTTCAGCAGCTCAACGGTTTAACCCGCTGCACCACCAGGGGGTGCAACGGGTTAAAGAAAGTAGGTAGGTTCCTATTAGATTGGTGCGATAGTCAAGCCAATTATATGAGACTGAAGATTATCTTTATTAGGTGTACTGCACAACCCCTGTATTTGCAATTTCAGTTATGCATGTCTGATAAAATATTTCCTCACTAGGCATTTTCAAGGTCCTCCAATGCGATTCTATAGTATTCTTTGAGTGAAAGGGCTTTATTTCAAAAGGATCCACTATCATCCATGGTTTAATGTATCCACACTAAACTTTATTGTTTAATGTGGGTACATTAAACTCATGGTCCGGGAACATATTCCCCTGTGGATACGAGAATTGTACTATATGTCCTAATTGGCACTTGGAAGACAAAGCAATAAAACCCCTCCTAACAGCTAGAAAGAGGAACAACAGGGGAACAATATCCATAACAGCCTCGTTACTATCTAAAGTTGATCCAGCTCTAAGTGAAGATCTTATCCCTTGGGGACATCCAATTTAAATACCCTCTGGAAGTATATTAATAGACCACAAGAGTACCCAGTCAATTGCTCAGTCAGCTAATGACAAAAATGTATTAGCCTGTAAAAAGAAATGTTTCTGAATAGTAAGAATGGCTAGATTCAGTCGATGGCCATTTATTATCCCTATTTGCTTGTCTCCTTTTAGAGAAGCAACTGGAAATGAAACACAGACTAACCAGATTACAGGAAAATTGGGTTATATAGTGCAGAATGGTCATCTTGATGATCATGATATATGTAAAAATCAAACTGGCTGGAAAAGAAGTTTAATCCGAATGTATAGTTGAAAGAAAAGCTAACACAGGATGATTTAAGGTTGTAGATGCAGATTTGAAAGTCTGACCTCCTCAAAAATATGAGTTGTTAAATACAGCCATAAATTAATAATCATAACGAAAGGCAATTGGCTGGATCATTGGTTGGGAACCTAAGACTATCTTCCAGTTTTCTAGGATAAACGTAGTTTATCAGAATGAAGCAGATGCTACATAGTAGAGTTGTGCGCAGATCAGTTTTCCTTCATTACATCCGTTCTTTAGTTATTTTTGTTATCTTCGGGAGCATGTAATGGGAAGCTCCCTCCTGGTACAAATATCAGCTCAACACAAAAGCAAGCAGAAGCCAATCCTGGCTCCTTGCCTGCTTTTTGTGAGCAGTCTCCTCTAGAGTAAGATAAATTTCCTGCTTGCCTTGGAAAGTGCACGTGGCATGCAGGTCCAGAAAGTGTGTGCACCTGCCTGCAGCTGAGCCGCCTGTAGCTGAGCGCCTCCTCTAGAGAAAGAAACAGATAAGAACCTTCCTTAAAGTATACACCTGCCTACAGCCGAGAACCTCTCTATAGTAGAACTTAAATGCCCATAATTATGGGAAGGGGAGCCTGGGAAGCCCCCCCCGGACCAATAGAAAACAGATCTTTCAGCACCCCAGAGCATAAACAGATATCTGCTCTCCTGATTTTGGGAGGCTCCCAAAAAACAGATAGGGGCCCCCACTGAAAGCTGGGAGACGATACAGGTCAAAGTTTTCCAAAATTGCGCAAGCCTACTACATAGTATTTGTTCATGTTTGGGTTTTGTTAGCTTTAATTCACCTTTCTCTGGGAGCTGGCACTGACTTGGAGATGCAAACCTATCCCAGTTTTTGCTCTGGTTTGCCACATGGGTGGCAAAGGCCCACTTTGTCAATAATTTCAGTCCTTCCTCCCTTGTGATTCCTTTTTTCTCTTTCATCTGTGTATCTTTGCCTTTGGGGAAGAAGTTTCAGGGTTGCAATCTCCCACTTACAAAATCTTTGGACAAAAACACTTGATAGTCCACTCACACAGATCTCAGCAACTCAGAGAAACATCCTTGAGCTACATCCTCCTTACCTGCCTACATTAAACTCACTATTTACTAAAATGTGTGAGGTTTGTTTCATTTTTTTCCAAGTAGTGTGGTATTGGCATGTCTATTCTTTATGAATATAACATTAAGTAGGTGATTTTTTTTTTAAAAAATACAGTATTTATGCAAAGCATGCCGGAACTGGAGACATATAAGTGCAGATGATTTCTCTGCCTGTGCCAATTTGCAATCAACAAGTAAACAACAAGAGTCTTGAACATAGCAGCGAATAGGTGGTATGATGTAGAGGGTGGGTAGGGATGAGAAACAGGGGTAGCGATTTGATCTGCTCCATTCACACATAGGAATTTGCTTTTTGCTGTGTATATACCTGTTGCCTGGAAGTCTTTGAATTTAAGGATAATATTTTACAGCTCTGATCAGCAAGTAGAGCACTTAAAGGATTATTTTGCAAATAAAGCTTGTTTAGTGCTTAAATTACAAGACACCGCAGGCAACATTGTCCCTTTGCCATTCTGTGATGCATCCCTTGACTACTGCTTTAGAAGATCCAGGGTGTAGATGTAGATATGAGATGTGTACAAAATTCAGATAGTGCCCCTCTCTGAATAGAAATCCTACCCCTTGCAGATAGCGAGGCATTTAAAATCACACAGGTGAACTAAGAGGTGAACCTTTCTTGTTTATAATTTCAGCAGTGAGATAGAAACTACCTAGAAGCATCCTGGTGGCACATGCCACTGCTGTAGCTGCAACCTTTTCCATGCCCTTCCTTAAATTATAGATTGATAGTTTATTGAATCTGATCCACCTTTTCAGAGGCTAAATTTTATCAAAGTTTTACATTTCCTGAAATTTGCTTTACTGGTAAAGATACTTGCAGACCAATGGTATATTCATAGAATCACAGAATGAAATCATAGAATAATAATTGGAAGGAACCTCATGAACCATCAAATCCAACCCACTGCTCAGTGCAGCACTGCCAACTCAATCATTCCTAGTGGGCAGCTGTCCAGCCACTTTTTGAAGACATTCAGAGAAGGAGGCCATGCGATCTTCCTTAATTATTGATTCCATTGGCAAACCACACCTATTTCCTTGTAATATTCAATCAAAATCTATTCTCTTGTAACTTAGATCTATTCTTTTGGGGCAGCAGAAAATAACTCCCCCCTTTCCTCCATGGCAGTGGTTCTCAACCTGTGGGTCCCCATGTGTTTTGGCCTACAACTCCCAGAAATCCAAGCCAGTCTACCAGCTGTTAGGATTTCTGGAAGTTGAAGGCCCAAACATCTGGGGACCCACAGGTTGTGAACCACTGCCCTATAGGGATATGTTTTGCAGGCATTGCAGTTATGCCATCACTTGATGGAGGGCTCACATGTATCATGTAAGATTCCAGTTCAGTAGGAAAGAAGGAAGATGAGCTCTGATCTGGAATTGTGTCTTCAGAGGTTCAAGGTGTAGCAGAGAAAGAAAACCATTGGTTGAACATAAAAGGTGGAACAAACCCAGAAAAACCAAAACAGAACAAGGAAGAGGAAGAAAGGAATGGGTGAGGGAAATCAAGCGTGCAGTGCTGGAGAGCCAAATAAGAAAAAGGAAAGGTTTTATCTCCAATTTTAATGAAGAAAAACAAGTCCCCAAATCTACATGACTAAAATAAAATCTTTTCTTTTTGTGATCTGCCAGAGCTGGATGGGCAGAACAAGAGTTGCTAAGCTAACAGTGGGAGGCCCCTTGTATTTAATTACTTCCCGCTTGACTGTGATGTTAGAAATATAAAAGTAAAAACACTCGCTTGGAAGCTCCTACAGAGCCAAGACAAGAACAGCAAATAGCGTGAAGCTGTAGTTACAGCTGAATGTGCTAAATGGGTTATGTGGTCCCTAAGCTAATGTGTTTGCTAACACACTCACCTTTTTTGTTGGCTTTGTGACTGTGGGAAACAAAACGCTTAGATCTTGTTTATGTATCTGGGATAAGCAAGGCTGTTGACTCAAGAAAATTGTGATACATCATCACTGGATTCACAACAGGTTGTTTTGACCAGTAAAACAGATTCCCAGTCATAAACTGTTCCCAGTCCTAAAATGTTTTAAACCTGGGGAATTGTTTGTAATGTATATTTATAATCATTGTATGTAATTGTGTATTTTATTGCTGTTTTTATATTGGCATCAAATTGTTGCCTGCTGGTAGCCACCCTGAGTCCCTCCTCGGAGGTCAAGAATAGGATGGATATAAATGTTCTAAATAAATAAATTAAACCATGTCCCTCAATTGGAAGAAGCCATTTGGTTCAGGCCATTTTGGAAGAATAAATTTAAAAACACATTTAATGTATATGAAATAAAAATAAAAGCACAACACCTCACATTCAAAAATTAATCAAGTGAGTTTAGTTTAGGCACTAAAGGCATCCTAAAATACAATTTAAAAAGGTCTTTGCTCTTCGGTGTGAAGAGAGCAGAGAGGAGGGTAACCAAACATCCAATGTGTTGGGAATCTGAGCTGTGAGGCTCAAAAATAACCCTCACTTGGGGTGATTCCACCATAAATATAGCTAGAAACAGACTTCATACCCAGCAGAAACTTATGTGGTGGGTTAGGATTAACTTTCATTCAATAGGGTGGAACAGGATTGCAGAGACAGAACTTTAGGTTCAAAATATGTATTCAAGAAAAGAAGTCAGTTCTAGATAGAAAAGGTCTTGGAGCTAACTAGAAGGCATGGTTTGGAACCAAAAATTGTGATTCTAAAATCAAATGGGGGGTTGATTAGTAATAGAAAGAGTTACAAAAATTTTCCAAAAAGTTCTAAAATGTAACGTAATTACTAACGAAATTCTAAATTGGTTCTAAAGTCTGTAAAGCAGGGAAACAGGACTGACACTGTTTTAAGCACAGGCAAATCAAGGGGCAACATTTCCCTTGGTTTCCTTGCAGGGAGATATAAAGCATTAATATATTATTATTATTAGTATTATTATTATTATTAAATAAAATAGTCAAGGCTTGCTTCTCCAGAGCATTTATTAGAATTAAATAATAAATTCTAATAGTAAGAATGTAGTAAGGGTGATAGTGACCTGGAGGGTATAAGGAACGTGCTCTTGGTAAACTAGAACAGGGCTATCCAACTGGCCTGGGTCGGGTTATATCTTAGCAGGAAAGGGGCTGCCCACACATCGATGCCACCCTTCCCCCCTGCCAGGTCAGAATCCACCCCGTATTAAGGGGAACACGGGTTGGATTGGGACCTCGCAGGAGCAAAGGGTGGCATCGATGCCTCCCTTAACCCCAGCGAGTTCCCAATCAGAGGAATTTCCTCCTGTTCTCCAGGCTCTCCTCCGCTTCTGAGAGACAGCCTGAAACAGGAGGAAATTCCTCCGAATCAGGCTCGAGCTGCTTCCAAAGCGCGCTTGGAAGCAGCCCGGGCCGAGTTTCCTCCTGTTTCCCAGGCCTGGGTCGGGTTATTTCTTAGCAGGAAAGGGGCAGCCCGCACGGCAGCCCTTTCCCGCTAAGATATAAGCTGACCCAAGCCTGGGTCGGGTTATATCTTAGCAGGAAAGGGGCCGCCCGCACGGCAGCCTTTCCCCGCTAAGATATAAGCCGACCCAAGCCTGGGTCGGGTTATATCTTAGCAGGAAAGGGGCTGCCCGCACGGCAGCCCTTTCCCCGCTAAGATATAAGCCGACCCAAGCCTGGGTCGGGTTATTTCTTAGCGGGGGAAGGGGCCGCCCGCACGGCAGCCCTTTCCCCGCTAAGATATAAGCCGACCCAAGCCTGGGTCGGGTTATATCTTAGCAGGAAAGGGGCCGCCCGCACGGCAGCCCTTTCCCCTCTCAGATATAGGCCGACCCACGCCAGGGTCGAGTTATATCTTAGCGGGAAAGGGCCACCCGCACGGCAGCCCTTTCCCCGCTAAGATAAGCCGACCCAAACCTGGGTCGGCTTATATCTTAGCAGGAAAGGGGCCGCCCGCACAGCAGCCCTTTCCCCGCTAAAATATAAGCTGACCCAAGCCTGGGTTGGGTTATTTCTTAGCGGGGAAGGGGCCACCCACACGGCAGCCCTTTCCAGGCTCCTTTCCCTGCAGTTTAAAGCACTTTTTTCCTGAGTCCTCCAGCTGCCCTAGGACTTCCGGTTTCGATCTTTCTATGGTTCTGGCTGGTTTTTCTCTTCCTGGAGGCAAGGCCTTTCAGTTAAAGTAGGCCTCGAGCATGGAAAGGCCCCATCTGACTGTGAGTAATGTCTGGGATTTTGGCTTTTGGAGGGGGTAATAGGGAGCCTTTCGAAATATTTAGAATTCTAACGACTTTTTGGGCCCAGGGGTTCGAAAAGAAAGTCCACTTTCGGGATTGGCCTTGCGATCCGTAAAAGCTCAAAAGTCCCATTACATACGAATCACTTACGACTTCTTTTAATTTCCGTTACTTTTTTCTCATGCCTACTAACTAGCTTACTGCACTCACTTACTGCACCTTTTTTTTTCCTGCAAGGAACTAAGTTCATCTTCTAAGCAAGGTAAAAAGGATAAAAAGTCAAAATACCCATGTAGCTATGTTTTGCCTAGAGAATGGCAAAATGTGTCTCCCTGGAAGGGAGACAAAGGCAGAAAAAAGGGTAATAGAGAATGACCAAATGGCCAAAACCCAGGGCAATAAAATGCCTTCAAAGAGGACCTTACCTCATCCCTCGCAGAGATTCCATTCCTTTGTATTCAAAGGGGGAGGAGATAGTGGCAAGCAAGAAGAGTAAAGACAAAGCCCCTTCTGAGAGAAGCATGCATAGGAATGTGGGGCAAGGAATCCCTCACTCTAACGCTATATCTAAGTCTAGATCAGGGGTGCTCATTATGGTGATCGGGAGCACCTAGGTGATCTTTGGCCCTCTTCCAGGTGATCTTTGGGCCTCACCAGCCAGATGGCGCGCTCCTGCCATGCACGCGCATGTGCGCTCCCGCCACCGCCTTAGCGGGGCTTCTTTTGCCAAAATGAGGCTTTAGTGGGCAGGCCCTGGCTCTCGTCTTGCCACGCACGGTGTGGTGACATGACTGCCCATTGGTTGCTGCTGAGGGGAGGGAGCAAGGCAAAGGCACGTGCACGGATAGGATGCAAGGCTGTGGGAGGGATGGAGGGAATCTGTGTGTGTGTGAGAGAGAGAGAGCCAAGGAGAAAAGAAAGAAATCCAGAGAACTTTTTCGGATCCTTTTGGCAGGCAGGCAGGCGGGCGCTGGAAGGAGAGAGAGAGAGAGGGAGAAAGAGGCAAAGGAGGCCAGGCAAAGTGGGGCAAAGCCAAGCAAGCCCCGCCACAAACCCTGCTGCTGCCCTCGGGACTCCCATTCCAAGCCGAGACCTGGGCGAGCGAGCTGCGTGGGGCTGCTTTCTTTCCTTTGTTGGGGGCGAGGAGGGAGGGCTCCGCCGTGTTCCTGGGGCTGAACCCGAGGAGGAGGGGGGCTGCGGGGATGGAGACTCCACTTGCTTGTGCCCTCGCCGCCTTTCTCCGCCTCGCCTCGAAGGAGAAAAGCGGCGAGGGCCCACGGGAGAGAGACAGAGAGAGGGTGTCTCTTCGGAGCCGGCTAGGAAGAGCCACCCTCTCTCTCTCTCTCTCCCGTGGGCATGGACTACCACCAGTGGGAGGGGTCCTCCTTCCTGCCAGCCGTCCACTTGGGCGTCCTTTCTGAGTGACACCCTCGAAAGGAAGGTAGGAAGGAAGGGCACCCCCCCCCCCCACTGCATCTGTCACTTTGGGGAAGCACCTCTTCCACTCTTCCTTCTCCTGCCCAGGTAAGGAAGCCTCCTCCAGCCTCACTTGGGTCCCTCTCTTGGTTGAGTTTCCCGGCCCAGGCAGCAGCCAGGCGGCCCCTCTTCCCAGCCCTGCGCCTTCCGAGCCGCCGCCAAAGCCATATCTGGCCAGAGCGCTGGTGGGTGCGCCTATAAATACCCTCCTGCTGCGTGCATGGGAGGGGCCTGCTGTGCATGCAAGAAGCAGGACGGGATGGGGACTTCCTGCTTCGCGAAAGCACGCAGCAGGAAGGAGGAAGGCAATGAAGACATTAAGAGAGAGCGCGCGCAGGCAAGGAGGATCCCCTTCCTGGGTGTGCACGGCGGCGAGTTCGTGGGCAGGCAAGAAAGAAGCCCTGCACGGACGGAAGGCTGCAGTAGGAGTGTGCGCGTGCTCACATGCACAACAGGTGATCTTTTCAACTTGATTGTTCATATAGTAGCTCGCATGATGAAAAAGTGTGGGCACCCCTGGTCTAGATACTCATTGAAGACTGGAGATTTGTGGAGTTCAGGGGTGAAACCCAACAACAATGGAAGGGTGTTCTGCGAAAAGTAGCCACCAAAAAGGCTCTGTCCCATATCTTAACAAAATATTTCTGTGGTGGTGGGAATGAGAGAAGCCCTTCCAAATCATATGTTATAGGGAGATTGAGCATTTTGACAGATAATACATCATATTACAGGTATATGTACAGCTCAAGGACTGAGCAGGGTAGACCGTTCCCACCATTTTGCTCCCTTTCACCTTCTGCAGAGGCGATAGGATTTTCCTCTCCAGGCGCCCAATTACCTGCCATGTCTACAATTAAAGGTCCATTAATCAATTTCCATCAACATCTGAGAACATCTTTATTGAAGCTGAGCTGTACCCCTCACTCCTTTTTCTTTCTTTCTATTTTCTCTTCTGAGAATATATTTTGTAAGCCTGTGGGAGTGGATGAAATCAACGAAACTCCCTGAGGGCAGTGATTTGTTGGTTGCAATTATATTTTTGTTACTTGGAAATGAAATTCAAAAAAAAAAGGAAAAAATCAAACCCCTATTACTGGAAACAGATTGGCGTAGCTACCGAAATAGGAAAGCAAGTGTGTACACTTACATTCACCATGGCCCAATCCAGAAAGATGCTGAGGGTATTTCCTCTGGATTGCAAAACGAAAGATTTCAGGATACTTTGTACTTTACGGAAGGCATTCGGGGTCAAGCAGGATGCAGCTTTAATTTGTAAATAGTCAAAGCCATCATTCTGCCAATCTGTCAATTATCAACGCTTAGGCCTGCTACTGGGTAAATGAAAAGAGGGGCTGTGTACCAATTAATATCATTAGATTCCCTGAAATTAGAGGCAAGATGCCTGATTTCTTCAGACATGAGGAAGGCTTTTCAGCTCCTTGGTGAGCAATGGAGTTGTGCAAAAGCTGTCAAGCACAAACTCACTGAGCTCCTCATTTTACCGATGCTGAGCTAGTTCTATCCAGGTTCCTAACTCAGACATCTGTCTGTCTATCTATTTTAAAATTGTATGCATGTTTGTGCACATGGTCCCTTAAATAAAGGCATATGAGTGCTCACTTCAGAATCATATGCAGTTTTCTTTGCACAGAAAGTACTAGAGTGTATGGGTTTTGGAATATTTTGGAGCAAGTCTGCTTCACTTCACCTGACTGGATTGGATTCAGTTGCCTTATGTGGCCCATTCCAACTCTGTTCTATATCATGGGAAGGAGGCAGGGTTGTCAGAATTTGTTCAGAAATCATGTTTAATCCGTCAGTGGATTTCCATGGCCAAACAGACTTTTGAATCTGAGTCTTAGCATACATCTACACTTTGGAGTTAATTCAGTTTGACACTACTTTGATTGTTATGGCTCAAAGCTATGGAATCATAGGAGTTGTAGTTTTACAAGTTTTTTGGCCATCCTTGCTAAAGAGTGCTGGTTCCTCATCGAACTACGACTCTCAGGATTCCTCCTCCTCCTCCTCCTTAATTCAAAGAGACGTGCATTTGTGTTTGTTGCATACAATACAATAATTTCTAGCTATTAGTTATTTCTCGGATAATACATTTTCTTTAAGGGGTCGCAGTCTTCTATTTAAATAATACGGTACATATAAAGGTATCCTAGACACTTATTTAACATCCGCTTCATCCTTGTCTACAGTTTTATAGGATCTTCTATATAAATTTTTAGTATAATTTTACATTGAGATGTTGAATCATTGGTTGCCATTCATTAACAAAGTTGTCTAATAGTTCTTCTCTTAATAATACAGTTATTTTCAGAAAATCTATTATATATTTTTTCCCATTCTTCTAAAGGAGGTATCTCTGGGGTTTTCCCAATATCTGGCATATCCTATTTGAGCTGCCCTGGCCTGCAAAACAAACTTTTCCAAATTTCCTTTCTAGTTCTTCTTCAGGCATGTTCAAAAGGTACATTTGTGGTATGATTTTGAAATTTGTGTTTAACATCTTTTCGAGATATACAGTATTTCCTCACTTAACATGGGGGTTATGTTCCAGGACCACCCGCGATAAGTGAAAAACCACGAAATAGGGATGCCCCCTCCCCCTCTTTATCTTCCTCTTCCTTCTCCTTGCCTCTTGCCTTCTCTTGGCGGAGGTGTCGTGGGGCCCAAGCAGCAGCAAGAAGCCCTGGCAGTGACCACGAGGAGGAAGAAGGAGATAAATGGGGCGAGGGGGTGGAAGAGACACCCCCTCACCCTGTTTACCTCCCTGCCAGATGGCAGCAAGAAGCCCCAGTGTTGACCATGAGGAGGAAGATGGAGGTAAATGGGGTGAGGGGGAGAAAGATCCACCCCCTCGCCTTGCAGCAAGAGCCCCCAGTGGCAACCATGAGGAGAAAGAGGGAGGTAAATAGGGTGATGGGGGAGGAACAGTCACCCCCTCACCCTGTTTACCTCCCTCCTCCTGGTTGCCACTGCGGCATACAATGTTCCCTCACTATATACCTGCGAAACAGCAAGTCCATGGTAACTGAACCACGAAGTAGTGAGGGAACACTGTATATGAATCTGTTTCCACCACATGTGGTAAAATATGCCTTCTTCTTTCCCACATTTCCAACATTTGTTGGAGCAGTTATACATTTTGGCTAGTCTCTCTGGAGGGAGATACCATCACAGGTGCATATTTTAAACATTTTCTTTTAGGTTTTGACATGCAGTATATTTCATTATTTTCTTCCATGTCTTTTCCCATTTCTCAGGATTTCACTGGATTGAGCCACAGCAGTCAAGGTGGTGTCAAACTGTCATTCTGCAGTTTAGATGCACCCTTAGTGCAACACTCAAACCACTACAACACTATAGTGCAACACTATAACCACTGTGTTATATAACTGAATTTTTGTATGTGGTAGGCACTGTTTCCTTCTCTGATTCAGACAGCAAAATGTGTTGGGGTGGCTTTGAATTGGGACTAAATCTTTTTTTGGAAAATGTAATCCTCATTTGTCTTTTTTGAAAAAAAGAACAACCCCCTTTGCTTTTGAATAAGTGGGTTGCTCTGTCTGCCACATTTGGTTCCTAGCCTGTCAGAGAAAGTGTCATCATGACCCTCTCTCCCAAATATGAGCAGCGAAGATAGGAAGTGGCAGCCAACACTGGTTATCTTCTGACCTTTCTGCAGAAGTTGCCAATGCAAAGTTCATGGCAGAGAGAAGAAAGGAGATCAGGAGTGTTCTCTTTTCATAGGCGAAGGCACTTAACGGCACAGCTGGCATCCAAGTGCTTCCTTGCCTGGGCAGACAAGGCAAGGAGACATTGTACAATAGACTTAAACATTCCTGGCATGAGATATATTTAAAGTGCATTCATACAGTACTTTCCATAACAGCTGCCACTGCAGTGCACCTGAGGGCTAAAACCTGATCCTTATCACAAGTGCTTAGTACTTGATACATATGTTTATTATTATATCTGTCAAGTAAATTGGAGTCAATAGGCAATTTGCATAAACATAAAACGTGCAAACAAAAAAATTGACTATTTACCATACAGGAGCCCAGAGGAGACAGTGAAACTTTAAATTTCTGCTCCTGATGTAATTGGTATGAAAATATAATACTTGTCCCCACAAAGAGAGGCTCACACGCTGCGAAAATGCCTTTTCTGGCCAGGCAGGGACCAAATAATAGCAAATTATGAGTGCAGAAAATATTTTGAACAAAACAGAAAAGAGAGAAAGCAGGAGAAAAGAATAACAAAAAGGTATGTGAGAGAACAAGATTTGGCCTTATCAGAACTGATCCACAGCTTGCAATCTTGCACAATTTGTCTTTCTGAGCAGACCACATGAGCTGGCTATGAATAAAATCAGTCAATTTAACCCCAAAATCAATGCTCTTTTGTAGAGCTGCTTAAAATCTAAGTGGAAAGGAAGGCTTTGAAGCTTCTTTCTGCTGGTAAATGAACCACTTACAGGCTTTTTTGATTTCAGATGAATTCCTCACAGTGTTCTCGATGCCCACTGTTGGATGACTAATTAGCAAGTTGGGTGAAAATAACCAAAAGAAAGTTTTATTTTAATTATTAGTTCTTCTTGTTATAGCATCAAATAGCAGTTTTTAGCTATGAAGCTTTTGATGCAGGAGACACAGATACCTCTTACCCTCCAATATTTTACTAATATGGGGCTGGCTTTAGCATTGCATGTTAATCATCAACTGCAGCAGCAGTAAATCTTGCCAACCAAAAAGTTGACAGTTTGAAGCTGGGTCAGGGTGAGCTCCTGGCCTTCTGCCCAGCTCCTTTGTCCATCTAGCAGATAAAAAACAGTGATATGAGTAGATGAATAGGAACTACATTAGGCGGGGATGTATTTTATGCATGGTGTTTTGGAGGAAAGTTTATGAACAAAGAAAACTCTTCGGCAAGGCGATGGAGTGGCAGCATCCCTTGTGGCTGGAACCGAGCACAGCCTCCAAAATATGCCAAATGATGAGAAAAAGCCTAAATATACCTCTATCTATTGTCTTGTAATTGTATAATAGGCACTGAATGTTTGCCAGTGTACTTGAAGGAGCGGCTTACCCCATATGCGCCCAGAAGATCACTGCGTTCAGAGGGGCTCAACTTCCTTGATGTTCTGGGTATGAAGTTCTGCGGACTCTCTACCACACGGCAGAGAGCGTTTTCAGTGGCTGCGCCGGTTTTATGGAACTCGCTGCCGCCGGAGACACGTGCCTTGCGGGACCTGATGGCTTTCCGCAGGTCCTACAAGACCTGGCTATTTAGGCAGGCGTTTGACGTGTGATGTCCGACGGCGCATGACTAATATTGCCACTCTGCCGTACCACTATTACTCTGTATAAACCAGATATGTCTGGCTATGTTTTTGTATGATCGTTTTTAAGATGTAATTTTATGCATTTTAATCTTAGGTGTTTTACATGCTGTTTTTATATGTTGTAAATCGCCCTGAGCCTCGAGAAGGGTGGTTTATCAAGTCGAAATAAATAATAATAATAAAATAATATGTGTGCTGTGATCCACCCAGAATTCCTTTTGTGGTGAGAAGGGTGGAATATAAGTAATGTAAATAAATAAATAAATAAATACCAGGACACATGCAGCCAATCAGCATCAGCATGTGGTCAATATGGCATAAGGTTAATAAGAAAAAATGACCAAGAGAGGCGTCAGCAGTTTGCTTTTGCCTGTCTACAGGGAAGGGGAAAATATGTTTCTCATCTCCCCAAATACATTGAATGCACACTGTTTCTGTACTTTGAACTCAGTTTGCAGCAATTTAAGTAAGCTGAGGAAAAGCAGGTGGTGGAGGGAGATACTTGGACATTTTCAAAGGCTTTATGATAGTTGGAAAGCATTATTTTTTTTCTTAATCAACCAATCATAAGGGAATTGATCAAGTTCATAAATGTGGTGAAATTGTGATAGCACTTGGAGAGGGCTTTATAGTTTCGTTTGGAGAGAACTTGGTATTTTGTGGAAGAACTCCCATTGTTTCTCCTCATCATTATGTTTTTGCAGTATTTTTGTAATATTCATTGCTTTTCCATTTCTTTACAAAAATCCTTAAAAACATCAAAGGCATCTTTCCAAGATTAACTACCCATTTAGTAGAGTTTGATGGCTGACACAATTATGTGCACCATTGATGTGGTGGATTGTATAGTTCTCTATCATTTGGAAGAGCACCTCCCAAGGAAAGGGGATGGTAGTGTGGGAGGAAATGAAATGTATGGTGTGTGTGTGTAATTTGAAGAAATTCAGCAAAGTCTGCACCGAACAATATTTGCAAAATAGTAAATTAATATTTGCAAAAAAAGCAGTTTATGTCAAAAACCATCTATCTATCCATCCATCTATCTGTTATTTATCTATCTAAACAATCTTTTTCCCCCAATAGCATTGGTAAAGCCAGGGAATGGTTGATTGGTTAATTTTATAGTTTGAAGAAAGGAGCAATGATTTCTTTATGTTAACTGAAAAGGAGGCATCATAATTAGCTCATTCAGCAGAAAATGCAACATATACTACTATATAAAAATGTAATGCAGAATAGTGAAGCTTTAAAATATTCTTCAGCTGTAACTATGGCAGGATTGAAATGTGTTTTTCTTTTTACCTTGCCTCCATGAATTCATATTTTCAGACTCTTCCTTGAACCCTCCACCTCTCATTCATTTATATCTTCCAATTTAGGCATGTATGCTTGTTCAATGCATCTCCAAAAATAAGCACAGAATGATAACTATATTAAAGTAAAAGTAGAACAATAAAATGTGTAAAGTTTGATTTGCCATTAAAGCAGGTATGGGCAAACCCATACCCAGGGGCCAGATGCGGCCCCTTGGGCTCTTCCCAGGCCCCCCCCTCTCACCATCCTATCCTTACTTCCTTCTGTCTTTCCTTCCTCCCACCCTCCCTCTTTCTCCTTCCATCATTTCATCCTTCTTTTTCTCCATCCATCCATCAATCCATCCATCCATCCATCCATCCCTTCCACCCTTTCATCATTCCCTCCTTCCTTCCCTTTTGTCTTTTCTTCTCTCTTTCCTTTCTCCTTCCCTCCATCCCTTCCCTCCCTCTTTCTCCTTCCTTCCCTCCCTCCCTCCCTTCCATTTTGTCTTTCTCTCCTTTCTTCTCTCTTTCCTTCCTTTTATCCTTCTCTTCCACCAATCCATCATTTCTTCCTTTGTATTTCCTTCCTTCTCTCCTTCTCCCTCCCCTCTCTCCCCCTTTCTCCTTCCATCCTTCCTTTCCTCCCTTTCCTCCTTCCTTCCTTCTCTCCTTCCACCCTCCTTCCTTTCCTTCCATCACAAGGCAGCAAGTCCTCCTAGCAGGAAGTGCTAACATACTGTATGATCCCAAGTTAGTAAGTTTGGCCATGTCTGCATTAAAGGCATCCAACTCTGCAATCACATGGAGTCAGCCCTCCACATTCACTGGAGTTATAGGTGCAGGGCCCCTGCAAAAGTGGAAAACTTGTGAAAAATCTGGGAATCTCTAGGTTCTCCAGCATGAATCTGTGGGCAATCTCTCCTGGAAGTCAAATATTGAAACATGCTGGGGGACCTGGAAATGCTTAGAGAAGTGTTTTCTCAAGGAGTCTCTAAGTCCTGCAGTAAAACTTTACGGCACATATTAAGTATTGAGTCACACTGCAGAACCCAGGGATTCCTAAAGAGAACATATTAATCACATCCTCATCAAACACTCTTAGCTTGTTGTGTGACATGAAATAGACATATAGATATAAAGATGTTTCTGAATGCCTATGGGTAGAACGTTTCATACTTAGGACATCACTACAATAGAGACCTTTTAACTAGGAACCACCTACTCAATTTCTGAGAGCAGAGTTTCTAGTGAAGATCTCCAGTGTGGAAAAAATTGCTTACTTTCCCCCCATTTTGGATTCTTCAGAAGTTCCCAGGTATGCCATCGTATGTCACTAATATCAGCCATTTGCTTGAGGATACAATAGCAATGATTTGCTAGAGGCCATATTGCATATTAAAATAGTGTTGGAAAGTGTACCTATATTCTTTCCCCAAATTTATCAGGCAGATAGCTTATTCAATTCCTCTCTTTCATAAGTCAACTCATTGTTGCAACTCACTCCCATCAACATCAGCTATCCATGTCCCTCCTTGTCTAGTCTATTCATGGCAAGAAAGTTGAATGTAAGCATTTGAAAGTCCAACATAATGTAGTGTCTTGCGTGTTGGACTAGGAATCTGATCAACCAAGATTAAAATCCCTGTTCAGCCTTGGAAACCCAGTAGATAAATTTGGTCAAATCATTTAACTTTGGCCTCGGAACAAAAAGAACTTGCCAAGAACACCCTATGACAGTTTCATTGTAGGATCATCATGTTTCACAAATGACTAGAAGGCAAACAATAACAATGGCTCATAGAATCACAAAGTTGGAAGAGACCTTGTGGGCCATCCAGTCCAACCCCCTGCCAAGAAAATCTCATTCAAAGCACTCCTGACAGATGCAATAATTCTGGTAGTGTTTTGGGCAACTATCCTCTGGCATTGTTAAACTCTGCCCATGGAAAGAGTATTTGAAAATATTCAAGTCGAGTTAACATTAAGAATCATGGATTGTTGTAATGAAAGGTTTATTCTGTGCAAAATCTGCATGAGGTTGGCCGGATGCAGAAAACAGCATGCCCTGATAGAAAGTAATATTTCTATGTAAATACATTAGTTCCTGCACAGAAAATGCTCTTTTCCACATAGAAAACACTATGATAGGGTATTTATTCTCCGTAAATGTACACATGGTTGATTTCAAAAGCAGCATTTCCCACACAGAAAACATATTGTTTTTGTGGAGGAATTAATATCTCTGCATGGAAACATTATGTTCTAAGAAGAAAATCCTGGCTTCTGTAAACAAATGCTGATTTTAGCCCAGAAAAATGAGGTGAATTTTGCACAGAATAAATGCTCATTGTGAATCGCCTTTGATGGGGAGAGTCCACCTCTTGCTAAGGAAGAGGTCTCTCCTACTGTCACTCCCACTGTCAAATAGCTTTTATGGAAACTAAACCTTTTTCTCAATTGTTAGATGAAATATCTTGTCTTTTAATTTGAATGCATAGCATTTTAGCACACTTTTATAGTTATGTTTAGTCATTTAATTATTAAATTTATACCCTACTTTTCTCCTGGGATGGGATCCAATATCCAAGGCACTCAAAGGAGAATGAACTCTTCTAAAGAAGTGTGTAAGGACAATAGGCTGGTAAGGACAACACACTTGCTTTTAGTGGAATCTGATCCTCGTTTTCTGCCATCTGCAATGCTGCCATTCACAATGCGCACATGCTGAGGTGTGGTTTCAAGGTCTTGGTGTGTTTAGCAAATATTTCAGATGAAATGATCTGTTCAGCTGTTACCCTGATTGCCAAGATTGCAGCATGACAACAAACATTATTTGGGGGATTGGAGATGAAATTACAGCCCACTCGCTCCGGCGTCTGCAGTGAGAAGCAGATGCAGTGTTAATTTTCAAGCTGCAATGTCCATTATGCCAGGCTGAGGAATTGTAGCGCATTAGCATTGCAGCCAGATGCTGCTTATGGTTCCATGTTGGAGGTAATAATAAACTCCATTGCTTGAAGGAGAGAGAAAAACTAATATGGAGAAAGGAATGGGAGGGAATGACACCCCCCCCCCAGTACAACTATTTAGAATGCTCGTAGTTCAGGTGAAAAAAAAGCCTTATAATGTGAGATAGTCTACCATGTGCACACCAGGCATCAAAGTCCTGATCAGTGGTTCTCAACCTGTGGGTCCCCAGATGTTTTGGCCTTCAATTCCCAGAAATCCTAACAGCTGGTAAACTGGCTGGGATTTGGAGGGGTTATAGGCCAAAACACCAGGGAACCCACAGGTTGAAAACCAAGGGTCCAGAGGAAAGATATGTGTAGCTAGAAAGAAATCAACCTACAAGGAGTAATGATGGCTATGAGCTTCAATGGGATTTTCTCATTCATTCTTCATCATTCCACATGAATCAAATGGGTCTTTAAAACTTGATGAATTTAAAATCATTCACACTTAAAAATAATTGTTTGCGCAAATGGGTTGACCTAACATAGTCCTGTGAATTAGGTTCAGTAAGAACCAGACTAGTCTTGTACAGTGACTGTACTGGATCCAGGATCTCCTGTAGATGCCCCTTCAAGGGGGTGAATAATCATGTCCTATAATATTAGATGGTGACATATATGTGGATCCTTCAAGGGGATCTTGCTGCCATTTTCTATGTAGGACATGGTGAGCCATAGTAGGTGGAGATTGTGGATCTTGAGCCAACAAATCTAAGGGTCTAATTTAGTTGGAATGGACTGCTTGGGAAAGGCAACTGACATATCTTCATGAGATGCATTAAAGTACAGACTTGAATAGCCATCTGTAAGGATCTTGCATTGTGCAAAATAACCATGTGCAACTTTTGCCCAGCATTGAAAATGGTCTTTGAAATGTGTGTGTGTGGCTTTTTAAAGATTTTCTTGCAGCAAGAAGAAAATTGCTAAAATGACTCACTGCTTCCTTTGAGAAGAAATGCAGTGAAGAATTACATTCCTCTACAGGATGCACATATATTCCATTGATAAGCAGCAGATGTGAACAATTTGTTAGATTTTTTAAGGGACACCTATCAAACTTTTATTTCATAATGAAGTTAATATCAAGTCTATCTCCCTCACTTGTTAATACGAAGTCCACATTCCAGCCAGCTGGGCACCAATCTCTCTCCAACCCTCAAAAGAACAGTAGGTGATTTGTAAAGGCTTCATTTGGACCAAGACCCAAACACCATCCCCTTAACTTCACTCTCTTTCTCCAGTCTCTTTCTTTTTCCTCTGACTTGCTTATTTAATAAATGCCTCCATTAGGAGAACAGCAGAGAGTCTGAGAGGATGATCAAAGGGAAAACTCAGGATGGATTGAGATCAAATACTCAACTTCTGTGTGTTCCCTATTAAGTGACAGAGGCAGGAGAAAGAATGAGGATTATCTATTGAATTCCTGAAATGGGCTTTTCAAGAGGGCCTGCGTCTTCCAAGTTACACGAGGTAAAAATAAAACCAAAGAGAAAGGGGTGGGGGGAGAGGAAACCAAACAGCGAGGGGAAAATCATCAAAACTTAGCAGCGCCATAAATGACATATACCCAATGTTGGATTTGTTTCACTAGCTTTTTAAAGTGGCTGTTCCTGCTTCTTTAGGGAAGTTAATGAGTATCCAGTTTCACTGCCTGCTGTGTAATGTCAGGTCTTAAAATACAGTGGCAACCGTTTGATGGAACAGCCACTCAAGAGACCAAGTTCTTTTAAAAGAAGTTACTTAGCTTCTGAACTAGCCATTTAATAAAGATGGATTTTAAAAAGTCAGATCTGTAACTCCTTCAGAAGTAATCCTACTCAATTAATCATCTGAATTTTAGTAAATGAATGGATTGATTAAATTTGGAGAGAGATGAAAACACTTTTTTCTAATGTGTCCTGATTAGTTTAAATTGCCATCATTCTAGATTCTGGGATTCTGAGGCATATACATCTCTGGTTGCAGTGCAAAGTCCTTTTTAAGACTTTCAAGATAAATCCCTTTGCTCATCTCATTCTTCCATGCTCATATGTTGAGTATTGCTAGAGCTGGAAGAAAACTTGAGAGATCTCATGTTGCTTTGCTGTGTGTTTGAGTGCCTATGCCTTCCAGTGGACATACTGTATGTTGACCCCATGAATTTCACAAGGTAGGGTTAGATAAAGAAATGCTAAGATGTGGATTTGCTTATGTCTTCCTTTGAAATATAGCATACAGCCCATAGTGTTCATTGGTGGTTTTCCCATGAAAGTATTAACCAAAATCTGCTTAGCTTAGAAGACCACACAGCATCTAGTACAGATGTATAGGAAGGTAATCCAAGGTAGTTAGGACACATCTACAAGACTATCATCTACCACTTATCACATGGTTTGGGCCCTGCCTATATCCGTGATTGCATCTCCCTCTATGAACCAGCATGTACCCTAAGATCTTCCAGGGAGGCCCTTCTCTCACTCCCACTACCATCTCATGCTCGGCTGGTAGGGATGAGGGAGACCGTCTTCTCTGTGGTTGCCCCCCCCCACCTCTGGAGGGCCCAGAGAGTTAAGACAGGCCCCATCACTTTCCTCATTTCACAAGAACTTGAAGACATAGTGGTTTTACCAGGCCTTTGAGAATGACTAATTACTAGTTCCAGTCCCCAGACCTTAGCTAGGTCTTGGCCTTGTTCTTCATTCTCTTTCCTAACCCCCTGTCATCTTCAAATACACGTTCTACTCAGTCCCTCTTATAGTCAATTAATGGGTCCTGGAAATGTAGCCCCAGGCCCCACTATGGTCATTGTTTGGATTGGTTCCTTGCACTTTCTCCAGCTCCCTGGCCCTATATTGCTCTGCACTAACATCGGCCCAGCCCCCTTAGACGGTCTAGGCCGCTTGACTACTCTGGCCCCTAGCAGCTCATTCCATATGATAGAATAGTGGTTGAACTGGTTTTAATGTATATGTTTTGTGTTACTAATTTTATGTCTATGTTTTGAATACTCTGTATATTTTTTCTGTGTTATTGCATGTGTGGAAAGTGCCCTGAGTCCCCTAGGGGAGATATAGCGATATATATATAAATAAATTATTATTGTATTATTATTACATTCATTTGTAATGAGTGATAAGTGTATTCAATGAATTTGGAGAATCTTGTATATTTCTCCATCTGTAGGGGCTGATTGTATTTTGTAGCTAGAAGAAAACCCAAAAATGATACCACTCCTCACTGGCATGCCAACTATTGACTACAACTTGTATCGCACAGACACAGCCCAAAGCGACAAGACTATAACAAAAATGGGGGGGTTGAGTTGAATTCTACAGTATACTAAACCTATAGTCCACTACCAAGATTGGATTTTTTTTGTTGAGAAAATTGGCAATTGAGTGACAACAGTAAGTTCAGATTGGAATTAGTTGATCTAGACTAAAACTAGATTGTGGGATGCTTGACTAACTAAAAGTATTCAAACATAAAAACCCAAATAAGCCTTGTTCCCATTGCCAAAATTACTCCTAGTGTTTTCTAGTCATGAATGGTCGAGAACCCTTGACAACTCTCCAAAATATTGACCCCTCTATTATACTAAGGGAAGATGTTTGGCCCAGCAAATGAAATGAGTTTGTCATGGATTGCACCGGGGATGCTGATGAACAAATATTTCTGCTGTCTCTTGGGCAACTTGTCAGTAGTAATTAATGTGTTATGCTAATATTCCTTGGCCTCTTCTTAGAATTTCCATAACTTAATGAATGACATTTAGTGGAACAGTCTTTAGTCCACAATAATTTGGATTTCTGATCCATGGGAGTTAAGAAGTAATCAACATCCAAGCTGTCTCTGTAGTCAGGAAATCATAGGGGGGAAATTGTTTTCGAGCAGTGGATGCAATATATATGCCAAACATGTCTACTTTATTTTAAAATATTCAGCTTTTCATAAAAAGTAAACTATCTCTAGTAGGGCAGCTTACAATGCTGCAGTAACTGGCCCTTCCCATTTAAACTAAAATGCTCATTCACTTTTAGGAGCCCCTGGTCATGCAATGGGTTGAACCCTAGTGCCAGCGGGACTGCTGACCAACAGGTTAGTGGTTTGAATTTGGGGGAATGGGTTGAGCTCCCTCTGTGGGGACATGAGAGAAGCTTCCCACAAGGATAGTAAAACATCAAACATCTGGGCATCCCCTGGACAAATGTCCTTGCAGACGGCCAGTTCTCTCACACCAGAAGTGACTTGCATTTTCTTAAGTCACTCCTGACATGAAAAAAGATTCCCTCATTCCATTCACAAGGGATTGTCATAACTTAGCCCATAGATTTTTATCCAATAAGAATACAGGTGAGCAAATCAGCAATCACTACCAACTTTGCAAGTATTGAATCATAAGTTCATTCCATCCTGTTCTATGCATTTTAAAAGCATGATAAAAATATTCATGCTTAATTTGAAGATCCTCAAAAATAAGCATTTGGGGGGGAGGGATGAGAGATAATTGACATTTTAGAGCATCCCAACATTAGGGAAAGGCAACAGACTCTATGTATAGCCTTCAGTCTTGTTGAAAGCACTTCCCATTATCTCTGGTGCCTTCCATGGTGAGAGACTGAACACAGAGACTTTGCTGCTTTAGTGGGTTGTTCTGTGGTTTATCAAGAACCTGAAGATAAATATAGACATTCTTGACTCTACATGCTGTGGTTTTGTTCCTCATAAGAGCCTGACTCTTGAATCTTACATTTTCATCAGAGGATTTTAAAGCAGTGCCCATATCAACTATTGGCAATCACATTGTGGCGTAGAAATGTGGACTCATTAGAGGGAAAGGCTGCACACTCATGTTATCTATTCAGCATCCTTTCCTCTATCTTCTCGGCAGTGGAGGTTGTTGACTTCCAGGTCAGCATGGAAGTAAATTTGCTACAGGTTTCAATGCAGGCTTCAAATGAGCTATCTAAAGTGCTGAACTTCTTCGGAAAATAGAATCCAGTGCCTAGAAAACCTGAGTGATTCAGAGTGATTCAGTCACTTCACTAACATGGAAAGCACCAACTGTTTTGGATTTCAATGCCCTGTTTTATATACTAGGACTGAAGTTGGGACGTTTTCTTATGCAAAATATGCTGCTCATAGTTCTCATGACCCATGGCAAATTGACCAGGGATGTGCATTAAAAATACTTCAGTCACATTAGCTGGGTAATTCAGAAAGTCCCCATGACCCAATGTATGTCCTGGTGCAGTTCAGAGGGTGCACGATGGATGATGGAACTTGAAGTACCTCCACTCACTTCACAAGACTGTTGCCAACCTCATCCAAACACTGATCAAGACCAAACTTGGCACACAGAAGCCCCACGACCCACTCTACATCCTGGTGCAGTTTGGAGGAGGATGGACCATGGATGATGGGACTTGAACTACCTCCACTCACTTCCTGAGACCACTGCAACCCTCATCCAATGACTGATCAAGACCAAACGTGGCACACAGAGCTCCCATGACCCACTCTACATCCTGGTGCTGTTTAGAGGGGGATGGACCATGGCCGATGGGACTCACAATACCTTCACTAACTTCCTGAGACCACTGTGAGCCACGTAAAAATTTGATAAGGACCAACCTTGGCACACAATGCCTTTCTCAAATAACCCGGGCAGGGCCAGGTCCCCAAGCTACTAGATAATAAATGGAACTTTAATATATTCAATCATCTGTGTCTCACCTCTGTATTTCTGAATTATAGTGCAGATTTACTATTCGGGTACAGAGGGATTCCATTTATCGAACCCACCACAATTTGCAGTTCTTCAAAACAAGGCTGGGGGGGGGGGGATAGATGTACAGTACCTTGTATTCTTCCACAAACAGTTACATCGTGAGACATTTCTCTTTTGAACTGAAACTATTGCAATCAGAACCATGGACAGATGCCTTATGAGTTCATACCTTCAATATCCAGCAGTACAGAAATTGGTGTTGAAGGACACGTGTGGCACTAGCCAGACAAGTTATCTAAGAGTAAAATCAGTAGATAAATAATTTTGTAAATTCCCAAGTAATGGAAAAATATGTAATAAGCAGTGGGGTAGTGATACACAGAGTCATTCAGATGGGATCTATGCCTTCATATTTTTCACTGGATTATCTCTCAGGTGGTGTTGAAAAGTGACTCATTTTGAAGGGCTATCAGTATCACATCTGCTTGAAATACTTTGTCTGCCTTTCCAAGAAATAAAGCCCAGAAACAGACGTGTGTATCCTCATTGGATCATCACTGAAGGCAGACTAACAAGCCAAATGTAGCTAGGTCAAATAACTAGTGAGTTATTTGCCGTCATATGCCTCAATTTCTTCCTCCACACATCGTGGATAAAACTGACTAACTCGTCTTGTTATGTGGTCTTCGCTCTTTCTACCATAGTGCCAAAATTATTCCACTGATGACAATGGGAAAGGAACTGCTGTCAAACACTTTTAAAAGAACAGAACTGATCATGTGTGCAGCTCATCTCTCACAGATACACATGGTGTGAGAAGAACAATGCACAAGACTGGATATGTCCAGGAAGAGAAGGAAGGAAGTGTTAGAAAAGAATGGTAAATTCTAAAATGTGTGATATAATGAACTCTGAGATAAATTCAAAACTACCTCCCATCCCCTGGTTTTCATTCTAATGATGGATCCTGTGGCTTCCCTTATTCATTTGTGCTCAGTGATTTTCACAGAAAATTTGCGCTGATTACTGGTTTCAAAGATGTCAGTTTTCTCTCCTGCACCTTATCCATTTCGCAGCAGCCAGAGCTCCAAAATCAAGCCGCATTCTCTTGCCTTCTTACCGTGTTGCTAATAATAAAGATTTTTGCAATCAGCCTGGGGCTGACAGTTGTGTTGAGGGACAGACAGCTTGGATTCCCAGTACTTTGCACGTGAGTGTTGTTCATGCCAAACAATAATTCATTGTACCTGCATAACACCTTTCATCCTGAATACTTATAAAACATCACTCAATCATTAAGCTTCTCAATAGCCCTGTTAGGTAGCTGGCAGGTTATGCATTTTACAGCTGGGAAACACACAGAGAAAGAAAGGGGAAATGATATGAATGAATGAGGCATGTGGCAGATATTCTGGAAACTCTCATTCAACTGATACTGAGGAGAGTGTTGGTTTCAGGGTTCACAACTTGGATTCTGTGTGGGTCTGGAAAGCATGGACAACAAGAATTGTTTCTCCCCATAAATGTAAAATCCTTAATTGAAATCTACAGATAGGTTGATTGAGAATGCCCTGGTACAAGATAAGCCCTAAGAGTTGCTGTGAGTTTTCTAGGCTGTATGGCTATCTTCCAGAAGCATTCTTTCATGACATTTTGCCCACATATGTGGCAGGCATCCTAAGAGGTTGTGAGGTCTGTTGGAAACCAGGCAGGTGAGGTTTCTGACAGACCTCACAATCTCTGAGGATGCTTGCCAAAGTCAGGAGAGAATGCTTCTGAAACATGGCCATACAGCCCGGAAAACTCACAGCTACCCAGTGATTCCGGCCATGAAAGCCTTCAAAAACAAAATAGAAAAACAAGAACAATAAAGAATGAAATTTTAAGATGAAGAAATATAAGAAACTGCAAGCTGAGGAATGAAAGTCACAATTTCTTTTAATTTTTTTATATTTTCTTTTAATTTTTTTATTTTTTTCTTTTTGTTTTCTTTTTTTCCTTCCCTTTTATCTCTGTTTTCCTTTACTCTCAATTTTTGAGATCCCACTTTCCTATCACCTTAAATGTTATCCCACTTTTTATGTATACCTTAATCAATCAATAAAAATTTACCAAACAAACAACACATTGAACCTAAGAGACTCCCCCCTTCTTAGGTTTTTTTTTAGCCATCTGGCAGATGAAGACAAAGTGTCCCCCAGATTACTGTGCATCATTTTTGGATAGGTGTAGCCAGAGATTGTGTAATAAATTATCATGTCCCTGATTTAAACCTTGCTTTGAGTACTGAACACAGAATGAGCAGCCCTTATCCAGAATTCTTTTTTTAAAAAATAAAAAGAATTTTATTGGTTTAAAAAACAAAACATTACATCGTTTAGTTGACAATACATTGACATGAATAACATCCTTATCCAGAATTCTAAAGTGCTCCAGGATCCAAAATTGTGCACATGGGTTTCTAAGATGATGGCACGTTTGTTTTCTAGTTGTTCATTGTATACAAACTTTGTTTCATACACACATTTTGTGTATAAAACTACCTTCAGACAATGTGTAGAACGTGCATATGGATCATAATGAATTTTGTGTTTTGACTTGGGTTTCCAAGCATTATCATAGTGTCAATATATGCCAGTGGTTGTCAACCTGTGGGTCCCCAGATGTTTTAGCCTTCAACTCCCATAAGTCCTAAAAGCTGGTAAACTGGCTGGGATTTCTGGGAGCTGTAGGCCAAAACACCTGGGGATTCACAGGTTGAGAACCACTGATATATGCAAATCTGAGTATTCCAAAATCTGGAAAAACTCCAAAACACTTCTATTCTCAAGGATTTCTGGTAAGGGATATTTAACTTTTCTAATTTAGAAGGCTACTATTGTTCATCCTCCCTCTCCACCTTTAATTATAAGAATGATCTTAACCCATTTATGCGAAAGTTGTAGTGAGTATTGCTGATGAATCACTATTTAAATCAGACATGGGAACTGTGACCCTCCGCATGCTTTCTCTGCATTTTCTCAACACCTTATTCATCATTACCAATGGTAAGCTCAGAGTTATGGTCTAATAACATCTGGAGGATAGCATGAGCCATATCCCTGTTTTAAATGGTAAGATTTTTATAGTGTTAGTGCAGCAAGAAATAATCACAGGTTGTCACACAATCTGGAAGGAGCTCCCTTTAGCAGGACACTTGCTAAAGTCCTAGAATGACTTTTCCCCAGAGGTTCTCTAAGGTCGCTTCTGTTTGACATTTGAAATCAAGATTCAGCTTTTTTGAGATAGGATTTATGTGTGAGAGTGTGCATGCTGGTTTCAAAACTGTTGAACTCCAATATTTAGGATGGTAGAAATCAAATACTTTGATTACAAAGATTCTGTTATACAAATACACTTTTTCTAAACATTGTACTTATTCACTTGTTTGCTATTCACTTATTCACTTGTGTGCTTTTAACCTTTCTGAATAGCTAGCCCAAATAGAAACCCAAATAAAATATGAACATGTTCACTAAAGTATGAAAATATGCACATCAGAAAGCTTAAAAACTCTTACACAATAACAAAAAATCTGACAGCTCCTATCTCATGTGTTTTTTTGGTGTTTTTTCATGTTATATCCTGGTTCTTGAGTCCAGAAGACAATGTCTGGCCATCTTCTCCCCATTCCCAATTTTTTGGGGATGGTTTCAGACATTTTCCTAACAAAGCATGACTGAAGGACAACGACAAAATTTCCCTTGCCCCGTCATAAATTGCTCAGTCATAAATCATACCCTCAATGGATTCTAAGTGTTTAGAAAATATTTTGGGGGGAGGTGTGGGATGAAGTCCTAAATGATAAATGGATATTCTAAGTCAGTTAATGTCTTGTGGTTTGAAGATTTGTTTGAGTCATCAATTTGAACAGAGGCAATAGTTTCTTGCCACATTACACATATTAAAACAGTAGGTGACATCGCAGCTATGGTTCTTGTGTCTGCTTTACTGTCACACTTCACAGTTTCTGTTCCCATATTAAGGTTCATGATGAAGATCAGCTTCTACTGTCCACATGTTTACCTGCTCATCTTAGCTCATACATAACTCCTGCCTTCCACCTGTATCTCTTTAACCACTTTTTACAACCAGCATTCTAATTGCACTGGCCACCACATCATCACGCCCACATAGTTCTTTTGATATTTCTGTTCAACTCACACTCTCTTCTCTCTGCATTCAATTGGTATGTGTAACCATCCACCTTTAGAACCTCTCTGCCTTTTCCAGTTGAATAGAAAAAACCCCAAAAGTGTCACAATCTTGATGAAGAAGGAAATATTTGCAATAGTTCACAGGGTTCAAGATTGATCAACACCAGGAAAGCCCTCATTGCCATGTCTTTTAAATAAGCTATTTAAATACAATGGATGGTAATGCTTTGATATACAGAGCAGGAAGGTAATGCTAGCCCAGGAAGAGAGACTGTTGAATAGCAGTGTGGGTGGTACACCAACAGGATTCCTCTTCTCTCCTGGCTCTCCACCTTTAAGTAAACACACTCAAACCTTGTAGACTGAGAGATAGGGCAACTGGTCAGGGTGATATTTTCCTGATAGTTGACTGCAGCTCCACCTACCCACCACCGGGCCTTGCCTGCTGCTGCACAGAGAATCCCAGTGGGCAAGGTTGAGAGAGATTCCAACCCAGTCACATCCAGCCTTGTCTCTGTAATACATGCCAGGTCGGCATGCTAATTACGTTGGCCTTCCTCTGTCGCTCTACATTGGCCTTCCTCTGTCAGTGACCCGGAAGCTCAAGCTGGTGCAGAACACTGCCACCCGACTCCTGTCTGGATCCCCAACAGGCGGTCACATAACACCTGTTTTGCAGGATCTGCACTGGCCCCCAATCGAGCACCGGATCACCTTCAAAGTGTTGGTGCTCACCTTTAAGGCCTTGCACGGCCTGGGGCCAGCGTACCTGAGGGACCGTCTTTCCCCATATTGCCCTATGAGATCACTACGGTCAGAAAACACCAACTTGCTGGTCATTCCATCTGCTAAGGTTTGTAGGCTAACTGCAACCCGGAGGAGAGCGTTCTCTGTAATTGCTCCTACGCTCTGGAACGCTCTCCCGGCCGAAACCCGAGCCCTCCAAGACCTCCTGCCCTTTAGACGGGCATGCAAAACGTTCCTCTTCCAGAAGGCCTTTGGTCTCTAATAAATAGTTGCCTGCGCGCACAGGCCGCTGAGGTTGCTGCCCCCATTGAATTTTGCTGTGTCCATACAGCATACTGCATTTTAAGTCGATGTTTTTATTGTGTGATCTATTAAGTGTGCTATTTTAATGTGTTTTTATAGTATCTTTTATTTCCTGTGAGCCGCCCGAGCCTCCCAGGAGTGGCGGCCTAGAAGCCCAAGAAATAAATAAATAAATAAAATAATAATTCAGAATCAAGTACTGAAAGGCAGCTGTTTTGCCATTTAGTGACCTGGTGTTAAGAAGCATTTTCAGCCCAGGGGGATTGCTTCCAAGGCTACTCAGATTATTTGAGATGGGGAACATTTTGGGGTTGATTAGCACCCTGTTGTTAACTTTGCCCACTGGGCAATATTCTTGTCCCCCATTTCTGCTTCTCCCTCTCCCCTGTATAACTGGGATAGTCGTTCCCTGAGGGCCATAGTCCCCCACCCTTCCTTGTGGTAACAACCTACTTAAACCCACAGAAGCCATCCCCCCATTTCTGTGTTTTCTTTCTGGTCTGGATCAGGATGCACATCCTAGTAGATTTGACTGCCCAACTGCAGTGGTGAACCATATCTAGACATTTGCAATATCAAATGTCAAGAAGTTGGCCAGGTCCCCAAAGTAGTGAAAATGAAGAGGAAAGCAGTGTGGGTGGGGGTGTGAAGATATTTTTTATATAATGTATATAAAAATCATTTTATCACTGCAGAACAGCCAGGCTGAAAATACAACATTGTGAAATGATATGGCCATGAGGCTCCTTTATTAACACTTTGTAATGACCTCGCTAGGGCACAGTTGAATGCCTTCGCATCGCTCCCGATCTTATTAGAACTGTCTGCACCATTCAAGGCATTAGAGTATGAACAGCACTTTATCTTGTCTGCCATCTAAGTTTGGGCAGTGTGCATTTCCGCTGTCTTTTACAATGTTCTGCTGTCTTCTGGGCTAGTTGTAACCTTCGTCTATCTTTTGATTTATCAGTGAGTCAGCAGGGTTCTCTATGAAGCTGTCTTCCTTCAACCCCTTTTTTCTTTTTTTGTGTCTTTGCCTATGTTACAAACCAAGAGACTTCATTCATATATATATATATATATATATATATATATATATATATATATAATATGAGAGTGTGGATATGTGTTAAAAGAACACCTTTTTATATACAGTTAGGACTATATGTATGTGTGCACCTTTAAGTCACCTGTTGACTTATGGCGACCCCAAGAGTTTCATAGGTTTTCTTAGATAATAAATACTCAGAGGTGGCTTTGCTAGTTCCTTCCTTTGAAATAAAGTCTATAACGTTCAATATTCATTGGTGGTCTTGCATCCAAGTACTAGTCAGGTTTCGACTTGCTTGGCTTTCTTGAACCCCTCTGAAACTAGGTCTTAATTCACTGAAATGATACAACCGTTGAACTTCTAAAAAGATGTCCTCAGACTAAGAATGTTCCTGAAATAGTAACTCTCTGCATTTGTTGGTAAAGTTAGAACCTACTTGCAATTTAATATTTCAGTTTTCTAGGGGGGGGGGGGGCGACAACAAATCCCCAGATAAGACATTGTATTATTCTGAAATACTGTGACGATTAATTCCTTGCACAGAAGCCTGGAGACTCTTTCACAAGAAACCAACAGCAGCATGGATGTCAGAGCTTGGGATCACTGCAGAAATAACTTGGTGCCTTTATGTAACACATCTGCAGTGGCAAGCTAATGCTTGTGGACACTTTAAAATGCAATGCAGCTGTTCTTTAAAAGAACAAACCTTACTCTTTAGCAACTGCTTACAAATGCTGGTTTATGTTTCTGTCACTTCCTAATTGCTAGAGGATGAAAACACCTGTTGTTGTTTCCTTTGACTGTCAGCAAAGGGCCATAGTTGAGTCCTAGTAGAACCCAAACTGCAGCGATTGTGTCAGAATGGTGTCAGACATAGTTGTAAACCTGAATCTGCGCCGAGCATTCCATCAAGAGATTGGTTTGAAAGGTATAAAGAGTAAAGAAGCTGACAGAATAACGGTAAGAAGTTGATAGAGTTGACAACAGGGGTTAGAACACATCTAGATAACATTATAAGTCATAGACAGACTGATTAGTGTAAAATTAATGTAGCTTGGCACCATTTTAGCTTGCCTGGCTCAATGCTATGGAAATATGGGATTTTGCAGTTTTACAAAATCTTTAGCTTTCCCTGCTGGAGAGAGCTGGTGCCTAATGAAATTACAAATCCCAGGATTCCATAGCATTGAGCTATGATGGTTCAAGTGGTGTTAAACTGCATTTATTCTACAGTGTAGATATACTCTTAAAGCTAGCTTGATATAAAAGTTTGACTGCTGGACTATAACAGTTCCATCTTGTCTCCTGTGTTATGCTAATAATATAATATAATAATATAATAATATAATATAATATATATTGTATATACATATAATATTTATAATATAATGTAATACAATACTAATAATAATGTGACATTATAATTATATATTTTATATTATATGTAATATTACTAATATTATAGTACAATGGTAAAGTACAATATAGTAATATATAGTATTGATATTGTACTATGCTAATAATATAATATATGGTATGGAGTGGAGTCCGTTCTCGTGGCAATCACTGATGACATCCGTCGGCAACTGGATCGGGGAGGCTCGGCAATCCTAGTCCTCTTGGACCTTACGGCGGCCTTTGATACCGTCGACCACGACCTGCTTCTCCATCGCCTGGCGGCCTCTGGGATCCAAGACAGAGCTCTGGCCTGGCTGGAATCGTTCCTACGAGGCCGCTCGCAGCGGGTCGAGTGGCAGGGTCAAGTCTCTTTGAAAACGAACTGGAGTGTGGAGTTCCTCAGGGTGCCATTCTATCTCCCACCCTCTTTAATATCTACATCCAGCCCCTGGCTAATATTGCTAGGAGCCACGGGTTCTCCTGCTACCAATACGCAGACGACACGCAGCTGCTCTTGAAGCTTGACCCAGGGTCATCATCAGTACCGACAGTTTCAGCCTAGGATTGAGGGCGGTGACGAGCTGGCTCAGAGCATATAGACTCAAGATCAACCCGGCTAAAACGGAGATCCTCTGGCCTGGCCGTCCCGACCCCCGCCCACCACTTCCACTCTTCGAGGGCGAGTCCCTGGCTCCAGCCCCGGCGGTGAAAAGCCTGGGAGTGATCCTAGACGAAAATCTCACGATGGAGGCCCAGATCCAGGCTGCAGCTAAGGGCGCCTTTTTCCATCTCCGTAGGGCCCGTCGGCTGGCTCCCTACCTTCCACCAGAGGCCTTGAGAACAGTGGTCCATGCCACCGTCGTCTCACGCCTCGACTACTGCAACGCCCTATATGTGGGCCTCCCCAGACAACTACTAAGAGGCTGAAACGCATCCATAACGCCGCAGCCAGACTCATTACTGGGTCATCAGTGAGGGATCACATCTCCCCATTCTTAAAGAACTCCACTGGCTGCCCCTAGAGTTCAGAGCCCTTTACAAACTCCTGGTGCTCACCTTTAAAGCCCGGCACAACATTGGGCCTTCCTATCTGAGTGACCGGCTGACGACCCAATGCAGCGAGAGGCCAGCACGCTCCATCAACGGTGACCGCCTGACTACTCCTGGAGTGCGGGAGGCTAGACTGGCGGAAACCCGGCGGAGAGCCTTCTCCGTCGCGGCCCCTTCGACTTGGAACTCACTGCCGCCCGCCCTCAGAGCCTCTCCGACTCTATCGGATTCCGCCCAGCCCTGAAGACCTGGCTCTTCCGCCTAGCGTTCGGGACTGGCTCGGTACCCTGGACTACTTGAGCCACCCCTCCTGTTTATATTCCATGTTTTTAAACTGTTGTACATTGTTCACCCTAGGGTTTTAACTGTTGTAAGTCGCCCGGAGCACCGCCGGTGGAGGGCGACTCACAAATATTAAAGTATTATTATTATTATTATTATATCTTGTAAGCCACTCTGAGTCTTCTTCGGGGTGAGAAGGGTGGCATATAAATGTCATAAATAAATAAATAGATAAATAAATAAATAAATAAATAAATACTTAGGAGAACAAGGTTTGATTCCCTGCTTGGCCATGGACATGGATGATCTTGGGCACGTCATACTCTCTCTGCCTCAGAAGGAAGCAAAGGCAAACCCACTCTGAACAAAGCTTGCCATGAAAATCCAAAAGATAGGTTTGATAGGTGGGAAGGCAATAACCAAGGGAGGTCTTGGTCCAAATCCCCACTTAATCCTGTTCCATATGAAATGTAAGTTATTTTTATTGTGTCAGAAATGACTTGAGGACATACTGCAAGTCACTTCTGGTGTGAGAAAATTAGCCATCTACAGAGATGTTGGCCAGGAGACACCAGGATGTGTTACCATACTGCTGGGAGGCTTCTCTCATGTGCCCACAAGCTAGAGCTGATAGCGGATTCGAACTGGCAACCTTCACACCTGCAACCCAACCTTCAGGTTAGCAGTCAAGCTGGCATAAGAGGTTAACCCATTGCACCACTGTGTCTCTTGCTAATTTAAGTCATGTGTGGTATTGGCTACCAGATTCCGCTCTGCACGATTCTGCTCTGTGATATGGGATTAGGGGAAATTTGAATATCTGGCCACCAGACTGCCTGAAATGCAAGGGGGGGGGGGATTGAAAGTCGAAGGCTCAGCTGGAACAGACCATGTGTCGGCCAATCTTTCACCTGCATTTGGCTGCTCCGTGATTGATAAGAGCAGCCATGTATGGTTTTCCCCTGGCTAGCCTTGCCAGATTCAATCAGAAGAAGGAAGCAGATCACCTGTCTTTTTACAAAGCTGTACATGGCAGGGCAAGCTTCTCCATTTTTCTGTGGCATCCTGGCATCTGAGAGAGATTGATCATGGGCTAACTAGCTCTGTATTCTATCTCAGTGCCATCTCTGCTTAGGATTGTTTTTTGAGAATTCCAGTCTTTTTCATCTGTATTATATCATTACATTTTCTTAGCTAATATATTCCTTATAGTCCATCTTTTATTTTACTAATTTCACTAAGGGGTGGTGGTGGTGGGAGTGGGCATGCATTTTTTTGGGGGGGGTGAGTTCAAATAGGGCATTTTGTGAGAGTTTCTTAAAAAAATTTAAAATGAGTTTTTGTGCTTTAACTTGATTGAGTGTGGGGTATGTTTAGAGAAGGGAGTGATAGCCAGATTCCTTTGAGAATATTATTTCAATTGTAATCCCCCCACTCCCAGGCTTACCTCCTTGCTTCTGTACCCTGTCCTGCACCCGCAGCCTTCCCTCCCCCAAAAACAATTTAAAAATTATTTTAAAAGCCCTTTCTTCTAGTTCACCTCTTTGACTGTCTATTATTTCCTCCCCAGCCCTACCTTCTGGCTGTGTACAGTGTTCCCTTGCTACTTCACAGATTTCTTATTGCAGACTCGCTGTTTTGCGCATTTTAAAAAAAATTCAAATATATATCATGGTATTTTTGCTGTTTTGTGGGGTTTTGCCGCTGCTGCTCTCCAAGGCACTTTCCCTCCTCAGTCTTTTCTCCCTCCCTCAAGCCTTGTAGGGCCTTTTCTTACTTTCCTTCACTTTATTTTAAGACTTACAATAGTGTATAACTACTAAAATAATGCATAAATATTGAAATAAATAGAGAATTCCTACATCACAGTTTTTCACTTATTGTGGGAGGTCCTGGAACCAAACCCGAGCAATAAGTGAAGGAACACTGTACTCCTGTGTACATTTTATTTTTAGAAACTTTGAACATTTTCTAAAATTCAGTGGATGACCCAAGAATTCTGAAAATGTGGGGGTTTGTAGTCATAAATGCTTCCTCCAAGTTTGGCCATTTTTATCCTGATAGCCATAAAAATGATGGAAAAGGGAGCCTTGCAAGTTTCCCCATTATCACCAATGACCTGGATCATCCCGAAACGTAAACTAAACTTCTGGCTGCCAGATCACAGAACTGTATTTTTTCTGCTCTCAGTTTTGGGAATTTTCTGACAAATGGAAAGGGGGAGCAGGCAGCTGAAAATTGCACTTTTTTGGCATCTCACACACCCCTAGTATTGGCATGTGGTGGTCTTGGGCTAGCCTGGCTCTGAGAAGTTAAAATTGGCAAGTTATTCTGAACATCTTGAAGGAAGATGAGGATCTAAAAATGCAGCAAACAAGCATCTTGGTCAGTTAACAATGCAAGTTTTATTTGAAAGTCCTAATAGTAAGACTATTTGGGGAGAGTGGAACCCCTTATGAATAATTGCAGATTGTTTAGTCACTTTGGAATTAAATTAATTGTTTACATCATTATATATAGGTTTTCTCATATCTTAGAAGAGGCATTCCCACTTTCTTTTCTCTTGGATAAGACTGGAAATCCTTCTTTTTAGATGGCAGCTACAGTTTTTGGGAAAAAATTAATTAAAAGGGAAGGAAGGGCATTTGTCCAGTAGCAAACTGGGGCAATTTGTAGTAAAACAAACTGTATTTGTGTAATTGACCTTCCTAATTACATTGCAGCCCTAATTAACAACCAGGCCATACCATAAATAAGCCATAGAGCTCTCTTAGGTGGTAGAGGTCTCTGTTAGGTCTTGTCCCTGGTCCTGTTGAGAAATAAACTCTGGTTGCTTTCCCTTCTAAATCCTCAAGTGGCTCATCACAAACAAATAGGAATCAATGTAAATCTTCAGGATCCCCTATGAAGGCAAAGAGTTTTTCCCTCTGGGTATGAATCTGTCCCAAATTCTACAATTTGTAAAAGCTAGGCTACCTTATTACATTTTGTACTTACATTAATTGTACATACTCATTTCCTGTGGTTTTAAAGCTTTTTTCCAATTACTAATGAGGTCTTGAAGCTACAATATTTGCACTTAGACTGAATGTGGTGGGTAATGTTCAAAATTGTAAAGATGAGAAGTTGCTGAGCATTGACCAAGAGACAAATAGAAGTCAAAATTACAGGAATCAGTCTGTGAAAGCAAATGGATGGGACAGATGGATATTATTCAGTCATATAGACAGGAAGGAATAAACCATTTTGGCCCCTCTGATAGATGCGTTTGCCAGGCTTCAGAGCTGAAGTGTCCTCTGGGTTTTAGAGCAGAATGGAAATGAGAATTCCTTAAAAGAGAAGTGTTTTAACAAATGGTGCCCTACAACTCCCTTGTTCCACAGGAACCTGCTTGTATGACTCTGCCAGCATTCATTGAGCTGCTCATCGATTTGATTCAAAGCCTCTTCCGACTGCACCATTTTTGCATAAGGGGAGGAAGCATTGTACCCCTTTCACACTTTGCTTTGGCTTCAGTACATGAGAGTGTTGGCTGAAGTAGGGAGTGGTCTTTATTTCTATCTAGATGTGGGTGGGAAGGACATTGCAGGGAAAGAACATGTAATTCTGCAGGTATTCATCCTTGCTCACACTCCCTATATAATCCCTGCCCTTTAACTTTCTCCCTTTGCCATTAAATTAATTTTGACTTATGGAAACCCTGTGAATACGGAGCACCCAAGACTCCCCTGGTTACTAGCAGCCCATCACGGGCTTTTGCAAACTCGCGACGCTGGCTTCTTTTATTAGGTTAACCAGCTGCAATACAGTCATCTTCTTCTTTTGCCCAACTGTATTCAACTTTACTGGGGATTATTGTCTTTTCCAATGAGCCATGTCTGAAATCTGATGGCTTCAGTTTAATCACTTTAGGTTCAAGAGAGAGTTCAGGCTTAATATGTTGTCAGGACCACCACCCTTCTTTTTTCCCATTGTCTCTTCCATTTGCAATCCAGAGTTTCCCGGCCTTTTTTGAGCCGCGGCACACTTTTTACATTTGCAAAATCCTGGGGCACACCACCAACCAAAATGACACAAAATGACACACTAACACAGTAATACATATAGTTAATATGTTTTTTAAATGTATTTATACACTCAGTGTGAAACCTGGGCCTGTTTCAATGAACACAACATAGATATCCTGGCAGGAATGGCAGAAAGACACAAAATTCCCACACAGAACTCCCATAACCAAGAGAAAATGCTATAAGAGTTTGGTGGGCACTGACCTTGAGTTTTGGAGTTCTAGTTCACCTATATCCAGAGAGCACTGTGGACTCAAACAATGTTAAATCAGGACCAAACTTGGCATGAATATGTCCAAATATGAATGCAGATGGAGTTCAGGGGAAATAGACCTTGACATTTGGGAGTTGTAGTTTCTGGGATTTATAGTTCCCCTACAATCAAAGAGCATCTTGAACCCCACCAATGATAGAACTGGGCCAAACTTCCCACACAGAACCCCCAGGAGGCAAGAGGAAGTCTGTACTTGGGGAAAGGGAGACGGGCCTTCCCAATGCATGGAGAGGGAGAGGCCAAATAGACAACGGGTGGGCAGGGGGGTGTTTGTAATTTTGTGCCTTTCTTGAGGTAGGTTTCTTAGGGTTTTTATACTTCAACACACTAGACTCCCCCCCCCCTTCCTTGAGGTTCCAATTTCCCATGGCACACCTGATGATCGCTCATGGCACACTAGTGTGCCCCGGCACACTGGTTGGGAAACACTGCACTAATGAAGTAAGAAAGAGGTTTTGTGTCTCAAAATAAGGGAGAAGACATTTCAACTCAACTGTAAGGACTGTGATTTTATCCTATTTTATGGACCCTATGTTGATCCAGGGTTTAGACTAAATGGCCTCCAAGGTGTCGACTAGTTTTAAACATCTATGATTCTAATGGGCAAAGAGAGAGACAAATCTGTTTCTGTTGTTCTGCAATTATTTTTCGAAGCACTGTAGCAATCCTTGACCTTCAAACAAACAATGGCAGCGAAGGCAGTTCACAACAAGCAAAGGAACAATGCAATGACATTTACCCTACTTTTGTTTGGCAGACACGTGTAGCCATTTTGCAAACATGCAACTGGAGGGCGTCAAGTCTAAAGGAATCTTTAGAAAACTGTCTGGTGACATTTTTACTATTATTATTTCGTATGAATTCAGAATGTTTTCTAGCTTTAGTTATTAAAGCAATAGCAAAACTATCCCTGCTGAAAAGAAATAGTTTCTTTTAAAAAATACTCCTTTTATCAAAATATGAATCTAGGGCAATTGACAAAAAATAATAATGCAACACTCAGAACAGCATTGATCATCAGATAAAAACAGCTAATTTAGAGGGTTTAAAAAATATTGCTAGAGATGTGAAGAATGCTACTTGGCCAGCACTGATATTTGCCCTGTTAAGTTTTACATTAATTTAATAAAAAGGAACTTTTGGGTTAAGCAACTGCATTCTAGCAAGGTGTGAGGCCAAGGTACAAATTAGGGATGCAAATCTTCACCTTTTTTCCCTTTAATGAAGCAATGAAAAAATTGCAATTTTCTTTCCTGTGTGAGAAAAACAACACAGTTTTCAAAGTCTATTCACAATTCAGACATGCATTTGGTTGTAAGGAAATAGAATTTTGTGTGAAGAAAAAATGCTATTACTACAGCCCTTCCTACACACAAAGAGAATACAACTCTTTGTATCAAGCCTCACCACGTTAAAGAATGAATCCTCTTTAAATCCGGTTTCTGCCTCCTTCAGAATTCTGGGGTTTGTAGTTTAGGGAGGAGACTTTAGCAGCCTCACTGAACTACAAACCCCAGAATTCTGCAGCAGGCAAAAACCAGATTTTAAGTAGATTTGTTCTCTCTAGTGCGATGAAGTGGCAAGTAAAGCCTCAGGATTAAAAAGAAAAAAGAAAATGACCACCTGGATCCTTTTTGGTTGATCTTCCAGCTCTGATGGAATTGAAACTGGAAGCAAGTGGGATGGTGTGCTGCGAATTTCATTCACTATACACAGCCTTGATTCTCTCCTGAAATGCCAGTTGATTCTTTCTTCAGGTTCAGCTGATATATATAGTTTTCACTGATGATGTTAAGTTTCAATGAATTTTCTCTGGACATGGTTGCATCCATGTTTGACATAAGAGCAGAAACCAATTGATTGAAATAAAAATAGTGTAAGAGAAGGGATGTAGCATTGGTATACAAAGTAGTCATTTAATCTATTTGCTCATTCACTTTTGGATGGGACAATACTGGATTTGGCTACATCATTTAAAGAGAATAAGAAATTAACTTTACTTTTTCTGATTCCTTCTTTAATATACTATCTGATGCACAACTGGAATCAGTCGGAAGTGGTTCGAGTGTTGGATTATGACTTTGAGAGATCAGGGATTATGATGGTTCACAACAACAAGATTTATGGTGAGAAATTGGACTGGATGGCCCTTGCAGCTCTATCTAGAATGTATTTCTTTTACTTCAATAAATATTTTTGAACCTAAAGTTCTGACTCTGCAATCCTGTGCCATCCTAAGAAATAGAAGCTTATCCCAGCTCATCACATCCAAGTTTCTGCTGATTATGAAGTTTACTTCTAGTACTCTGCTATACTTATGGTGGAATCACCACAACTGAGGGGTTTTTTTGAGCCTAACAGCTCAGATTCCCCAACAACTTGACCATTTAATGCCATTTGAAGCTATCCAGAAAACAAACTCCCACAAAAGCCTATGAAATAATGACCTTAATGTGCTTCAGTGCTCTGTGACTTGTGTAAGCACCGGGAATGTGGCGGAGCTGGCTGGGAATCAGCTGCATAAGATCTCTAATGACCAGAACATCATGAGTTTGAAGCCTGCTCGGGTCAGGGTGACCTCTCGACCAATTGTGTAGCTTGTTGTCTCTCTATATATGTTGTATGTTTATGGCATTGAATGTTTGCCTGTATATGTGCCTTGTGATCCGCCCTGAGTCCCCTGCGGGGTAAGAAGGGGGGGATATAAATGATGTAAATAAATAAATAAATGAGCACCATCTGGGCTTTAAATTGGTTCCAGAATTTTTCTATGTAATCATCTGCACAGCAAAACCAGTTTCTCCAATACTGGTTTGAAACTGATCAGTATAGATTTGGCCTAGGGTTCTTTGATTGTATCAAAGAGGCTGCTAGGAATCCATCTTTGTTCTGGAGTCCATTTCTCTGTTATGTTTTGGGTAAATGTCCTGGATAATAAATAAATAAATAAATAAATAAATAAATGTCCTGGACTCCAACAATCAGCAATTCTGATCATCTTCCATACCTTTATCAAGACTTATGGAGATGCTTCTTGCAACAAATATGAATAAGGAATGGGACCATGTGGCATAGCCTTAGGATATGGCATACAACTTATCCAGCTCTGTTTTGTTCTATTTCATAGCTTTTGCAACTCGCCCAGAAGATATCAATTCCCAGTTTTGCTTTAAAAGGGGATAATAAAGCTCTGTGTATCAGTCAGACCTACAAACTCCCAGAAAATAAAATGTTGGAAAAAGAGCTGGGGTTCACACTCTCAGAACTGCCTGGGAAAAAAGCCAAGATGTCATTAGAAGCACTCAGGTTATTGCCGGGTGTGAAAGCGCGTCTTGTCTTAAACACAAATATTTAGGAGGGAAGGCCAAGAATTAGGCATTTTAACAAGGCCAGGGGGATTAACATCCCAGCAGCAAATGCTCTTCATGCTGGAGTGTATTTTTTTCTCTCTCTCAAAGGATGAAAGAATGCAAAAGGTTTTGTGTGGTTCCAACCGATAACGTCTATGTGCCATTGAGAAGTATCAGCCACATTCGCTGCATAGACAATCACTTTTTCTCGATTCTGTCTGTGCCAAATGAGCTTTCTTGGCTTCAACTATTTCTTAATCATGGTTTCTTAGCGGATTACGAAGGAGCTGGTGGGGATTTTATTTTCCATTTTGTTAAAGTTCATCACAAGCCTTTTCCTGGGCATTTGCTAAGACTGGAGGCTTGGAGTAGCCAGAGAAGGAAC
Source organism: Anolis apletophallus (assembly GCA_030556195.1). NCBI lineage: Eukaryota > Metazoa > Chordata > Lepidosauria > Squamata > Anolidae > Anolis > Anolis apletophallus. Next base: position 30,471,779 of record JARBWK010000013.1, on the reverse strand, counting down.
GTGCAAAGGCATTCAAAACTAATTTGGTCTGTTAGCTCCTCATTATACAGTGAATAGAATGCTGCTGCTTCCACTCACTTACTTGCAAGTCCATATAAAGAAGACATTGGGGTAAAGGCAGCATAGAAGCAGCAGTGGTGTTTTCCTCTTTAAATTTATTAATTTATACCCATCTTTCTCCCGCTGTGGCACTCAATGCACCTTATTATAGAAGTTTAAACAAAATAGCTGTAACAACATGCAGTATGAACATTTTATGAAGGAAAAAACGAGATAACCAATCACAAAATTAATTTAAAACAATTAAATCAAACTGCACACAGATTACATGTTAGTCATAGGACACATCCAGTGAACATCCACAACCTGTTTAAGGACTTCGTGACATGGGACTTTTTGACCATCCTTGGATGCTGCTATGACACAACCAAGACAGAGCTTGCCTCAGTGTATCACATGATGCAAGGCTACTTCCAGCAGGGCTCTGTCCTGGCTCCATGCACACTGTGTTCCAGCAGCATACTAAGAGCCAGCCCTGAGAACATGGGTGACTACCCGTGTTTTCATATACTAAACTGGGGACAGTGCAGGACCAAACTGGGGACAGACAGAAAACTGCATTTGATGGTAAGGGGTCAATGTGTTTGGAGTATCTGCAATCTCTCACACATTTCCTTTTTGTGCCATGCTGTAATGTGACCTCCTCAAATTTCAAAGTTTGTTGCACCTGATTTAAATAAGCATGTTAGCTAATGAGTTGCCCACCATCTGAAATGTGTTTTAAGTCACCTGGGCCATCTGACCACATGTTTGGAAGGGTATATAAAGAGGATGTATTTCTTTTGTTCCCCCCATTTTGGCCGTTTTGCTGTGTTTTGCTACTTTTTGAGATGTAACCTTCTTGGAGGAAAGAGGCCCTGCTTACCATCTTAAGGCCTGACTCATTGCTCTCAGTGTAACCAAAGGATCAGTTAACTGCACGAGATTTACATCATGCACACTCTTTTCTTAGTAAGTAAAATCTTTGATCTTTAACTCTGTGTCTGAACTAGTTATTTGCATGCATATTTCCTAGAAGGGAGAAAGCAGGTGGCTGTGTATTTCTTGGACTCTACTTTTCTTAAGCCCCAGGCATTCTCTACCTAGCTCTGCTCCCCAAGCTTCCTTCTGTAAGTAATCCGAATCTGAACCTTCTTCTCAAAACTCACATTTTTCACTTTCACAGTCCCCGATATGGCCCTTTCTTGGAGAGTGCAGTTCTCAAGGCAGACAAAGTTCTTCTGGAGTCGGTTCCGGAAATCCAGGTAGTCAGCTGAGGGTTGCGTGAACCCCAGGATCAAGTTCTTTTCCTCGTGCAGTTTCAGGCTGGCTGTGATGTCTTCAAGGTCTAATAATTCAAACTGAAGATCCCATGATGGATTCTCCTGGAATTCAGAAAAGATGTGGATGGCAGTCAGAGAGAGGCCTTTCGAGTCTGCAAAGACCACTCTCTTCTTGGCTCGGCCTGCAGAGCATTGCCAGTCGCTGGCCGGGGACTCGGCTGTCTCATGTTTCACATGGAGGCAGGGGCGGAGGGGTTTGAAACGGTCAGCAAAGTTTCTTCTTTGATAGCCATCGAGTGGGTTGAGAAAACTCTTCACAGGTGGGGAACGGGCCAAGCATATTCTCATGGCCACATCGACAGGCATGATGGAACTGGACAAGCCTTGGGTCCAAGACTTGTATCATTCTGTTCTAGCTGCTTAAAGGAGTGAATTTAAGGCCATTGATAAGCCAACATTGATCTGGTGTTGTAATGACTACCAGTGTCATGCAAATATATTTTTTCCATCACAATGCGAAGCAGTGCCCAACAGTTTCCCTCTGCTGCCCCACAGATTTCCCCCACTGTTCCATGGATTCCTCCACTGTCCCCTGGCTTGAGGGCCTCCATGTGGTGAGATCCAAAGAGTAAAGACCTGGTTAAATAAGAAATTATTTCCCTTTGACCAAGAAAAAAGGGGTCCACTGAGCTTTTCCCAAGTCTTTACTTTTACAACTTTTCTTTAAAATACATTTAATTCTGTGTCTACATGTCAGATTTATTTTTGAGTGTATCCTGGTCCTAGGGTGTAGCCACGGCTCGTTCCTATGGAATCATGGGCACTGTAGTTTTGTGAGGTCTTCAGCCTTCTCTGCCAAAATGTGATGGTGTCTCTCCAAGCTACAACTCCCAGGATTCCATCGCATTTTGCCAAGGCAGTTAGGGTGGGGTCAAAGAGCATTAATTCTGTAATGTAGATGCACCCTCATAGAGTCATAGAATGTCTCAGTCTTCATCCACAAAACTCCTAAGGACAGTCGTGTGCCTTATGCTTATGTTTCCCCTTCCTTCATGTCTCTCTGCTGTACACAAACAGTCTCAAAAGTCTGCTTCAATAGTGAACTACCTTTTGTTTCTCACAATGTTTGAGACTGCCACTAACTCACACTATCACTAACCATTTGGGGGCTAATTAAAAATGTAGATGAAAAGGAAGACCAGATGAGACTTTGCTCTGCCTTGGAACTTGGCACTGCTGGTTGGTTGTTCGTTTGTTGTCAAGTCAACTTTTACTTATGGTGGGCCTATGAGAGATTTCCAAGCCACTTTATCATCATTGTCTTGTTCTAATATTGCAAATTCAGTGCCATATCTTCTTTGGTTGAGTCTGTTTACCTGTAGTGGACAGTCTTTTTTCCCTACTGTTTTGCATTTTAGAAAGCATTATTGTTTCCCCTCCTGAGTTGTATCATCTCACAGTGTCAGGCCCCAGCCTGGTTCCATAGTTCAGCCAGACCAAAGCCATGGTAATTCCAGGACATCAACTAGGCCTGAGAGCAAACCTCTGCATGAACCTCTGGGTCGAACAGTGGTCAAGGGCAAGCGCAGCCTTTTCTCTTCCCAGGCCGATAAGAAGAGCTGGTACGGTAAAGACGGGTTGCCTCCCCAGCTCCCAGGTGCAGTTACTAATGAGCAGACATTCCTCCCCGTCTTGGAGGACAAAGGGAGGGCCAGGCCCGCAGACTGTCCATGGGAAACAGTTACGACGCAGTGTGCGTCTTCAAGGAAGAAAACCTACTTAAGCTGTTTCTCGTTGGCTCTCGGTATCTCTCGACAAAGTTCAGCTTTCCATGTCAAGTTCCACATACTCTAGTTCCAGCCTGGGCCGGTGGGCCTTCAAGTCCTCGTACTCAAGTATTTGCCAAGCCTTTGTTGCCAGAGACTTATCCAGGATTTAGCCCATTGGGGCATTAGGATTATTTCTTCATTCATTGAACCTTTTTACTTTTTGGACTATTGCATTGCAATATCAGATGCTGAGAGCATCAAAGGACTATATTTTTATCTCTTTACTTATTTTCACTTATTCTAAATAAAGCATTTAATCACGGCTGGTCTAAAGTGGTTTACTGAGAGATCCTTCAGGTCTAAGGTGCAACACACAGGAAGCATGACAGTTTTAATTAGGCCATTTTCCCGTCAGCCTTGATTTGTTTTCGTATCCATACTTTTGTCTTTTGAGCCATCCATTGCATTATTGAATTCTTGACTTGAGCCAGAGAAACGTCCCCTCAAAGTTCCACTGCCACTATGGATGTGAAGGATTCACACATATTCCTTGTCCTTGTTGACAGAAGTATTTCTCAACATATCTAGAGAAAAGTTTCACAACATAGTCCCAAACTGTGAAGTGTCTTTGAAAAAAATGTGCAAAAACACTTCCAATGTTGCTCAGCATAGAAAGGGAGGAAAATAACCTTTGGCATTATTTTTTTCTGCATGCAAGAACAACATAAACAAATACAAGGCTTTTCTGGGGAGGACAAAGGATAGTTGTTTAGCTGCCTTGAGAAAATCTGACGTTGTTCATGTTTTTATCTGTGGAGTCTGAAAGCCATGTTGTATGAATCTATTCAACTACCAAAGGCTGACCTCTTTGAATGATATCTCTTGAAGGAGAAACATAGATTTTCCAGAAAGGTGCTGCAGGGAATGGCCAGGAAAGCCAGACTTGAAGCCCTTTAAATCATTCATACTTTCATCTCAGTTCGTGGATGGATCTCCTTTTGTTTATTTAAACAATTATATCCCACCCGCTAATCAGAGATCACATGGTGGTGTATTCTTGTAACCAATTTAAAACAGGATGAGTAATCAAAAGGGTTTTGAATGGCTAAAAGCATATTAAACTATTTAATAAGTTAAAAAGGCAGATAAAAGAGTTAAAATAATTTAAATGGATTAAAAACCATGCATGCATACACAAGGAACTTAGGGAAAACAATTGAGCCTTCAAAGCTTTTGAGAACAGCCATGTTTTATTTGTTTATTTATTTATTTTTATTTATTTATTTACTGTATTTATATTCCTCCCTTCACACCCTGCAGGGGACTCAGGGCGGATTACAATGTACATATTTATTTATTTATTTATTTATTTATTTATTATTCGGCTTCTATGCCGCCACTCCCGGTGGGCTCGGGGCGGCTCACAACACCAAAACAACAGCATAAAACAGCAACACAGATTAAAACATGCCATAGACACACAACATATATAGACAGACACTCAGAGGCTATTTAACATTCCAGCTTCTGGCCACCAAGGGAGCTGTCGCTTTTGAACTGAGCACCCAAATAACAGCAAGGTTGGCACCAATTGGGCCTCCAAGGGGCACGTGTTACATAACTGGCCAGCTCCACTGCTTCTAACATGTTTCCGGGCTCAATTCAAGGTGCAGGTTATTACCTATAAAGTCTTATACACTTCGAGTCCAACCTATCTTCGAGACCACATCGCTTTCTATGAACCGGCATGGGCTGTGAGATCAACAGGGGAGGCTCTTCTCTTGGCCCCACCACCATCTCAAATATGGTTGGTGGGGACGAGAGGGCCTTCTCTGTGGTGGCCCCCCAGCTCTTGAATCCCCTCCCAAAAGAGATGATTAGCCCCCATCCTTCAATCTTTCCATTCCAACCTGAAAACATGAATGTTCAGACAGGCCTTTGACCTTGAGTAGGCTGAATGGGCCCATATGAAGCGGACACTTGGCAGCTGTGAATTTAAAGCAGTTAGTTTTATCTACTGTGTTGATGGGGGGTTGTTGTTATAATTTTATGTGACTTGTTTTATACTTTTGTACCATTTTTACCTGTTGTATGTTATATGTGCACCCTGGAGTGCCTTGTAAGCCATACCGAGTCCCTTCAGGAAGATGGTGGTGGGATATAAATAAAGATTACTATTATTATTATAATACATTATTATTATTACAATACAGAAGCCCCTGGTGGCACTGTGAGTTAATCCTTGTGCCAGCAGGACTGAAGACCGACAGGTCAGATATTCGAATCCGGGGAGAGCACAGATGAGCTCCCTCTGTCAGCTCCAACTCCCCATGCGGGGACATGAGAGAAGCCTCCCACAAGGATGGTAAAACATCAAGACATCTGGGCGTCCCCTGAGCAACATAATTGCGGATGGCAAATTCTCTCTCACAAGAAGCGGCTTGCAGTTTCTCAAGTTGCTCCTGACATTGGGAAAAAAAAACAATACAGAAAGGTATCTCTTGTGTCCCTCCACATCATATTATCCTGGCTAAAGGGAGCAGAGAAGGGCTCATCCAGCAGACTAGAAACATCAGTAGACACAGATTTGGAGGGGAACAGCTCTTGATGCCTACACTCACCTTGATCTATCGTTTTTTGTTATTAGGTCTACTCATATCCTCTTTCTGTCTGGTTAAATCGGTGCTTTTCAACCTTTTTTGAGCCGCGGCACATTTTTTACATTTACAAAACCCTGGGGCACACCACCAACCAAAATGACACAAAATGACACTCTAACATTGTAATACATATAGTTAATATGTTTTTAAATGTATTTATACCCTCAGTGTGAAGCCTGGGCCTGTTTCAAAGAACACAACATAGATATCCTGGCAGAAATGGCAGAAAGACACACATGAAGGTCTTGCTCTACAGCTGTCAGTCTCCCTCTGTGTTCTTATGCATCAAGAAGGAAGGAAGGAAGGAAGGAAGGAAGGAAGGAAGGAAGGAAGGAAGGAAGGAAGGAAGGGGAAGAGAGAAGGAAGAATGGAACCAAAGAGCAAAGAAAGGGAGGAAAAAACAGGTAGAGAAGGAAGAAAGAAAAAGGGAAAGAAGAAGGAAAAGAAAAAGAGGGAAGGAAAGAGGGAAGGAAGGAGAGAAAGAGGGGGGGAAGGTTGGCCACAGCAACGTGTGGAGGATACAGCTAATAAATTTATACAGCTTCTATATATGTGAGGCCATGAATGGTGGGAGTTGTAGGCCAAAACACCTGGAGAGAGGGCCCAAGTTGGCCCATGCCTGCCTTAAGTGAGCAAACCCTGTTCGTTTTCGGCCCCTGCTTAAAGGTGCCTCAACCCTGTGTCCAGAACGCCCCTTGACCCGCCTTGGCTGAGTGTGAGGGAATCACAGGCGTGGTCGTTTGACACCATCCTGAGCCTCCCCAAACTACAAATCCCGGGATTCCCCAGCCTTGAACCCTGGAAGACCAAGGGATGTCTCACTGCATGAATGCTACAGTGTAGATCCGCCCCCCAGGCAGCCGGGGGACTGGGGGAAGTCCCATCCCAGGATCTTCTCTCTCTCCACGTGGTTCTTTCTGCCTGACACAGTCCCCACCTTTCGGCTCAAACCCTTCTGAGGCCGAGGAAGGAGTGGAGGGGAGAAGGAAGCCCAAGAAGGCAAGTGGTGAGTAGAGGCTGTGTTTGCGGGATTCAGGAAAGGGATCGAGCCCCGGCTAGGGCTTCCCGGTAGGACAGGAGGGTGCTCTCTCTCTCTCTCTCTCTTCTATCTCTAATTTCCCACGGCACACCTGATGATCGCTCACGGCACACTAGTGTGCCACGGCACACTGATTGGGAAACACTGGGTTAAATGTTTGAAATCTTTCCTTCCTGGGCTCTGATATCTGCTACTGAGAGGTCTCTTCATTACAGCATGATGAATGAATATTTTGCTAGCCAGGGTGTTAAGATGGTCACGAAAACGACAAGAGTCTTGTGGCGCCTTAAGGCCTAATACATTTGATTTGGGATAAGCTTGCCTGGACAGGCGCCCACTGCATCAGCTGCGGCCTGTTTCATCCATCTGATGAAACAGGTGGCAGTTCAGGGAAGTTTATGCCAAATAAAACTTGTTGATTATGAGACCTTTTCCCTTGCTTTTGCTGCAACAGACAGACACAGCTGTAGATACAGAATAGTAGACTGAGCGAAAAGAGTACACAACACATGCTCAACAGTTTTGGGAGTCCACAAACAAGACCATCTAGCAAATGTGGAAATATATTTGTGGCTTTCATTTCATTCAGTGAATCTCAGGGGCCATTCTATAAGAAATAAATGCAGAACTTTAAAAATACAGGTATTTTATAGATTCTTGTGAACCTGCCTTTTCTGTTTAATATCTTTTTTTAAAAGGAGTTTCTGTATTCTCAATATCTCAAATGCACATTGCCAGCGCCTCTTAAGAGACTGAGGCAGTTTCACAGTGGGTTTTTAATTCTTGGAATCTTTCTCCTGTTTGTCATCGTTCAGCTTTTTCCTTGCTATGCCTTTGTTTCAAATGGAGTGTATATTTAAACAACCCCCTTGTTGTCCATATCATCTTGGTAGCCTTTATATAATTTAAAGCACACAGTGTTGTGTAGGAATAGGGTAGCAGTCTTTTGAATAGTTCATGAGCCCTCTGGTGGAATTTCCACGATTCACCGAATTTGTCAGAGCTTCACCCGTGCCTGAATGCAATTCTTTTGTTAGATTTTGCCGCTCTGGAAATTCGTCATGATATTGTAGCTATTGCTTAGTGGTGATAAACATAGTTATTGTAATTCGTGGTTTATAAAAGGGAAGTAATGGGTGTGACTGTTTAGATGCGGGAGACGTTGCCTTTAAGATACTGTGATATCCCCATTTGAGAACTATGCAAGCCTTAAATGTGGAAAACTTAACAGTCAGCTCTTTGAGAAAAGGACTTGATGAAAAGTAACTTAGGTTTATTACACAATGATGTAGCAGCTGTGAATGTTTAGACATGCCACCCTGTTTCTTAACTCCTAGCATATAGTTAGGTTACACATTGCCTTACCATTCTGCTGTGGTCAGACCTCACCTGCAATATTGTGCTCCGTTTTGGGCAAAACAGTTCAAGAAGGATAATAACATTGCAGAACATGACCTGAGGAGGTAACCAAAATGTTAGAAGGCCTGGAAGCTATATCCTATGAGGAGCGGCTTACAGAGATGGATATGTTTAGCCTAAGAAGATAAGGTTTAGAGATTCTATCAGAGTCATATTTATGCCTTTGAAAGCAGCCAGTTTGTTTTTGCTGCTCCATAGATTAAGGTCCCTTCTGTACTGCCATATAATACAGATTATCAAAGCACATAATCCACATCTGCTTTGAACTGGATTATATTAGTCTATGTCTTCGTCCCCCCTGGTGGCACAATAAGTTAAACTGCTGAGCTGCTGAACTTCCTGACCGAAAGTTTGGTGGTTCGAATCCGGGGAGCAGGGTGAGCTCCTGCTATTAGCCCCAGCTTTTGCCGACCTAGCAGTTCGAAAACATGCAAGTGTGAGTAAATCAATAGGTACTGATTATGTGGGAAAGTAACAGCACTTCAGGCAGTCATTCTGGCCACGTGACCTTGGAGGTGTCTATGGACAAAACCATCTCTTTGGTCTAGAAATGGAGATGAGCACTACTCCCCATAGTCGGATACGACTAGACTTAATGTCAGGGGAAACCTTTACTTTTTATTAAATTAGTCTAAAGTGCCATATAATCCAGTTCAAAACAGATAATCTGGATTTTATTTGGCAGTGTAGAAGGGGCCTAAGACACAGAGGAGTGGATTAAATATTACTAATAATATTGCGATTTAATTGTTATAGTTCAATGTGATATTGTTATAGTGCAATGTGACTGTGGCAATTATAGTTATTGTATTTGTGTTCAATGTGATATTGTTATATGCAATGTAATATGTAATATTGATGTTGTACTGTGGCAATAATATAGTTCTCTGTATTTGCATTTTGCTTGTGAGCCACTCTGAATCCCCTTTGGGGTTGAGAAGGGTGGCATATAAATATCGTGAAATAAATATATAAATAAATATACAAGAAATAACTTCCTGATGGTTAGAGTTGATTAAGTGTAATATGTGACTTCAGGGGCCAGAGAGATAGCACAGCGGTAGAACAGCTGTACTTGCAATCTGAAGGTTGCAAGTTCGATTCCCGAGCTGGCTTGGACACGCAGCTGTGAGCCCTGTCCACTGTTCACCCAGCAGTTTGAAAACAGCTCAGCTGTAAATAGATGAACCAGGAACCTGCCAAAAGCGGGGGAGGATTCTTTTCAGCAAGGACTTTACAACACCTGAATAAATAAAGATCGGCTGTCGGAAGGTGGAATGCGGAACAGAGGAACAGAGGCCCTCCGTCATGAGGATATAAACCAAGCAACAGCACCCCCTTGTGACGTAATGACGTACCCTGTGACACAGCCAGAAAAAATCCTTCAAAATTGTATGTGTTGTATTGTAACTGTATGTCTTCCGGCAGGGATTGTCTGCCGTATGTGTGATGTAATCCGCTCTGAGTCCCCTTTGGGGTGAGAAGAGCAGAATATAAATAAAGTGTATTATTATTATTACAGAGTGTGGTGGAGTTTCCTTCTTTGGAAGTGTTTAAAGTTCAATTTCTCAGAAACAATATGTTATTATAAACTATCCATGTGGACATTCATGGGTGGAATTGATTTTGATTTGACAATTAAAAACATTGCAGGCTCACAACAACCTACCCCTGGGTTTTGAGATTAAAAAACATTAGCTTCAAAACAATTGGATGGTTTATATGTAGCAATAATATGTGGTGAAGACGGCTAGCTGAATGCTAGGGAAAACCATTGCAGAAAAGTCAGTGGTTGCTAGCCATTATGACTAGTGTTGATGGGTGGCTTACGTGTCATTAAGGTGGAGAATTCACTGTAGGTCTTAAGTTTGAGTTTTAAGAAGCTATCCAATGTGCTGAATCCTATCTCCAAAATTGACCTGTTACTTCAGATAGTTCTTTTATAGTCTACAGTGCATGCACTAAACAATGAAGGAGTAGAAATGTTATTAGAATAAGCAACTATAGAGAGAAAGAAAAGATGAATGAAAAACTGGTATTGTTGCTGTATGCTTTCAGATCATTTCCAAGTTATGGTGACCCTAATGCAAACCTATCTGGGAGCATGCAAATTGTTTAGTTTTCATGGATGAGTGAGGATTAGAGCCATGGTCTCCAGAGTCATAGTCCAATCCTTAAACCACCCTGGCTATTGAATGAGCAGGTGATATGATTAAAGGAGTGTGAGGGAGAAAGTAAGGTCAAGCCTAAGAGTATCAGTCTAAAGTTGGAATAGCAGATAAGGAGAAACAGAGTAGACAAGGCAAAGAGGAGACACAGCAAGGGATCCTCTCTACTTCCTTCTGTCTCTGTTGTATAGTATGAATGGGCTCCAGTGACAATTGCGGCACTTTGTCTCTACGCTAATTTATTTATTTATTTATTTACTACATTTTTATACCGCCCCTCTCAGCCCAGAGGCGACTCGAGGCGATTTACATGGCAATTTCTGCCGCCCAGATAAAACACAAAACAATCAAAATAATAATCGTATACACAACAACAATTAACAGTTTAAAACATAAAAATACAATTCTCAGCATCTTGTTAAAATCACTTTCCGTCACATCGTCATCATTCCATAAGTCTAATTAAACAGTTATATTTCATCTGCAAATGCCTGTTCAAACAGCCAGGTCTTCACTTCCTTACGAAATGTCAGGAGGGAGGGGGCTGATTTGATGTCACTAGGAAGGGCGTTCCAAAGCTGAGGAGCCACCACTGGAAAGGCCCTGTCTCTCATCCCTGCCAATCGTGCCTGTGAAGAAGGCGGAACCGAGAGCAGGGCCTTTCCGGATGATCTTAAACATCTTGATGGTTCATAGGGAGAGATACGTTCGGACAGGTAACTTTAACTGCTGTCTTTCCCTACTATGGAATCCTGGGATTTGCAGTTTAGAGAAGGGTACAGACAATTCTCAACCAAAGTGTTCTAGTGCTTCACCAGAATACAAACACCAGGATCCCATAGGACCCAGCCTTGCAATTGTACCAGAATGTTGTTGTTGTTGTTTATTTGTTCAGTCACTTCCGACTCTTCATGACCTCATGGACCAACACATGCCAGAGCTCCCTGTCCACTGATTGTGGTATAAATGGGTTGTGTAAACAGGTACTTGAGAGCACATGAATTCCATATCTCATGATGTCTAACATAGTGGGATGGGGAAAACACAGAAATGTAGATGGGTGAAGAAGAGTAAAGGTGAGGTTACCTCTCTGCGTATGTGAGTGACACAGCCCACTTTTCCACAAGATGTAGTTTGGATGAAAGAACCTTACGTGGGAATAATAGCTCAGATTTATGTCTGTGTTAAAAAGAGGAGGGAATAGAAGGACAAGGAGGAGGGGTGCAGATATATAAGCCCTCGTGGATTAAATAAACAAACAAACGGCAAGAAGGATGGCCTTTGCAAGAATACATGCCATTCACCCTGACCTTTGCTGATGCATATTTAAAATGCTCTTTGTACTTTACAGACCTGGAAATGCATTTAAGGCCCATTGCTTTTAAAATGTGCTTCATGCTGGTGTATAAAAACTCACTGAACTTTTGCTGCTAATTTTGCTTTCTTTTCATCCTTTCTTCTCTCTCTGTTTTTTTTGCAGGTAAGTGGCATTTACTTATTGTTGAATCTCACAAAAAGTCGAGATGTAGGGATGCAAAACATCCCCCCCCCCCCCTTCCTCACTTCAACCCTGTTGGCAGTTTCTTGGCAGGTAAACCTAACTTTCTGCTTCCTTTGTTCCTGGGTGAAACTGTTTTCTTTTGTTCTCTTTCTCAACCCCGACCCCAGTTTGTGGAAAGTGAGCAGGAGATTGTGCAGGGCTCTCGTCACAGTTCACTGACTTGAAGACTGGACTTGCATTGTGGATTGGCATAGCTGTCTCTCATCTCTGTTGTAGGCAGGCTACTGCTCTTTGGGATTTGGAGATGTTCAAAAATCTGGATTCAGATCGTAAACATGGGTTGCCTTGTAGACAGTTGCCTAAAGTGTACATGGTGACCCCCCTCCCCTTGTTCGGAGGTGCTGATGCTTTACTCAAGATAGACAACATATTCAATGTTGTGGGATGGAGGAGGAGATATTTGGATGATATTGAATTGCACTCTAGGGGAGAGATGTCTTACAGCCCAGTGCTGAAACATATTTGCTTGGCCGTAAGTCCTGCTGAGTTTATTGCAGCTCACTTTCTTAGCTTTTAATATCACAGGTTTTAGATCAAACACGTGGCTGACTGCTAGCCCTTGGGCTAAATCTTGACATTGATGTCATTTTTTCATCTCTGATGCTTGGACCAAAACATTATCATGTTTTAAGAACCAGGATTTTGACACACATTGGTTCTGCATTTCTCTTTAAATACATGAATGTTCTGTTCAATGGCTAGACCAGTGTTTCCCAAACTTTTTTGAGCCGTGGCACACTTTTTACATTTGCAAAATCCTGGGGCACACCACCAACCAAAATGACACAAAATGACACTCTTAACACTGTAATACATATAGTTAATATGTTTTAAAAATGTATTTATACACTCAGTGTGAAACCTGGGCCTGTTTCGATGAACTCAATATAGATATCCTGGCAGGAATGGCAGAAAGACATAAACTTCACACACAGAACTCCCATAACCAAGAGAAAATGGTATAAGAGTTTGGTGGGCATTGACCTTGAGTTTTGGAGTTGTAGTTCACCTATATCCAGAGAGCACTGTGGACTCAAACAATGTTGGATCAGGGCCAAACTTGGCATGAATACTCAATATGCCCAAATATGAACGCAGATAGAGTTTTGGGGAAATAGACCTTGACATTTGGGAGTTGTAGTTTCTGGGATTTATAGTTCCCCTACAATCAAAGAACATTCTGAACCCCACCAATGATAGAACTGGGCCAAACTTCCCACACAGAACCCTCAGGAGGCAAGAGGAGGTCTCTACTTGGGGAAAGGGAGGCGGGCCTTCCCAATGCATGGAGAGGGAGAGACCAAGTAGACAATGGGTGGGGGGGTGTTTGTAATTTTGTGCCTTTATCAAGGTAGGTTTCTTTAGGGTTTTTATACTTCACTAAACTCTCTCCTCCCCCCCCCCCCTACCTGGAGGTTCCAATTTCCCACAGCACACCTGATGATCGCTCACGGCACACTAGTGTGCCCCGGCACACTGGTTGGGAAATACTGGGCTAGACAATGTTCTAATGGCCAGCCTGCACATAACAAAAAGCATAGAAACCTTAGATATTACTGTATTTTGTATATTTCTGCAGCACTATTACATGCTTTTGAAAGCTACCCCAAGTTTCTTTAAATAAAGTCAGTAATAAGAAAAGATAATGCCAATCTTAGGAAAAAAAATACAACATGCTCAATCATTTGCAAGTAAACTCAGATGTTGGGGCAGCACATGCTCCAACCAAAGGGGCAATATTGCCCCAAAATACGAAGCCATGGACCCCCTCCTAAGACTAGGAGTTCTCAGATCTAAGCCCCACTAATTTCCAGATAATTAGGTATACAATTACAGTCTTGATGGCTTAATAATAATAATAATGGTACAATTCTTCAGCTTATCTTGTGCTTCTTTAATATCTGAGAATGGAAATTAGAAAGCTTCAGTGTAAAGAAGCACACAGTTGTCTTGCAATGATCAAACAGACAAGAAAAAAGGAAGATGAATTCCTTGTTTCGTAAGGAGAGAGGGAAGAAAACAACCATCACAAACCTGCTGCTTGCCTTGACAGGTTATATTGCTTCTTCTTTTGGGTTTGTTTTTGTCTGGCTGATGGTATAATGACTGATAAAGACTCGGGAAAAGTTAAGCCTTTGAAGTGTACGATTGTGCTTTTAGATCCTATAGATTGCTACAATTTCTCTTTGTAATTTAGCATACATTTACCTGGGACTAAACCACATCAACCCAAGAGATTTACTTTGGAGAAGGCCGTTGTCTGTGTCTCCTGGAAGTGCCATTGGCTATTTTAGTATTGTGCCCACTGCCCAGTCCTCTACATTACAAGGCAATTTGCTTTACTGTGGTATTGGTTTATGCAGTGTTCTGCTGCTTTCAGCATCCTTATAATGAATCCTCTCCCTGTATTTGTATGTGTTTTCTAAAGCTGGAGCAACTGTATGGTCCCAGAGGTGCATTTGTAGATCATGTGAGATTATTCCTTAGGAGGAGGTATATCTCTGTTCAGCAATCTGGCTCTATATACTAAGCTTCTGCTAGAAACCTTTAAATAGGCCTGTGTACGGACTGTGCATGCCAGAGGCAAAAATGAATGGTGGGAAAAAGCAACAGTGAGAGAAGAGACGTTCACTTCAAAACTGAAAAGGGAAACTTTTCAATCAGTACTGATCATACAGGCATAATCATTTGTCTGGTTTATAAAAGTAACCAGCATAGTCAAGAGATTTATTTTGCAATCTAATTTTGAATAGATCAAGAAGTATGCCTTTAAGCCTTACTTTGAATTTCTCAAGTATGAGATGGCTTTGATGGATGGCTGCAAGGTACTAGGACTCTGAAGGGAGAAGAAGCAGCTCTCCTGCCTCTCAGATGGAACTTTACTACTTTGGAAATATTTGCCCTTTGTTTATTTCATGATATTTATATTATATTTATAATTAGGAATTATACTTAATGCCTTGTGTAATCAAAGTGTGTATTCAGACATTGGATGGTGGCTTTTCTTTTGTGTACCATATGGTTTCACTCTGGTTTTGTGTATGGCTGTGCTGCTGCATTTTTCGATGCCATTGTGCAGGCAACCACACCGACTATTCATGCTGGTTGTTACATCCTTCTTCAGGTGGACACTGAGTGGATCTGAATTGCTTTGAGTGATGACTTGTATTTTATCACCCTTTGACATGCAAACAATCTAAATTTGAACCTCTGCATTGGACTAGACAGTGGAAAGGTTTAACATTTCATCAACATGCCTTAGGCCAGGCCTTGATGAAATGCCTTTGCCTGGGCTTTGATACTGTTCTATTGATGGAAATCGAAAACCTGCCAGATAGAATCCTTTCTATACATTAAAGCTGTAATAGTTTTCTCACTCAACCATGGACACAATTGATAGGAAACTCAATGGCTATATTCCATTTATCTACCTATTGTTGCTTTTTGTCAATTATTTTAGTGGTGTTGATACTCTTGCTCTTTCAACTTCCATACACTTAGACAGGGTACCACTTGTGGTCATTTACTTGCCCCAGAGTTTGCCATTCTGTGAAGTAAAAGAATGAAGTTCTTTATTAATATCACTTTTTAAACAGTCATCATATACGTTCCCAGTTTAAAAACCGCCTGAAGCTCCTGAACCTGTAATGCTTGTCTACTATGGGGATAGAGAAATTCAACAGATATTGTTTGCCAAGATCTACTCTAAATCCATTTCAGTCTGGTTTCAAGCCTGGTTATGGGACAGAGAAAGCTTTGGTTATCTTAGTGGATGACTTACACAGAGAACTGGATGGGGGGTTGGGGTGTCTCCTTGTTTATTCTCTTGGATCTTTCAGTGGCTTTTGATACCATTGACCACGGTGTTCTTCTGAATTGCCTTTCTGGGATGAGGTGTGGAGGTACTTTTTTTTCAGTGGCTCCATTCCTTCCTGGAGGAATGTTCTCAGAAGGTGGTGCTGGGAGACTCCTGTTGACTCCTTGGCCATTGGCCTGTGGGATTCCTTCGGGCTCTGTTTTGTCCCCCATGCTTCACAGCATATACATGGAACCACTGGGAGAGGCCATCTGAAATTTTGGACTGTGGCGCTATTTATACGCAGATGGAAACAAAACAGGGAAGTCCCGGGAGGGACAGGTGAAACACCAAACAATACAAATGTATGAGCAGTAAACACTTACAATAATAAATAAATAAAATAAAAATATTATATACGGTGTATCAATATAATAAAAATAATAAATATATACAATATTCGTTTCACGGAGACCCCAGTGATATTATATTGTCAATCTATATAGAGTATGGGTATTTTCGTTCCTTAAAGCATCCTTTGTCCATGCATGACATATGTATCTCAACAATTTATCTGTGGATGTTCCTTATGTTGTTATGCTTATATACAATTATATAATTCAAAGAAGTGTGTTGTCCTTTGTATTGATATTGATCTATTGTCTATATTTATTATATTGATGTGCCGTATATAATATTGTGTTTACTACTCATACATTTGTATTGGGCATCCATTATATCAGATTTATTACACATATATTTTCATTTAACTACCATTGTGTTTATGTTTGGTGTTTCACCCGTCCCTCCCGGGACTTCCCTGTTTTGTTTCCTTGTGCCGAGCACACCCTCCCGTTATTTTTTGCATCTATACGCAGATGACACCGAACTCTATTCCTCCTTTCCACCTAATTCTAAGGAAACAATTCCTATGCTAAACCAGTGACTGACAGCTGCAATGGACTGGATGAGGGCAAACAAATTGAAGTTTCATCCAGACAAGACAGAGATGCTCCTGGTCAGTCGAAAGACAGATCTGGGAACAGGGATTCAGTCTTTGTTAGATGAGGTCACACTCCCCCTCAAAATGTAGGCTTGCAGTTTGGGAGTACTCCTGGATTCAGCTCCAAATCAGGAAGCCCAGGTATCAACAGTGCCCAGGAATGCTATCATACAGTTAAAGCTAGTGTGCCAACTGCATTCATTTCTGTAGAAGTCGGACCTGTCCATAGCGGTACATGCTTTGGTTGCAGAGGGATAGTGAAGACATTGCCTCTCCCATGAATAGGAATTCTTCTTCCTAGTAGGATTTCCCAACATTCTTCAAATTTCTAGCATTTCTAGAATGAGATATGTACATCTAAAACCATCTTCTGTGTTCAATGGTCCCTTGATTGATTTGCCTTCCTCTTTCCTTTATAAACGTAAACTATACCTCTAAATCCCCATTGCTGTGTTCAGTTAGTGCATTACTAGAAATCTGGGAACTGAAGATAAATATTGTTTGGGAGGCAAGATCTTTATTTGTGGGGGCAACACCTTCATCCTCCATAGTTTCACTCCCTGGCATTTAACCCTATCTATTAGATTCTTTCAATATTTTGTTTAACTATTGTGTTGTTTGTACCACGTTTCCTTCCTGCTATCTCTTTGCAGAAACAAATGAACATCCACTCCCCCTCCACACAAATGGTCTTCTGACTCATCTAGTGCCTCTCACCTGCTTCTTCAACTCAGTAGTCCTTCTGTTTTCCAGCTGTTTCTGAAATAAGTGTTAACAGGTATCTGACACTGGGCTTGGTCCAACTGGTGATTTTCCCCCCGGCTGAAATATTTTCTGCTGAGTTGCTTGGTTCCGGGGTGGGAACAAGAAGAAACAGTTGGCCAGGTGGCCTCTGAGCAAGATAGTGCCTTTGTATAACTTTCCACAGCTCGTTCAGAGGATGTCACTTTTTCTCAGGACAGCAAATTATCTCACAATGACAGATGCACTGAGGTAGAAAAGCAGGGCAATACATGATGCAGTTTATTAAACCATGTTTTTGAGTCGGTTCAAGGGAGCGTAGTCTCCAAGTGTTAATCAATGTACAGCAATGCATTTGAACTGCCTACTGCTTGCCATGGAGAATGAGGGAGGGCAACACATTATGTCAGAGATATTGTGTCTCAACAACATCAACCAAGATTTGACAAAGTAAAATGTAAAATGAAGAGCGAGCAAAGTGGGAGGGGGCGGCCATAGGAAAGTTGGGTTTCAGGGAGTGAAACTGGCAGGTTAGTTTACCACTGGTTAGAAAAGTCCATTGTGTGTATATATGGGTGCATTTGTCTTTATGTCTATCTAATTACTAGGGTTGGGTAAGTTCGATTCGGAAAAACCTAAAAGTCATAAAAACCTACTGACTTTGGGCTTACGAAACAGTTTTGAACCATGCAGGAAAAGTGGGAGGTGCAAATCCGAATTCGAACCACTTACCTTTTTTATTCATAAATATTCCATAATGTTCAGATGTCTCCCAATGCTGTTTTAATTTTCACAACCATTAAGTAACTTTGGTAAGGGCAAGGGAACTTTTCAAATATAATTATTTTGGTCGGTGAGGCTAAAAGGGATGAGGTGGGCGTGGCTAATCACAGCCTTCTTAACTGTAGTTTGAAAAGGCCAGGCGCCCAATGGTAGAGATTGCAAAAGGCCCTGCCATTATTCTACATTTCCCACAAGGCATGCCGACTCAGTATCCAAAATGGCTGAAAGACCCCAAACTTTAGCTGTCTATATCAGTCTTCATCTAAATATAAAATAAACTGATTGAATCTACAAAGAAATCAGCAAGCAATAAGCAAGTTTTGCAAATCCAAGAGAACTTAAACTGCTTTAAAAAACAATCCTTTCACTTTGACCTGATTGCCATGAACAAGGCTCTGGGGTAGCCAGCCAGCCACAGCCAGTCAAGTAGCCCTTTACAGTCAGTAAGTAATGATTGCATCTGCAAAAAGGAATAAATGGATGGATGGATGTGTCTTGAGGGTCCCCTCCAACTCAGCAGAGGAAGCTAATGGATGTCAGGAGAGTTAGGATGTTGCCTTTCTGCCCAGAAGAAGGGGGTCAGACTAGATCTTCCTTGATGGGGTCTGCACTATGATTTCCATTCTCTACCAATTTAACACAGTTTGTGCCACACAAACAACGTTTCTGGAGTAGAACAACTACTTTCAAAGTAAAGACCACCCAATGAAACAGGAAATAACACTTTTAAACCAGGAACTAGGATTGTCTTTATTATTTAAAAATGTTTTTTTTATAAATAATCAAATTTTGCAAACAAAAATTCCATAGATAAGTCAAAGGTTCTGAGCAAACAGAGGTCCATGTATTATACCACTGTAGCAAGTTTCATCTGGATTGGCCTAAAAATGAGGGACAGAGAAGCCCCTGAAGTCTCCCCATTCCAGTGCTGTTTTTCCCCTACTGTGCATGCGTGTCTGCCTTTAACAAATTGATTTGGAAGTTTCAGAAAGATTTGGAAAGTTCCAAATTTTGGGGGGATAACATTGGAAGTAATTTTAGAATTGAACCACCAATACCTTCTACTTCCAAACCGAGTTTCGAACCATTTTTTAATCAACCAATTCTACTAATTATTTATCTATTATGTGGCACATGATCATCTATCTATCCACCCACCCATCATCTTTCTGCTTCATATTACAAACCTGCCGACATTTCATGGATGAAAACTTGGACGCATGTGGCCAAGCCACATCAGAGCACAATCAAGATGGCAAACCACAACACATGACTGTTTTAATGGTTTATCTTAGAAGACTGAGACTTTAATCCTCATTGCAGGCAGTGCCAAGGCTCTCCATCTGCTTTTATTATGACATTTGTTCTTAGATGGATGGTATTTTTATAGCCTCCACTTTGCTTTACCAATGATCATATGGAGGTAGATAACCAGGATGAGACTATGTTTTATGAAATGGTGGATTTACTCTCCCCAACTGTGTCTGAATAGTCTGAAAATCTCATAGCCTGTGACTTAGGTGTTTTGTAGACCCAAAAGGTAGATTTTGGTGGAAATGTATTTCTGTTCTCACCATCTCTCAATCAGTGCTTTCCTGGTGCAACTCCTGTTGTATGAGAACACCAAAGAATGGCTTGTTTGTGCTCTGTGTCATTAACACAGCTTTACATGTATTTTCAGCAGCAAATGCTGTACAAATTGCTGGAGGTAGCAATGGTTGCTTTGAAGGCAGATTTCAGCCTCACGGCCTCATCACACTTGGACATGTTTCCAGTTCAATCCACTTTAAATGTTGTGACTACCTGCCTCCAGCAAAATTCTGGGGATTGTAGTTTAAGGAGGCCCAGGGCTTCTCTGGATGAATAGTTAAAGGCCCCTACCTAAACTACAAACCCCAGAATTCTACAGGAGGAAGTCACAGCATTTAAAGTGGATTAACATGGAAAAACGATCAAGTGTGATGAGTCAACTAGGTATAGTAAAATAAATTCTCTGCCCCCAAATTCTTGCTAGTGTCATCACTAACTACCTAACAAGGAATGACAATAATAGGGATGAAGGCAGTTGAGCCAACTTTATTTTTGACGTGTAGCAAATATTTTTAGAGACCTAGAATGTTGTCAAAAATTTCTGACAACAATTACATAACCACAAAATGTGTTGATAGTTTGTCCTTTTTTGATTAATTTAGAAACACCATCATTTTAAAGTTTTGACTCCCATTTTTAAGCTAAATTACCATGCTGAGATATACAACAGACTCATATTTGTTTTGTTCCCACAAACCAAACATTTAATTTTTTTAAAAAACATTCAAACTGAACATCATATGTCAGAGTCATATTTATACACGTACACAATAGATACATCTTGTCTCATGTTGTTACAGTGACAACAGGTATGAAGGCAGAGAAAACAAACTTTACATTTTAAATGCAGTGAACAGGAAAGTTCATGGTTTTGAAAATGAGAAACACCAGAGAGAGAAAAAAACACTTAAAATCCGGGTTCTGCCTCCTGTAGAATTCTGGGGTTTGTAGGTTAGTGAGGCTGTCAAAGGCTCTTCCATAAACTACAAATCCAAGAATTCTGCAGGAGGCAGAAACCAGATTTTAGTGGATTTTTTAATCTAGTGTGATGAGGTCCTCAATCTATCCTCAACAATGAAACAAAGATAACTTTATTTCTTACTCTTTAAATAATGCTACATATAGATATTATCTAACTTTATAGTCTTTTTAGTGGGGGAATGTCTCTGGGTTCCATGCCTGTCCAAGAGCAATAGCTGCAGTTCACCCTTGTTGGCTGTCAATCCTCTATTAAACTTGTCATCTCCTAGCAGCGTGTCTGTAGACCGTGTTTTTGCCATTGCTACTCTTCCATTGCTGTGGCAACTGGATTTCCACGCTACTCACACTAACAGTGTAATCAAACATTTCTATTTCTGAGGGCAACTTTTTCTCCTGACAATTGGCAGGTATGTTTTGCTGTTTGTTTCCTCAGGCTTGTTATTAATACGTTGTTAGCTCTTTCCATCCAACCGCAGCCCTGCTGTGCCAGCAACCATATCGTGTGCTGTTGTGAGAGATTACATTGGCACAGTGGGAGGGCTACTGCTGTGGAAGGAGGAAGGGGGTCAGTAGCTCAGAATGAGTAATCCTTAGTGCACTAACAGCCACAAAAGCCTTGCAACCTAGTCGTGCTTAGTCCTATGTGGTAATTTTTCTGCACATTGATGAGGCTGAATAGGATTTTGCTTTCCTTTGTCCAAGCAGAAATCTGTTAATTGTTCAGCCTGGCCTTGAAAATATCTTGAATGTGATTCTATTCTAAATGCTTGACTTTGTGAATGCTTGACTATGTAGAAGAGGTGCGCAGAACCCTCCTAGTGAATTGAAAGAATGGTATCAGGACACCAGCAAGAGTATCCTCATGCACATTGAGCTCTACTGATGGGCTCAGCCTTAGCCAGAGCTTTGGTGCACATTGGGTTCTGTTGATGTACATTGGCATCCCTTAGTCACTGATATGGTGCACATCAGGAGTATATGATACTCCTAGGTCCCAGTGCATGTTGATCCCAATGCACAACAGTCATTTCATTGGCTACCCTACATAGTAATGTCATAGCAACTCCGTGCCGAATGTTGCCGGAATCCTCAATTCCACTTGTTAAGCAACCATGGAATAAGAAGACCAAACACAGGAAGCTGGGTTGAACAAGGGCTACTGAATGTAACATAAATCTAATTAAGAGAAATGAACCTTGAGAGGAGTCAGAAGGGGTGAGCAACCCAGAAAGGGATCAGCAGAGGCACTGACTTCCTTCTCTGAAAGGTCCAAGGGCAATCCAGTAGCAGAGTTGCTCCCTGTGTGGCCATTGACTAGAAGGCAGACCTAAGGAACCCCCTCCCCAGGTCACAGGATTTAAAGTGAGTACCAAACCCCTGCCTCCCATAACAATTTACAATCTAAAACCCTGAAATAATTAGGAAACTTAAAATATCACATATAGCTTATACCGGCTCCTGAACAGCTTTTTGTAAGAACTTGTGTGATGAAAACATTTCTAGATAATGAAAGCTTGGCTTAATAATGGCATAGTAGTAATATTGCTTTTGGGATAATCACCAAGAAATGACATGTTTCCTTTTCCTTATTGTCCATCTTCTCATGACTCCATTTAATCTGCCTTCTTACATTTCTGGAAAAGAGTAATTTCATTCAACAAGGGCTGTTTGCAGAACAAGGGGCCATGCTGGTTGTGGGATTCTGGAAGTATTAGCCCCCTCCAAAATCGCTTTCCCAAGTTCCCACTGCCGCTTATTATGATGCTTCAGATTTGATTAATCCTAATATATGGTTCAATTACTGGTATTTGTAGTTGTTTCTGTTGTGTTCTGAATAGGTAATCTGTTTATAGTATAAACTTTATTATCTTTTATCACGGGTGCAGGGCAGTGGACAACCATTACTTACAATAAATACAGTAATATCCAATAAAACAGTTTAACACACTCTATAAATCCAAATGTAAATGTACTAAAATACTGTTCTCGTATTCTATTAGCTCGTAAAAATGCCCTTTGAAAGGAAAACATTTTACTGCCTCTTTTCTTCTGCATCCAGTTGAACAGCTCCCAATACCTGCAAGTAGAATCTCATCTGACCAGTTTTAAATCCTATACATCTTTAGTAAAGTTTGGGAAGTTGTTTAAAAAATGTATTGTACAGTTCAGTTCTACACCATTCTGCCAAACCCTGATGTAGGTGGTTATAGTTACAGTTTTCAAAAGTTGCTCCTTCCTCTTCCAATTTCAAATTAAATAATGGTAGTTGTACTTTTGTTTTTGTTTGTTATTTTTGCTTAGCAAACATATCTAAAGTGGAACAGCACAAAACACTGCCTAAACAGTTATCTATATAATATTCCTCTTTCATTATTTAGTGACCCCTCCTTGTTATGTGATTTCAACTCCGCTGAAACCGCAGGTTCAGGGCCCAATGCGCCAGGCTTCCAAAATACCATATAAGACACAGACAGGTTGAGGGCAAATCAAAGCCATTTATTTTCCTTGGCCTAAGAGGATGTCAGTGGAATCTGCACTCTCAAAGACCACCATACCAGAATGCAAACATGCAGATATATTTATAACACCTTGAAAACCCTTGTGGCTCCTCTGAGAGACCTATAAAGCTTTGACTGTGACTTTTCTAGGGTATTATAAAGGAATTATGCTAAATGTGTGTCTATCCCATGGGGTTTGGGGTGTGGGGAAAGGTTAAGCAACATTCCAAGGAGAACTTCATTGAAGATGAGCTTAGAATTAAGAAAAGAGGTCAAGGTGTGCTCACTATCTGTTCTGATGGGGCTATGGACTCTGGGGTTTATATTTTTGGGGTCCAATTTTTATAACAACTTGAATAACTATAAAGGTAACTAAAATGTACAAGCCGCATTGTTAAAGGAAAAGGGATAATGAAGTTACTCATCGTTAGCTTACATTCACAATGCAACTTAGGTATGTTTATTATTAAGAAGTTTGATTACATTCGTCAATGAGCTGTTGATCTTTGTCCTTTTTTTTTTTTCAAATATATTTATTGGGGTTTCTTCCATAACAATAAAAGAGGTGGAACAAATTGAGGTATAGGACAGTAGGAAGGATAGAGAGAACTTGGGAGAAGAGGCTGGGGTGTGGGGGCTGAGAGGGGGAGGGGGTGGAGGAAGGGAAGACGGGGGAAAGGGGGTTGGTCTGGGGTGGATTTGGGTGGGAGATCAGAAGGGAGAAGGTTAACTTCGGGGGGGGGGGAGAGGGGGGGTGGTTTGTCAGGCTTCCGATTTCTTTGTATTGTCCTTGCTGTTTCACTTGGGGGGGGAGGAGAGAGTCTGTGTCCATGTGTCTTTCCACATCGTAGGAGGGGTGGGTGGGCGGATGGAGTCAAAGAGGTGAACGGTCTTTTGCCTCCTGTCTGTACTTAAAATAGCTTGCGTCCATGTCAAGCGGTCTCGCTATGTCTCTCAGAGTCCCGGCTCTGTAGGTAGGCCCTGAAGGGGGACCAGTCTGTTCTGCGCAGGCCCTTTCCCTCCAGTTCGCTCATGTAATAGGAAAGCCTATCCATATTCATTATGTCCTGAACTTTGTCCACCCATTCTCCCAGGCCAGGCGTATCTTTCGACTTCCATTTTTTCGCGAGCACCATCCTTGCTGCTGTGGAGAGGAACCAGAACAGTCGTTCCTCGTTTTCGTCTGCCAGGTCTCCTTCATCTACTATTCCTAGGAGGCAGGCCTCTGGCGTCTTCTCCAAAGTGTTCTGCAGGATCTTTTGGATCTGTGTAAAGATTGTTGTCCAGAAGCTCGACGCTTCCTGGCAGGTCCACCACATGTGGTAAAAGGTGCCCGTCTCATGTTCCGCATCTCCAGCATATGGACTGAGCCGACCTGTACATCCGACCCAGTTTATAGGGGGTCATGTACCATCTGAAGAACATTTTGTACCAATTTTCTGCTAAATCGGTGGCATAAGCAATTTTAATGTTCTTCTGCCAGATCTTTTCCCATTCTTGCATCATGATGACACGGCCGACATTTTGTGCCCACTTTACCATGCAGGTTTTTATCTGTTCCGTCTCCGTTGCCCACTCCAAAAGATGTCTGTAGGCCTTGGAGACAAGCTTCTTCTCTTTGGTTAGGAGGGTGTTCCAGAAGCGTTCCCCTTCTTCGAAGCCTGTTTGTTCGTCTCTCCGGAAGCTTGCTCTGATCTGTAGAATTTGGAGCCACGTGAGGTGTTTGTACTGTGCCTGCAGCTGTTGCCTTGGTTTAAGAAATCTCCGCATTCCCACCTTGACTGTCAGATCTTTGTACGTCGGCCAGGTGTTCCAGCCCTGCATAGTTCTTTGCTGCGCCTCTAAGGGCGATATCCACAAAGGAGTCTTCTGATAGAACCTTCCTTTGTATGTCTCCCAGATTCTCATCAGGGCCGCTCTTATCGGATGTTTCTTGAAGTTTTCATTTGGTCTTGGGATGCCATGCCACAGGTGCCCGTGCCACCCGGTGTGCAGATCAAAGCCCTCCAGGGCCAGCAGCTCCGTGTTTCGCAGGCTTATCCATTCCCTTATGTGGACCAGTCCACAGGCCTCGTAATATAGTCTTAGATCTGGCAAATCCAGCCCTCCCCGTGACTTTCTGTCCGTGAGCACTTTGAATTTGATCCTCGCTCTTTTCCCATCCCATATGAACCGAAGGATATCCTTCTTCCATGTTTCGAAAATGGCCACGGATTTGATGATGGGCAGGGTTTGGAAGAGGTACAGCAGTCTGGGTAAGACATTCATTTTAATCGCCGCGAGTCTTCCCATGAGCGTGAGCCCGGCGTTTTTCCAGCCCTCTAGATCCTTCTGAAGTTGTCCCCAGACTTTCTCGTAATTGTTCTTCTGCAGCTGGCTGTTCTGCGCCGTTACATGAATCCCCAGGTACTTGATGGTTTGGGCGATGCGTAATCCCGCGATTTTCTCCAGCTGTCCCTGCCGATTTGCGGATATATTCTTGGTTAAGATCTTTGTTTTGTCTTTATTGATTCTTAGGCCCGCTAGCGAGCCGAACCGCTCTATTTCCTCTAGCCAGAGCTGTATCGTGGACAGCGGCCTTTCCACAAAGCAGATTATGTCATCTGCAAAAGCTTTGACTTTTATTGTGTGACCCCCAATCAAAGGACCCTTCAGTTGAGCGCTTGACCTGATGAGTCTGAGCATCACTTCTATGGCCATGATGAAAATCAACGGGGAGAGCGGGCACCCTTGTCTCGTTCCCTTTTGTATTGGAAACTTCCCTGTTGGCCGACCATTGACCCATACTCTGGCCGACTGGTCCCTGTAGATTGCTCCTATGGCATTTTGAAAGAGCTGGCCCATCTCCAGTTTCGACATAAGCAAGCTGAAGAAGTCCCAGTTTAGGTTGTCGAAGGCCTTCTCCGCATCTAAGGCCAGAAAAGCGACTTCTTTGTGCGGATGCGCTTCATAGTAGTGTATCAGGTCCACCACTGTTCTGGTATTGTCCTTAGCTTGCCGACCCGGGAGGAAACCATTTTGATCTGGCACGATCCACACCTTCAGCCAGCACTTTAGCCGTTCGGCCAAGATGCTAGCTAGGATCTTGTAGTCTATGTTTAACAATGAGATGGGCCGGTAGTTGGCCACATTAGTGCCATCCGTCCCTTCTTTTTGGAGTACCATGATGTTGGCTTCTCTCCAGGAGTCTGGAATTATCCCTTCCTGTAACACCCTGTTGTAAATCTTTTTTAGAAAGGGGAGGATTTCATCCTGGAGCGCCTTGTAAAATCTGGCCGTTAGCCCGTCCGGTCCCGGGGCCTTGCTTGCGTCCAGCCTCCTAATAGCTCGTTCTATTTCAAGGTCTGTAATATCTGCATTTAGTGACTCTCTATAGGGCGGCGGCACCTTGCCCAGCGGTGTGCTTTCTAGATATTGTTCTATGTCTTCCTTGTTTATTGAGTCCTTGGAGTACAACTTTGAGTAGAAGGACTGGAACGCCCTCTGGATGCCCTCTTCACCCAGGATCATTGTGTCCCCAATTCTGAGCCTGGTTATGAACCCCTGCTGCTTCTTTCTTTTGAGTCTCCTGGCCAGCCATTTACCCGGCTTGTTTGCATTCTGAAAGTATCGTTGTTTCAGAAATTTGAGGTCCTTGGAGAGTTGTTCTACCTCCAGAAGACGCTTTTGTTTCTTCAGCAAGGACAGTTTGTCGATCGTGACCCGGTCTTTTGGGTGTTCTTTTAGACTCGCTTCCTCCAATGTTATTTGGGATTGCAAGTCTTGCATTGCCTTTCGCTTTACCTTGTTTCTGCCGGCATTGTGCTGAATAAAGTGCCCCCGGAGCACTGCCTTGCAGGCATCCCAAATCACCTCCGGCCGTGTTTCCGGCACGTCGTTTGTCTTGAAGTAGTCCACCATCAATGCCCTATACTTTTGTATATCATCCTCCTTCTTTAGCAAGTTGTCATTGAGCCTCCAGCGTCTCGTTGGGGACCTATGGTTTATCTCTAGTATAATTGGGCAGTGGTCCGATTGGTCTCTCGGTAGGATTTGTATGTGGGACACCCGCGGTACCAGCGATCTGGACATCCAAACCATGTCTATCCGCGACCAGCTTCGGTGTCGGTGCGAATAGAATGTGAAGTCCCTTTCTGTTTGATTGTGCAGACGCCAGGCATCTTCCAGGGCAAGGTCCTCAAGCAGGTGTGTGAAGGTCTTTGGTAGGACCCCCGGGGGGTCTTGTCCAGCCCTCTTGGGCTGCGTCGTGCTCTGCGTCCTGTCCATTCTGGAGTTCATTACTCCGTTGTAGTCACCCATTATGATCAGGTCATCGTACTCCTGTCCATCTATGAGCTCTGCAAGTAGTTTGGTGAATTCGGTTTTTGAGCCGTTGGGTGCATAAATGTTGCACACCAGGAGGCGTGCCAGACCCACCTCTAGCAGCACCCCCACTATTCTTCCCTCCGTATCCGCGAACGCCAGTTTGGCTGGTACTTTGTCGCTGATGTAGGTGGCTACACCTCTCTTTTTTTCTCCTGCCAGAGAGCAAAATAAGTTCCCTATCCCATTGGCTATTAGATGTTGTTCGTGAGATTTTTTGATGTGGACTTCTTGCAGAGCCACGATGTCCCATTTGTTCTTCCTCAGTGCGTTGAATGTCCTTCTCCGTTTCATCGGCGAGTTCAGGCCATTGATGTTGTTGGAAAAGCACTGTAGATGTACTAGTGGCTCATACATGTTGCGTTTCCATTGTGTGACCCATGTCGCCATCTTTGTCGTCCTTTCCGTGCCATCGTGGTTTCTCTGTCCCCGGTGCCTTCCGGTGGGCCGGGTTGATCCCTCCGTCGGGGGAGTCGAACCTTCGCCTCTTGTTTGCCTCATTCTGCTCAGGTTGGGTCTCCGCTCTCCCCGCTGTGTCTTTCACGAGATTCAGATGGAACTCCTGCGCTTTGGCCACCGTGGTCAGCCAGTACCGTTTGTCCTTGAATGTCACCATGATGCCTTCCGACTTTTCCCAACGGAACCTGATCTTCCTATTCTTCAACTCTTCCGTGAGGAAGAGATAATTCTTTCGCTTGCTGATCGAGGTTGCCGTGAATTCCTTCAGCACAATGACCTTCTGACCTTTATATGTGGTTGGCGCCTCCCTTTGCTTTGATATTATTTCATCTCTGGTTTTTCGTCTGTGGAATTGTACCACTACATCTCTTGGTACGTTATTCCTTCTCGCGTATGCAGAAGGGACTCTGTACGCTTTCTCTATATCCCGATTGATCTCCTCCTCATCCTTGCCTGTGATGCTGGACGAAAGCGAGCTGATAACTTTCTGTATATCTTCCTGTGGATCTTCTCTCAAATTCCTAAAGCGTAGCTTCGTCTCCAGGGAGGTCTGCTCCATCCTCTCCTGAAGTTGTTCTAGCTTTAGCGTTCCGCCTCTAAGGATTCCACTCTTCTTGCAGCTTCCCTTGCGAGGTCTTTACCTTGTCTCCTTCTTGTTTTAAGGAGAGGATCTCCTCACGCATCGTCGAGAGTTCTTTTTTCAGATCTGCCCTCAGATCTTGTAGTTGAGCGTCGTGCCTTGCCGCCGCCTCATCCACTTTTCGTTGCGTCGCGTCTTGCTTCTCAGAGAGCCGCTGGAGCTCTTTCAGTATGTCCTTCATCGTGGTGTCCTCATTGTTGGCCAGCCTCTTCTGGACCCCCTTGGCATCTTTGAAAATCTTCGGGGTCGTCATTGTTCCCCTGCCGTTCCCCCCGGCCAGGGCGCCTGCTCGAATGACCCGCGTCTCGGCCTTCTGCTGCGTCTTGCGACCTTGTGTGCACGCGTTGCTGTCTGCCTCAACACCTGTTGAAGCGGCCTGCTAGGGTGAGGGAGGGGAGAGGGGGGGACTGTCTCACTCCTCTCTGTGTCAATGAAGCTGTGCTGATGCACCCCCTTCTCCTCTTCCCCCAGTCGCGCTATTTCTGCAGTTCCTGAGGGCCTGTGTGATTGAGTCTTGTCGTTTGTACTGTCCACCCTGTGTTGGTTATTGTCCTCCTCCTCCTCTCCCAACAGGGCAGGTGTAGGGGGGGGGGGAGCGGCGGCGACGCGAAGGGAGCCCGGGTCTGTTTCTATGCCTTGATTTCCGTGGCTCCCTGGAGAGATGGTCCTCCCAGTCTTCCAATGGGGAGGGGGGACACGAGAAGAGAAGATTTAGGGCGTCACTCACCCTTCCGTCTCTTCCCCGTCGCCCCTCAGCCCTGGCTCCCGTTGCCACGTCAGTCCGCTCTTGGTCCGAGCCTCGTCCCCGGCCTCTCTCCCGCGCCGCTTTCTCGCCCCGCACCGGCCTCTTCTTCTGTTGCTTCCCCTTTCTGGTTCGGGGCGTGGAGGGCCCGCTCTCTCTTCCGGTCCTCCTGTCCGTCCCTCTTTTCCCTCCCCGCTGCACTTCCGGTCCGCCAGCAAACTGTGGCCCCTTCCGGCTCCCTTTCGCGCCCTTTTCGGCTTGAAGATGAGGACGACGCTCCTTCCAAGATGGCCGCCTTCCCTCTTCTGCTGTCCTTTTCCTTGCTGCACGCTTCACGGCGCCATCTTGGATCTCCGACTCTTCACCCCGTCCGTTTCAGTTTTTCCCGAGCGCTCCAGGGGTCCCTCCGGTAGGCCGCTTTTTCCCTTTTCGTCCTTGAATCTCCCGGTCTTCGGTTCTCGCGCCTTCTCTTCTCCCTCCTGTCCTCCCTGGACCTTGCACCTTCTGTTTCTTGGCCCTTGCTTCCCGCCTCCCGGTTTTTCTGTCTTGCTTTCAATCTTTGTCCTTTTAAGTAAGAACAGGATTACAGCTTAATTTCTTTTCTCCTTCCACCCCCACCCACAAATATGGCTTTTAAAGTAATGTTCATTGTCGTTTTTAAGATAGCACACCAAAGGCAAAAATGGAAGGGAGAGAGTGAGAACCACCTCAGAACTAGCCTGATCGCTTATATAGGCCCAAAGTTTGCTTTGGATTTTGGGGGAGAATTTGGAGCAATCCATGACTTGTTAATATGGTTCAAGGCTCTGTTAGGTGGCTGGGCCAGTAATAACCCAAGTTGACTCCATGCATAATTTAGCCACCATGGAATTGATTCTCTTCCACCCCCTGCTCCAGGATAAAATGTCAGTGTAGATGTTTACCAGGATTCACCCTATATTTCTGAAATGACCGTGGTATCTTCAGAATATCCTGCATTGGAAGGTTACAAATTATTAGTTTATGAAGTTGCCATCTCTTGGCCTCCCTGAAACCCCCCCCCCCACACACAACCTATAACCTACTTTTCCTGTTTTATTCTCCAAGACCAATGTATCAATAAACCTCTCAAGGAAAAGAGATGAAAGTGGATTTTCTTAAAACCTCCACCCCTGAGGTCCTGAAAGCAGTGTCTCATAGCTACCTGCCCTTTTTTCTCTCCTGCTTCCATCTTTACCCAAATTGATTAAACAGGAACAGTACAGACTTTTAAAGTGCTAGCTTAAATATTTTACTTGGCATGAACTAAAATTTTAGTTTCATTGTTACCACTGTTAAGCCAAGGGGAACTCCTTGTTTTGGAATATACACCCTTCCAAATGTCAGTCAGAGCATATAAGAAATGTATTCTCTATGCCTTCAGGCATCCAGAATCATACATACAGCATCACTCTTTGAACACATATGTATTTTTTTCTACTTCATATTCTTCACAGTGTTCACCCCCATTAAGGATAAGAAATGCAAACTGTACACATTTCTGCATTGTTGTTCAAAACTCTGGATGTGATCAATCTTTATTAAGGCCCCCAAATGTGTCTTCCTTTTTGATGTGCCTCTAATTAGCCAGGACAATATTGTGGTAATATTCAGCTTGCTGCTGTGACGGGATTGTAGATGATTTCAAACAGTAAAAACAAAAAAAATAGAAAGAACGGAAAGAAGAAGAGTCACCTGGAGCTGCTGTATGTAATGTGACCTACACTGAGGGTAATCGTTGGAACTTCAATACATTGCTGTTAGCGCCTGATCTTCTTCACCTTATCTAGGTTCTTTCCTCCTTCCCTTGCCCCCTAGTGGGTCTTGATTTGTTGTGGATGCATTGCCATGGTGATTTGCAGTTTCCCTTCCAGTTCTTACCAAAAGTGTAATCCTTCCAAAAAGCAAAAACTAGTTTGTTTGGCTGAAATCAAGGTTGGCTGTGCTGATTGCTTCAAAAGCATTTGCACCCAAATCAGCAATCTAAAGCAATACCTTGAGTTAAGAGTTTAATTTGAGCCATGACAGAACTCTTAACTCAAATTGTTTTATCTCAAAGTGAATTTTCCCATTGAACTGAATTGAAATGTCAGCAATCCGTTCTGGCCCCCTAAACCCACATCCTCCCTTTTTTTTCTTACATGTTTTAAAATAAGACTGCACTTTATAAATAACAAATAATGTATGAATGCACATTCATATAGAACAATAAAAAAGAAAGATCATCTTTAAAATGGTAGAAACAAAAAATTATGGCACAATGGTGGAGGCACAAAGTTGTGGCAAGGAAGCACAAAGTGAAGAGGCAGAAGAAGCATTTTCTTGATACTGCACTTATTCCAGCCTTCCTCTCTCCCTTGCTGTCTCTACCTGTCTCTCTTCATGAAGCCAAATACACCAGAAGTATATAACCATATAAAATCAACTAACTCAAAGTTCCTCAAAGTGGACAAGAACAAAGTGGACAGCAATCTCCCAAAGCGGACAAGAGCATGAGGCACGAGACACAAAGCATGGAGGCACAAGACAGAGAGGCTGCTCCCCTAAAGTCCTAAAGCCTTGAACTCTGGTGCTAGCACTCTTTCTGGCACTGGTGATCCCTTTGGCACTAGCTCTTAACTCAAAACACTGTTTGTATGTCAAAGTGGAAGTTGAGCTGAGCAATGGCTCTTGACTCAAAATGCTCAAAGTTGGGATGCTCTTAAATCAATTAAGAAACAGAGGAAGGACAATGCTTCCTAGAAACAGAAGGAGCAAGAAATAGGAAAACAAGGAAATGTGTATAGCTTAGCCAGCTATCTGTATCCACAGATTCTGCATCCGTGGATTCAACCAACCAACCCTGTTGCAGCTTCCCACAATTTCACAGATTCTCTAACTCAGTTTTTCTCAACCTTCCTAATTCTGCAACCACTTAATATAGTTCCTCATGTTGTGGTGACCCCCAACCATAAAATTATTTTCGTTGCTACTTCATAATTGTAATTTTGCTACTGTTATGAATCACAATGTAAATATCTGATATGCAAGATGTATTTTCATTCACTGGACCAAATTTGGCACAAATAACTTATAAGCCCAAATTTGAATACTGGTGGGGTTGAGGGGATTGATTTTATCATTTGGGAGTTGTAGTTGTTGGGATTTATAACTAACCTACAATCAAAAAGCATTCTGAACTCTACCAACAATGAAATTGAACCAAACTTGGCACACAGTATTCCCATTACAAACAGAAAATACTGGGAAAAGGTTTGATGGACATTGACCTTGAGTTTTGGAGTTGTAGTTCACCTTCATCCAGAGAGCACTGTGGCCTCAAACAATGATGGATCTAGACCAAACTTGGCATGAATACTCAATATGCTTAAATGTGAACACTGGTGGATTTGGGGGAAATTAGACCTTAACATTTGGGAATTGTAGTTCCTGGATTTTATAGTTGATCTACGGTCAAAGAGTATTCTGAACCCCACCAATGATAGAATTGGGTCAAACTTCCCACACAGAACACCCATGACCAACAGAAAATACTGTGTTTTCCGATGGTCTTTGCCAACTCCACTGACCCCCCCTCCCGCACATCCCCCCAGGGGTCCCAACCCCCAGGTTGAGAAATGCTGCTCTGACTCTTTCTGGCACTCATTTGCCATTTTATATCGGGTAGCAATTCAAATAAGGTGGGAAGCAAGGGGAAAGTGGGAGAAGGGGTAAAATCCTATAACATTTTAAATGCAGTTGGAAAAGTGGGATAATAGAGCATTAATTTGGACTGTCCTTAACAAAGTGGAACAGTTGGAGTGTATGAAAGAGTAATACTCTCATTGAGGGTACGAGAGTATTGACACACAGCAAGCCACCAACTGTTGGGAGAAAGAATCCAGAACATAGCATGGGAATGGGGATCTTGATATATTTGTATACATAAACCTTTAACTTCTCAGAAAGAGTGACCCTGAAGGAGCTTGTGTTCTTGGAATGGCGATAATGTCCCCCTTACATGAATACAAGGTGTCGTTTGCATGAGGTGTAAGCTTGCAATTTGCATTGATTTCATGTCTCTTTGCATGTGACTGAGCAGTCTTTATGCAAATGTGTGCAAAGCCAGACTAAAGAAATCAATTGACACAACATATGTAATTTAGCCATTTACTAGCGGCTAGAAATGTGTACGGATCTGACATTAAACACGAGTTTTATACACTGCTTCCTCCACTGAGATTGACAGGGGCTGTGTAAATGACATGTCCTCTCTACTAATGCCTGGGAAACATTTACCCCTCTGATGAGTGTGTATAGTTTATTGCATCACAATGCTGTGGTTGTTTAGTTTTTCTTTGTTTTGTTTTGAATTCAACTGGAGAGAGACAGACATTTGTATGCACCTCCTTCTTGGACCTCATTGTTATTCTTGCCATGTGCCTTCAAGTAGCTTTCAACTTATGTCAACCTTAAAGTGAACTGATCACAAGGTTTTATTGCCAGGTCTTCTTCAGAGGAGGTTTGCCATTGCCTTCCTTTGAGGCTGAGAGGGTCAGTGGGTTTCCATGGCTGAGCGGAGGATTGCTCCCAGAGACCACCCATATGGCAGAATGATAGCAATTTGACATCACTTTAACTGCCATAGCTCTACTTTGTGTAATCCTAGGATTTGTAAGTTGTTGTGTCATAGGAGATCTGTAATAGAGAAAGTTAGATATTTCACAGAATTACAAATTCCAGAATACCGTATCATTGATCCATGGCAGTTGATGTGTTATTGCACTACCATAATTCTGTAGTGGTTACAGCCCAAATTTAGCACTCAAACCACCTCATAATATTCTATTTTCTCCCAGGAGTGAGAGAGGCAGTATATAAATACAGTAAATAAATAAATAAATGAATAAATAAATAATGCGGTTTCTTATAATAAATGCACACATATTTTTGTTTTATTTGATATTTGGACAAACGCTTGGAAGGGGGACAAGACTCGACACATAAGACACATGTTTTGTGTGCAATAATCTAGTAAGCAAATCTCTGGCTATGTATTTATCATGTCAGAAGTGAATGGTACAATTATAATGTATTTAAAGAAAGAAACAAAGTTAAAACTTGGCATTATGCTAAATATCTTTTATCAGAAGCTGGCCACTTAGAGTGTTTCTAGTGTCGCTGTGAGAAGGTCCTCCATTGTGCATGTGGTGCGGCTCAGGTTTATTATTTACTAGCTTGGGGACCCGGCCCTGCCCGGGTTAATTGAGAAAGGCATTGTGTGCCAAGGTTGGTCCTTATCAGTTGTTTATTTGACTCGCAGTGGTCTCAGGAAGTGAGTGAAGGTACTTCAAGTCCCATCATCTGTGGTCCAATGTCTTCCAAACTGAAGCAGGATGTGGTGTGGGTCATGGGGGCTCTGTGTGCCAAGTTTGGTCTTGATCAGTCAGTGGATGAGGATTGCAGCAGTCTCGGGAAGTGATTGGAGGTACTTCAAGTCCCATAATCCATGGTCTGCCCTCCTCCAAACTGCAGTAGGACGTAGAGTGGGTCATGGGAACTCTGTGTGGTAAGTTTGGTCTTTATCAGTCTTTGTTGGGGGCCACAGAGGTCTGTGGGAACAGAAGGGTGTGAAAGTACTACAAATCTCATAATCCGTTGTCTGTCCTCCCCCAAACCTCACCAGGACAGAAAGGGGGTCATAGCAGTTATGTGTGCCAAGTTTAGTCTGGATCAGTCATTGGATGAGTGTTGGAGTGGAATAGGAAAGTGAGTGGAGGTACTTCAAGTTCCATCATCCATGGTTCATTCTATTCGAAACTGCACCAGAATGTAGAATGAGTCATGGGGGATTTGTGTGCCAAGTTTGGTCTTGAAAAGTCACTGGATGAGGGTCACAGCGGGCTCAGGAAGTGAGTGGAGGTACTTAAAATCCCATCATCCATGGTCCATCCCCCTTAGTACTGCAGCAGGATGTAGAGTGGGTCATGAGTACTCTGTGTGGCAAGTTTGGGCCTGGTCTCTGCTTTGTAGGGGCTGCAGTGGTCTGTGGGAAGTGAATCGGGTGAAGGTACTGCAAATCCCATCATTTGTGGCCCATCCTGCCCTAAACTGCACCAGGATGTAAAGTGGGTCATGGGGGATTTGTGTGCCAAGTTTGGTTCTGATCCGTCATTGGTGTGGGCCACAGTGCTGTAAGGAAGTGAGTTTAAGTACTGCAAATCCCGTCATCCATGGTCCATCCTCCCTCAAATTGCACCAGGATGTAGAGTGGGCCCCAGGAGATGTGTGTACCAAGTTTGGTTTTGTTCTGTCATTGTTGGGGGCCGCAACGTGTTTTGGCCTTAAACTCCCACCATGTCTGACTGCCTCAGGCCTTTTTCTTACCCCCCTCTGCCACTTAAGAGTGTCAGAATGTTGAAGGTGGCTGGTCAATCAGGACTCCGCATGCAAATAATTCCACAGTGGGAGCCAATCCGAAAGCTGCCACATATCCTTCCGCCCTTCCACCCTCCGGACACATACATACAAACATTCTTTTTAAATTATATACTAGCTTGGGGACCCGGCCCTGCCCGGGTTATTTGAGAAAGGCATTGTGTGCCAAGGCTTGTCCTTATCAGTGGTTTATTTGGCTCGCAGTGGTCTCGAGAAGTGAGTGAAGGTACTTCAAGTCCCATAATCTATGGCCCATCTTCCTCCAAATTGCACCAGGATGTAGAATGAGTCATGGGGGCTCTGTGTCCCAAGTTTGGTCTTGAGAAGTCATTGGATGAGGGTCGCAGCAGTCTCGGCAAATGAGTAAAGGTACTTCAAGTCCCATCATCTGTGGTCCACCATCCTCCGAACTGCACCAGAATGTAGAATGAGTCATGGGGGATTTGTGTGCCAAGTTTGGTCTTGAAAAGTCACTGGATGAGGGTCACAGCAGGCTCAGGAAATGAGTGGAGGTACTTAAAATCCCATCATCCATGGTCCATCCCCTTAGTACTGCAGCAGGATGTAGAGTGGGTCATGAGTTCTCTGTGTGGCAAGTTTGGGCCTGGTCTGTGATTTGTAGGGGCTGCAGTGGTCTGTGGGAAGTGAATTGGGTGAAGGTACTGCAAATCCCATCATTTGTGGCCCTTCCTGCCCTAAACTGCACCAGGATGTAAAGTGAGTCATGGGGGATTTGTGTGCCAAGTTTGGTTCTGATCCATCATTGGTGTGGGCCACAGTGCTGTAAGGAAGTGAGTTTAAGTACTGCAAATCCCGTCATCCATGGTCCATCCTCCCTCAAATTGCACCAGGGTGTAGAGTGGGTCTTGGGGGTTCTGTGTGCCAGAACCCCCTGTGTGCTTGTTCTGTCATTGTTGGGGGCCGCAACGAGTTTTGGCCTTAAACTCCCACCATGACTGACTGCCTCAGGCCTTTTCCTTACCCCCCCCCCCCCTGCCACTTTAGAGTGTCAGAATGCTGGTGGTGCTGGTCAGTCAGAGGCGTTATGCAAATAATCCCACAGTGGCAACCGGGCAGGACTGAAGACCGACAGGATACAGGTTCAAATCCAGGGAGAGCACAGAGGAGCTCCATCAGTCAGCTCCAGCTCCCCATGTGGGGACATGAGAGAAACCTCCCACAAGGATGGTAAACTTCCTTGCAGATGGCCAATTTTCTCACACCAGAAGCGACTTGCATTTTCTCACAGTCTGGCACTGTCAGTTCTTTATATTCCACCGCTATCAGAATAGACATAGCAGATCCCTTCTATTTGAAGCAACAGAGAGAAGGCATAAGGAGGGAGAGCAAACCAAAGCTTTGGCTTGAAATAACTCTCCCAACCAGGAACACAAATTCCAGTTTCTTTCAGTTTGCCCTACCCATCACTCACATTCAGCTTTTGGCCCTTCTGTGCATGCCCATTTGTGTTCACTGTGATCTTTCCTCTGCAGATGCCCGTCCAGAAAATGCTTTCCCTGCTAATAATCTGCCTGCAAACTGATGGTGTTCTCTCAAAGCAAAACATATACACTTTGATTTTCTTTCCCCCGTTCTTCCTTCTCTTTCCCTACCCTTTATCATCCTGGAGTAAAAGCTCTGATGAAACTGTGCTCAGAAGCCGCTTTTGTAGCTGTAAGAAGGGAGACGATTGCTCTGGCCCATGGGGACTGATTTCTCTTCTACCAAGTCTACCCATCAGAGAGACAGGCTGAACTGAATCCAATAAGCACCATCTGAGATTAAATTCTGAGCACTTGAGCATCTAAAGCCAGCAAGAAGCCCTCATCTCAGCAGTCCATCGAGTGGCCTTGGTTCTCATCTTATTAGTGGGAGGTAGATGCTTGGGTTTAACCAAAGGCCTTTAATTTTGAAGCAAGGAACTGAACCAATAATGTCTTCTGCCTCCCTCTGACCCTGTCACATTTTTTGGCTTCTGAAGTGTTCTGCTGCTTCTCTTATTTGATTTATGTTTGCACGCATTTTGGATCCCTCCAGACAGTGAATGGAATTAAACTAGCATATGGACAGTGTAAATTTAAAAGAGAGGTGCTTTATAGCAACATGGGAAGGGGGTAGATTCAGTAAAATGGAATGGTTAATGTGATATACCTCCACCAATGAGTTATGACAGTTTATAAATGTTCAGTTAAACTCATCCCCCTAGAATAAGTAATGTTGGTGTTCGGCATTGTTTTCTGCCTTTTCCTGCTCCTCCTTTTCTTCCGCTTTTCATTAGAGAGTGCTGGAAATCATTTATTGGGAACTTTTTCACTTTGGAGAAGGAAATATTTAAAATACAGGTGATGATTTCTGGTTGCAAGGACATAATCTCTTGTTCCAGAGGGGTAGACTCAAGGGACACAGAAACATTCCCAGAGGTAATGCCAAGTATTAAGGTGGCAGCCCTGCCCAATGCCCATATCTTCCAAGTGTCCTGATTTGCTTGGGACGGTTCCAATTACCATATATACTCAAGTATAAGACAACCTGAATATAAGCCGAGGCACCTAATTTTACCACAAAAACTGGGAAAACTTATTGACTTGAATTTAAGCCTAGGGTAAGAAATGCAGCAGCTACTGGTAAATTTCAAAATAAAAATAGATACCAATATAATTACTAGGCATGGTTTAGAATCCAAAAATGGCGATTCTTAAATCAAATGGGGGGGGGGGGGGGATTTTTTTGATTAGTAAAAGAAAGACTTACAAAAAATTTCCCAAAAATTCTGAAATGTAACTTAAGTACTAACGAAATTGTTAGTAATTCGTATGCCAGAGCATGCGCATTCAGATGGTTTTGGCCTACAACTCCCAGAAATCCTAACAGCTGGTAAATTGGCTGGGATTTCTGGGAGTTGTAGGCCAAAACTTGAATAAACCACACTGAATTCTAGATGGGACTCTCCAAATAGGAAGGAGGGAGGGAAGGAGGAAGGGAGGGAGGGGGGGGTTTTCTATTCTTGGAAGCAGCAAAAGAAAAGGAGGAGGAGCCCCCCCCCTCGCTCCTCGCTGCCTCTCTCTCACCCCGATCCTGAGGGAGCGAGGGCCCAAGTTTGCCCAGGCTGAGAGGAAAGGAAGAGGCCTGAGGCTGTGAGGAATGGTGGGAGTTGAAGTCCAAAACACGTACCTGGAGGGCTGAAGCTGGCCCCTGCGATGGGGCAGGCAGAGCAACGGGGAAGAGAAGCATCTGAGAGAGCGCAGGTAGAGAGAGGAGGAGAAGCGCGCGCGCGCGTGTGTGTGAAGCTGGCCCCTGCGATGGGGCATGGCAGCAGAGCAACGGGGAAGAGAAGGAGGGGGGGGGAAGCCTGGAGGACTACACTTTCCAGAATGCATTGCCTACCTAGCAGCAGCGTCACTTCCAGTTCCCCATAGAAATGCGGGAAAAAGAAGAAGCTGAATGAAGGCGGGAAGGAAATGAGGGGGAGAAGACAGGGAGAAGTGAGTACGTAGTACAATAATTAATTAATTAATAATTAAGAATTTCTTACAATCATAACGCAAATTGTTGGCCTCAAGGACCGTAAAAGGAAGTCTACTTCCGGGATCGCGGCAGCGATACGTAAAACCTCAAAAGTCCCATTACATACGAATCTCTTACGAATCCTTTTAATTTCCGTTTCATTTTTCTCATGCCTAATAATTACATTAATTGAGGCCTCAGGAAGTTAATTGTTTTTGAATATTTCAAAGAAAAACAGTAAACTAGCTCTGTAAGTGGAAATGTAGGGTCAACAAAAACTATGGTATCAACAGTAACTTTTAAAATAATAACAACAACAACAACAACAACAAATAAAACTTCATTTGTATCCCGCCCTATCTCCCCATGGGGACTCAGACTGGCTTTCAACATAGTAACAGGCAAACATTCAATGGCTATATAAACAAAAAAAACATAAAAATTAAACAAAATATGATACTAGAAATTGTACAATAAGTTAAAATAAACAGTTTCATTACATTATTATTTTAAAAAACCAGCAGAGGCAGTGTCATATCAATTCCCTTTCCATGTAAAAGTGCAAAAACCTTAGCTTAATCAGCAACCAAGCTAAAACACAGGAGTTTAAATCCTCCAAAACTGGATTCCTCCTGAAGACATTGTAAAACTACTAATCCTGGGATCCATAGCATTGAGACATGGCAGTTAAAGTTATGTACCGCCATTCTTTGGCAGTGAAAGCTAAATACATTGTAAAACTTCTATTTTTCAAGACATACATATCTGGTGATAGGGGTTTGGGCTGAACAGTTACTTTATTATAAAATCCATGCTGTTCCATCCACCAGATGATATTTGATGCTTTTCAAGGGCAATACATTGTTTACCTTAAACAGAATTGGGCCTTTGATTTTTTTTCTGCAATACTGGGAGTTGTAGCATGGTATACTACTGACCCTCTACAACAGGGAAGCACTGAACCTGTGTTAGTTGAGGTGGCGCCAGAGTGCAGTCCTTCTCCTCCTGTTTGGTGTCACCTATCAACACATGAGGTCACCAGCACCACCTGAAGTCAAGCAGGCAGGTTGCAGGCTTGCACCTCAGGCTGCAGCCTGGCCCCTTTCTGGGCTGTGTGGAGGAGGGAGCAGCGATGCAGAATATTCTGCACCATGTCCTGAGCTTCTTTGTCCTCCCTGCCTCGCTCCTTAGCTGTTTCTCTCCTTCCCCATTTCCTTCTCCTGAGGCCAACTGGAGGAGGAGGATCAGGAGGAACGGCCTGGTCTGGGTGCCCCTGTGCTGTCTCCACCACTTGCCTTCTTCCCCCTCTATGGCCAGCCTGCTTCCGAGCCTCACCTTCAGGCTCCGCTGCAGACTTGACCCAAATATAAGCCGAGAAAGGTTTTTTCAGCCCAAAAAGGAGGATGAAAAACTCGGCCTATATTCGAGTATATATGGTAAACCTCTGTTGTCCCACTTTTTCAGAAGCTTTTAAAATGTCCCAGTTTGTTTCTCATACTCTTCTTCTTTATATCAGTATGTGCAAAGCGGTTTCTGTTAACTGCCCAATGGAATAGGAAGATGGGGCAGATCCTGACCCTCACCAGAAGACTAAAAAAAAAAGCAAACTGTTGTGGCATTTCCCAGTTTGGGAGTTCTCTGTCATTACTTTTGGCATCTTGGACAGTTTTATGGTATTTATATGTTTTACTATTTTATTGTTATATGATGTATTGTATTGTTTGCTGTTGAGCGTGCGACATTGAATATTGCCATATTCCAAGCTGCTCTGAGTCCCTATCTGAGGGTGAGAGAGAGCTGGATATAAGTATAGTAAAGGTAAAGGTTTCCCCTGACATTAAGTCTAGTCATGCCGGACTCTGGGGGGTGGTGCTCATCTTCATTTCTAAGCCAAAGAGCCAGCATTGTCCGAAGACACCTCCAATATCATGACGGCAAGGAGCGCTGTTACCTCCCCACAGGGAACAGTACCTATTGAGCTACTCACATTTGCATGTTTATAAACTGCTAGGCTGGCAGAAGCTGGGACTAAGAGCAAGAGCTTACCCTGCTCCCCTGATTCGAACCGCCATCCTTCTGGTCAGCAAGTTGAGCAACTCAGTGGCTTAACCCGTTTCACCACCAGGAGGGGCCATAAGTATAATAAATAAATAAAAAATAATAAAAAAATTGGACATGTTCTGATGTTGCTTGAAGACACGTATCCCCATTTTCATCTGTAAAATGTTGGAAGATATGTACTTCACACACTATGAGTCTCTCCCCTTCCTTCCAATTCAAGAAGTGGCTAAATCAGAGCCAGGCTTCCCCTATTCTCTGGCCACCCAGGAATAACGCTTCTCCTAGTTCAATGTTAGTGACAGTGGCTGTTTGGAAGCATGTGCAGAAGCACTTGTTTCAAGGCAGGAAGCAATGCAGTATGTCTTATTGCAAATACTTTTTGTTAAACATTATTCACAGCATTCACAATGTGAATTGGCACCTCAAACAAACTGATATTTACAGCATTACTCTTTATTTATTTATTGCATTTAGGCTCCATCTTTCTTTCATCATGGAAACGGAAGGGTTGCACACAAGGCTAATAGGCTTTCTCTCATACAAGTGATGTGCACATTCAAACCTGCTTAAATTTTGCAAGTTTGTTTCATTTTGTGCTTCCTGCCTTTGCCTGATGAACCATTTGAGGTTTGGAAGATAGGCTCCAATTTGTGCAGTCAGACAAGAGAAGCCAAGTTTATCCTTTTTCACCATTCACCAACCTTGCCTTGGAGGTCTTGACCTTCCTGGTATCTTCCCTTATTTATATTACTTTTTAAAATCCATTTTAGAATTAAGAAATAAGAGACTGTACACCTTTTTTTCCCATTCTTTGCATCTTATTAAAGAGCCAAAAGATCACACCTACTCAAAGAACCAGCTGATACAGCCCCATAGTTTTTTGAACTTAATTAAAAGCTTAAATACATCATTAGCCTTTAACTGTGCTCCATTCAGGTTGTGATAAAGGTTCTTTTGGTCAGGAGAGAGGCCTTTGTAATTTTTTCCTTCCATTTAAAAAAATGCGGAGGGGGCTGTTCTTTTTAACCTTGTGGATTTCCTTTATTTCTCCTCTTTAATTATTACTCTAACATAAAGAGAAGACGGGAAATTCTGAGTGTAAAAACTATCCATATGCTGCTTCCTCTCTTCTCAGGTTTCTGTTCTCTTTCTTTGGTCAGTTATAACTTTAGAAAGCAATTCTCTGTAGCAGATTTTACAGATGCACACACATCTGGAAATGTGTGCGAAACAATCGTGGATCTCTCACGTAGGGATGCAATTCTTCATTAAGGGCACACCAGTCTTTAAATCAGAGTGCTAGGTCCCAGTTTGGACCTGAAAGATGTCTGCAAGGGGACTTTCCCAGTTGCCACTGAATACAGTTTGGCCCCAGTGGTGGCCACTCTAAATGGCAAGTGTCCGAGAACAGGTTGATGCCATGCCATGGCCAGAGATCACCGTGCACGAGGGCACTGTGACATGTCATGGTGATCTCTGGCCATGGCATGGCAATGACTTGTTCCCTGTCATTTGCCTTGAAATCAGTCAGAGCTACAAGGTGCTAGGAAAGAGGAGGAAATACCCACAACCTTTCTCTCCTCTCTTCCCAGTGCTCCCCATTGCCACAGTTGATAGGGAACAAGTAGATGATATATTATCTGGATACCACCATGGCATAGGGATTGGGGGGGGGGGGACTGCCATCCCATGTCCTTATGCTATCCAAGCCCGTGAAATACAAGATGATCATGGGGACAATTCTATGAATTGTTTGGGATCATTTCCCACTGGCCCTAAATCAGGGGAAAACCCAAATTTTCAGCCAGGATGCAGACTTTACCCTGACTTTTGGGGCAAGACCTTGCTCTGCATTACCATAGATCAGCCACTGTGGGCATTTTAACTATATTTATTTATTTATTTATTTATTTATTTATTTATTTATCATATCAGGAGTGAACCAAGGGTACAGTTGTAATGTATTTAAAACACATCACACATTGTAATGTATTTTAAAACACAAAACATTTTTAAAAACTTGGCTTTATATTAAATGTCTTTTGACCAGTAGCTGGCCACTTGGAGTGCCTCTGATGTTGCTATAAGAAAGTCCTCCATTGTGCATGTGGCAGGGCTCAGGTTGCATTGTAATAGGTGGTCTATGGTTTGCTCTTCTCCTCACTCGCATGTCATGGACTCCACTTTGTGGCCCCATTCCTTAAGGGTAGCTCTGCATCTTGTTGTGTCAGTGCCATCCAAGTTGCCCAGTCTTCTGTGTTCCCAGGAGGGAGTTTCTCATTTGGTATCAGCCATGGGTTGAGGTTCCGGATTTTTGCCTGTCACTTTTGGACTCTCACTTGCTGAGGTATTTCTGTATCTCTGTAGATCTTAGGAAATTATTTCTTGATGTTGGCATGCTGGCTGATATCCAAACAGGGGATGGACCGGCGATGTCACTGCTTTGCTCCTTTCATTATTGGCTGCTACTTCCTGGCGGATGTCAGGTGATGCAATACTGGCTGATAATGTGGTATGTCTCATTAAGAGCCACATCCATTGTTTTAGTGTGGTGACATGTGTTTCACACTGGGCATGCGTACTCAGCAGCAGAGTAGCATTTTAACTGAACACCTACATTTTAACTAAGCAGTTTTCAGTACCTTTTTAAAAAGTACTATCTGCTTACTTTGTTTCCTAAATGGTAGGCTGCATCGCATCCTAACGTATCCCGGCAGCTCTAGATGTGATTTTTCAACTTCCAGACAGAATGGGCACTCAGATAAAGAGTGTGAATTAGATTCACTGATTCTGTCTGTCCTTTTCTTTTCCAGCCCCCCTCCCTTACATGTTC
The DNA here is from genome assembly GCA_030556195.1 of Anolis apletophallus. Classification (NCBI taxonomy): domain Eukaryota; kingdom Metazoa; phylum Chordata; class Lepidosauria; order Squamata; family Anolidae; genus Anolis; species Anolis apletophallus. The sequence goes on along the minus strand of JARBWK010000013.1, from coordinate 30,427,413 downwards.
TTTTTACCTCCAGGCCTCTCCCTCATCTCATCTCTGCAGTCCTTCTCAGACAAGTCTACCTAAAGCCTTGCCTCCCTTGAAGCTATTCTTCTCTCATTTATTCTTTTCATTTTCATCCCTGCCTCCTCTGCATGGCACCCCAGGTACGTGCATCTTAGTTTTCCACACAGCGCTCTTCACGGTAACACATGACCTAGATACTTCTTTGTTCCTGAACCAAAAAAGATAGTAAATAACTCCAACAATTTTTTGTAAGACAGAGGATTTGCTTCTGCTGTTGTTCAGCTGCTCGAATTCTTCCTGCCACATCAGCTATGAGTGACTTGATATTAATACATTATATGGTAAAGAAGAACAGTGCAAGGCTCTTTGATGCTAACAGTCATATCATTGAGGATGTTGAAAATGTTTATATTCATGGATATTTTTTTCACACACAACAGCATTTTAGGTGCTTTAAAAGTAGACCCATGCAATGCTTTATTCAGCAGAAGAATAGCTATGGTACTACCAGGTTGGGGGAAAAATTGTGAGATGAATTCTAGAGTGATGAGATTTTTCACAGCTCTGGTGTTATTCAGTACTAAATTCATGTGGTTGTTTTGAGGCAGGAAACAGCATTTTATGTGTAGAAAATGACATTTATACACAGGACTATTGCTTTCTGCACAGAAATCGCTGTGAAGAAAATGTGCAAAGTTGTTATGTGTGAATTTTGCACAGAATAAGTCCTGAATTGCGAATAGGCTTCAAAAAATGGTGTTTTCCAATCTTTCTTTTAGCAGGAAGAAAGTTGCTAAAGTTACTCATTGCTCTTGTTGAGAAGAAAGCCAGTGGAGAATTGTAGCCTTGTGATTTTGATATAAATAAATGAAAATATTTTCACAGAAGTTATTGTGAGTAGGGGAGGTAATAAAGAAATGTGGCCTCCACACACACATAAGGGAGAATATTTAGAAGAAAAACTGGCCTTCCTGTTCTCAAGATGAAGTTTTTTTTAAAAAAGAAGAGGGGAACTTACTTTATTAGAAAGGTCAGTTTAACTGTAGCCTGAACATCCATCTACCCCAGTCCCATTTTGTTATCTCTACTGAGTTTTCAAAGGTCTCAGTAAACAGCTAGAAAAATATTCTTGCCACAAGTTGTTGTCTGTCAAAATAGAACAGTGGTTCTCAGCCTGTGGGGCCATAGGCGTTTTGGCCCACAGCTCCCAGAAATCCCAGACAGTTTACCAGCTGTTAGGATTTCTGGGAGTTGAAGGCCAAAACATCTGGGGAGCCACAGGTTGAGAACCACTGAAGTAGGCAGTGCTGGTCTGGATGGACCAGTGGTTTGTTTCACCAATAGAAGACTCCCATTCACATAATTATTAGGGTTGTGCCTTTGTATAGAATCACTATCTGTTTGTTTCATTCGTAAGCCCCCGTTTTCATTTTTGCATGCCTCCTGGAAACAGGCACCTTTCTGAATGGACATTTTTGTTCGGTGTCCCATTGGCCACCATGGACAGACTTCCCCAGGCTCTCATTCCCCTCAGCTTTAAGGCTAGAGGGGGGGGGGGGGAATAATCAGACATGGAGGCCATATCTACCACTTTTAGCCTCGTTCATCCCCCAATTTTTAGGATTTTTTTCTTTCTATACATAAAATATCCTTTAAAACATTCCCTCTTTCCTCTCACTGGCTCTGACCTCTAACTTCTTCAGGAGCAGCAGTGGCAGGGAGGCAGGGCAGGGAATAATTCCTTCCTGCAGATGTCAAAGATACTTTACATATTGCACACACCGCCCAGTGCCCAGCCCCACTATTTCACTTCTTTAACCGGCAGCAATAGGGAGAGGATACCCCTTTCCTTCCCTTCATTTTAGGCAATGACGTGGTTTGTCCGTATGTCCTTCATTACAACGTGGATTAAAAGCATCAGAGTTACTTAAGATACCACTCCTCCTGTGATGTCTTCCTCTTGGTCTGCAAAAGAGACCTGGGTTTGAAGACGGGGCTTAAGATACCACTCCGGTGATGATTTCCTCTCCGTCTGCAGAAGATAACTGGTTTTAAAGACAGGACTTAAGATACCACTCTTGCTGTGATGCTTTCCCCTTGGTCTGCAGAAGAGACAAGTGTCTGCGAGCGAGACAAGGCAGGCAGCAGGCAAAGCGGAGAACGTTCTTCTACTCCAATTGGCCCAACAGACAAGGTTCTGAGTGAAAGAACATGTGGAAGTTCTCCACGGGCCGTGTGACACAAAAAGCAGGTGAGGAGCTGGTAGCCACTCCCACATGCTTTCGTGTCTAGCTTATTACTGTACTGGGTGGGGGAGGGGGAGCGATATCAGTGTTGTGCTCCTGGAGGAAATGAAAAGAATGGATGAAATGGGAGAAATTGGTACTGCATACAACTCTAATAAGTATAATGCTATGATTCTACTTCAACTGTCATCATTCCATTTTATGGGATTTTGGGATTGGCAAAATCCCATAAGATGCTCATTTGTAATTCGCAGTCAGAGAACTGTCAAAGTAAAAAAAACCTGATTTCATAGGTTGGAACCATGGAAGTTAAAGTGGAATAACAGTATAATAATTATGTAATGTGACAGGGACCCAGAGGTCTGATGAAATGCAGTAATATTCTCACAGGTGGTTAATTTTACACATTCCCACTGACGTCAAATGGAAATGAGAAGCTAAGAATTGATTACCAACCTCTGGTGGATCATGAAGATCCACTCAGAACACTAATTCTTCTATGAGTCTGCAAATTATGATAACAGTAATAGGGAAAAAAGATGTAAATAGTGATGAATGGGTGCATTTCTCATCCATCGCTGTCTTATAGTGTACATCCTCCATCATCTCAGGACCAAATCCTTTTCTGTTCTGAACTCCGTAGTCATTTTAACAATGAATCTACTTTCTGTAGATGCAGCAACTCCATCATCTCATTAACTCTTTTCCTTTCACATTGGCCTTGTTCATTTAGATGTTCTCTCCATTTTCGGCTACATTTAAGGGAGGTAATTTACTGTAGCACTCAACTTCTTTTATCTCCATTTATACTTGGTTAATGTAGTAAGGGAAATCCTCAAATTCCCCATTATGCTGTTTTGAATATAACCTACTAAACCTTAATCATAATTTTGGGAGTAGTAATTCTTCTCACAATGCCCTTTCTTTTCTTTCTCTCACCCTCCTCCCCCACACCCAATGAGTTTCCATTTCAGGAAAAAGTAAAGGAAAAATGCCATTAATCCATGTTTCGGAGATGGCCCCATCAATCTATAATTGAATCATTTTAAGACTTGATTTTACATCCTTTACAAGAGAGAATACAGCTGTCCCTAATGCCTGTGGATTTCTGAGGATTCATCTGTAGATACTAATGTTTCATTTTTAAATATTTTAAAACAACCCATATCTTACATGTTGTTATCTAAATTAATTGTGAACTTTTAATGTTCCATGATCTAAATTGATTAGTTATCTTTAAAATACATGAGGCTTTAACAGCGGTATTGACTCATTTTCCATTTAGAATGTCTTCTAATAGATTACATTCTTCTCATGTTGGAAAGAGTTGTTATCCAGAGGAACTAATCGAATGATGTCTACAGTGGAAGTATTATCCGTAGGCTGGATCAGGCCTAATAAATTGAAACTTAATCCCAAAGCAATGGGAGCCCGTTATGCTCAAAACAGCAGTTCCTATGGACAAGCATCATTGATGTCATCCACCTTCTCCTTTTCCATACTATTTATTTATTGACAACATTTCTACCCCACCTTTCTACCCTGGAGGGGACTCAGGGAGGTTTTACATATAGGCAACAATTTGATGCCCTAAAACACAATGTGGAAAAAGATATACTTTGAAATACAAAAAAAATATTAAAGATTAAATTTAATTTTAGTCCAGAATACCTGCTCTTAGGTCTATTGGATTTCCAAATAGAGGAAAATAATGAAAACATATTTATTTATTGTATAATAGCGGCGAGACTAATTATTGCAAAGAAGTGGAAGAACGAGGAAACACCAACTCTAGATGAATGGATAATGAAGCTCATGGATGTGATGCAGATGGATTGCCTTACACGGTTATTAAGAGAAAATATAAATATGGCCAAGACGGATTGGTCACATTTTATAAGCTACCTTGAAGGAAACAAATATGATTGGTCGATCAAAATGGACGCTTAACAAGAGACTTTAGCTTTGATTTGATATTAGGCGGGCATGTTATAAGACCCAGATAGACTCTAACGAGCTCTATTTAAGTTCTAAAGAAATATAATGGAATATGCGTGGGATGGAAGTACTTGCAGTGTATTGTTTTGTGTTGTCTCCCCTCTCCTCACCTCTCAGCCCTACCTCCCCCACTTCCCCCCTCCTTATCACTATTCCTAGGTGACTTGTTAATTGTTGTATCAGGTCTAATGTTGTTGTTCTTCTTTTTAACTATGTATGTTTTTAAATGAAATTAAATAAAGCATTAAAAAACACAATGTACACTTAAATAAATATTAAATTAGAAAAATTAAAACATTTAAAAAACAATACATTCAGAGTTGAACACGTAATCTATGAGCATAATCGGAGCCATTCCAATGGTCATTGCACATTGTTCCAAGTCTATCTATTGCACAAGTTCTCTAAAGGATTGGTCACAACGCCACATTTTCACTCTCTTGTGGAAGGTCAGAAGGGGCTGATCTAACATCGCTGGGAAGGAAGTTCCCAAGCCAAGAGACCACCACTGAGAAGGTCCTGTCTCTCACCTCTGCCAATTGCACCTGTGAGGGAGGAGGGACCGAGAGCAGGGCCTCCCCAGGCGATCTTAAACTCCGCGGTGGTTCATCGAGGGAGATCCATTTGGATCGATAAGTTGGGCCAACACCATTTAGACTTTTATAGGCTAAAGCCAGCACTTTGAATTGTGCTTGGTAGCACATTGGCAGACAGGAACTATCACCGTCACCTCCATCTTTTTCCACATTCTCTTTGTGAAGCCTTCGACAATACATTATCTTTGTGAACTTGTCAGAAGCAACATGCATTTGCATCTTTGTTGTTTCTCCCATTTCATTTTATTGGTTTCGTTTTCATATTCCATTCCTTAATGTCTCATTTGTTTAGTTTCTTTATTGATTGTAATTATGACCCCCTCCACCTGTCTTTTTTCTTATATTGCTGAAGTTTTCATGCAAATGTTGTGAAATGTATGGCATCAGCCGCTTCCTAAAGGCACAGAGTGCCAAATCATAGACAGATTGGACAAAATGTCCCAATGTATGAAGTGGGGAGAGGAACAAAAGATGGCATCCCCTTAAATTCCACATGGCTCAGATTGGATCGTTCTTACCATGCCTTGGCTATTTCAGAGCATTCAGGATCTCCTCCTCCCTGCAGAATGTTCCCTGAATATAACAATTTACATGGATTTGCTTAGGCAGTGTCTGTTGTCAGTTCCAGGAATGTCTCCTGTGAGAAATTAAACAAATCATTTGTTTTTGATAGAAACAAATGGTGATATGTCTGTCTGACTCTGTTCCCATTCATTTTATCTTCCATTTGTTTTAGAACTGGAACATTTTCCTCATTTTTAGAGCTACTACATCCAACATTTCACAGATGCCCGAGCAACCTCAGAGTATGTTCAAGGCAGCAAAAATAAGGAAGAACACACAAGCTAGGAGAGGCTGCAGCGCTAGCCTTTTGCCCAAGCATACTGACAAGGACCAAATTTTGCTCCCTCCTCAACTGCATTGAGTTAATTGAGTGGCACCAGTTTTGTCCTTTCAATTCAGTTTGCAGCCATTGATATAAAGCTTTTTTTTAAAGGACACAATCAAAACGTGCAAATTGTAGGGGTGGTGCAAATATTTGATCTGGATCAGGCTCTTGAGCCCTTGTTAACAGCTTGTATATTTCCAATTTGGTTGTGATGTGGTTTGTATGTGTTAAATCTGTTTGTCAAATGTTTTGATATGGCCAATGGGCTAATCAGTAAAACATATATAAAGGACACAAACAGATATAGTCTATGACCCAGATATGACCACTCACTGTATGGGAAGCTGACGTGGAATAGATTTAAACTATTTTAATAGAGAGACACAGATCTTAAAGCAGCATTTTTGTCCCGTAAGAGCAAAGTAGGGCCCTAAATCCCTCCCTCTCTTTTAAAAAAAACTGAGATGTATTATATATCAGTAATGGGGAAAAGAAATAAATCCAAATTTGACCATTTTGTCCATCTCTAAATATTTGCAATATTGACTAAAGTCTGAGTCGATTTTCTCCCTTGGCAAGCATGCTTTGCAATGGTTGCTCTATTTATGACTGTGTTGACTGCAGCACCCTTATGTAGTTTGTGTGTAACTAGTATTTTGCATGAATAATAGAGACTGGCAGGCAGTTGGGAAGTGCAGTGAAATAGAGCAATTTAAAACAGCTGCAGATAGTGAGATCCGGGCTGTAGATACAAGAACCTCAGGCATGGATACCGAGTCCATTAAGGCAGTATTTTTCAACCTTTTTTGAGCCGCAGCACACTTTTTACATTTCCAAAATCCTAGGGCACACCACCAACCAAAATGACACAAAATGACACTCTAACACAGTAATACATATAGTTAATATGTTTTTAAATGTATTTATACACTCACTTAGTGTGAAACCTGGGCCTGTTTCGATGAACACAAAATACATAGTTATATAGTATATTATTATATTGCATTACATTACAACATTATCAATATTATATGTATACATAATATACGCATACCATACTATATTATACTATAATATCAAATACAACATACTATGTCATTGTCACAGTACAACAATTACATACCACATTGTATTATAACAATTATATCGCAATATTATTCGCAATATTACATGTAACATAAATATACAATTATAATATCTGAATTTTAAATGGTGGTGCCCAGAACAGGACACAGTGTTGGAGTTGAAGTCCAAAACACCTGGAGGAAGGCCCAAGTTTGACCATATCTAGTCTAAACCTTCTTCCAAGCCCTTAATAAAATGCTGCCTGTCTTAATGTATAGCCAGAGTCTCCATGCCCATCTGTCGGGAGGGCTTGGGTGGTGCCTTCCTGCTTGGCTGAAGGGGGTCAGGCTGGATGGCCTTTGGGGGACCCATATTTCTCCCATGAGTTCCCTTCCCTCCTTTCCCCTGTTAGCTGGCTGACTCCCTGCCTGTCTGCCTACCTACCTGCCCCTCTGGCAGCTTGCCTGCCTGCCTGCCTTCAGCGCTCGGGCTCCGTTGCTCTCTGGCTCTTACCTCGCACAGCGCCAACAGGGCTGGGATGGATTGGAAGTGCTCCCCGCCAGAGCGGAATGGAAGGGAACGGGCCCAAACAGGTCCGCCCTACTGCGCAGCCTTCCCGGAAACAGGGACCCACGCGCTGAGGTTCTGGAGACAGAGTAGCAAACTTTATACATGACATCAGATAGATTATAATCTAATTTCCCATGGCACACCTGATGATCTCTCACGGCACACTAGTGTGCCCCGGCACACTGGTTGGGAAACACTGCATTAGGGGGCAACCACCACTGGTGATCGGCTGGCCTGTGAGTTCGTGTACCTGGCAAATGAAAAAGCTTGATGCACCGAAATAAAGCTCACTAATTTGAAGAAGAGACCACCGAGGTATTTTATTCAATCAGCTGAAAGTGATGCCAGCATGCAGTAATCTGTCAACATAAGCTGAGATACATTGTGTTCAAAAACAAGCATTTTATACAGTACAGTCTTTGTCTTTCTCACACATACAGAAGGGCCTGTGGATAGTGAGGGGACCGAATGGACAGGGAGGGAGAAACAAACAGAACAGACTTGTGGATCGTGGAAAAGGCAAAAGGGGTTTCCATATCCACAGGGATTAATGCAGACATGGGTAATGGGACTTGGGGCTAGATGCAAGGAAGGGAGTAGATAGGTAAAAAAGGGAACATAGAGATGAATGGGAAAGGCAACATGAAAAAAAAACATGGGTTTTGGGCATGTTGGGGCTCCTTTGAAAAATGGAGTTGGGTTTGTGGTGCTTAGTGGGAGTTGTCCTGATAAAGAGGCAATGGGCGGGCCCCATCCTGAGGGTCATGGAAGGCTGTGGGCCATATGGCCTGGGCTACTGCCGGCCCTGTGGAGTGAGGGAATAAAGGCACAAGGAGGCAAAAGAAGAGGCACGGAAGTAAAAAGTAAGGGTAACTTTGTTTATTTAGAAGTTTAAAGTTAGTAAAGGGGTTTTTGAGTCTCCTGGGTGCTGGTGACTGCTGCTGGGTTTCTCCAGACCTCTGGACAACCACGTAATACATTGTATTAAAAATAATTCAATAGCATGGAGCCATGCAAGTGAAAGTGTATCAAGCTGCACTGATTCTGTAGTGTAGGTGTACCCTTAGCCTTCATAGAGAATGTATGTATGGATTTAATTATCGAAGCAGGAATTTTCCCTGGTCTTTTATGACATGTTACTCATTTGTTAAGGGCCTTTTGGCATTCACTGGCTCAACCTCAAAAACAAAACTGTTGCTTCTGTGGGTTGAAGTTACATATATGGCTCTTTTATTATTCTCTCCCAATTCCACTTGTGAGTTTGCCTACTGAGTTCCTGATAGATTATCCTGTTTGCACAGACTGGAGAATGAATCAAATGCCTGCCCCAGGGCATTCTATTCTGCTACAGTCAATTCCTTAAAGGTACAATATACACTTTAGCAAATGTGTGGCCTTCAACATTTGACAGATGAAAATAGGGACACTTGAATGTATTTGCAACACCCATATGCTTGCAGAGCTCTCAACTGCCTGCTATACAATGGATTCATTTAGTCTGCAATAACCTGTCCTGTGCTGATTTAGAAGCAAAGAGGGTGTGTTTGTTGATCTGAATACAGATAAAGCAGTGAAAATGTCGCTTGCCTTATCACCTTTCTATTTACAGTTTTCAGATTGTTAGTACCTTTGCTTATTTAGCCCAAAAGCCATCACCTTTGTTCAAGAGACAGCTGTCAGCTGGTTTGGAGGAAGTGGTAGTTTGCAAATGTACAAAAAGGAGAAGGGGTTGGTGGGGAAAATACCGAAGAGAGATACCAAAACATTTCTGAGTTGCTGAAAATTGACAGAAACCTGACTCACTTTTGGAAGGACTGGGGACTTGTATATTTCTAGTTACTCTAAAATGAACATTCCAACCTGCTATTTGGGATGTGGAAAATCTCTGAGTTTCATTTTCTCATTAACTTCCCATTAATTTCCTTAAAACTTAATGTTTCTTTTGTCTCAAGTATGAGAGGAAATATACATTATGGTACAACCTTGCAAAAAAAGGAGACTACATTCTGTAACAAATGCGATATTGACCGCAATATTGACCGCATCGTATCAGTACAAATCTAATACACTTACTGTCATTCTTTGGAGGTCCAGAAAAGAGCCCATAAGACACCACTATATGAAAAGGAAACACTAAATTGGGGTATGTCTGCAGACTTTTGATTCTGAAAGCACCTATTCTCTATGTTTTCAGAGGCTTTTTGTGGCTTCGGAGAAGCATCTTTTAAAACCTTGTATGGAACTTTTAAGAACTGAACCCATGGCCTCTGCATGCAAACCTTCTGTTTCACTATAAATTACAATGTTTTCTTAGTGTTTACATTATTTTCCTCTTAGGACTACAGTAGCCTAGACTTCATACAAGTTGTTCACTGACTGGTTCAATAATGAAACCAATCAGGATTACACGCTGTAGTCTAAGGCAAAAAATTGGACAATGTGAAAATTGGGAAAAAATTCTGATGTTTTGTTTTTCTCCGCTAAGCAAGAATAAAATAACCAGTGCGTTTTTCTATTAATTTTAGTTTATACTGTGTAACATGTTGCATTGGATGCTAAATATGATTTTAAAACCTGCCAATTTGTAAAATAAAATAAAGAATAAACACTGCACAAAGCTTATTGTATTCTTTGCCAACATGGAAAAGGGGTTTGAATTTTCTAATTCTTCTGTATAAGAATGCACCCATTGTGAAAACTAAGTATGAAAAAAATTTGGAATTTTTCTTTACAAAATAAAAATGTTTATTGAGTGTAAGGAAACTGATGAGTAGAATCTATACAGTTCAGGATTTTTGTTTTTGTTTATTTGTTTAGTTGCTTCCAACCCTTTATGACCTCATGGACCAGCCCATGCCAGAGCTCCATCGGCCATCACCACCCACAGCTTCTTCAAGATCAAGCCAGTCACTTCAAGGATATTATCCATCCATCATGCCCTTGGTTGGCCCCTCTTCTTTTTTCTAAGCATCATTATCTTCTCCAAGCTTTCCTGTTTTCTCACAATGTTGCCAAAGTACTTCATTATTTGTCTCTAATATCCTTCTCTCCAGTGAGCAGCCGGGTATTCTTTCCTGGAGTATTAATTGGTTTGATCTTCTTGCAGTCCAAGACACTCTCCGAATTTTCCTCCAACACCACAGTTCCAGAGAGTCTATTTTCGCTCAGCCTTCCTTGTGGTCCAGCTTTCACATCCATAGGTTACTATGAGGAATTCCATTGCTTTAACTATGCAGATCTTCATTGCCAGTATGATGTCTCTACTCTTCCCTATTTTATCGAGATAGGTCATTGCGCTCCTCCCAAGTAAACATTTTCTGATTTTCTGGCAGCAGTCTGCATCTGCAGTAATATTTGCTCCTAGAAATACAAAGTATGTCATTGCTTCCTCATTTTTCTTCCTCTATTTTCCAGTTATCAGTTTGTTTGTTTGCCATACTCTTGTTTTTTTAATGTTTAACTGCAACCTAGCTTTTGCACTTTCTTTTTTCACATTGGCTATAAGGTTCCTCAGCTCCTTCTCACTTTCAGTCATCAAAGTGGTATCATCTGCATAGTGGTTCAGGATTTATTCTGTGCTCGACCTTAAAGTGTAGCCTGCTGTCGACCTTTGCAGCGCGAAAGACAGTTGCATCTGTCAAGTAGGAGATAAAGGTACCACATTAAGTGGGGAGGTAAATTTTGACTGATTTATGAGGCCATTAAAGAACTCCAGGAATGTTGAGGAATGCGGAAGGAAAAACAAGGGACGCTGGAGATGAGGAGTGCATCAGCGCCCCCTGGTGGCCGGAATTTGCCTCTGTTCGTCTATATGTTGTATATGGAAACGACAGGGATTGTCTGCTAAGTATGTGTACCTGTAATCCGCTCTGAGTCCCCTTCGGGGTGAGAAGAGCGGAATATAAATAAAGTGTAATAATAATAATAAAATAGTTTCTGCACACAAAATGATTCCTTCACAGAAAATGCTGCAGTTGGTAATTCTCTGAAAAGAAACGTACATGAATTCTGTACATAAATTACCTTTGTCTGTGCAGGTAGCATAATTTTCTACGCACAAAATAATATTTTTAGCAGAGATATAATTTTCTGTACAGAAAATCCTGTTTCCAGTACATAATATACTGTTTCCCTTTCACAAAAGTATAATGTGTGAATTTTGTACATTGTAAATTCTCAAATGTAAGTGCCTTTATTGAGAACAAAATTAGCCAATAATGTCATCCCTAGGTGATCTGCATGTTTCTGCAATTAAGTGATGCAGTAAAACTGATGAACACTGACATTATTGCACAAATCCGACCTTATACCCTAAATTTCCCCCTTGGCTTTCCTTTAATCGAGAAAAATTCTGATGGCTCATATTTCATGTTTAAGCAGAATGTGAAAAACCCTTGATGCAGACAAACACAGATGTTTAAAATCTTCCCTCTGATTCTTCAGCTTGTGCTTCCCAGTGTATGCATGGGATGACGGATGACTGCTGAACAGCTGAAGGTCTTTGAAACATTCTGCTTGCTGTCACGCCTTGTCTTTCTCCCTGTCTTTTGCCTTGCACACAAATAATTGTGTACTACCATCCCTTTGTAATCAAATTCAGCTGACTTTTATTGAAGAAAGGGAGGTGAATGTGATTGTTCCATCCATTTAAAGCTCAGATACAGAAGGCTCAACTTAGAGAAACTATATTATGACTTATTGGTCACCAATTTGAGCCCCCTTTTGGGCGGAAAGATAGGGTAACAATCAGATATGTCCATAATATTGCTCGGTAAAAGTAATGTAAAATGTAAACCTCATTCATCTCTCTCTCTCTCTCTCTCTCTCTCTCTCTCTCTCTCTCTCTCTGTGTGTGTGTGTGTGTGTGTATCAAGCTCTATGTTAGAAGAACAAAGATTACCCATTGTAACTTTTACTGATAGAAATATTTTTTTAAAAAAATCACAGAATGTAAAAAAACAAACAAACCATGATTGTGTGTGTGTGTGTTTAGAAATTAAAGGAATTCTAAACTGATCAGAACCTTCAGAGTTCAGGACTTATTTCGTACAAAATTCACATGAGGTTGTTTTGTGCAAAACAAAAACAAAAACATTTTCTGCAATTAAAATACTTCTAAGCACAGAAAATGCTGTATGAGAGGATGTAGTCTGCTCAAAATGCACACTTCATTTGCAAAACATCAACAATAAACCCAAAATATATGCACAGAAAACCAGAATTAATACTTTACTGCATGGGATTATTGCATAGGATTGTGCAAATGGCCTTTGAAGTACCTTCCAGCCTCTGATTTTATCTTTCTATGATTCTATGATTAAGGCACTATCTACCTTTTAATGCAAATACTAGAATTATGCTGGCACATTATGATCGCAGTAACACATAGCTATGCCAGAGGAACGCAAACAAAACCTGCCAGCTCTCGATTATCCAACACTTAATGGCTTCTGTGCCTGACACAATCTTTGTGGGTGAAGTTATGCCAGTTTACAGTAAATTCAGTATTCTAATTCCTGGGTGACTTTTGACATGCTAGAAATTCCACCCCAAACAAACAAAGTTGTGAAATACATTCTCACTCTTGGATTCAATAGCTAGACATTTTGAAAATGACCCATCAAAACTTTTCTATGTTGCTGGCTCTTTTTGTCACCTGCTTGTGGCTGCTAGCTATCAGTATTTTTTTGGTTTATGGCTTTATCTGAAGGGAGTCAGTGCCAACAGAGATATGGTGTACCGTGCCATGTAGGGAAACAATGTTTTCTGTCTCCATGGCATCCAAAGCCTCAAGGCATTCAGCTGGCCCCTAATTAGTTAAGAGTCAAATCAAATTGGAATGTTAATATTCAATATATTGATCAATGTATTAATATTAGCTTCTGGATCTCTGGGTGTTTTCGTTTTTAATTTTAATTACATTTTCTTTTCTTTTTTTCTTTTTGAAATTATTGTCATGAACTTTAAAATGAGCCTTGTTGTACAAGGGTAATAGGTGGTACATCTGGCCTAGTCCTAGTTGGACTTTAGGCTTAAATGCCTCAATATTTTCTAATTTGGGTTTGAGGTCTCTAAGCAGACAGAAGGTGGTTCTCAATGGAGAAAACACGTTAAAAAGTGGGAAGTTTAAATGTTCAAGTACCAGTTGCATCATGTTATTTCCATCCTTGGGTGAGCCGCTTTTTAACTCACGTTGAAATAATAAAGGTATTATATTTTCATAGGGGGTGGAGTTATGATGCATCAGCACACTAGTAGATCAGTTTTCTACCATACCACTGTCTGCCTCAGCACACTAGAGAAAAAATCCACTTAAAATCCGGTTTCTGCCTCCTGCAGAATTCTTTAGTTTGTAGTTTAGGGAGGAGCCTTTAAACAGCCTCACTAAATTACAAACTCCAGAATTCTGCAGGAGGCAGAAATCAGATTTTAAGTGGATTTTTCTCTAGTGTGATGAAGTTGCCCTTGGTCTTTAGGAGGAGCATTCCACAGGTTTGTTTGTTTGTTTATTTATTTGTATTTGATTGCCGCCCCTCCCAATGGCTCAGGGCGGCTTACAACATAGCTAAAAAGTTAAAACCACAATTAAAACAACAGATTAAAATATCACAATAAGCCGCACATTAAAGAACATTACAGCAGCAAAAGATAGTGCAAGATGGCGATACACAAAGAAAGACTGCAGTTCATCCGACTCTGAAAGCCTGCTGAAATAACAGAGTCTTGCAGGCTTTCCTGAATGGAAGGAGGCTCTGGATAGCATGAACGTCGGCGGGCAAGGCGTCCCAAAGTATTGGAGCCACAATCAAAAAAGCCCGGCGACGGGTTGCAGTCAGTCGATATGTCTTAGCGCTAGGAACGACCAGGAGGTTTTGCTCTTCAGAGCGCAGAGATCTGGTGGGATAATACGAGATGAGGTAGTCCTGCAGGTACACTGGCCCCCAGACCACGTAAGGCCTTAAAAGTCAAGACTAACACTTTGAAGGTAATCTGGCATTCTACAGGTAGCCAGTGCAGTTTGCGCAGAATTGGCGTGATGTGACAGCTTACCGAGGCCCCAGCAAGGAGTCGGGCTGCAGCGTTCTGCACCAGCTTGAGTTTCCGGATCACCGACAGAGGAAGGCCAATGTACAGACCGTTACAGTAGTCTAGCCTCGAGATGACCGTAGCTTAGACCACTGTGGACAGGTCATGCCGGGACAAGTAGGGGGCCAGCTTCCTCACCTGGCAAAGATGGATAAACGGCACTCTGCTGACAGTGGAAACGTGGGCCTCCATCGACAACAGAGGGTCCAAAGTTACCCCAAGGCTCTTAACGGATGACGACGGACATAGTGTCACGCCGTCCAGGGTCGGAAGCTGAGCATCCCCACTGCCCGGACGACCAAGCCACAGGATCTTGCCGGATTCACCTTCAACCTACTGGCTTGCAGCCATCCAGTAACGGCCTCAAGGCAGCGATGGAAATTATCAGGTACAGTTTCGGGCCGGCCATCCATCCTCAGGATAAGCTGGGTGTCATCAGCGTACTGATGGCACCCAAGCCCGAAGCTACGCACCAGCTGGGCAAATGGTCGCATATAGATGTTAAATAACAGAGGGGAGAGAATTGCCCCCTGGGGGACCCCGCAATGAAGCAGGGAACCCTTGGAGACAACTTCGCCCCTCCTCACTCGCTGCAGCCGGTTCCGAAGGAAGGAGGACACCCATTTAAGAACGGTCCTTCTTACTCTGGCCCCAACAAGGCGGTGGGTCAATAGATAATAATCGACAGTATCAAACGCTGCTGTGAGGTCCAATAACACAAGCAGCGCTGATCCGCCTTGATCCAGCCGGCAACGTAGCTCATCCGAGATAGAGACCTGGACCGTCTCCATCCCATGCCCAGAACGGAAGCCGGACTGGAAGGGGTCTAGCCAAGTTGCGTCATCTAGGAAAGACTGCAACTGCTCCATTGCTGCCCTCACCTTGCCCAGGAACAATAAGTTCAAAACTGGGTGGTAATTAGAAGGGACCGAAGGGATCTAATCCTGGCTTCTTCAGCAATGGAGAGACCACCGCCTCTTTTAAACCCTCTGGAAACACTCCTTGCTCAAGGAAGGTATTGATTATATTCAACAGAGGGTCTCACAACCCCTCCGGGCTAGCTTTCACCAGCCAGGAGGGGCACGGATCGAGGGAGCAGGTGGTCGGTCTAGTTGCAGCAACAATCCTATCGGTTATTCCTTTGGGAAGACAGGTTATTCTTTCGGGAAGACGTCAGTGGTGTGAACAAGGTGGGCCCGGCAAGAGGCCACGGAGGTTCTTTGGGGAAGACAGGACCAGAAAACCAGCCTCAGGCAAGAGAATACACTGGAGACCATTATGCTCAGTAGAATAGCATAGCGGGAAGGCTGTTATTAGATAGGGGGACAGTGTTCTCCTTTCTGGGAGCAGCTTCATGTCACATTTTTTCCTTTATGACACCCAGCTCTGCTTTAAGATTTCTGCTCACCTGGGACTATTTCTGCTTCTCTTTGCTCTTTTCAATCTCAATATTTCCCCTCTTCTTTTAAGTTTTTCTTCCCACCAGCCTTCATAAAAGGAAGCAGGAACTGGGCTGCTGAGATCCTGTTCAATAGCTGCATTTAAAGTTCCTTGGATGTGCTGGATCCAATTTGTGTTCCTCGCACTTTTCTTTAGCTCACTGTGCTATGACTGTCCCTGTTGTGAGTTCCCCTCCTTTCTCTGAGCAGTGGGATGTTCTAAGCGCTGTGCAGTCTGCATGTGGCTTCTTTTCATGGAGAAAGAAAGCAGGAGGTTCTACTTTCTTTGAAGGATTTGGCTTTATTTACACACGTATAGACCAACAGAGAAGATATGGAGGCAAGCAGCAGGCCACTCTTCCATGACAACAGATCTTGTAGCTCACCTTACTAAGCCAGAAAGATGCGGTTGAAATTTCTGTGTGTGCTGAGAGGGGGGGGAGGAAAGAGAAAGAGAAAGAGAAAGCTGCTTTTTAACTCTACCCTCAACTTGTTTCTGACATGATAAATAAAATCAGTTGTCTTTCAATTCTGAAATATTTCTGTTTGTTTCTGTAGCATTCAAAGTACCAGCCATTCTGCCTTCTAATATACAGTCATGTAAATACACTCAGATACATATCCCGTCAGTCTTATCCCCTTTTATGGTATTGAGGGAGTAGATTTCATGTTTTCTATACTCAGTTATAAGATGATTCATAAGTATCATCAACTCTCATTACCGAGACATTGGCCAATGATTTAGGTCCAAGCTAGTCCATTGCCCAATTTGCTGAAAAGTCAGCTAGCAGGAATCACCCAATGTGAACTTGTTTGTCCAATCACTTTCCTGCTCCTGGCCTGACTTCCCCTTGAGATGTGCCCGAGTTGCTTCCTGAGATCTCATTGCATTGATGCAGTAATTCATTCAACCTTGAAATAAGTGTAGCTCTTTGGAATATCTTTCATCCACTTCCACTTGGCCACAGACCACATCCTTCCAGGAATGGTTGCCTCAGGACCTCATCACATGAGGCTTAGACTTCATCCTAGGATACTTCCAGGACGGATCCCAGTAGAGCCCATCACATGACACAGCGTTACTTCTGGTGGGGCTCTGTTCTGGCAGGATCATGAGATGGAGCTCTGAGAACACTGGTGTATACCCATGTTCTCATTAGGTAACCTGGGACAAGAACAAGGGGAAGCCAGGTGGCAGTACTTTCGCCCATGTGATGGGGAAGGTGGAGATATGGATGATGTGGGATGGGATGATGGTTTCCCCATCTGCCCACTGGATTTTCCCAATGCTCTACCGATGCCCTGCTGTCCCCCGGCTCAATCTCACTCAAGGTCCTCAATCTCACTCAATATTTCCTGGGAAGACAAAGAATTGATGAAACAAGAAAGCTAAAAGGAAGAGGCCAGTTTTCAGATTACTACAAACAGAAAATAGGGAACTGATTTGAATAGAAAAGAGGTGTCAAACTTGTGGTCCTTCAGATGTTTTTGACTTCAGCCCCCATAATTCCTTGGCATTGGACAAGATGGCTAGGGTTTCCTAGAAATTGGCGATCCAAACATCTGAAGGGCCATAAGTTTGACACCATTGCAGTAGAATATGTTTCATCCTTGTCTAAGTGGATGCACAAGCTGCTTTCATGACTTGTGTCATTGCTTGTTGATCCAATGTGGAATCAAATTAGGCACCACTGTCTCTTGATGTGTCTGTTCTTTCTTTCTTTCTTTCTTTCTTTCTTTCTTATTCATGCTCATATACCGCTCCTTCCCAGAGGCTCAGGGCAGTTCACAACATGGCAGCAAATACAATAAGATCAATAAGAACAATTAAAACAGTAATAAAACAATAAAAACAGTAAAACAATCGCCCCCAGTTGCAATTGAACAAGCCATACCACTGCGGCATGGATTACATGGAGCACTAAGTGTTGAAGGCCTGCCAAAATAGGGTTGTTTTATCAGCTCTTCAGAAGGCCGAAAGCTCCCTAAGAACCCGGACATTGTCTGGCAGAGCATTACAAAGTGTAGGGGCTGCTACAGAAAAAGCTCTTTGTTTAGTCGAAGACAGGTGATAGGTTCGGATGGGGGGAACCTCTAGTAGGTTTTGATCTTTAGATCATAGTGTTTTCTGGGGAACATACGGAGAGAGACAGTCCCTCAAGTTCCAAAAGAAAAATAAGGCAGCAAGGGAGGGGGGCAACACAGACCAGACCATATAAGGCCTTAAAGGTTAAAACCAGCACTTTGAACGTGATCCGGTACACCAAGGGGAGCCAGTGCAGCTGCTTCAAGATGGGAGTTATGTGGTATCTAGCCAGAGCCCCGGCGAGCAAGTGAGCTGCAGCATTCTGAACCAGTTTAAGTTTCCGGATCACGGACAGAGGAAGGCCGATGTAGAATGCGTTAAAGTAGTCAAGTCTCGAGATGACCGTTGCCTGGATTACCATGGCCAAGTCGCCCCCGGAGAGATAGGGCGCAAGCCGTCTAGCTTGTCGCAGATGAAAAAATGTGGATCTGCTGACCATAGAGACCTGGGCTTCCATAGTCAGCAGTGGGTCCAACTGGACCCCCAGGCTCTTTACCAAGGACAACAGGAAGAGTGCTTTGCCGTCCAGGGTAGGCAGCCAGCACCACCCACCCACCGGGCAGCCCAACCAAAGGATCTCCGTCTTCGATTGATTCACCTTCAACCTGCTAGCCCATAGCCATCCAGTCACGGCTTCTAGGCACAGATGGAAATTATCAGGTATGGAGTCCGGTCTGCCCTCCATCCTCAGCACAAGCTGGAGGTCATCAACGTACTGATTATACTCCAGACCAAAGCTACGCACCAGTCGGGCCAGTGGTCGCATGTAGATGTTAAATAATAGAGGGGAAAGAATGGCCCCCTGAGGCACCCCACAAGTAAGGGAGAGCCTCTCGGAGACCACTTCACCCCTCTCCACCTGTTGTTCCCGATCTTGAAAGAAGGTGGCCACCCATTTAAGGGCAGTCCCGCTCACTCCTGTCACGGCTAAACGGTGGATCAACAATGCATGATCTACGGTGTCAAAAGCTGCCGTGAGATCCAATAACACGAGCAGCACAGACCCACCTTGGTCCAACTGGTAGCGCAACTGGTCTGTGATGGAGAGCAGTACCATCTCCATCCCGTGCCCAACACGGAAGCCGGACTGGAAGGGATCTAATCCGGCTGAGTCGTCCAAGAACTGCTGCAACTGTCCCGCTGCCGCCCTCTCAATCACCTTGCTCAGAAACGATAAATTTGAGACTGGCCAGAAACTGGAGGGGGCCGAGTGATCTAATTATGGCTTTTTCAGCAGTGGGTTCACCATGCCCTCTTTTAACCCCTCTGGAAAAACTCCTTGCTCAAGGGAGCTGTTTATTATTTTCAACAGAGGGTCATGTAACCCCTCTAGGCAAGATCTAACTAGCCTAGAGGAGCACGGATCGAGGGAGCAAGTAGTTGGTCAAGCTGCAGCTATGATCTTGTCAACAGCCTTTACATCAAGCGGATGAAAACAGCCAAAGCTGGGCCCACCGAGTGGCAATGGAGTCTCAAGCTTGCTTACTGTATCAAACATGGCGGGGAGGTCCCGGCGGAGCAACGAAATCTTGTCTGCAAAGAAGCTCTGAAAAGCCTCAGCTGAAGGGGCCAAATCATTACCATTTGGAATGGTAGGGACTGTCATTAAAGATTGAATGATTTTGAATAATTTCATTGGATGTGAGCTTGCAGACTCTTCTTTACAATGGGGCATAAATGAAGGAACTGAAACGATCTTCAGCTATTCAAAATGATTTTGTGGAATTTACTCCCCACATGTTAGTTTTCTGCAAACTCTAGTTTACAGGAAGCAATCCATTGCATTTGCTGCTGCCTCCCCCTCCTCTCCCTTCTCCTCTTCCTCTTCTTCATTCTCTTCCTCCTCCTCTCTACACTTCTTTCAGCACTGAAGCCCATCCCTATTGGAAATACAGTGCCTTTTTCTCCCTCCCCTTTGGACTTAATTCACTCTAATATTCTTCCTCTCATAGATGATCAGAGGTATAATCCCTAGAAATCCTTTGATCTCTGTGTGTCCTTGTACATCATTCAACAGAGCAGCCTTCTCACAAAACTCAGCTCCTTAAATGTTTCAATATATTTATCACAATCCTCCAGGACACTGCATACAACCTACCAACAAGGATATGAAAGAACACCCCCCCCCCCAAACAAACCCCTGTCTTTCTCTCAATTGTATCAGATTTTAAATCGGTAAGAATGTTAATTGCTTGTCAGTAAGCCAACATTCCTCAATGCACCTGAAATTAAGCTGTCCTTCCATTTTGCCTAAAGGCATTTTAAAAATGCATGAACGTTTATATAATACATCTTATGCAAACAAGCTATGACAATTCCTCACACACACATCCTTCCTAGCACATTAGTTAAGAAAGCACTATGAATGAATAACAACCTCATTCATAGTCTCAGGTGCGACTTTGGTCAGTGAAGATACTTGCATATTTTGAGATATATACACTATATATGCGCAAAAGTTGTTGTATCCCCACCTATCATTATCCTAGGCAAAGGAAGACAAACTTGTAAAATTGCTGAAAAAGTTGTGATTGGATTGATGAAACACCGTGGTCTGGGAGTGCATGAGGGATTCATAGGGATTCATTGTGTTAGCTCCACTGGCTGCCTGTCCAATTCCGAGCTCAATTCAAAGTGCTGGTTTTGACCTTTAAAGCTCTATACGGTTCTGGCCCAGCTTACTTGTCCGAACGCATCAGCCGCTACGTCCCACCTTGTAATCTAAGATCATCCGGGGAGGCCCTGCTCTCGCTCCCGCCTACTTCTCAAATGCGGCTGGTGGGGGCGAGGGAGAGGGCCTTCTCGGTGGTGGCTCCCCGCCTGTGGAATGCGTTCCCTATCGATGTAAGATCCACCTCATCCCTCCTGGCATTCAGGAAAAAAGTAAAATCCTGGCTGTGGGACCAGGCGTTTGCACACCAGCACAAGGCAGCATTTTAGATGGGATTTTAATGGAAAGTGGATGAATAGGGCCAATGCTTTTATGGACAGAACATTGTTTTAATCTGGAATGAATGCGTATGATGCTAATGTAATTGTATTTTAATGTATTTTAATTGTTGAAGGGTTCTGGGGTTTTATATTGTTACTGTGTGGGCATCAAATTGTGCCTTACTGTAAGCTGTTCTGAGTCCCCCCTCGGGGGTTGAGAAGAGCGGGGTAAAATCCTGAAATAAATTTTAAAAAAATAGAATCAGAGAACCATAGAGTTGGAAGAGACTTTGTGGGCCATCCAGTCCAACTCCCTGCCAAGAAGGAGGAAAATCGTATTCAAAGAACCCCTTTCAATTCATCTCTGGGTTTTAACCCAATTACAAATAGGTTGACTGCAATCTTGAATCGGTTACTTAATAAAGTATACTTAACTAAGTAATTCCTTTCAGCCCAAACCCCTCAAGCCTGATGAAAACAACTATGATGCAATAATTAGAATGGACTCCCTTCTTCACATGCAATTGTTGAATGATGTTTCCATTAGGACTGAAAGTTGGACCAGAAAACGTTACATGATTCCACCCAGTAAAATTTATGGCAGCCGAAAGCCAAAATGTATTTCTAAAAACTTCTACAAGGTCATACACACAATATATATTTCCATTTCTACCATGTGTGTATAGCATGTATGTTTTGAATGAGACATTTGTGAGGAATAGAGTTTAGAAAGTTTACTTCTTTGGAAGATGAATCCCAGACTTCTTCAGCCAACAATACCAGCTGGAGGATTAATTTGGTTTCAGTGTTGACTTTTAAGACATAACATTTTGTTTTAATGCTGACTTTTTGTTGACTTTTTGTAGGCCTTTATTTTTTTAACTTTAACCTTTTCAAAACATGTAAACTGCCTTGAATGCCAGATTTGTGTGTGTGTGTGTGGGGGGGGGTATGATATCACTATCATCACTGTCATTGTCATATGGAAGTAAATTTTCCAAGCTCTGGTCTGAGACATGTGGTAGGTCAGACATGCAAATATAATATGTCAAGGTCATTTGCTCTGGATAAATCCTATGTAAAGGTTCTCCCCTGACATTAAGTCCAGTTGTCTGACTCTAGGAGTTGGTGCTCATCTCCATTTCTAAGCCGAAGAGCCAGCATTCTCCGTTGACACCTCCAAGGTCATGTGGTTGTCATGACGGCATGGAGCGCTGTTACCTTCCAGCCAGAGCAGTACTTATTAATCTATTCACATTTGCATGATTTTGAACTGCTAAGTTGGCAGAAGCTGGGGCTAACAGCGGGAGCTCACCCCGCTCCCCGAATTTGAACCTGTGACCTTTTGGTGTGCAAGTTCAGAAGCTCAGCAGTTTAACCCACTGCACCCTCGGGGGCTAGACAAATCCTAGACTTTCCCAAATGGTCAACTCAATGAACTTAAGCTATCACTAACTATGTAAAAAAGACCTCACTTTCATGAGTTTTTACCATACTTTCATTTACTCAGACTATGTTTCTTTATCAAATGTTGCCTTCTCTGTCCTAGTAGATGCAGTCCTTTTGAATTGACATGAACTTCTGGACTGACAGATGCAGCACATTCTATTTGGGGAATAGGCATTTTTGTCCTTTTCCTTTTTGTAGTTAGCTTGTAATTGGCTTTAAACTCCAAACAATCCATTGCTAATGATATTCGGCCCATTTTAATTAAATGGCCACTGTCAAGTACTTCCTTTATAGTTTCCTCCCTTTTTTGTATGCACTCTCTGTTGTAATATCCATTTTTGCAAGCTTGAAGGTAATAATTAAAGTAATTCTCTGTAGATTTTGTCCTCTTCTGTTTGGCAAACTTTGATCCATTATTTTTATTTAAATGGAGCAGAACTTAACATGGATGCAAATCCTTTTTTCTACTGAAAATTCTTGTTCTACAATCCTTCACTCATTCTGGTCATTGCAAAATATGGTACAGACAAAACTGAGGAGCTCATTATGAAACCAGCTGCATTTCCTAAAGAATAGCTGATTTGATTAGAAGGGGACCAGAGCTGCCAAGATTGGAGGTCCATGTGTTGTAATGCAGTGTTTTTCAACCTTTTTGAGCCACGACACGTTTTTTACATTTTCAAAATCCTGGGGCACACCACCAACCAAAATGACACAAAATGACACTCTGTCACTTTACTAACTGTCACCCTCCCCCTCATGACGCCGCTACTTCTGCCAAACCCCCCTCCCCCGGGAGGCCCACACACAAGGGAGGGCCCACATCAGGGGAGAAGTGCGCTGAGTGGTCGAAGAGCGTGCGGGCTTGGCTGAGCAGGACGAATAGGAATTGAGCACACGGGGTGGCTCCGAGCCTTCGAACAAACTGCAGCGGAGGCTCACAGCCGTCGCCACCCCCAGCTCTCCTTCTCGAAGGGGTTCACCCCCCCCCAGGAGTGCCTCCCCCCCCGCATCCCTTCAGCTTCCCTGCTGTCACCTTGGGGCCAGATCGGGAAGGAACCAAACTGGGCTATGGAGCTGCGCATCCCAGCCTCTGCTCTGCTCTGCTCTGCAGTGAGCCCAGCCAGGAGAGGCCAGGAGATGAGGGGTTGCTCCCCTTCCCCAGCGCGGAGGGGCTAGAGGGCAGAAAGCCTCGCCTCAAGCCTCCGGGAGTGGGGTCGGACGGGGCAGCTCCCACAGACTCCTCCTCCCTCTCTTCCTCCTTGCTGCCAGAGGGGAGGGCAGAAGAGCGCCCAGTAGCCAGGATGCAGGAGGAGCCGCAGCCCAGCCATGTAGCCCTTGGCGTGCAGAGGGAGTGAAGGAAGGGAAGGAGAGCAAGAGGAGGGAGGGAGGAAAGTTCTGGATGCCGAGAGCTCTCCCTGACTGCAGCCAGGCTGGCTGGCATTACTGCTTTGTCTAAGAGCAGAGTCAGGTTAGATACTACTAACAAGAATAGTTCAACACAATATGTGCAATTATTTTTCCATTTTATATATAAACATAAACAATTCAATCAGTGACATACATATTACTTATATCTAAGCATCCTGTTTGGTACCGTGTCCGTAGTGTGGCTGTCGCAATATTGTCAGTGGGGAGTAAATCTCCATAAGTCCAGTCCAAAACACCAGAGTCAATGATCCAAGGCTCAATGGGAGCAGATAACACAGGTACAAGGATGCAGTGTGGATAATCCGAAACTAGTAGACCAAAAGGAACCGAAGCCAAAACCATTTAAGGCTTCTGGAAATAAAGTTGGAGCAAGCCTGACGGAAGTATATCCAAAACAATCGGGGCCGCTGAATATCCATTCATCTAGGTTCAGGTCCTAAGGGATTACATCATACATGATATATAGCACAGTGGGAACAATACATAACCAAAAATATATACAGGATGCTTAGATATAAGTAATATGTATGTCACTGATTGAATTGTTTATGTTTATATATAAAATGGAAAAATAATTGCACATATTGTGTTGAACTATTCTTGTTGGCATTACTGCTTTGGCCAGGAAAGCCTAATTTCTGCTGCCTGAAGTTTCCTGCTGGGCTCTCTCTCTCTCTTTCTCTCTACACTGTAATTTCCCACAGCACAACTGATGATTGCTCACGGCACACTAGTGTGCCCCGGCACACTGGTTTGGAAATACTGTTGTAATGGATAGATTATGGAGATCAGGTTGAAATCCCACTTTTCCAGGAAGTTCATCTGGTTGATCTTGGTCTAATTTCTCTTTTCTCTTTTCTCTCTCCCCTCCCCTCCTCTTCTCTCCTCTTCTCTTTCCTCCTCTCATCTGCTCCAAGGATAAATTATGAGATCAGGAGAGAATATTTCCCTTAATTCTATTATATTGTAAGGAGTAGAACCGGGACTGTGGTGCAGCTGGCTGGGTTTCAGCTGCATTAAGAGTTCGAAGCCAGCCTGGGTCGGAGTGAGCTTCCGTCCAATTTTGTGTAGCTTGTTGTCAACCTTTGCAACCCAAAAGACAGTTGCATCTGTCAAGTAGGAAATTTAGGTACCACCTATGTGTGGGGAGGCTAATTTAACAAATTTACAAGGCCATAAAAATCTCCAGCAAAAAGCATGCAGGGAATGCGGAAAGTACTTCATCAGTGTCGCAGATGGACAGTGAAACGACAGATCCCCTGGTGGCCAGAAAAAAGTTAAATAGCCTCTGACTGTCTGTCTATATGTGTTGTGTGTCTATGGCATTGGATGTTTGCTGTGTGTGTACTTGCTGTGTGTGTACCCCTGCAGGGTGAGAAGGGCAGAATATAAATACTGTAAGTAAATAAATAAATAAATAGAATGAAAATTGGTGTAGGCTGTCCTTAAGGGTTAAACTGGCACAGGACTAACATATCATGATTTTTTTTTTAAAAAACCTGCACTTTCTTAACCTGAGAGAACATCTCTCTAGGAATATCTAGGCTCTCCTAAATTAACCATAGATTTGATCTAGAGTTTCCTAGAAATAACGTATTAATCAAATCTGTGAATACACAAATCTGCAAAACCTAAACCTGGAAATGTAGATGGCTGACAGTATGCAAGTGTTCATGTATCATTCAAAAACAGACACAGTGATCCTCCTTCAGTTGGGTCTGTGAAGAAGATTTAAACCCCAAATTAAGCTTTGAGATCCTTGGAGGATAGGGAGAATGACCAATAACTGCATTCACTCATTTTCTTTCTTGAAATTTCATGGTGATCTGGACCATAGAGTCGTTCCATGCAGACTATATAATTATAGCTCTATAATTCCAATTTAATTGCCAAAGTTCATTGATACTGGATTCTGGGAAACCTCCAGTGCCTCACCAGACTATCCGTCCCAAAATTCCACAAGGTACAGCCATGTCTATTAAAGTGGAATCATAGTGTTATAATTGTGTAGTGTGAAACCCCTTGTGGTGGGATTGTTTAGACCTGTGCAGAATAGTGATGGCCACCCAGTTTTTCTACTGGTGAGAAACATCAAAGCAGCTTTGCTATGATTTTTTTTTAAAAAAATGACAGGGCAAGAACAATTTGAATGTAAAGATATTTGTACAGTAGGTCAACATTTTAACAATGCAAGTATTTTCCACATGACAGCTTTTGCTAATAATTGTTTGAAATTACTTTCCTGTACTTAGCACTTTTTGCTCTCTGTCCACCCATTCAAGCTGTCCTCTGGCCATTCAGCTCAGCTTCTTTGGCTTTTTTGATGAGCTGGAACATGTTTGCGAAGAGATTCCTGGCCTTGGAAGGACTTTAAATAGTGTGATTGTGCCCAGAGGCATAAAGGATCCTGACTTTCTTATCTTTTGAAATCAAATGTTTTGAAAGCTATTCACTGCCGCAAAAGTAACTTTCTAAGGATAAATTGAGGTGCAACCTGATAAAGGGCTGAAGACTTCCAACTCAATATTGCTTGTGGCTTATGGTTTTAGTGTAAGCCCTATCCATCGGCTTTGGATCCACGGATTCAACTAACTACAGATTTTTAAAATACACAAGTAATATATTATGTTTTGTCATTGTGAGACTGTGTAGAGCAGTGGTTCTTAACCTGTGGGCTGCTCACCACCAGTAGGTTGTGAGGACAAAAAACTGGGTCGCGAGCCTCCTTTCTCTTTATTTTATTTTATTTCCACTCCTTTCATGCTGCCTGCCACTCCTTCCCTGTAACTGAACATGGCATATCTTCTACATCAGAAACTAGAGCTGATGTGGTCTATCCAATGCAATTTCTCAATCAGCACCATAAACCGAAGCTAAAGTTGACCAAAAACTGGTTTGTAACCCTTTTGTTACTCATGTTGGAGAGTAGTCCCTGGTTAAAGTGGTCCCTGGTCAAGTAGCCCCTGTTCAAGTGGTTCCTGATCAAAGCGGTCCCTGGTCAAGTTGTCCCTGTTCAAAAAAAGTTTGGGAACCACTGGTGTAGAGAGACATGAAGCTAAAGAGAGGTTCAAGGATCTCTGAATGGTGGGAATCCAAGCATAGTGCTTTATGCAAATCCATGTCACCCATTTGGGTTGTGGGTTCTTGGTATTATTTGGTGAACTTACTGGTGGAAATCAGCAATGAAGATGGTTTTCTTTTCTTATGCTCCTTCAAAAGCACTCTCCCATACTTTTATTTGTTGTTGTTGTTGCTGCTGCTGATATTATTGTTCTTTTTATTTTTATTTTGCCTTTCTCCGCATGGGAATTTGCATATATACAGGTAGTTTGCATATATACATTCCACTCAGGCTGGATCTACACTGCCCTATATTCCAGGATCGGATTCCAGAGTATCTGCTTATCCCAGATTATCTACCAGTGTAGACTCATATAATCCAGTTCAAGACAGATAATCTGGGATCATATCCTGGGATTAAAAAAATAATTTATTTTTATCGTGTCAGAAGTGATTTGAGAAACTGCATGCCATTTCTGGAGTGAGAGAATAGGTAGTCTGCAGAGACGTTGCCCAGGGGACGCTTGCTGTGGGAGGCTTTTCTCATGTTCCCGCATGGGAATCTGGATCTGACAGATGGGAGCTCATCCCTTCTCATGGATTTGAACTGCTGACTGTTTAGCCCATTGCGCCATTGTGGCTCTCCCAGATCTTGTGATATAGATCCAGATTTACAGTCACTCTGCAAACGAGATTTTGTATTCTAGACTAGGAATTCCAGATGTCATAGGCTGTACTTCAGAGGTAGGAACTGGCAAAACTACTTCTGTGTCTTTGCCTAAGATAGCTCTATGAAATTCATGGTGTTGCTATAATCAACAAGCAACTTGATTGCTCACAGACAGGGCCGTAGCCAGGATTTTGATTTGAGGGGGGGGGGGGACTGAGTGAGAGAGGATTTACTCTACCAAACCTTTTGTATCGTTATCCAAATACCCCCATGAATATGGGATATATTGAGCATGGTGATCAGATCATGATATGAATAAACATAACAGTTTAAATAATGTACCTGTAAGGCCTTCTCACGGACCACCCTACATGCCTGCTCAGAGACATAAACACGCACCCTAAGAGTTCCCAGCCAGCTAGTGCTAGTACCTCAATAAGCTGGAAATCTCAGGAGTCTGTAAGGTAGAGTTGTGGAATAATAGTGTTTTAGCTGTGTACTCTGAAAGGGCACACTAACTAAATATCTTTTTCAGCATTCCCCTCTCCATCTGCTTCAAATTCATCCCGGATTGGTTGCTGTACGTTTTTGGGGCTGTATGGCCATGTTCCAGAAGCATTGTCTCCTGACATTTCACCTACATCTATGGCAGACATCCTCCGAGGTTGTGAGGTCCGTTGGAAACTAGAAAAATGGGTTTATATACCTGTAGAGTGGGACAAAGAACTCTTGTCTGTTGGAGGTATGTGTGAATGTTTCAATTGGCCACCTTGATTAGCATTTAATGGCCTAGCAGTTTTCAAGCTGTGGCTTCTTACTGCCTGGGGGCATCCTTTGTTGAGAGGTGATTATCTGTCCCTGATTGTTTCTTGTCTGGAGCTCCCCTGTCTTTATTTACTGTTATGATTTTAGAGGGTTTTTTAAAAAATAAAATAAAATACTGGTAGCCAGATTTTGTTCATTTTCATGCCCCCCCATTTTGTTGAAATTGTCCACATGCTTGTGGATTTCAATGGCTTCCCTGTGTAGTCTGACATGGTAGTTGTTAGAGTGGTCCAGCATTTCTGTGTTCTCAAATAATATCCTGTGTCCAGGTTGGTTCATCAGGTGCTCTGCTATTTCTGACTTCTCTGGTTGAAGTAGTCCGCAATGCCTTTCATGTTCCTTGATTCTTGTTTGGGCGCTACATTGGGTGGTCCCTATGAAGACTTGTCCACAGCTGCATGGTATACAGTAGACAAGAGATAATGCTTCTGGAACATGGCCATATTCCCCCAAAAATTACAGCAGCCCAGTGATTCCGGCCATGAAAGCTTTCGACAACACATTATCCCTGATGTTTCATTGAATTCTCCTTCACATTGATAGGAAGAATATAAATATCACAGCCATGGCATGAATCAGATTGTATCAGCAAAACATCATATCCAGTCATGAAAGCTTGAAGACTTTTAATTAGGTCATTCTTATCCTGATGATACAGCAGGTATACATTTTTGGGGAGGGGGGCATACCCATAGTCTCTTCCTCTACATCCTTCCGTGGCACTTTCCTCTGCCTAACACTGCATAATTCAGCAATTTTGGTAGTCAATGATTTAATGTTTACAAGATGGGGAGTGACAGATTTTATTCCCTGTAAGCGCCAGTGTTTGTCAGTTCTTGTCTTTCCACGTCTGGGAGAGAGAGCAATTCCAATGACGCACTGAAGTAGCACAGAAGCCATCATCAAAATCTCACCAACTGCATCTCCAGCGGCTTTCATTAGCAGGCGGGAGGAGGGAGGTTTTTTCTCTCCCTTTGGTATCAATGTCCCCTTGTTGTTAGAACCTTGCAGGCAACTTCCTTTGTAGCTCTCTCTCACTGTGCTGGCAGGGAAAGGCAGAGAAAGGTAGTCCTAGTTTGTTATCTGCAAAAGGTATTGCATGCTGTCATAACCGAAACATTCATTAGAACTTGTGCATTGAGATCGACTTCTCTTGGAGAATTCCAGCCTTGGCAGTGTTTGTTCTTCCTTCTGTGTTTTTCAGCACTCTTGCAAAAATATCTGTAAAATCGCACTAAGTTTATGTATGTTTTATAGAGAGAGCAGTGGTTTCTGGGTTAGATTCGGACTCCTAAGACCAAAATTCACATCTACACTAAGCCCAGAATTCATATCTACACTTGAACAAGCATAGAAACATACTGATCCAAATTAGCCAAGAAAACCCCATGAAGGTCACCAAATTCAGAAATAATTTGAAGACACAACAATATTTATTAGTTGAAAATAGGTACATCTTGTATTGTCAAAGGCTTTCATGGCAGGAATCACTAGGTTGCTGTGAGGTTTCTGGGCTGTGCAGCCAAGTTCCAGAAGCATTCTCTCCTGATGTTTCACCTGCATCTATGGCAGGGATCCTCGGAGGTTGTGAGGTCAGTTGGCAACTAGGCAAGTGAGGTTTATATATCTGTGGAATGTCCAGGGTGGGAAAAATAACTCTTGTCTGTTTGAGGCAGATGTGAATGTTTCAATTGGTCACCTTTATTAGCACTGAATGGCCTTGCAGTTCCAAGGTCTGGCTGCTTATTGCCCGGGGTATTTTTTTGTTGGGAGGTAATTAGCTGGTCCTGATTATTCCTTGACTAGTGCTGTTCTTTATTTACTGTTTTGATTTTAGAGGGTTTTAAAAAAATACTGCTAGCCAGATTCATTTTCCTTTTCCATTGAAAAGGAAAATGAAGAAAATCATGAAAATGAACAAAATCTGTCTAAAATCAGAACGGTAAATAAAGAACAACACTCAGGAGAATTCCAGACACGAAACAATCACCTCCCAACAAAGCATTCCCCCAGGCAGTAAGCAGCCAGGCCTTGAAGTTGCAAGGCTATTAAATGCTAATCAAGGTGGCCAATTGCAACATTCCCACCTGCCTCAGACAGACAAGAATTATTTCTCCCACCCTGGAAATTCCACTGATATATGAACCCCATTTTCCTAGTTTCCAACAGACCTCACAACCTCTGAGGACGCCTGCCATAGATGCCGGCAAAACGTCAGGAGAGAATGCTGCTGGAACATGGCCATACTGCCCGGAAAGCTCACAATACACTTTGCTTTCCCCAAATTTTGGGAGCATGCTTTAGAATGGATGGTCTGACAAAAAATGTAGGCTTTTTGGCATACATAAATATCCCATGGGCGAGTATGTGTTCCAAAACCGGCCACGTTGCCCATATCTGTTGTAAAGAATACCAGCGTCTTATATCTTTTGGAACCTAAAAAGCTGAGATATTTATAAGCACCCAGATTAATCTCGCTGACAGATGCAGCAATGAACTGAATTGACTGGGAAATAAAAATGTTTCATGTCTACAGTAAAATTACATTGTTGTTTCTCTTTATGTTATCAGTATGTGGCAATGAATAATATGTCATAACTAGTGATTTGGAATAGTCTGCAACAGATAATCTGACACACTTCATTTTCCCTCCCTCCCTTCCCAACCATAGTCGGTATATCTATTGCTTCATTTTAAAAATAATTTCTCACTGAAGGTATGCACCAGGTAATTACTATGGGAAAAAAACAGATTACAACGTGTGAGATATGGGTCATTTGAAGAAGGTCTTTCCTATTTTCAGACTAGATTCAGACATTTGAAGAAAAAAACCAGTCACATGATAGTTCTTTATTCTCTCATTGGGCACATGCTATAAATATTAAAGACTTCTTTCTCAACATCCTGATCACATTTATTTATTTATTTACTATATTTATACCCTGCCTTACTTGACCCCAAAGGGGACTCAAGGCGGCTTACAGCAGAGGCAATATTTCAATGCCTTAAAACAATTGAACAATAAATAAACAGTTAAACATCTAAATAAGATTAAAAGCAATTAAAATATAAACAATACCACTTACAGCTATAAAATCACATTATCCACAATCAAGGTTGGACCATTCCAGTGATCGTTACACATAAATCCAAATCCATCTATTGTGCTGTCTTAGTTTATTATTTATTTATTTATTTATTTATTTGTTCCATCTTGTATTCCGCCCCTCCCTGCAGGCTCGGGGCGGATAACATCATAAAATTCGGCAGGCATGTACATCCATGTCGCCATACAATAAAATGCAACATAAAACATACAATAAAACAAAATACAATAGGTCCCGAGATTAAAATTATGTACATGCCATGGCATTCCCTGAACCAGGGTGCTGATTAGGAAGATGAGTACATTCGACACTCGCCTAGCCGAAGGCCAGTCTGAACAGGGCGGTCTTACAAGCCCTGCGGAACGGATGAGCTCCGTGGCAGCTCGGACGTCGTCCGGGAGAGAGTTCCAGAGTACCGGGCCGCCACAGAGAAAGCCCTTTGCCTGGTAGCAGACAGGTGACAGGCGCGGACCGATGGAATCAGGAGCAAATTCGACTCCTCAGAACGTAGTGATCTCGGGGAATGTATGGGGCAAGGCGGTCCCTCAGGTACGCAGGCCCTAGGCCGTGTAGAGCCTTAAAGGTTAACACCAACACCTTGAAGGCAATTCGGTACTCAATAGGCAGCCAGTGCAGCTGCCGGAGGATGGGCGTGATGTGCTCCCTTACCGACGTTCCCGTCAGCAGCGAGCAGCGGCATTCTGCACTAGCTTGAGTTTCCGAACTGTCGCCAAGGGAAGGCCAACGTAGAGGGCGTTACAGTAGTCTAATCTCGAGATGACCGTCGCTTGGATCGCCGTGGCCAGGTCGTCCCTGGAAAGGTAGGGTGCCAGTCGCCTAGCCTGTCGTAGGTGGAAAAATGACGCCCTGCTGGCCGCGGAGACCTGGGTCTCCATGGTCAGCAGGGGGTCCAGGTGGACACCTAGGCTCTTAACAACAGGCGACGGGCTAAGCCGTTCGCCGTCCAGGGTAGGCAACCGGCACTCATCCCGCCCAGGTCGACCAGGCCACAAGATCTTGATCCCAAAGCCATGTTTTAAACTTTTTTCTGAATGTCAGGAGGGAATGGGCTGATCTGATATTGCTAAGGAGGGAGTTCCACAGCCGAGGGGCCACCACTGAGAAGGCCCTATCTTTTGTCCCCACCAACCGCACTTGCAAAGAAGGCAGGACCAAGAGCAGGGCCTCTCCAAATGAACTCAATCTCTGAGATGGTTCATAGGGTGACATACGTTTGGACAGGTAAGCTGGGCTGGAACCGTTTAGGGCTTTATAGGCTAAAGCCAGCACTTTGAATTGTGCTCGGCAGCAGATTGGCAGCCAATGGAGCTGATGCAACAGGGAGGTTGTATGCTCCCTGTGCGCAGCTCCGGTGAGCAATCTGGCTGCCACCCATTGGACCATTTAGAGCTTCCAAACAGTCTTCAAAGGCAACCCTTATGAAACTTGAGGCATCTCATAACATTGTGGACTAGGTTGAAGCACAGCTGGTTGGGAGTCAGCTGCATTAAAATCACTACTGACTGAGAGGTCATGAGCTCAAAGCCAGCTCGGGTCAGAGTCAGCTTCCAGCCATTTGTTTAGCTTGCTGTTGACCTTTGCAGCATGAAAGCCAGTTGCATTTGTCAAGTAGGAAATTTAGGTACCGCTTATGCAGAGAGGCTAATTTAACTAATTTACAATGCCATAAAAACTCTCCAGCAGTGTGGAAAAAGAATGAGGAAGTACTCCATTGGTGTCACAAGTGGATGATGAAGCGACAGCTCCCCCAGTGGCTGGAATTCAATAGGCATACCCGCATGAAGCTGGAAAGTTAAATAGCCTCTGTGTCTCTATCTATATACAGTATGTTGTGTGTCTATGGCATTGAATGTTTGCCATGTATATGTGCATTGTGATCCACCCTGAGTCTGAATGTTTGCCGTATATGTGTTCTGTGATTTGCTCTGAGTCCCCTTCAAGGTGAGAAGGGTGTGGAATATAAATACTGTAAATAAATTAATAAGATCAGTGGCAAGGCGACTTAAGGATGTCATTTTCTAGAGCAAGGGGAAGTAGATTCAAGAGTTATAATCTGGCTCACATGTTTTATCCAGAGCCAAAACTTTGATTGAAAGGTGATAGCCTTTGATATACATGTTTTGAATGAGCAACATAAAGACAGAGAAGACCCTATTAAACTTGCCAAGCTAAACGTTTAACATAGCGGGACTCGAAAGAAATGGGAAAAGAAAAACAAGACAAGAGGAGAATGCGAGAAAATGCTGAAAATACTTCCAGATGGAAAGCTCCCACTATCTACTGTATATAACCCGAAAGGTTCCTGAATGCTCTGAGGGATCTGGAGTCTATCAGCGTCTCAGTCGATGAGCAGGTTCACTCCTGGAACACCTCTCTTGCTAGAGCTCTCGACGAGATTGCCCCCAGGCGTCCTCTCCGACCCCGCAAACATCGATCTCCTTGGTACACAGCAGATCTTAGGTCGATGAAGCGGGAGAGGAGACGACTAGAGCGCGTGTGGAGGAAACTCCGTGACGGAGCCTCAGTATCAGCTTATAAGCTATTCAAAGATGCTTATGAGCGTGCTGTCAAGGCGGCCAAAAATGTGTACTTCTCCGCCTTGATAGCGTCTGCTAGCTCACGCCCGGCCCAATTGTTCAAGGTAATTCGGTCTTTGACGACGGTCCCTACTGTCCCAAAAAATAGTGATCAGGCCCTCACTGCCGGTGCTTTCCAGAGCTTCTTCACAGACAAGATACTAAGCCTCCGCCGGGACCTTCCAGCCACGGTTGACACAGTAAGAGAACTTGAGACCCCGTGGCCCTCCGCCGGGCCACCCTCGACCGGTTTCAGCCACTGGACGCAGATGCTGTTGATAAGATAGTGGCTGCAACTAGGCCTACCACCTGCTCCCTCGACCCGTGCCCCTCCTGGCTTGTTAGATCATGCCTGGAGGGGTTACGTGGGCCTCTGTTGAACATCGTAAACAGCTCCCTTGAGCAAGGAGTCTTTCCAGAGTGCTTAAAAGAGGCGGTGGTAGCTCCATTACTGAAGAAACCATCACTAGACCCGGCGGTTCCCTCCAACTACCGACCAGTGTCGAACCTTTCGTACCTGGGAAGGTAGTTGAGAGGGCAGTAATGGAGCAGTTGCAGTCCTTCTTAGATGATGCAACATGGCTAGACCCCTTCCAGTCCGGCTTCCGTTCGGGGCACGGGACGGAGACGGTTCTGGTCTCCATCACAGACCAACTCCGCTGCCAGCTCGACCAAGGCGGGTCTGCGCTGCTCGTGTTATTGTATCTCACGGCAGCGTTTGACACGGTCGACCACAATCTATTGATCCACCGCCTGGCCGTGGCTGGAGTGAGGGGGACAGCCCTTAAATGGCTGACCTCCTTCCTCCACCAGCGGTCTCAGTGTGTGAGAGGAGGGGCGAGGTGGTCTCCGAGGCTCCCCACTACTCTGTGGGGTCCCCAGGGGCCATTCTCTCCCCTCTGTTATTTAACATCTACATGCAGCCGCTTGCACAGCTGGTGCGGAGTTATGGGCTGGAGTGTCACCAGTACGCTGACGACACCCAGCTCATTCTGAGGATGGAGGGCAGGCCGGGTTCTGTCCCCGATAATTTCCAACACTGCCTCGAAGCCGTTACTGGATGGCTGCGAGCCAGTAGGTTGAGGGTGAATCCGGCGAAGACGGAGATCTTGTGGCTGGGTCGCCCGGGTGATGTAAATGTCCAGCTTCCGAGCCTGGACGGTGCGGTGTTATGCCCATCGCCTTCCGTAAAGAGCCTGGGGTCCATTTGGACTCCCAGCTGACCATGGAGGCCCAGGTCTCTGCGGTCAGCAAGATCGCTTTTCATCTGCGACAGGCAAGGAGGCTGGCTCCCTATCTCTCCCGGAACGATCTGGCCACGGTGATCCAAGCCACAGTCATCTCAAGGCTGGATTACTGCAACGCGCTCTACGTTGGCCTTCCTCTGTCGGTGACCCGGAAGCTCAGGCTAGTGCAGAACACTGCCGCCCGGCTCCTGTCTGGCACGCCAGCTGGCGCCACATAACACCTGTTTTGCAGGATCTGCACTGGCTGCCAATTGAGCACGGATCACCTTCAAAGTGTTGGTCCTCACCTTTAAGGCCTTACACGGCCTGGGGCCAGCGTATTTGAGGACCGTCTCACCCCATATTGCCCTCCGAGATCACTTCGGTCTGAGGACTCCAATCTCCTGGAGATACCTTCAGCTAAACTTGCAAGGCTGACTGCTACCCGCGGAGGGCGTTCTCTGTCATAGCACCTACGCTGTGGAACGCCCTCCCGGCCGGAACTCGGGCTATGAAGGACTTGCTCCCGTTTAGACGGGCCTGTAAAACATACCTGTTTAAGCAGGCCTTTGGTGAGTAAGTCCTGCCCATGCCCCGCCATCTATTCGTTCTTCTGAGGATGATGTGCTGTTCATTGTTTTAACTGTGTTATTAATTACTGTACTGCTGTTGTTTTTAATTGTTTTTAACTGCTTATTGCCTGTATTTTACTGTGCCCTTCGGCTCCTGTAAGCCGCCGCGAGCCTCAGGGAGTCGGCGGCATAGAAGCCCGAATAATAAATAAATAAATAAATAAATAGAAATAAAAATGTAATGTTTGTTTGTGGGATTGGCATAACTCAAAAACCACTGGACGAATTGACACCCAATACACCTATCAGGCCAACAAGTGATCATCACGAATTAAAACACTGAAAAACACAGTAGAAGAGACTTAACAAGCCAAAAAACAAAAAAAACAACATTACAACGCATTTGCAAAACCACATATATACACAAATAATAATAAAACTAATCATAATACACTTTATTTATATTCCGCTCTTCTCACCACAAAGGGGACTCAGAGTGGATTACAGGTACACATACTTAGCAGACTATCCCTGCCGTTTCCACAATACAGACATATAGACGAACAGAGGCAAACTCTGGCCACCAGGGGGAGCTGGCGCACTCCTCATCTCTCAGCATTCCCAGCATCCCTTGTTGTTCCTTCTGCATTCCTCAGCGTTCCTGGAGTTCTTTATGGCCTCATAATTCAGTCAAAATTTGCTTCCCCACTTAATGCGGTACCTTTATCACCTACTTGACAGATGCAACTGTCTTTCGGACTGCAAAGATCTACAGCAGGCTACACTTAAAGGTCGAGCACCCACCTCGACCCGGGCAGGCCTCAAACTCATAACCTATTGGTCAAAGAGATCTTATGCAGCTGACACTTAGCCAGCTGCGCCACATTCCCGGTATACAGAAATAAATACACACCCATATACACAAATATATATACACACATATATGTATATATACACATACAAAACGCAGCAACGTGTGGCAGGTGATGGCTAGTTACCAATAAAAAGGCATTATGTCTGATCCTTTCCTGTTGAATTTTGTTTTCTTTTCATGTTAGAAAGAGGAGTGAAAAAACATAGGAGGGTTATATAGATAATACCTATATAATTTGTACCCCTGTCAAATTATGTAGGTGTGGTAAATTATTCTTTAACAGAAGCCTCATCTGAAATCACCCCTGGACTTCATCTTATGGTGAGGGTAGAGGGAGGGGGAAGCATTGATGAATTCTGATCACAATGCTCTAGGGTGACATGTGCCAGGCTTCTCATCGGGACACACATTTTTCAGCCCTTTTCAATGGTTTGCATTGTCCTCTCACCAGACTTGCTTGCCTGCAGACACTAATGGATGTTGCCATTCAATGCCTTGACAGTATAAACAGTCCTTA
Organism: Anolis apletophallus; assembly: GCA_030556195.1. NCBI lineage: Eukaryota > Metazoa > Chordata > Lepidosauria > Squamata > Anolidae > Anolis > Anolis apletophallus. Next base: position 30,390,176 of record JARBWK010000013.1, on the reverse strand, counting down.
AGTGCCAGCTGCACTGCAAACAACAGGGATCACAAATTTGGGGCTTCCATTAAAGGTAGTTCGAGAGAATTGCATTCATGGCTTTTCCTTGTTAAGACTACTTTGTGTTCTTCATTAATTCACTGGGCTTAGTTGAGATTTCCAGGTTGCAGCACGGGAGTGTCCTGCTATTTCCACCAGATGCACTGAGCAGAGCTTGCCAGCTGGTAGCATTAGGAGGGGTTCGGTCTAAGGTGCCAAGCTGGATTTGGCAGGCTTTGCCCAATGTGTGCTTGTATAGGCATGAATACCACACTGGGTGCTCCAAAAATGGCCCCGGATAGCAATGATGGCAGTAGAGAATTGAACACCACTATTGTTTAGAGCCATTCAAACTACCCCCTTGGTGTTAAAGCATCTACAAAGGCACTACATTCTAATTAACTTTAAATGCCTCACGCATAAAGCTGTCAGTGCTTAGCTCTAATGTCTGTAGTTTTAATGATGCATTTGATTAGAATGTAATTTTATTCACTCAACAGCAGCCAGGCCTGTTTGGAGAACAATTTGACTGGGGTGTTGACTTTTTTCAAAGTTGCTTGTATTTTCAGATTGTCATCAGGAATATCCCCACGATCACTTAACGTAGATTTGTTAATTCCTGCAAGACTAAAATCAATTTTTTGGACACAGAGGTGATGTTTAAGTTATTTGCTCAAGATAATCATTATTCCTTATGATGGAAAGCTGACATTGCAAATCCTATTGCCTTTATTGGTCTTCCTGACTATTTCTCATATTTGACCAACAACAAAAGTAAGGAACAGATTTGAATGAATTTCAAAATATATATTGAGCCCAAATGGGTAATATAGAACATCAAACAAATATATACATATACAATTTCAATTACCGGAGTGCACTCACAGTTCGCTATATATATAGCGGGTGTGAGTGCACTCGGTACTGAAATTGTATATGTATATATTTGTTTGATGTTCTATATTACCCATTTGGGCTCAATATATATTTTGAAATTCATTCAAATCTGTTCCCTACTTTTTGTTGTTGGTTGCATATAGGATCGTAACCCTACGTTGTTTACGCTGTATATTTCTCATATTTGCCCAGAGGCTTATGAGAAATCTGTGAGTAGCCACTGCAACAATCTTTTCAAACTTCCCACTCTTTGCTTTATTTATTTCATATCAAAATCATAGCGTAAATTAGTATAAAACTGATAAAAATAGAAGGAGTGCAGGTAGCTAAATATCTTTTGACAAAAAAACAGGCAACAGCAACGGCATTGTCTGTAGCCTCCAACAATTCTTCATCTGTACTGTACTCTTTGCTGAGACGTTGGGACCAGAACGCGATAAAAATGAGAAAGGAGTTTCCAAGGAAAGCTATAGCAAGCACTAAACATTTATCCCGGTGGTGCAGTGGGTAAAAGCACTGAACTTGCTGATCGAAAGGTCATACGTTTGAATCCGAGGAGTGGCGTGAGCTACCGGTGTTAGTCCCAACTTCTGCCAACCTAGCAGTTTAAAAACATGCAAATGTGAGTAGATCAATAGGGGAAGTGTTGCACCTCAGATCGCGGACCCCCCCCCCCAGATCACACACACCAGGCAGATGCAATGAATGTACTTTTCTTTAGAATAAGGAATAGTCAAAAGATAGTAAGATGCAAGGCAATTCAAATCTGAAGCAAAAAGCAATCCAAAACTGTTCAAAATGAAGGTAAAGTGAGCTGGCGTAAATCCATGGAAAGCAAAGTTGCAAAGCGAAGCAAACTGCTCCTGCAGTCCTCACGAACTTGAAACCCAGGACCCAAGTCCTTCCAAGCTGAACGTAGTTTCAGGTCTGACTAGAATGACCCCAGCACAATCTAATAAAGAGAATTACTTTCTATGTGATCAACGCACCCCCTTCCTCAAACTCCAATCTTTCCGGGAGGATCTGATGCTAGCCCTCCTGTCGAATTCCTGCTCATTAGTGATCCCAGGTGCAGTGCTATCATGCTCGGAAACTTGATCCTCCCTATCCTCGGAATGCTCGTCTGACAAGGGAGTGGAGAAGTTCTCGTGGGAATCAAGGTCTCTGGGCCTCTCACTGTCTAATTCCGAACTGACGTCCATGGAGTCATCATTATCCTCATCTTCAGGCCCATACCCATGTAACCATCCATCATCCCAGGCTAATTCTTCATCTGCAGACTCGTACCCATCCGGCCACCCCTCATCCCCGATCTGACCCTGATCAGCTGGAACCCCCAGTGTCTGTCTATGGCGACCAGGCTGGAACACCACAGGAAGGTAAGGGCACTCTATATAGTCATGCCAGCCACTTGACATTGGAGGTGTCTACAGACAATGCTGGCTCTTCGGCTTAGAAATGGAGATGAGTACCAACCCCCAGAGTCGGACACAACTGGACTTAATGTCAGGGGAAAACCTTTACCTTAACGTAAACATTGACCATTAAATGTAGTATTGCACCAGGGCTGGCCTCCATTGAACACAAAATGGCTCTGTGAGTTTTGACTCATCTACTATCTCATTGCAGGATACGCCTAAAGTACAAGTGTTGGAGAGCTGGTTAGTAGGCATGGTTTAGAACCCAAAAATAGGAAATCGAAAATCTAATTGGGGGGGGGGGGGTTGATTAGTAATAGAAAGACTTACAAAAATAAATTCCAAAAATTTCTAAAATGTAACTTAATTACTAACGAAATCCGTTACTAGTTCGTATGCCAGCGCATGTGCATTCCAGATGGTTTTGGCCTACAACTCCCAGAAATCCTAACAGCTGGTAAATTGGCTGGGATTTCTGGGAGTTGTAGGCCAAAACTTGAATAAATCACACTGAATTCTAGATGGGACTCTCCAAATAGGAAGGAGGGAGGGAAGGAGGGAGGGGTATTCTATTCTTGGAAGCAGCAAAAAAAGGAGGAGGAGCCCCCCTCGCTCCTCGCTGCCCCTCTCTCACCCCGATCCTGAGGGAGCGAGGGCCCAAGTTTGCCCAGGCTGAGAGGAAAAGGAAGAGGCCTGAGGCTGTGAGAAATGGTGTGAGTTGAAGTCCAAAACACCTGGAGGGCTGAAGTTGGCCCGTGCGATGGGGCAAGACAGAGCAACGGGGAGAGAAGGAGGGGAGAAGCCAGCAGGAAAGAGTAGGGGCAGAGAAGCATGTGAGAGAGTGCAGGGAGAGAGAGGAGGAGAAGCATGTGTGTGTGTGAAGTTGGCCCGTGCGATGGGGCAAGACAGAGCAACGGGGAAGAGAGGGGGGGGGAGAAGCCAGCAGGAAAGAGGAGGGGCAGAGAAGCATGTGAGAGAGTGCAGGGAGAGAGAGGAGGAGAAGTGTGTGTGTGTGTGTGTGTGTGTGTGTGTGAAGTTGGCCCGTGCGATGGGGCAAGACAGAGCAACGGGGAAGAGAAGGGAGGGGGGGAGAAGCCAGCAGGAAAGAGGAGGGGGCAGAGAAGCATGTGAGAGAGTGCAGGGAGAGAGAGGAGGAGAAGCGTGTGTGTGTGTGTGTGTGAAGTTGGCCCCGTGCGATGGGGCAAGACAGAGCAACGGGGAAGAGAAGGGAGGGGGGAGAAGCCAGCAGGAAAGAGGAGGGGGCAGAGAAGCATGTGAGAGAGTGCAGGGAGAGAGAGGAGGAGAAGCGTGTGTGTGTGTGTGTGAAGTTGGCCCGTGCGATGGGGCAAGACAGCAACGGGGAAGAGAAGGGAGGGGGGGAGAAGCCAGCAGGAAAGAGAAGGGGCAGAGAAGCATGTGAGAGAGTGCAGGGAGAGAGAGGAGGAGAAGCATGTGTGTGTGTGTGTGTGAAGTTGGCCCATGCGATGGGGCAAGACAGAGCAACGGGGAAGTGAAGGGGGGGAGAAGCGTGGAGGACTACACTTTCCAGAATGCCTAGCAGCAGCGTCACTTCCAGTTCCCCATAGAAATGCGGGAAAAGAAGAAGATGAATGAAGGCGGGAAGGAAATGAGGGGGAGAAGACAGGGAGAAGTGAGTAGTACAATAATTAAGAATTTATTACGATCATAACGCAAATTGTTGGCCTCAAGGACCATAAAAGAAAGTCTACCTCCTGGTTAGCTGCCGTGATGTGTATAAACTAGAAAGTCCCATTACATATGAATCACTTACGATTTCTTTTAATTTTCATAACTTTTTTTCTCATGCCTACTGAATAGTGTTGTAGTTTAAGTGTTGGACACGGACTCTGGAGACCACAGTTCAAATCCCCACTCAGCCATGGAAACCAAATAGATATCCTTGGACAAGTCATTGTCTCTCAGCCTCAGAGGGAGACAAAGGTCATCATCTAAACAAACCTTGTTTAAAAAAACCCCTGTGATAGGTTCACCATGTGCCCCCCTGGTGGCGCAGCGGGTTAAACCGCTGAGCTGCTAGACTTGCTGACTGAAAGGGTGGTTCAGATCTGGAGAGTGGGATGAGCTCCCACTGTTAGCCCCAGCTTCTGCCAACCTTGCAGTTTGAAAACATGCAGATTTGAGTAGATCAATAGGTACTTCTTCTGCAGGAAGGTAACAGCACTCCATGAAGTCATGCCGGCCACATGACCTTGGAGGAGTCTTCCAACAATGCCGGCTCTTTGGCTTAGAAATGGAGATGAGCACCACCCCCCAGAGTCAGACACAACTAGACTTAATGTCAGGGGAAATCTTTACCCTTTACCTTTAGGTTCACCATAAGTCAGAAAAGCACACACCAAAAGCAAACCACATGAAGTGTAAACACACATGAACACAATGCTTGTTTTGTCCATGTTTGCTGCTGCTTTCTATGGCACTTTCGTCTGCTGTTAAGACCTTCAGCAGGCTATTTCTTAATATGAATATTTTCCCTTACCTTTCCTCCATAGGGACTGAGATACAGCAGCGATGATTGCTAGATGAGTTATTTTCCTATCCCCAGTGGCAGTTGTTACCAGATGTTGACATGTTTTCAAATGTCAAATGTAGGTCTCTAAATCATTCCATCCCATTTTCTTTTTTAAAAAAAAACTACATGTCCTTTCATAAGTAATGTTTTCATTGACAGGGTGGAAGGATGCAATTTCTGTCTTTATGTTTAACCTCTTCCCAGCTGCATGTATCTGCAAACAGCAATGGCCATTTTCACTGACAAATCATTTCAGATCTGCCAGGTGTGCCAGGCCTGCCTTCGTTTTGGCTACCTGCAAGTTTGTTTAGCACCATAACAAGATGTAGATAGAAAAATGACTGCCATAGTGTGACTAACTTAAACAACTCCTAGGGTGGGCTTTTCAAGGCAAGGGAAATTTGCTAGAAGGATGCTGGAAATTGTAACAGTTGTTGCTGCTGTTTTGTGTGTGTGTTTTTTTTTAAAAAAACATTGATATATTGTTTCTCCTGCTCCGAACTATTTTTGATGCTTTCCAACACTGACTGTAATATGTTACTCCTTTTATATTGGCAAGACATATTGGAACAAATATGTCTCTCCCTCTCTTTTTATTTTTTAAACCAGTGTTTCCCAACCACTGTGACACGGCACATTAGTGTGCCGTGACGGATCTCCTGCTGTGCCGCAAGAAAAGCTCTCTGCCCCCTTCCTTCCCCCCCCTCCTGCCGAACTCCTGCTGCTTGCGGGGGGAGGAGGAAGGGCCGAGCAGTGGCGAAGAAAAAGAAGAAGGGGCCGGGGCGCTGCCTCCTTCAGTCGTTTCCCCAGCCAGCCTCCAATCCGCCATGGCTCCCGCCCCTTGCTCGCTGAAGCCGTGCGGAGGAGGAGCCCTGCCCACTGAAGCCCATCCATCGCTCAAGCTCCTCCTCCGCCACGCGACTTCATCAAGTGAGGGGCGGGAGTCATGGCAGAGAGTGGTGCCGGGGACGGGGGCCATGCCTCCTGCCCCTCGCTCACACTGTCCCCTCAAGGCTGGAGAAGCTGCTGGGAGTGCCAAAGCCGGTGGGGAGGGGGCGGGGCATGGCACAGCCTGGCTCCGCCCCTACCCCCAGCTTCGGCACTCCCAGCAGCTTCTGCAGCCTTGAGGGGACAGTGCCAAGCCAGCATTGTGCTGGCTCTGCCACAGCTGCTTAGCACTGCCCCCTCAAGGCTGGAGAAGCTGTGGGAGAGCTGAAGCCGGGGGGAGGGGGGCATGGCATGGACTGGCTCCTCCCCCTCCCCCAGCTTTGGCACTCCCAGCAGCTGCTCCCAGCAGGCCACCATCCCCCAGCCATTCTTTACTGTGTTAGAGTGTCATTTTGTGTCATTTTGGTTGGTGGTGTGCCCCTGGATTTTTTAAATGTTAAAAGTGTGCCGCGGCTCAAGAAAGGTTGAGAAACACTGTTTTAAACCATGCCCAATTTTTAAGAGGCTTGGGTGAACCCTGGTAAAGAACCAATAAATCACTACAAGCAGTCCTCAAAAATAATGGAACAAGTGGAGACAGAGGCAGAACAATCAGTATTGTGAGAACCTAAGATAAAGGTTTTTTCCTGACATTAAGTCCAGTCATGTCTGACTCTAAGCTGAAGAGCCAGCATTGTCCGTAGATGTTTCCGAGGTCATGTAGCCAGCATAACTGCATGGAGTGCCATTACCTTCCTTTCAGAATGGTAGCTATTGATCTACTCACATTTGCAAGTTTTTGAACTGCTAGGTTGGCAGAAGCTGGGGCTAACAGTGGGAGCTCACGCCACTCCTCGGATTTGAACCTGCAGCCTTTTGGTCAGCAAGTTCAGCAGCTCAGTGGTTAACCCACTGTGCCACCAGGGGCTATGAGAACCTATGCTTCTTTAAAACAATCCAGATGACTTGTGCTTGTGATTTCCTTTATACATGTGTTAATCGGGCTGGTCCACCGATTGACTGCCAAACACATGTCTTAGAAGTTCAGAAGGCTTAACTTATGAAGAGTATATACCCATTAAGCAAGCAAACAGGAAACCCTAGGAAAAGTAGTCATCAGGATGCCATGTACCTTTACTAAAAAAACAACTGGGATCCCAAGAGTACTATACTTCCTAATTCTTTTAATGCTTCCATGGTAGCATTAAGTGTTCCTATGAAGGAAGGAGAGGATGGAGAGGACAACATAAAAAAAACCTAAACAGGGACTTTCATGAGTCTCTTTTTACGTTGTCCTGCCCATCTCCTCTGTCCTTCATAGCACACTTTCGCAAGGATCCCCCAGTGACACAATTAACGTAAATGTGCATGTTGACTCTTTACATCAGAGGTGGGCAGGAGCCCATCTTGTTCACAGACTTCCAAATCCCCCAAAGTTTAAAAAATCCAACACAATTTTATTATTTATTTATTTATTTATTCGGTTTTGTATGCCGCCTTTCCCCAAGGGCTCAGGACGGCTTACAGAGACAGTAAAAAACACACTTCAAAACAACCAAAAAAAATTGAACTCTTAGCTAAAAACTATTTACAACTGGTTACCAAATCAGACTCCAAAAGCCTGCTGGAATAAAAATGTCTTGCATGCTCTACGGAACTTTGTTAAATCTCTGAAAGCTCGCACATCTTCCAGCAGAGCATTTCAAAGAGTTGGAGCTATGATCGTAAAGGCTTGCCATCTTGTCGATGTCAGCCGATAAGGAATCATCAAAAGATGTTGACCAATGGAGCACAGTGACCTCTGGGGTTGATATGGAGTGAGACAGTCCCTCAGGAACGACGGCTCCTGACTATATAAGGCCTTGAAGGTGATAGTCAACACTTTGAAGGAGACCTGGTGCTCCACTGGGAGCCAGTGCAGCTGCTGCAATATTGGTGTAATATGAGCTCTCACCAGTGTACCAATGAGAAGCCTAGCAGCTGCATTTTGCACCAACTTGAGCCTCCGGATCGCTGACATAGGTAGGCCAATGTAGAGTAGTCAATTCTCAAGGTGACCGTAGCCTGGATCACCGTGACCAGATCCTCCCTAGTCAGATAGGGAGCCAGTTTCCTAGCCTGCCGGATATGGAAAAAAGCCACTTTGCTGACATTGGAGATCTGAGCCACCATTGATAACCGAGGGTCCAGTAGGACTCCAAAGCTTTTCACAGAGGACAACAAACACAGGGGTACACTGTCAAGGGTAGGCAACTGAACAGTCCCTCCACCAGGGTGACCCAGCCACAAGATTTCTGTCTTTGTCGGGTTCACCCTCAACCTGCTAGACACAGCCATCCAGTCACGGCTTCAAGGCAGTTTCTTTTCGTTTGGACTTTTGGGCAGCTTCTTTTGTCCACAAATCATGCAGAAAATCCCACAACATAAAAACATATGAAAATATCCCTACCCCATAACCAAAACCCATACTCCATGCACACAATTCTGCAGTCCTTCCTCTGGTACCCATCACACTGCCATCTTAAGATGAATCACTGAAGAAAATTGAGGTATTTTGGCTTGCTGTGTATAGAAGCAAAGGTGCAGCTGCTTGGGGAGCCTGAGAAAAACTGCACATTGAATACTTGAGCTCAAAGTGTTTAAACGTCAAGTCACAAATCCAAGAAATTCCAAGGCTGAAAAAAAATTCTTTCGGAGCCTTAAAATAGAGGCAGCTGAGTACGTCACCTTGAGTTGCTTTGGATTGGGTCATACTCCACAGTATTCTTTGCACTCTCTGCTGACAGTCTGACACATCAAGCCAGACAGCCTCTTATTATTAAATCTGCTTGCAAATGCACTGAGATTGCCCTTCCCATCCGGCCTTAGTTATGAGTGGTGGCAGACGGTGACTGGGAATCACAGCCCCCATATAAATAGGTCCTCTAATGTCCTTCCTTGTTCCCGTTTCTTAACTATGATTGTCACTTGCTGGGGACTTTGTGAAGAAGCACACTAGGTACAGTCTGCATTCGCCTGCATGCTTATTGGCTTGCTAGATGATATATATCGAAACCAGCATCTTGAAATTTTTATGGCATGTTGCATGAAACCAGTGTCTAATAAAAATGAAACAAAACAAAAATGAGAGATGGGGGATTCTGACCTGAAGGAAGACCTGCAAAATTAGAGTTTCACTGATTTTATTGAGATCTGGTGTTCTAAATAAAGAAACTGATCTCAGATTTGCTCCATCGTATATAGTTTTTTCACAACTTATTTTGACATTTGCATTTTGTGATATGTGAATGAGTAAGATTTTAATCAAAACTGAGTAACAAATTAATGGCTAAAATATTGAATTTGCGAAAGAGATGTATGTGGTACAACATTGTTATTATGTTTTTTCTGAATTCTGCACCCACATATTCATTACAATTAGGAATATTGCTGGAGGGGGCTGATATCATCACAGGCCTGTGAATTTGAAGTAAATTAACCAATGTTTGCTTGCTTTGATCAAGTCTAAATCTTTATCCCTGGTTCTTTATCCCTGGTGGTAGAGATGATGATGTTCATGGTATTTATTTATTGTTTCAGAAGTGAACTGAGGGTACAGTTGTAATGTATTTTGAAAGCACAAAGTTTGATAACTTGGCATTATATTAAATGTCCTTCGACCAGGTGTTGCTACGAGTTGAGAAGTTCCTCCATTGTGCATGTGGTAGGGCTCAGTCTGCATTTTAATAGGTTGTCTGTGGTTTGATCTTCTCCACACTCAGATGTCATAGACTCCACTTTGTGGCCCCATTTCTTAAGGTTAGCTCTGCATCTCATGATACCAGAGTGCAGTCTGTCCAGTGCCTTCCAAGTCACCCAGTCTTCTATGTGCTCAGGGGGCATCTCTCCTTTGGTATCAGCCACTGATTCAGATTTTGGGTTTTTGCCTGCCACTTTTGGACTCTCGCTTGCTGAGGTGTTCCTGCAAGTATCTTTGTAGATCTTAGAAAACTATTTCTTGATTTAAGGTGTTGGCATCCTGGCTGATATCCAAACAGGAGATGGGCCAGAACTCTCACTGCTTTGGTACTTTCACTATTGGCTGCTACTTCCTGGTGGATGTCAGGTGGTGCAATATCAGCTAAGCAGTATAATTTCTCCAATGATGTAGGGTGTAGACATCCTGTGATAATGTGGCGTGTCTCATTAATAGCCTCATCCACTGTTTTAGCATGGTGAGATGTGTTCCACACAGGACATGGAGGGCATGGAGATATTGTCATCTCCAATATCAAAGAAAGTTTGCCTTTGTATATCCAACTTTGTATAGACAACTAGATGCTTCGGAAAAGTTCGTAAATAGAGAGCCATTAAACTGTTTTTCCCTAGAGACTACTATTTGAAGAAAGATTCCTTTACCCTTGAAACTGCATTTGAATATGCAACATTTATATCTGAGCTGCATCAGCTGACATGCAGTAGATATAGCATCGCCATCTACCATCTCTAGTCAGGGTGGCTTCCCTCTTCTATCAACATGTTTAAATTCTTGATTTTATTTATTTATTTATTTCTTGGGCTTCTAGGCCGCCACTCCCGGGAGGCTCGGGGCGGCTCACAGGAAATAAAAAATACAATAAAAACACATTAAAATAGCACACTTAATAAATCACACAATAAAAACATTAGATTAAAATGCAATATGCTGTACGAACACAGCAAAATACAGTGGGGCAGCAACCTCGGCGGGGTGTGCACGCAGGCAACTAGAGGCCAAAGGCCTTCTGAAAGAGGAACGTTTTGCATGCCCGTCTAAAGGGCAGGAGGTCTTGGAGGGCTCGAGTTTCGGCCGGGAGAGCGTTCCAGAGCGTAGGGGCAATTACGGAGAACGCTCTCCTCCGGGTTGCAGTTAGCGTACAAACCTTAGTAGATGGAATGACCAGCAAGTTGGGGTTTTCTGACTGTAGTGATCTCATAGGGCAATATGGGGAAAGACGGTCCCTTGGGTATGCTGGCCCCAGGCCGTGCAAGGCCTTAAAGGTGAGCACCAGCACTTTGAAGGTGATCCGGTGTTCGATTGGGAGCCAGTGCAGATCCTGCAAAAACAGGTGTTATGTGACCGCCTGCTGGAGATCCAGACAGGAGTCGGGCGGCAGTGTTCTGCACCAGCTTGAGCTTCCGGGTCACCGACAGAGGAAGGCCAACGTAGAGCGTGTTACAGTAGTCAAGTCTCGAGATGATCGTGGCTTGGATCACCGTGGCCAGGCCGTCCCGGGATAGATAGGGGGCCAGCCGCCTTGCCTGTCTTAGATGGAAAAAAGCTATTTTGCTGACCATGGAGACCAGGGTCTCCATGGTCAATTGGAAGTCCAAATGAACTCCCAAGCTCTTTACTGAAGGCGATGGGCATAACGCCACGCCATCCAGGGTCGGAAGCTGGACATCCCCATCACCCGGGCGACCTAACCACAAGATCTCTGTCTTCGTTGAATTCACCTTCAACCTATTGGCTCGCAGCCATCCAGTAACGGCCTCAAGGCAATGTTGGAAATTATCGGGGACGGCTCCAGGCCTGCCCTCCATTCTCAGAATGAGCTGAGTGTCATCAGCGTACTGATGGCACTCAAGCCCAAAACTCTGCACCAGCTGTGCAAGTGGCTGCATGTGGATGTTAAAAAATAGAGGGTGTAGGCTGTTTATATGTTTATAATTACTTTATATATGGTGCACTTTCCACAAATGCACTATGTTGAAAGCAACTAAAAAATAAAGTGATACATACAGTATCTAAATACAATGTCAGTTTATCACTTCTCACAATAGTCTCAGCAAAACAATATAAAAAGAATAATGTTGCAACCTAGCAATGATATTTGAATAAGTCATTAGACATTAATTTAAAAGCATATCTTCCCACACACCCCAAAACCCACAAATATATTAATTAAAAATGTCATCATGTCAGTAGCAACTTGAGAAGCTGCAAGTCACTTATCATGTGAGAGAATTGGCAGTCTGCAGAAACATTGCCCAGGGCACGTCCAGATGTGTTACCATCCATGTCCCCGCATGGGAAGCTGGAATTCACCCTGTCTCATGGATTCGAACCACCAACCTTCAGCAGTTTGCCGGCACAAGGGTTTAACCCATTGCACCACCATGACTCAATAAAACAATTAACCTAATCTAAAAAGGGCTAGCAGATCAATTGATCATTATGGTGGGTCGTTTTGAGTGATTTGTGCCACTTTTGATACTTAATTTTGCTTCTTTTCCCTTTTTTGTTGCTTTGTTTTCCTAATTACATGTTGCCCTCTGATGTCTGAAAAAAGCTGAGGTGGTTCATAAAGGGACTTCATTTGGAAACATCTACTTTTGACAGTGGCTGGAATATTGGTACAGTGACTATAATCCCATGGATCTTCTTAGGCAAGAAATACTCAAGAAGGGGTTTTGCCAATATGAAGCAAATACATACTGCGCTGACTGGCAAAAGAAGATCATCTTGTTCCCTTAGATCTTACACAATGATTGTTTTTAAAATAGAAAAGCTATTGCAGATATTGTCAAGGGCTTTCATGGCCAGAATCATTGGGTTGTTGTGAGTCTTCCGGGCTATATAGCCATGTTCCAGAAACATTATCTCCTGACATGACAACCTCTGAGGATGCCTGCTATAGATGCAGGCAAAACATCAGGAGAGAATGCTTCTGGAACATGGCCATACAGGCCGGAAAACTCAGAACAACCCGGAAAACTCACAACAACCCACTAATACAGAGTGTTAGAATGTGAAAACTGCAGACTGGCAGTACAGCTGGAAACAAACTTGGAATCAGGAAGAGTAAAGGCACAATGGATAGAAACAATATTATTAAAATATGGAAAGGATTAAAAAAAATTCTTGAGTTTTGGGAAACATCGTAGGCACCATGCTGGACTGATGAGAATCTTCACAGTTTGAGACAAGAGCTCTTTTGTGCATGCACAAACTGCACTTTTTCTCACATGCCACAACATTTTGTGCATACAATTGTTTTATGTGCTATTCACTATGCAGAAAATGGTGGGTTTGCACAAAAGGGAAATACTGCACCAAATACCACCCCCCCACCCCCAAACCCATTATAACATTTTTGGTGCAGAAATCAGCAATTTCTGTTTTTAAAATATACAGAATATGGCCTCAAAACTATGCAGTTGATTTGAGAATTTCTCAAAACAGAAAAGGTTGCATTCTTCAGGAACCGAATTAGCAAAGAATTGCATCCCTAGAAGGAATTAAACATATCCAGAGTTAACAACCCAGTCCACATTACTAGCAGATGTTCAGAAATGAACCCAAATGAGCTGGTTTTATGAACCACACAATGTGATCTGTGTGCAGAAAATGCCAGGTTTTTAAAAAGTAATTCTCAAAAATTGGAAAATGGGAAGAAAAAAGATCAGAGTTGAGCAGAACCCCCTTTTGTGTCATAATGCACATTTACATTTTTTATTTAAAAAATTGCCATCATGTTGCAAGCAGAGATTTTCACAAAGACATCATTGTCAGTGACAGATTAGATTAGATCTACCTCATTCACGTGAATCAAGGAAGCTGTTTACACATCCCATCTTGTACTTGTTATGTGACTTCAGATAATTTCTGACTTATGGTGACCCCAAGGTGAACCTGTCATAGGGTTTTCTTGGCAAGTTTATTTTCAGAGAGGTTTTGACATTGCTTTCCTCTGAGCTGAGAGGGTGTGACTTGCCAAAAATTTACTCAGCCGATTTCCATATACTTGCCTAAGCATCAACTTCATCTGCTCATAAAGGTTGCTGTTATTTTGAATTCTGCACAACCCTTCTAGCTCTTGACTATGGGAAATTACTGTGACATCTTTCACAGATATTAAATCAGGTGGATTTGGAATGCTTCAATGAATAATATTCAAGAGGCTGACTTTGACAAATGGCACCTCCAGCATTCTGGAACAAAAAGAACAAACTTTTATGACCCCAGTGCCTTATTTATGGCTGCCTTTATGATACTAGTGACTTAATTACTGGTCTTATTTGTGGTTCCTTCATGCTTTTTACCTTCATAGAAGAATAGTACTTTGTCTCATCATATCCACTCAATTCAAACGGAATAGGGCCAACTCCATCCCTCTGCCAGCATTTATGCCCTCTTTTGTTTTAAACCTTTAGCATTAAGGCACATAGGCAGGTTCCATATAACTCAATTAAATGTTGTGCAATCACTTCAATTGTCAATGTTATTATGATTGACCACCTGGATTCTTCCCTTGAGCACAGGATAATTTGCTAAACTGATATTTATGATGACACAATTACACTTTCCTAGTACCTTTATCAGGATGAACTAGGCTGTCAATTTTGCTTTCCTGGCAGGGTCCTCTACTGCATCGTTTCTCTGTGTGTTTATAAAGAAAGGGCCAGGGTATCCATTTTATTTTTCTTAAGAAGACCTGTTGAGATTATATATATATATTATTTTCTACCTGTATGCCAATTGACCTGGGCATGCACAGCACTATATTACTCAAAATACTCTTTCAACTCCGTAACTAGGAATGGGGAGAGCTGTTAATTCCACTTTCTCTCATGTTCAACTGTTTTCCCTATGAACCACACGATCTCTAAGATCTTCTGGGGAGGCTCTTCTCTTGCTCCTACCTCCGTCTCAGGTGCGGTTGGTGGGGACGAGAGAAAGGGCCTTCTCAGTTGTGGCTCCCTGGCTCTGGAACTCCCTCCCTGGGGAGATTAGGCTAACACCCTCCCTATCCATGTTTTGTAAAGATCTAAATATGTGGATGTACCGTTGTGCATTTGATTAAACAATTCCCTAGACAGCTGCCCCCAGTTATGGCCTAAAAACTTGTTCTCGCACCTTACTACTGTAGCATCCAAAGTTATAATGACCCTGTCTAAATTGCTCTTATTCTTACTGCTGCTATATGACCTATTACTTTACTCACTAGCCTACTTCTAAATTGTTGTACACCAGTCCGCCCACCCACAACAAGACATTAATTATACTATTGGTTGTTGATTTTGATGCTTGTTTTATGTATTGTTATAATGTTGTTTTATACTAATGTTATGTATTTTAAATATATTATGTTTTAACTTTGTTGATTGAGCTTAGCCCCATGTATGCTTCCCCGAGTCCCTTCGGGGAGATGGAGGCGGGGTATAAAAATAAAGTTATATTATTATTATTATTATTGCCCCAAATGCTAAGAAACGTGAACACGTTGGTAAAAGGGCGGCTGCTGTCAAGTTGCTCCAAATTTATGAGTCCATGATTTGAAAGGAAATGAGAACAATTTTTGCATATCCATCATGATTGTAAGACCTGAGTTCTGTTTGTAGTCCTAACAAGATTAGATCCAGTAAGATAAACTGTACATAAATCCCATGGATGCAATTGTTACTATACAGTACCTGTAATTTCACCTACCACATTTGACAAAATATGTCTATTCTAGGAGTTTTCCAGGTCCTTCTTATGATTCCATGATATGCTTGTATTGGAAGTATGCACAGAGTCACCCTGGAGTACCCAACAAGTTCTTAAAGACAATACCGCTTCATTTCTGTAGAGTTCCCTATTATTCACATTTTCCTTTTTCCATTCCAAATTCAAGAACACGTGCCCCATGAATATGAGAGGATTGTTGTGAGGCCGCTCTAAATTCTCCCAGTAATCACACGAACTCTGCTTCTTGATCCAACGGAGTTTATTAGAGGTACAACACCTATAAAGCCAAAGCAGTGTCCCATCACCCAAACACACCTTATATACTCAACCCCCTCCCTCCCGTCACCTGCAATGTCCGGGAAAGGTTGCATCATACCCCTCTGACTCAGCAGTCCTACTGTCCAGTGGATATTACATCATATCCCTGCTGAGTCAGCAATATGCAAGTCAGTGTCCACTGTCCGGAAGAGGTTGCGTCACATCCGTCCTGACTCAGCACTGCTCCCAGGAGATTACATCATCCCTGGGAATTCCCCAAGGTCTTGCACGCCAAGCCTCTTTCATGTTAAGGCAGACTAGGAGTTCTCGAGCCTTCCCCAAGGCTGAGAACCTCCAGCTCTGACAATTGTACTATACTGTACTAACAAGGACAAAGTGTAGTCACTATCTGAAGGAACAACATAGCCTCAAGAGGGATAATCACTATTCATCAGGGCAATCACTGTGTTTATAGACCATGGATACCTGAGCTAATTGAGACAAAACCCAGTTTGTGCACAACCCAGAAACAAGGTCATCTAAAAAGAAATTAACCCAACCCAAACAACCATGGTAGTATTCCAACTGAAAATACATCTTTACTGAAAAATCTTTCTTGGGTCACACAAATCAAAAGTTCATTATAGGGAGAGCGTTACTTTCATTTTTTGTGGTTCTATTTGCATTTTAGGAAACCATCTGGTCCTTCTATTCTACATTTTTTTTAAAAAAGAAGAAGCTTTGTTCATATGAAAATTGGTGGCAACGAGAAGAGAGCAAGTGCAGTTGCCTGTAAGACGGCACAGGCTTTTTGACAGTGGGAAGGGGGCAGATTGGTTTGAAATGTAACATTCATGGGTCTCTGGGCAAGAGCCTATAATTATGGGGAGACCATGGAGCAAAATCTCCAAAATGTATTGGTTGGCTATCCCCAGTCTCACTACAATGTATTCCCCCGGAGGCCACCTGTATTGATTTATCAG
This sequence comes from Anolis apletophallus, assembly GCA_030556195.1. Lineage (NCBI taxonomy): Eukaryota > Metazoa > Chordata > Lepidosauria > Squamata > Anolidae > Anolis > Anolis apletophallus. The sequence goes on along the minus strand of JARBWK010000013.1, from coordinate 30,373,649 downwards.
TAATGCTCAAGTTCTGCAATTTTCCTCTGGTGCTTTTTGCTACCTTTGGGATTATCCAAAGTCCAGGGAGGGCCTAGTAGGCCATTATAAAGTTAGCAGTGACAGCTTGAAAAATGGCTAAACAAGAGAATAAATGCCCTTCATGGCAGGCATTGCTATGAGTTGCTCCAGGACATTATTGTCCGCAGCCATATCCTACAGAGTCCAAGTCATTGGGTGGTCTGCATGAGCCAGCATATTTCCTCTGCTTTATTATCTTCTTTCTTTCCCCTCACCATTGTTTTCCACCTCCTGGAGTAGCTATTTCAAACCCCAAATGAATTTCCTTCCATTAACATAGGAGCAAGGGGTGGTACATTTGGAACTAGGAACTGCTGCTTGCTTGGATACAGACCCTAATGTTACATTTCTGCCAGAGGAACTAACTCAGAACAGCTGCAAGGTTATCAAAAGCTGGACCTTTCCCATTTTAATTTCAGCTTTTTGAAGTGGAAGGCAAAGGAGAGGGTTGAGGGGGGGAGAATTTGAGAAAGAATTGCCTGGTGCTTTTCCTCAAGTTACGCCTACCCCAGGGTTTCTGGCATGGGAAACTGGGGCTGTTCCTTGAGAAAAAAATTGACTTGGTAATACGAGCATTTTTTTCTTCCAGAGCGTAAGCTAGTTTTGCCTTTCTAGCAGAAACTCTTAATACTGGGATAGGTGTTGTTTTAGTTGGCTTTGCAAGATAGCATTCATCAGTCTCAGTGACTTGGCATGACAAAGGTTACCATACAACTTTTTGGCTTCTGTGTTTTCCAATGCTGCAGGGATGAGAAATAAATCTCCATGCACCATATGTGGGTTTCTGTGTATATTTTGTTCTGTTTTGTGGTAGCCTCAAATGCTTTAATAATCAGTGAACAGAAAAGTATTTTCTTCAGCAGACAAAACTAGTTCCTCTTAACCAATCCCAATGATTCCCTGCCAAATTGAAGAATACAAAACTAAAACTTTATTGATTTGGTTGGATAATAATTGTCTTACTTCCCTCTATGAAATGTCCCCACTGCATTGTATAGCCTTCTATCTCCTTCATTTCCTCATAGCCCATGATATAGAAATACTCTTGCCATCTATCAACCAAAATGCATTTCTTCTTTTGCCTCATGATGAGATGTTATTGGATATCTGCGGTTGTACTACAGAATATGATAGTCTATCTTCTTTGAATGTTTTCAAGGCTTGGTGACTTACATGATGTAATCTGGAAATACTGAGGTATTTACTAGGCTTGGCTGATTTAAAAAAAGGTACAGAACCCGTTTCGGGTGCAGGGGGCACCGGTGGTTTGATTCTAAAGTCAATTCCAATTTTCACAGAAAAAAAGTTCAAAAGTTTTTGAAACTTCAGAGACTTCCAAATCCTTTTGTTAATGGTTTGAAAGTGCTATTTTCTGTTTCATTGTGTGGTCTTTACTTTGAAAGTAGTTGTTATACTCCAGGAGTGAGGAAAAGCAAGCGGAGGAAATTCCTTCCTTCTCCGGTTTAAAACTGGCTTCTGACCATGCCTAGTATTTACCCAGCAAAGGGCCACCAAACAATTGAGCTGACAATATGACCTCCATATCCTCATGGACATGTTCCAAGACACTTACACACAACACACACACACACACACACACACGACTTTTAAAATTATACTGCAGTCAAAATGGAACTAAGGTATGCTAATAATTAATATGATATTAATATGCTTTAGTTATTTCTAAAAAAGTTACTTAGAGATAACTCATTATTAATAGCTAGTTACTTACAGGTTCTGGGCTATAGTTGTATACAAAAGATATGTTCATATTATCCACTGTTCCTCTTTTCCACACATTCCCTTATGATGTTTTGGAAGCACTTTTAAGAACTGAAATATATGACAAGGAAGGATTTTGAGAGATAGTGTCCAGACATCTATTGACATTTAAGTTTAAGATGGCATTTTGCAGAAATTTATCAGATAACCTCAATGCCCTTTCAGTGCTTTGGATTCTATATATATGTGACAAGAAATGGGGTTACTATCCTCCAGCTAGCAAAAGGCTTCTAAATCAGATTCCATAATATGGCCCTTGAGGAAAGGTCAGATTGTCAACTGTTGGCAAAGACCGAAGCGTTTCCACATTTTTTCAGCTGTCATGCCACCATAACATTAATAAGCTAGTACTCATACACAGTAGAGTTAGTGGCTCTATTTTGCAACAATATTATGGCTGAATCTTGTAGTGATTTGCAGGATTGTGCTGCCTCTTCTGTCAATGAAGTAGCATGTCTCATATGAGAAATAAAAGGGAGCTTCTTCAGGCCACAGCCAGCAGGAGATTTGTAGAGTAAATTATTTATTTATTTTATTTATTTATTTATTTATTTATTTACTGTATTTTTATTCCGCCCTTTTCATCCTGCAGGGGATTCAGGGCGGATTACAATGTACATATACATGGCAAACATTTGATGCCATTGACACACAACATATATAGACAGACACACAGAGGCTATTTAACATTCCAGCTTCATGAGGATATTCTGGCCACCAGGAGAGCTGTCACTTCACCGTCTATTTGTGACACTGATGGAGTACTTCCTCATTCTTTTGCTTGCTAAAGATTTTATGGCATCGTAAATTAGTTAAATTAGCCTCCCCACATAAGCGGTACCAATATTTCCTACTTGACAGGCTGCAAAGATCGACAGCAAGCAAGCTACACAGGTGGTCGGAAACTCACTCTGACCCGGGCTGGCTTTGAACTAATGAAATTTTGGTCAGTAGTGATCTTAATGCAGTTGACTCTCAGCCAGCTGCCAAGTAAACTACTATGGAACACCCTATGGGTAATATACATAGATTATGAAAGAAGATGGACAGACACAGAATGCGTGAAATATATCATATAATGCTTTGAAATCCAAATAGCATACACACTAGTGTCTGGGAAACGCCCAGGAATCCCCCCCCCCCGTTCCAACAATAGAACACTACACAAATAAAATATTATACAAATCAAATTATAGTCACTCGTGATGATATCTTGTGTAGTCCCAGGCAAGAGAGATTCAATGTCAGCGGGAAATACCCGTGGAGTGCGCCGGGCGGGGTGAGGGCTCCAGGCGAAGCCACAGCCGCTTCAGAACGCTGTGGTGTTTTCCCAAAGGAAAATATCGGGCCGTGAGGCCAGGATTTAGCAGCGGCTGACGGAGAAGGGAAAAAAGGAGGCGCTGGGTGTTTGGGGAACACCGGAAAGTATAGGATAGTGAGCTGGAAATGCAGCCAAAATCGGCAGCTCCTGTATGCCCCAACTCCGGGAGGCGAGGAAACGTCTGTGGCCACTGGTGGATGGACCAACGAGGGAGTGAATGCCCCGGAATTCCTCTGGACTCGTTTCGACCGAAGTCTTTATCAAGGTCAATAATTCTCTATTCAAATGATAAGATTCACATATGTGGCAGACATAATGATCTGGAATACAAATATATAAAGCATCACAGCACAATGAACCATACAGCACGGTACATCGCATAGAATATTACATCTAAACATTTAAACAGTGCATAGCATATTTACCTGATAGTAAAGGCTCAATAACATAAACATGTAAGGTATCATGATGGCAAAGAGCAAAGAAAAGCAAAAGCCAACTTGGCTATAACCCTGAAGCAATCAGCCCAGCAATTAGGGGGATCACCTGAGAAGTGGAGCAAGGGAAAGTTTCTCATTGAGTCCATGAGGTGACTCTGTGCGATAATTGATGATTTGTTGGGTTTCTGTTTTAATTAAAGCTGTATCTAAGTCTCCATGTGCTGGAACGGAGACCTTTTGAATGCCAAAAAAAACGGAGAGACTCAGGGCCATGGGACAGGCGTTTGCAGTGAACGTAAAACGGAGAGTCCTCAGATAAATTCCGGACGCGTAACCTGTGTTCCGAAAAGCACACTTTCAGTTTTCTACAACTTTCCCCTATGTAAATGAGTCCACAAGGACACCGAATTCCATATACCAGGGAGTGGCTGTTGCAACAGAAGAAGTCTTGAAATTTAAAGGTGCAGGAGCGGCCCGGACTATAGATCTCCTTATCTGAGTATACAAAGCGACATTGGGCACAGTTCCCACAAGGATGTGCCACAGTCCCGGTGCTGGGCCTCCCTTTTTGCATATCATACTGTATCTGGGAACAGATCAACGAATGGTTCAAAATAAGAGGCTGAAATAACAAAGTTCGAATCCTACCCAAATATTTCCAGGAGTAGATCTGTACTTGAATGCTGAGCAGCAATGGTGTGACTCTATAAGCATTGATAGCCAACAGTCTATAGCAGGGGTGCTCACACTTTTTCAGCATGCGAGCTACTTATAAACCAAGCAGGTCAACATAATCTACATAGGTTTTGCTGGAGGTTTATTTTAGGTAGAACTTTTTCTACGTGGGGGGGGTGTTGAAAGATGTCTTTGCTCTCTGTCCATGTTGTTCTATGTGCCAATCTATGGCTGCTGCTCCTGGATAACCAGATGGCCAGGAGTGCTTTCTCTCAGTTTTGAATTATGTGCCTGTGTATCCCTACCTCAATGAGGTGGTTCTTGCACCCTGGACATTCCACAGATATATAAACCAGGCAGTAAGAAGCCAATCTTGAAACTGCAAGGCCATTAAATGCTAATCAAGGTGGCCAATTGAAACATTCACACTTACTTCAAACAGAAAAGAGTTCCTTCTCCCTCCCTGACATCATTCCACAGATATAAACAGCCACAGCCACGAGGGAGGACAACAACAAGGAGGGAGCCAAAGAGGCAGCTGAGGGAAGGAGGTGGAGGCGCCTCATCCTCATCCCCGTCTCCATCTATCTCCATCCTGGGTGGCAACATGGCGAGCTCTGCCTGAGCAGCGCCCAACGCCTCGCCCCAGGCCTCCGGAGGCCCCGCCTCGTGGTCCATCCTGCCTCTCTCTTGCCCGGCAGCGGAAGCTGCCACGGTTGCTTCCAGGTGAGAGAGAGGCAGGGCAAAGTGCGAGGTGAGGCCTCCGGAGTCCTGGGGCGAGGCGTTGAGCGCTGCTCAAGCGCTGCTCACCATGTTGCCACCTGGGATGGAGATGGATGGCGACAGGGATGAGGATGAGGCACCCCCGCCTCCTCCCCTCAGCTGCCTCTTCGGCTCCCTCCTTGTTGTTGTCCTCCCTCGTGGCTCCAAGTGTGCATGCACGGGCCGGGCGCCCGCCCCCTCCTTCGCTCTGCTGCCCTCCTTCTTCTCCCTCCTCCTCACGCCATGCTGCAATGGCACTGAGGATGGAGGCGGGGGAGTCACATCAGCGGTAGCCTGAGGAAGCCCAGAGGAAGATGCACACTGCACGGGGGCAGAAGCGCCCCTCAGATCGGACCCTGGCTGCGTGATTGACCAGCTCCCCCTCCGGGATCGACTTGTCGATCGGGATCGACCTTATGAGCACGTCTGGTCTATAGGATGCGTGGTGGCATCTCAGTAGCAATCTTTTTAATATTTGAGCTTGTGCAGGTGGGAATTTTGGCTAGGAAATAAAACCAAAATGCATCAGAGAGGGAGCTATATTTGCATAAAATTAGCATAAATCTATTGCTATAAGGGCATACTTGTAGATAATCTAAATATAGTAGGAAAGACTGCCTGCTCAAACTTTTGGAAGTGAGGAGGTCACCACTTTTAGGATATTTGTGGTTCCTTGAACTGGACAACAATAAAAATATACCTTAAAATACAGGATTGCTGCCTGTAAAACAAGATACTTGCCCACTGGTAACTGATGGCTTTCATATAAATGAGGGTATGGATTCTAGGTTTTAGTCTAAACCAGGGGTCCCCAAATGAAGGCCTGCAAGCCAGATGCAGCCCTCCAAGTTTAGGCCCCTGACTTAAACTTTAAATGTAGGGTCTACCAAAGTCTGGAACAACTTGAAGGCATGCAACAACAACAGTGTTAATAAACTTGACTGTCTCATCAACCAAAAGCAGGCCCACACTTCTCACTGAAATACTGATAAGTTTCTGTTGGTTAAAAGTGTTCTTCATTTTAAATCTTGTATTGTTCTTTCATGTTCATTCACACTCCAAATAAAATATTTTCAATGTTTATAGGATCTATTCTCTTTTTTCAAAAGATAGTCTGGTTCCTCAACAATCTGAGGGACCACAAACCACAGCTTACAAAGTTTGAAAACCCCTGCTCTAAACTTTAAAGGAATTAGCCATGATGTAAACACTATTGCCAAAACTGATCCAGTGCTGTGGATATTTTAAGGTTTGAACAAAATGTAGATGTTTATGTATTGCCCTATTAATAAGGAAGCCCACCTCTTCATGTATTTAGCTCACAATATGGATCATTAGGTAGAACTTGAGATGGCCAGGATCTATAGCATTGAAAGGGATCACATAAAAACAAGGATTCAAGCTTTAGCACTGTAGAACATAAGTTTCCTAAAACAAAGGCTTGGAAGAGAAACTTCATCAAAGTTCCTGGTCGGAGTAAGCGAGATAACCCTTTAAAGGCTTTTCTAAGCTCTTTGTGAGGAAGGGTGGAATGCAATAATAAATAAATAAGGCATGCATCTTTCTGTCCTGGGACATATGATCAGGGATAAAACAGATGGTGGGAACATTTGCTTATTTCACATCTTTCAAGCAACCACTGAGAACTTAATAGATGTGACATATCTTTAGTAAGTTTTCACAAATGATCTGATCAACAACATCTGAAATCACTGGGAGCTATAACACATATTGCAAACTGTTTTTGAAAGCTCACATTTGAAAACAGCAGGCTACTGGAAAGACTGGAAAGTCATCACAGTATGATTTGAATGACAGCAAATTCTCCATGATGGGCTGTCATTTTTTAGATCATAGTTGATTTATACTCCAGTTTATAAATCCTGGTATTTTTTTCCTGGCTCTTCAGTTTGCCCCTTCCCCAAAATAAACCACGTTCACAGTATTTTGTGCTAACAAACTGCTGATGTAAACACAACCGATAAATTATGCTGAATAGTGGCTGGAAATGTCTACATAACTTATTGTGCCATAGGCTGAATAAAATGCATTTTCTTCAGGTCAACTGATGATCATCCATACTGAGCTAAAATGTTGGAATTAATTGTTGTCCAGTGTACTGAGTGGACAGTTGACAGATGGAAAGAAAGTTCCGCAGGTAAACTATTGGATTGCAACCAGTCAAAGCAGATACTGATACAATTCTGTTGCACCTCTGAAAGATGATACAGGATGGGCAGAGATACAGGATGGGTGATGCTTGGCTCAACAACAGTACATGTGGGGAAAAATTGTGGTGTTTTCGTGGACAACAAATTGAACAGGCGACAACAGTGTAATGCAGCCGCTAAAAGAGCCAATGGGATTTTGAGTTACATCAAAAGGAATATAGTGACTAGATTGAGGGAAATCAAGGTGCCTCTCTATTTTGCTTGGAATATATCTCACTTGGAATACCGTGTCTCCAATTCTGGGTACCACAGTTCAAAAGAGATATTGACAAGCTGGAAGGTGTCCAGAGGAGGACAACTAAAATGATCAAAGGTCTGGAGACCATGCCCTATGGGTATGTTTAGCCTGCAAAAGAGAAGCTTGAGATGAAACATGATAGCCATGTGTAAATATTTGAAAGGATGTCATAAGGAAGTGGGAACAGACTTGTTTTCTGCTACCCTGGAAACTATGCCTCAGGACAATGGGTTCAAATTACAAGAAAGGAGATTCCACCTGAACATTGGGAAGAATTTACTGACTGTAAGAGCTATTCAGCAGTAAAACTCGCTGCCTTGGAGTCTGGTGGAAGCTCCTTCTTTGGAGGCTTTTAAACAGAGGCTGGATGACCATCTGTCAGGGGTGCTTTTCCTGCATGGCAGAGGGTTGGACTAGATTCCCCATGTGGTCTCTTCCAGCTCTATTATTCTATAATTCTATTACCTGTTTCAAAACAGAAATTAGCCTAGTCCAAACTTCATATACACTATAAAACAAATGCTATTTCTCTCAAAGATTCTTATCTTGTTTTCAAAGAGAAATAAGATTGTTTCTCTCTCCCCCAACCATATATGTCATATTTTGTGTTGTACTACTATTCTCCTTCTTCTGATCAAGATTCAGAAATATCATTGCGTTTGCCTATTGAAGCCAAGAAAATCCCCTAGAGCTTTTTGCTCAGCTTTGTTTCAACTGGGACTATTTTATTTATTTATTTATTTACTGTATTTCTAATCAACCCTTCTCAACCCCCCCCCCCCCTGGGGGGGGAGACTCAGGGTGGTTTTCAAGGCACAATCAGATGCCGGCAACAATACACAAAGGGCAGGGACAAACATTTGTTCAATTTAAGACTCATAACTTTGCTCCATTTGTCTATCACTAGCTTGGCCCATATCAGCTTTGCTGGTATCCTCGTTCCTTTTTCTAAGGTTTCTAGAGACACAGTGAAAAAGAAAAACAACCTATGCTTAGAGAAACAAATGAGGTTAGTGAATGACTTCTCAAAGACACACTATGGTTCCTGTTTGCTATCTTAGCCTAGCTCTCCTTCTATTGCACTGTTAAGTAGAGAAAAGAGAGTGCTTCTGCTGAGGTTGTAGGGCTGCTAGATCTAGAGCATCCTGAGGTTGTAGGGCTGCTAGATCTATTCTAGAGCATCAAATTTCAGTGCCAAAATCTGAGACAAAATGGATTGGTTCTTCTCATGCAAGTGGGCTGACATTGCTATTTGGGTGAACTGAAGGTGAAAATAAGCATTAGAGCAGTCCAGATACGTTTGCCTAAATTTGGAAAAAAGGAAATATGGGAGTGCGACATTGGCAAGAGAGAGATGTATTTATCAGTGGCTAAGCAGGTAGCAAAATAATAATGACAATGTTTGTTACCATTTCTACAAGGGCATCCATCCCATTTAGCCTTTTCAGCAGTATATGACTCAGAGAGATTTTTTTCTATGTTCTATGGTGCTACGAGGCTGTAAAAGATACACTACTAGCCCTCAGATAAATTTTATTTTCTTCTCAAGGTTCCATCCTGTTCCTGCTAGGCTTTGGACAACTCCCATATTGAGGTGCTGGTGCATCACCCTTTACCTTGTTTTCAATGGCCCAGTAGTTCCCAATTGCATCACTTGCTGTTTTTATGTATCTCCAATCCCCTTCCCCTTAACATCTGGCTTTTTCATGCCCCATCATTAAGGCAGTGGATGATATACTGATGCAGCCACTAGGTATCTACTAGTACCTGTCTCTTGTACCTGTCTCTTGATGGCGGCCTTTTCATTTTCCCACAGTCTGTAAGTCAATCTTCCTTCTCATTTCATATGTAAAATCCTTGAAGGTTGTGGTGATGGTGAGGATTCCCTCAGGCTCTATGCAGAAACTTCCCCCCTCCCATGCTTTTGCTTCTGTCTGTTCCACTGTCCTGCCTCTTCCCACTGGTAGAGAGATTCTGCATATTGGAAAGTAAAATTCACGAGCAACCTGTCCACAGTTGCAAGGGCCCAACTGAGATGCTATTGGAAACTAGGAGTTTCTGCCTTAGACCCATGAAATTTCTGTCAGTGCCTGTTGGGGGAAAGATAAGGGGTTTTTAATTAGAACACCCGAAGCGTTGCCCTGCCTCCTGCTGAGAGAAGGTGGGACAGTTTGGCAGGAGGATTTAGTTCTTGCTCCTCTGCTGGCGGTCTTCTGGACTTCAATCACCGCTTTCATCTAGGGAGTCCAATATGCCTTGCAAATATTTATTAACCCACATTGCATCCCTTTGCAGTGCACTATAGGGCTTATGTGACTGCATTTTAATTTAAGATGAGGAAGTAAATCCCATGGCAATGATTCTGATTGGCCACCTCCTCACAATTCAATTTCCTTGCTTGTTTTGTCTGCTCAGACGTTACCGCAGGCCACACAGAGTTTTTTTGATCAAGCAAGGAGACCCAGCCTAGAGCCTGGTGGGGAATTGCCTTCCCTAGGAATTGGGAGATATTAGATGCCAATGTTAGTGACTCAAGGATTTACCCCTGTTGAAAAATATTTACTTTTGTCCCACACTCTGATAGACCAGAATATAGACCCTGAGCTCAGCACCCATGCATTCTAATGGAGACTGCATCAGATAACTTTACATTGCACATGTTCTGGGGCAACTTACCATCCAACTAATATGCCTGACTAGATACATGCTGAGTGTAACTCCGGCTATATCGGTTTGTTTTTCTGGAAGGAAATCCCTGAAAGCAAGGCACACAGTTCTAAAGAAATTCTAAGCCCAAACAAAGTCATTTTAATGTCTCCTCCTTCATCTTTCTTTGGGCTTTATGTAGTGGGCTGCCAAATTCATTATAAACAGAAGAAAAGGATGAATAAGGGCAGATGGATTCATAACTTGTTCTTCTTCCCCTGTTCACTTTTTTAAATGTGTATATCTCAGTCATTATCCCACATTAATTATTTATTTCAAACATTTGTACCCTGTCCTTCTCAACCCCCGAGGGGAGACTCAGGGCGGCTTAAAACAGCAACAATTTGATACCAACACATACAAAAATACAATACAACATGACATAACAGAGTAGATAAAAACATTAGATTAAAATCCATTTAAAACATTAAAACATTATTATCAACCATATTGCCATAGCTGAGTCCAATTCATCGGCCAACGTCCTAGTCTAAAGCCTGTCCATAGTCCGTTCTAAAACATTGTGATTGCTGTCAAGCCTGTTACCCAAATGCCTGGTCCCAAAACCATGTTTTGAGCTTCTTCCTAAGGGAAAGGAGGGATGGAGCTGATCTAATTTCAATGTTCCACAGGCGGGAAGCCACCACTGAGAAGGCTCTGTCTCTCTTGACACCACAAGAGATCGGGCTCATCAATTTAGGCTCTTTGTAAAAGCTTTGAAGGCCTACCTGTTACAGTTAGTGTTCAGTTATGGTGACGTTAAGGTTACTGTTTGTGACTCCATCATCCCTTTGCATGGGGAGCAGCACATCATTGGCTTTGGACTCTATCAATCCTCAAGGAGGCACCAGGCCATTAGATCAAGTAAATACATTTTATTTGCTACAGTTCTTAACAATAAACGTTGTTCTTTCAGTACTACCACTTGAAATTGTGAATACAGGCCCTCAGATTTAGGATACCAAAACAATTTATCATTCTCTTTCCCAAGATAAGTCCAACACTCTTTCCACAGGCAGGCTGTTTTTGCTTCTTTACACATCCTTCTCCCTTGCTACAATGCTGCTTCTTTTTTAATGGGTTGCCCTACTGCCTTGCCTTTTAAGTTTTTACTGTTTTCCTGGTACTTGTTTATTGTCTTTGATTGTGTAAGGAAACATTCCAATACAAGTAAAGTTCTGGTCCTTAGTCTGAAGCTATCTCCAAGTTGATGTTGCTGCACCCAAGACTGATAAGGGACATGTAAGTATTCATGGATTCTTTCAAGATTGGATACCACAGATTCTGTGTCATTCTCTCTTGCAACTTTTGGTGAAAGATCTGTTGCATTATTTTGCCAAGAATTTGTAATGCAAAAGGAGGCAAGATGGAAGCAAAAGATGGATAGGCACTGGCAGACATGGAGAGAGATGTTGATCTCTCTCTCTCTCTCTCTCTCTCTCTCTCTCTCTCTCTCTCTCTCTCTCTCTGAGTTTATTATCCCATCCATTTGGCTTGATTTTTTTTCTGATGCCCCGTCCGTCAGCTGCTAAAAAACTAATTCTGTACGAAATAAATACAACTTGAGTAAATTAAGTGAAAAGGCTTCAGAGAACCCAATTACTCTCTGTCTCCAGGATGCCTGGGAATGGAGTTCATTTCCTCGTAATGAACACAACGGTGAGTGACAGCTTGGCAAAATGAGCCGTGGCTTCATCTGCAGCATGAACATGGAGAGAACAAGAGAGAGAGAAAGGGAGAGAGAGAGAGAGAGAGAGAGAGAGAGAGAGAGAGAGAGAGAGAAGGAATATTCATGGAAAGATGTTTGTGTGTGTATAATCTTGTGCATCTGCATGTGCAGACTATTTCACATTGCATATACTTTATATATGGCAAGGATCCCTTTCCCCTTGGGAGACGCACATTTATGGCAATTCATCTTGGCCTGTGGTACCTCATCTGCAAACTCCTGAGAGAAATCATGTTTATTATGGAAGCCATTTGTTAATAAAAATTGGAGCAGCAGCTCATTTACAAACCGTGACAGCTCTAGTTAAAGCCGCCCAAGCGTTTCCATTCCAAACCCCCCTTGGTTTCATTTGCCTCACATTCTTTACTTCCAGGCTATTTCCCCACCTTCTCTTAACATGATCCCAGCAGGGCAGCTTTTTAAAATATTTGGAGTACAAATGGCCTTGTCCGTGGTTGTACTTTCATGAAACTAACAAAACACAAGTTGTATCCATGCCCACCATTACATTTTAGAGTTGCAGCATGAAAATGTGTGTGCTCATAATAGATACTGTGGATGCTTGTTGATGTCATCTGTACTGGTGTTGCTATTCCTCAGCCCAGTACTGGTGCCTCTGCTGGTGACAATACCACTGCTTGACTATCACTAATCATATCCAATTAATTCTTAGGCCAACTTGCGGTTTGTGGTTTATGGTTGAAGTTGCATGCAAGGTGACCAGTAATAAATCCAAAACATAGTCCTTCATCATATTAGAGCATAGAATTATAGAGTTGGAAGAGACCACATGGGCCATTTAGTCCAACCCCCTGCCATGCAGGAAAAGCACAATCAAAGTATCCCGACAGATGGCCATTCAGCCTCTGTTTAAAAGCTTCCCAGGAAGGTGCTTCCACCACACTCTGAAGCAGAGAGTTCTGCTGTTGAATAGCTCACATCTATCCACTTTAAATCCAATGGCTTCCTCCTGCAGAATTTCGAGGCTTATAGTTTAGTGAGGCCCAGGACCTCCCTGACGGAGTAGTGTAAGAGCCCTCCCTTAACTTACCTTTGCGACCGGCTCTCCCCCCATGAACCGGCTCGAGCCCTTCGCTCCTCGGGGGAGGCCCTCCTTTCACCTCCACCAGTTTCACAGACCCAGTTTGTGAATACTAGGGAGAAAGCTTTCTCCTCTGTGGCCCCCCGACTTTGGAACTCCCTTCCGGGAGAGATCAGGAATGCCCCTTCACTGGAAGCCTTTAAGAGACAACTTAAAACCTGGTTTTTCCGCCTAGCCTTTGGAGACTAGATCCCTCAACGCCCGGGTTTTTTTTGGATTTCCTTCCCCTTTGCGACTCTTTACGTTTTGGCCCTATTTCATTTATCTCCCCCAGTTTTTAAACATTTTATATGTACATGTGGCCCACCCCCTCGTCTTCTTTTTTTCCCTTCTGTTTTAGATGCATTTGTTATAGTGTTTTGTTAGATGTATTCATTTTACTGTGTTTACTGTTTTATTGTGTTTATTGTTTTTTGATGTCTGATATTTTGTGATTTGTGGTTTGGGCACGGCCCCATGTAAGCTGCTCCGAGTCCCCTTTGGGGAGAGGGAAGCGACTTATAAATAAAGTTGTTTATTATTATTATTATTATTATTAACTACAGACCTCAGAATTTTGCAGAAGGAAGCAAACAAATTAAAAGTGGATATATGCTCTAGTGTGATGAGGTACTTAGCAGGCATGGTTTAGAACCCAAAAATAGGGAATCGAAAATCTAATGGGGGGGGGGGGATTTTTTTGATTAGTAATAGAAAGACTTACAAAAAAAATTCCAAAAATTTCTAAAATGTGACGTAATTACTAACAAAATTCGTTAGTAGTTCTAAAGTAGGCAAAGCAGGGAAACAGGACTGACACTGTTTTAAGCACAGGCAAATCAAGGGGCAACATTTCCCTTGGTTTCCTTGCAGGGAGATATAATGCATTAATATATTATTATTAATATTATTATTAATATTATTAAAGGACAGGGTTTCTTTGCAGGGACATATAATGCATTAATATATTATTATATTATAAAAGGACAGGGTTTCCTTGCAGGGACATATAATGCATTAATATATTATTATTAATAATATTAAATAAAATAGTTGCCAATGCCCACCTCTGGTGCAGGCCTTGCTAATCTGTAGAGTTCTCCTCACTCCAGCTTTTTCCCATTCAGTTTTACCATAGCAGTCTAGGACCTCCGTTTGAACTCTATGGCTTTTCTTGATTCTGAACTCTTCCTTCTCCTCTCAGTGCTCTTTTCACTCCTGCTGCCCTTCTCTCAGCAGTTCTTATGTCCTTCTACTCTGTCCTTCTATCTAAACCCCCTTCCTGGGTGTTTAAATCGCTTTTTTCGTCAGTCCTCCAGCCCTTCTAGGAGTCCCGATCTGGATCTCTCTATCGTTTCCAGCTCCTTTTTCACTTTCTGGAGGAGGCCTTTCACTCTAATTAGGCTCCAAGCATGGAAAGGCCCCGATTTGACTGTGAGTTATGTCTGCAAAGCTATTTTGAAGGGGGAAATTTTCCTGTTGGGTGGGCGTCCGAAATAGTTACTAATCTAATGAAAATTTGGGCCCAGGGGGTGCGGAAAAGAAAGTCCACTTCCGGGATTGGCCCTGCAATGCGTATAAACTTGAAAGTCCCATACATACGAATCCCTTCCGATTTCTTTTCATTTTCATAACTTTTTTCTCATGCCTAGTACTTAGTATAAACAACAAGGCAAAGATTTTAAAATAGTGCAAAAAAGAGAGCAAACAATACTGCATTGCACTGAAATGCCATAGCTAGCTTCAAAACACATGCACTCACTATCAGGGCAAGATGGAGCAATAAGAATTTAAAAAATGGAGTTCCGTAAAATGCCTCCTATTGTGGTAGTGCCATCTTCAAACCACTAGTGATAATTGTCACCATATTGTTTACTGTGTTTCCATTGTTCAGAAATAAAACTTACTCTCCAGATACTGTTGTTGAATTATAAATCTAGCATCTTTCACTATTGGTTATGCTGGCTGGAGCAGCAAATATGGAGCAGGTGGATAAATTGCCTTCTTCTCCCATACTAGAATGTGGTGGATCATTGGATGCTGCATTACAACAATTAGTTGGTGTATGTTAATAAATATGGAAGATAAAGATGGTAGCTATCAAGCCTATTGCTATCATTCTTGCTGAGCTGTGTAGTAAGGTCTACTTACTACACAGTATGTCTTACAGTCTTACAGTATGTGCCCCTGACAGCTGCATGAACATGCCAGTTCCTTATGTCTGCCTTGTTGTAACGTCTTTCAGTCAGACAGCCCTCTTTGTGTACGTTTATGAGAGTCTTTTGATTTTTACTACCTGTCTTAATTCCACGTCTGTAGAATCTATTCCAGCCTGCACTGCTGTGTATTAAAGTACCATTTTTCTTTTTTAAAAAACTTAAAGTGTACACTAAGTTCCATTCTTTGGAGTACTTCACTTTAGGTCTAATCCATACCAAGTTAATCAATAATTTTACCTCTTGTGTCTTCAGTACAATTGCTTTATTGACAGAAGTCAACTTGAGTTGTTTTTCTTTTTCCACCTTCTTTGTAGCTTTGTAGGGTTAACAGCTATCAAGATAACCAGGGATGTTTCTAGAACTCTTACATGCTTCAGAGTCTTTAATAGTTCTGAGCCAGTGGAGGGGTGAGCTTAAGGAAAGGGGAAACAAGTGACACCAACAACGAGTGCTCTCACTTGAAGGGTGGGACCACTTACACGAGCAAAATATTCAATTGCAGAGAAACACTCTGTCTACAAAAGTGTGCCAGATATAGCCAGCCCCAGTAAGGTTGCCAACCTAAAATGGCTGAGTCAATATAAACATACCTTTCAAATTGGCAACTACCTAAAAATGCAAATGCCAAAACATTATAGGGAGGTATTCACTCAAGTTAGATTTGAACAGCTTGATACAATGGTCAGATATGGGAGATTTAACAGCATCCCTTATAATGGACGGATTTGTATCCGTGAAGCACCTGAAATTGAGGCTGTAGCACACACATTATTTGATTGTAAATTCTGTCAAAAGGTGAGATACTTCTCTCTTGGTCCATATATGAAATGGACACTGTATTGGGAATCTCACATCAGAACAACATATTTTATGTGTGGCCAAGACTCAAAAATAACATATAAAACAGCTCTGTATTTAAGCAAAACAATAGGCTTGAGAACGACATATGTGGGGCTGATGGGGAGAAATTGTAGGAGTGATAAAGAAATATGATGTATATATTCAGTTTTAGCAGTTTTTCATATCTTGCCATATTTATTTACTGTATTGTTATAAGTGTCTTAATTTAACTTACATAGAGTGCAATCAAGTCTTATCAAGCCTTGTTGTTTCATCTAGCCTCCATTCTGTTGGAAACCAGGTCCAGATGCATTTGTTATGTCATTTTCCTGACAATCTGACCAAACGGTGCACTTGAATGTATAGGAGACCATTTGGTTGAGGGAACACAACATTTTTTTAAACTAGGGGTCCAAAAGTTGAAGCTTTATCCCTCTCCAAGAGCCCCATTTGTGTTTCCTTTAACTCCTATTATTTTGCCTTTATTTCAGCCCATCTCTCCACCCCACTTATGTCAACCTTTGTCAAAAGCGTACATTATATTTTTAGAAGTATAAAATAAGTTGCATTTGTTTTGCATATGTACATTATGTTTCTGCAGCCTGTTCCAAATGATTGCAGAGTTTTAATGAATACATCTCTGAACTCTTTTCTGATTGTAACATTGGTGTAATTGTAGCATTTTCTTGAAAAATGTGGTTATCATTTTAATGTTTGGAAGCAGGGGGCTGGCAGTGACAGTCCACCAGCTTGGCTTTATTAACTCATGCATGTTCTTTTCAAACATGAATACAAATAAATTCCCATACTGCTATGTGGAAAAGGATCCAGCCAAGTGAGCTTGTTCCACAAAAGCCTTTGTAGAGTGAGAGTAATGACCGGGTGAGGAAAATGAACCTTGTAAACCTTTTTATACGGGATTTCCAGACGGCAGAGGACAGCTGCCGCCACTGCATAATGTCCTATTTTTTCGTAATCAAAGGCTGCAAGGAGGAACCACTGGGCAAACCGTTTTCTATTAGGGCCACTTAGGCATTGGAAGAGATTACAAAGGGCATTAAGTCTCATACCAGCTGCAGTGGTGCAATGTCAAATAGGGTGTTATATGTTGACATGGGATCAGGTCAGGTATCCAGTTGGTAGTAATTGGGAAACATGACTCAAATGACTGGAGGATGGTTCAATGCAAAAATGAGAAGATAGTTTTCTTGGTGGCTTTAAAAAAAACAACTTGCTAACTGTGACTTCAGCCAGTGTGGTGTAATAGTTTGATCATTAGACTAAGACTGCAGCAGACCAGGGTTTGGATTTTGGATCAGCCATGAAAACCCTCATGATGACCTTTAGCAAATAACTCTCCCTCAGCCTAAAAGGAAGGCAATGACAAACGTTCTCTAAATAAATCAGATTGCCTGCAGTTGTAGTCACCTTGAAGACATACAGTAATTGTGATAATGATAGTTGACAGGCCGCATCTTAAGTTTATTAGACTCTTTAGATGTATGATGTAATAACTGCCAAGTAAAGTTATTAGTTTTAGATCACAGAATTTTGTCATAACAGTCAGCCAAATACAGCATCTAAATCAGTAGTTCCCAACCTTTTTTGACCAGGGACCACTTGGCCAGGGACCACTCTCCAAAATTATTAGCAAAAGGGATATAAATCAGTTTTTGCTTAACTTTAGATTTGGTTTTGTTATTTTGGGTGCCAATTCAGAAAATTGCATTGGATAGACCACATCAGCTCTAGTTTCTGATACAGAACATATGCCATCCAGTAGCCGCCCTCTGCTTGCCCACAGAAAACCATATTTAATAAGCCTTGGCACTGTAAGAAGGTTTTGAGACACCAGTCACTCTTGTTTCAACAGTGTTGTAACAGTGAGGCCATGGATCATGTTTTGGTTCTTGCAGAACACTGGTGGTCCACGGACAACAGGTTGGGAACCACTGATCTAAATAGTGCTTTCATACCAGTTCATGCATGTATTGGGATTGTTAATTATGCCAACTCATAAAAAAATGAAATCAGACAAATTTCCTCTCCTTCCCATTGTCAGGGACTAAAGATTTTGGATGTCATCTGTGGCCTGAATTCTGTTGTTAGTTTAGACTAGTTTCATGTAATCAATGGAATTTACTTGTGTGCTTTCTCACAGTTCAACATTTCGTTGAATGGGTTCACTCTAGTCAGAAGTAAACTACATCCTATTTTATGTTTAGATCCTAGGGCCACCTTTAGAAATAAAAGAGTGTGGCACTCCTTACAGTAGCCAGGTATTAAAGCACTACCACATTGGTTGTGCTTGGTCTAAATGGTAGTAGCTTTTCCTTCTGCCTTTGTCTTAATGGAGTAGGACCTTTTCTTTGCTGCAGTTCACAGCCTCACTCAAAGTCCAGGGATACTCAACTGGAGAATAAACCTTCTAAATCTTGATTTGGATGTTAACCTGGTATCACTGTATATCACAGTTGGGTCAACTCTACAACTGCTTCAGTGCGCAATAGCCATTTCTTCTGTATGAATCCAATAATAACTATTACACACATGTAGCCCATTCAGAGCACTTATCTTCAAGAGCATATATGCAGCTTCTATAGTGGAATTATACAATCAAACATTATCACATTATCTCTGTGTAGGTGTGTCCTTTATAGCAGTAGTGCTCAAAGTAGTGGTTCTTGGACTGGTGCTGGTCCACAAGCCATTGCCTTCAAGTTCCTGGTGCATTTTCAGTAAAGAAAGAAGTTAAAAGCCCAAATATAATACTGGTCCCTAGGGATGGGGAGAAGTCCAAATTGCTGGTTCTCCCACATCAGATAGTTTGCACTGCTTTAGGAGTTTGGTTGGTAGGGTCACAGAAAATAAATTAAACTGAAGCATCAAGCATCTGTTGACATTATATAGATCCATTTCTTCCTATCCTTCCCTCTGTAATAGGAATAAAAAGTGACTTTTCATTGAGTCACACTTCAGTTCTCCCTCTTTTTACCATAACTTGTCCTGCATTCTACCAAGTGATCATTGGAATCAATTAGGTACCATGTTTGTATAACAAAGGTTGGAGCTTTCAGGGCTGAACAAGTTGTTACAGAGCATTTACCAATTCCTATGATCCATTGGCAGAAGTAACTTCAGCTGTAAACTCTGCAGTGGGAAATTGGATTTGCTCTTACATTAAACACACACCAACATGCCTTATGGAGGAAATAATTTCTTATTGGGAATTTTAATGGAATAGTATTATGCTCCAGGAAGCACCTGCAAATAAGCAATGGTTTCTGATCTAATCAATTGCCTTTTAACTGTCTGCCAAGATACAATAGTTGTGTGTGTATGTGTGTTTTGGAAGTGAGGTTCTTTCATTAGCCCATTGTAGTAGGAAGCCAATGATGATTGGTTATCAGAAGTCAGTTGTGAGTCCAGACCACCATCACATCAAATGCGAGTTCCTTGTATGGCTCAGCCAGCCACCACCACATTGATATCTGTACTGTATAAAGCAGTGAGGACAATGCATGTGAAAGGAAGCTAAACACATACACAAACAGTGGGAAAGTTTGGCAGTGAGATATCCCAGTTTATTTGGTTATACACATTTTATTCATTCTTGCCATTCATCGCAAAAACTGCACGTGATACAAAAAACAAAAAAAACACAAATCTGAATTTAGCGCCAAAAACTCTATAGAAATGATTTTAATTTATATCTTTATATATTTGTAATATACTTGTTGGCTTGTGTTATATGAATATGATGTGAAATGTGCAGACTTTACAATAGTCTGCTGTAATGTACCATTAGTCATATTTTTAAAAAAGTTGACGTGATGGGGAAAAAATAAAGACATATTTAAAATCAGCATAAAATTGATTTTAAACTGTGCTACTCTCATTTCAGATGATTACAAAAAGTTTGACTTTGTTAGCTTGTGTAAGAGTAGCAAGTTTCATGCCAATAGCTCTAACAATGAGGGAGAAAGACCCCCCGCCCCTTGACACAATTAATTACTTAACGAAAAGTAAAGAAAAAGTAGTTAACTCATTATTGTTATGATACAGATCCTATCCATTTTTTGGAAACAGTTTAGAAACTATTTTTCCCCACTGCCTAATTTCGTAATGAATATTGAAACATTTTTTATTGATCACACAGGCCTACAACATAGACATACGTATACAAAAACGCATATTTTGTCATATATGTCTTGTTCTCTTCCGCAAGAACCTTCTGAAATCACTTATGATGAAATTTGATGGAAATATGAGAAAATCCATCATGGTGATCTTTATCTTCTCATAGCTGTAATGGTGCATGTCAAAGTCATAAATCCCCCCGTATGGTACTTATTAACGTTTGTTTATTTTCTTATTCAGTCTGTTGATTTCTTTCCTTCTTCCCTTCTTTCTTTCCTACCTTCTTTCCTTTCTCTCAACTCCCCCTTTTCAAGGTTTTTTTTCCTTCAGAGGTGATGCTGGTAGATATAATAAGTGAACTGGAGATAATATCTTACTTTTTTAAAAAGATGGAGCAAGAGCCATCTGATGCTTTCTGTCATCCTGCTCTTTTCTCCTCCATGGGGAAATTCTAGGCATGTTGGAATGATGGCTCTTTGTGAATTCCCAGTAGACAAGATACATGTTTGGACTGAATGACTGGGTTGGAATTCATTAGGAACCTTTGTCTTTGCAGCTGTCTCTTGGATTATATCTTTATTGATCTTGCCTGCCCATGACCAATGGGAAATATGTGGGAAATGATGAAGCATTTTCGGAAGAGGGAGTTCATAATCTTGTTCTAACAAAGCCAGGGCCCTTAGGGAAGGATGAACCGCCTATGTGTAGAGCCTATTTCAAGATGATATGGCTATCACATCTTGTTCCCCTTTGTTTTACCGGGATAACATTCAATTACCCTTGCAACAATAGCTTCTCTTAAGGGTGATAGAGACGGCTATTCACTTGCCCCTGTTAGTCAGAGACTGAAATAACAAGCCACGCTATTAGAGGCCACCTGGAACAATAAGCAAAGCTAACTGTATCTAGGTAATGGGGAAAAGAGAATAGGAAAGGTGCACAGTTCTGTCTATGATATAGGTAATGTAGATGTGGATAGTTATGTATATGTGTGTGGCTGTGTGTGTGTTGTCTGTATTTCTGATTGTTATTTCCTATTTACCAGCCAGTGTGCTTGGTTTTGCACATCGTTCCAAGTGGAATTTTATACCCTGACTTATATTTTATACTGTGTGTTAGATAGCCCTTTAGGGAATGTGCAACCATGACAACTGCAAGGTTTTAAGAATGCCATTTTAAACTCCATTGAGGAGAAAACGAGGAGGGCATCGGCATCATTGTTGCATTACCCCAACATTTGGAACAAAGGTAGCCCACATTTTTTTATCAATGGATTTGCAATTTTTTTCCTCCATAATCTTCACTGCTTCACAAACTCAGGGAAAGCCCCGGAGGTCTCCATCACTTGGGAATAGAAATCCCTTCAAGTTTCTCTTCTATTTCCCTACCATTGCCCATACCCTTCAAATGATGATATAAGGCCTAGAAATACAATTCATGGAACAAAATAAAATGTCCATTTTATCAGTCCTTAATTTCAAGGGAGTTGGTAGAGAAGAAATTTCCACAACACTGGATGATATTGTTGCTGTGTGGCTTCAAATGGTTTCTGACTTATGGGGACCCTAAAATGAAACTTTCATGGGATTTTCTTGGCAAGATTTGTTCAGAGGGTTTTTCCCATCATCTCCCTCTGCTAGGGAAAATGGAAAGGAAAAGGAAAAGGAGCAGACCAAGGACAAGATGATGGATGGTATCACTGAAGTGACTGGCTTGACTTTGAAGGAACTGGGGATGGCCACGGCCAGCAGGGAGCTCTGGCAAGGGCTGGCCCATACGTTGGAAGCGACTGAATGAATAAACAACAACCCTCTGAAGCTAATAGAGTAATATTTACCTAAAGTTACTCAGTGGGTTTCCATGGCTGGGCAGGGTCCTAGTCCAATGCTCAAGCCTTTATGCCACACTGAGTTTCAGTGCACTCAAGATTAAAGGGCATAAAACATAGGATTGGTAGTTTAGCTTTTGAGTCTTCCTCTACTTTATCTCAGCCCTCGGTGGTGTAGTGGGTTAATTCCCTGTGCCAGCAGGACTGAAGACCAACAGATTGCAGGTTTGAATCTGGGGAGAGCATGGATGAGCTCCCTCTATCAGCTCCAGCTCCCTATGCGGGGACATGAGAGATGCCACTTACAAGAACATTAACACATTTACAACACATCCGGGCATCCCCTGGGCAACATCATTGCAGACAGCCAATTCTCTCACACCAGAAGTGACTTGCAGTTTCTCAAGTTGCTCCTGACACAACCAAAAAAAATCAAAACTCAGCCAGCTATATCTTCAGTGTTCCTAGCATTGTGCTGGAACAATGTGAATTTTAAATGAACAAATTTGCTCTTTACAATGGTTATTCATGAAGCTGGCCTACAACTTGGAGAATCTGCCTCAAGTGACAAGAATGTTGTTTAGTACATCCTCTCTGTGTCTCTGAAGCTATCTGATACTGTCAGGTAGTAGTAAATTTTATTGATTAGCCCTTAGGCCATATCACATGTGTGATTATTGGTGTTGTACTATTGACAAGGTGAAAAAATCAACTACTGTTTTGATTCATGTTCTTTCCACCCCACTACAGATAACATCCTTTCCTTCCAAAACTTTATGAAGACTCATTTTGTGAAAGCCCCCCCCCCCCCCAATGCATCTTGATTGTCTGCAGTTTGGCATGCTTCACCCCCTTAGAAATCACAATGATGACATTCAAGTATCATCCAGCTCTTTCAAGAAACTTGGTTTTCTGCCAGGGATGGGAGGAAAGGACTGAAACAGCACAGTCGCCTTGCTGGATGATCTACACTGCAAAGTGGACAGGGTGTGTGTGTCCTTGTTGGTTCTGCTGCACCTCTCAGCCACCTTCAATACCATAGACCACAATACCCTTCTAGGACACCTTACAGGAATGGGTTTTGGAGGTACTGTTCTACAGTGTTTCTGGTCCTTCCTCAAGGGCCAGTCTCAGAAGGTGTAGTTGGGGGACACCTGCTCGGCCCCACAGTCATTGTCCTGTGGAGTCTGCAGGATTCAATACTGCCTCCCATGTTGTTTAACATCTACATGAAGGTGTTGGGAGAGATCATCCAGAGTTTTTGTGTTTGATGTCATAAAGATTTCTGCAATGTGCTCTACTTGGGGTTGCCTTTGAAGATTGTTTGGAAGCTTCAATTGGTCCAACAGGCAGCTGTCAGGCTGATCCCTGGTATGGCATACAGGGAGTATAGAACCCCCCTGTTACATCAGCTCCACTGGCTGCCAGTCTGCTACTGAGCACAATTCAAAGGGCTGGCTTTAGGCTACAAATTCACTAAACATTTCTGGCCCCGTTTACCTGTCCAAATGCATCTTCCCCAATGAACCACCTCAGTGATTAAGATTGTCTGAGGAGGCCCTGTTCTCAGTTCCACATTCTTTGCAAGCATGAATAGTGGGGTTGAAAGACAGGGCCTTCTCAGTGGTGGCCCATTGACTATGGAACTCCCTCCTTAGTGACATTAGATCAGCCTCTTCCCTCCTAGCCTTCAGAAGGAGAGTAAAAACCTGGCTCTGGGATCAAACTTTCGGAGAATAGCACAGGGTAATAATACAATTGGAATATGTCAAATGACTATGGAATGGCATTAGACTATAATTTCTGGATAGTGTGATTTTAATATTGAATGTACATTAAGCTTAAAATAAATTGAATTAAAATTAATACATATTAAACATTTTTAAATGTTTAATATGTATTAATTTTAATTCAATTTATTTTAAGCTTAATGTTTGTATGTGTATAAGGCATTGAATAACTGCCATATGTAAGTCGCCCTGAGTCCCCCTTGAGGTAGAGAAAGACTGGGTGTAAATAAATAAACTCTGTTCTCAAGGCCAAACTTTGAATCAAAAGACACTCTTGGTTGTCTGGTGTGAAGCACCACTCTTCATTCATGCAAAAGGTGAATTTTAATTCATTTTTTTAAAGTTACAGCAATTTATTTTGTACTTTTTGGGAGTAGGTGGTAGAGACAGGAAGCTCTAGATTTCCAAGGAGAAGCAAGCTGCATCCAGAAATGTCTGAAATGAAGAAGCAGGCCTTCTGAAATAACCTATGTCTTGTTTTTGGTGCATACACTAAGCGGTCTCCAGTTTCAAAGACCAGACACCAACCTGTGAAACAGCAACAGCTACATTTAACCCATGCCAAATCTGAGCGCTGAAGCCTTCCCCAGTGTATTGAGATAAACACACTGTCTTTGCCATGTCTGCCTTGGAGAACCTCGCTAATCCTTTCAGAAAAGCCCCCCAGGGAATCTAAAGCTGCTTTTCATTAGCCCGACAAGCCCAACAAGCTCCCTAGCAGCTCAGACACGCTGATAGAAAGCTGGTGCCTGCCTTCACATGGAAAAAGGGAGAGAGAAGGGAGGATGGGGAGCTGGAAAAATGTGTAGAGGGAATCGGAGTGATATTAAATCTTTCACTTCTTGTTGCATGTGTGGGAATCACTGAGATGAGCCTTAAGGAAGACGCAGAGAGAAGAGAGGCAGCCAGGACTACTGTGCAGGTGGCTGCAATTATTCCTCCTTGTCAAAAGGGACAAAGAGGGTCCAGAATTGCTTGATAGGGTTCATCCCCACATGGTTCCAATCTCTTAGTACAGACAAAAAGAGCTGAAGTGGGGAGGGAAGATGAGTGCCAAAACCCTATCTCAATTCAAAGGATCCTACCCATCAGCTTTGGTTTGGACCCTTCTCTAGGATAACTCTTTAATGCATTGTTCCTTTGTGACTTTTCTTGTCTCCTCCTGCATCAGACAGATGCGGCTCCATGACTTTGGAGAGTCTGTGGCAATTGTGTTTTCCTTTTGAAAATGCACAGAGCTCCTCTTCCAATGAAGTTGTCCTATGTTGAAAATGAATAATTCGCCTGATTCAAAAAGGTAAAGAAAAAAAGAGGAGAGAGAAAAATACAAATATACTGAACTGTAAGATTTCTATTACAAAAAAAGGAATGGCCTTGTCTCTCCAGAGAGCTTGCAGTTCAACAACTGTGCTAAAGAATGGAAAAATAGAATCAGGATCTTTGACAAATGCGGCCCAGTGTATTTTTGCACTATGGGAAACTGAAGGGGTTTTAGGATATTGGAGGCAAATCTTCATATGGTAGATCGTGCAAAAAGAATATGTGAACCCCCCTCCTCCTCCAAGATGAACTGAACCACCTAAACTGGGCTTTACAGGCCAATGGATATTCTACCACAGACATCAGAAGAGCTGCAAAACTGAGGACAAGCCACGAGAGTAAAGACAGATCCACTCAGAGGAAAAGTGTTCTTGCCATACATCAAGGGAATCACTGACTGCATAGGGAAGCTGATGAGAATACACAACCTACAAACAATCTACAGACCCACTAGGAAAATCCAACAGATGCTACATTCAGAAAAGGACAAGAGAGATCCTCTCACCTCTGCAGGAGTCTATCGTATACCATGCAGGTGTGGACGAGTCTACATAGGGACCACCACACGCAGCATTGCCCAAACACGGATCAAGGAACATGAAAGGCACTGCAGACTACTTCAACCAAAGAAGTCAGCCATAGCAGAGCATCTGATGAACCAACCTGGACACACAGGATATTATTTGAGAACACAGAAATGTTGGACCACTACAACAACTACCATGTCAGAATACATAGCGAAACCATTGAAATCCACAAGCATGTGGACAATTTCAACAGATAGAAAGGAAGGAACAATGAAAATGAACAAAATCTGGCTACCAGTATTTAAAAAAACTCTAAAATCTTAACAGTAAATAAAGAACAATTTTTGAAAAATAGGGGAACTCCAGACAAGAAACAACCAGGGACAGCTAATCACCTCTCAACAAAGGATTCCCCCATGCAGTAAAAAGCCACACCTTGAAAACAGCTAGGCCATTCAGTGCTAATGAAGGTGGCCAAATGAAACATTCACACCTACTTCCAACAGACAAGAGTTTTTTCTCCTACCCTGGGCATTCCACAGACATATAAACCCATTTTCCTAGTTTCCAACAGAGGTCACGACCTCTGAGGATCCCTGCCATAGATGCAGGCAAAAGGTCAGGAGAGAATGCTTCTGGAACATGGCCGTACAGCCCAAAAAGCTTACAGCAACCCAAATCTTCATATGCTGTCTTTGGTTTTCATCTGAGAAGTCTTCAATTGGTTCTTTTTATGTGAAAACATTTATTTCTACTGTTTTTTGTCAAGTGTTTGCCAGCCTTCTCAACTGGGCTTTCCAGAAGGCAGTGAGTTCAGGAATTTCACTGAGCTTTTGGCTAAGGGTGCAATTGGGTTGGGGTTTTGGTGCGTCATAGGTATTGCAGTAGCAATTAGATGTAAAGGTCAAAGAGAATGGCTACTTTCTGAAATGCAAGAATGAAATGATATTGAACTAGGTAGCATGTGATTTACACATATATTCAGATTTGATTGTTTGTCATTTGTCCTCTTCTTCCATCCCCAAATCTCCAGAATGGAAGGTATGCAAGTTTTTACACTATAGCACTATAATTTGATTTCAACTTGTGTCTAGCAATATTCCCCAGAGTCCTGGAATTTGCAGTTTAGAGAGGGGCATTTAGTAATCTGAGCACGAGTGTTATTATGACTCCCCAGGATACAATCCCTGAGATTTCATAAAATGCAACCATTGAAATTGAAATAGAATCACACTGGTATATTTGGGTAATGTAATACAGCTGAGGAATATGGACATTTGATCCTCCAAATAGTCTTGTGTTGTGATTTCACCCTTCTCTTCTTGTGGCCATTCTGGCAAGGGCAAATGGAAGTTCCAGTACTACAACAACATCTGGAGCGCCGTGTCCCGTCCCGTTTCCCCCCTCCCCCAAGCTTTGAATCAGGCATTTTAATATATAGCAAATTTAGTTCCAGGGTAAAATTAAGATTCTTTAACAGAATCAGACTCTTGCTTCTGTGCCAGAAACTCTGGTGCTGGGTCATGGGAATACCAGAGGCAGATGGGGACTTGGCATGGTGCATTGCAGGCAATATGTGTACACATTAGTGTTGTGCAGTTCTCATCTGTTGGGACGATATCATCCATGCCTCCACTAAGTAGTCTGCAGGTGGTCAGAGAGGCAGAGCTGTTAAACTCCATTTCCACACAGCCTGCCTGGCTGGTGCATCGTCTTCTGTAGACAGCATCCTTTCAGATGGCTCCAGGAGAGAGGAAATGAAAATGCAGGGATTTTTTTTTCTCATTCCCTTTCTGTGATTCCTCCTCCAGATTGTTCTCACCACACACAATGAACGACTAATTTCTTTCATTTTCCTCCTGTTGGTAAGGGAACATTTTAGTTCTCCTATTGTGAACCCTATTACCGAAGGCTTTATTCTTGCACCCACCATTGGCTGATTTCTGCGGGGGCTCGACAAGGGCCCCCACTGATACTGTGGAATGAAGGCAGCAGAGCCGTATTAATTCAGATGGCTTTTCTTTCCATTCCGTGGCTGCTATTATGGCAGCATTGGCTTGGTAATGAAAGACCTTTTAGGGTGGAGGAAATCAGATAATCTTCTGCAAACACAAGTGTGTCTGGACTGTGATTATCCTAATGTAATTGGCAGAATGAACTCTGATTATGGGTGCCTTTTTTCTGAATGTATGTGTCGTTTCTTAAGAGCCTTATATGCTAATCCATTGATTGATGGATTGACACTTACTAGATTACTATTCATTAGCAAGCTAGAATTTAGACAGCTCAGACTGGCCTGGCATTTTTTCCCTCTTGCAAGATGGTTTGGGAAGAGCTGAAACATCAAAAAATAATGTGTCCACAGTTTTTCTGACCCCCCCCCCCCCCCACACACACACACACACCAAACAGCATTGAAATAAAAGCTGCAGAGAAGCCCTGAGGAGCTAAATACATGCTAAAAAGTTTGTAGGTAAAAGTAAAGGTAAAGATTTTCCCCTGACATTAAGTCTTGTTGTGTCCGACTCTGGAGGGTTGTGCTCATCTTCATTTCTAAGTCAAAGAGCCAGCGTTGTCCGTAGATACCTCAAGGTTATGTGGCTGACATGACTGCATGGAGCGCCATTATCTTCCCACCTGAGCAGTACCTATTGATCTACTCACATTTGCATGTTTTCAAAGCTGGGGCTAACAATGGGAGCTCATCCTGCTCCCCAGATTTGAACCGCTTACCTTTTGGTCAGCAAGTTCGGCTTAACCCACTGCATCACCAGGGAGCCCAAGTTTGTATTGCCCCAATTTTCAATGGCTTTGGCTTTGGTCAGGAGAAGGTACAGTATGCATAATTCACATTGTGAGGGGAAAAAAAGGGAATATGAAAGCAAGTGACATTATCAGTTACAAACAAGCATACAGTGAGCAATAGGAATAGAGAAAGTGAATGTACTGGCAGCATGCAACAAATTGAAATGAGAGAATTGATGGTACATATTTAGGCAAAAAAAAAGCTGCTATGCTTTCCCAATCTTTGGATTTAATTGACAGTCATTTTGGTGACACCCCCTTGCATGGTGTCATCTAGTGCAGTATGTACCCTCTGAAGGTGCTTATGTAATTTGTTTTGCTCCTCAATTGCCATCTCCCTGTTGAATGAGTTTGCTACTTGTGCACGACATTCTTGGTTGCTCACTTCCTTTTAGATTCCCTTCCATTAGAAAAAGAAATATCAAAATCAACCTTTTTTCCTCTTGTTGGATTAAACTATGATAATTCTCCCATATTTTTATTTCATTTTATTTTGCATTTTTCGCAAAAAAAACATTACAGGCATGTCTTGAAAAAAAGGTTTTGGGTATTTTGCAAAATATGTTTTCGGGGGGGTACTTTGCTCATAGTATGATGTTTTGTGTGCATACATTAAAAACAAAATAAAAAGACAACGGGTTTCTCATTCTCATGCAAAATTAATTTAATTCCAGTTAACAACATTTTATTTTCAAGCAAGAACAATAGGTTTTGGGAATGGGTTTTACTTCCCTAACTCACAGTCAATTTCACATACATCATCCCAGGCCGAAGCAAATGCACATTTGTGTGAAACACCATCCTGTGCAATTGTGATAGTTTCATCCTGGAAAGACTAAGGGCCTCATACCATGCATTCTGGGCTCTGTTTCCATGTGCTTTAGCAACAGAGTACCATGGAGGTCATCACATGGTATAAGGACATTTCCAGAGGGACACAGTGCATGGAAACCGAGCCCAGAATGCATTTTCAGTAGTCGGGCACTACTCAACTCCAAATTGCTTAAGATAACAAAAGACAGGGGAAAGATGGGGAAAGGACACCATCCTAAAAGACAGACATCGACAGTAGGGAACGAAGTAAGATGGGTTCACTCTGCTTTCCCCCGCTTTCTCTTGCTTTCCCCTTCTCATGGGATGAGGTCCTAAGATGGTGTTGATACTGCTGAAATTGCTGCAACAATCCAGGGAATCACGTCAGATATACACCTTGCCCTGTGGACCTGTATTTATGTTGCTTTCATGCCGTCAGTATACACAGATGCATTGTTGCCTAATGCTAACAGCACAGGGGATAAAGCAGAATGAACAAAAGCTATTATTTGCACAAACATACTCATAGGCAGTACAGTTCCAGCAGCTAAATGAAGCTACTCATGTCTCTTAAATGCTGGCCTGGGGAACTGAAAGAGCAGATGCCAGTCAATTGCAGAGCACTTTGGGAATATAAAACACTGGCTGCCAGCTATTAAACTAGCTAGCCATTTCATACCAAGAACACAGCAGTAGATAACGATATTTTAAAGACATCAACAATTTTATCAGGAATTTTGAACATGAGTAGCAAGACTTCACCCTTATGATGTTTTAAGTTGGCCAAGGACACAACATGCCACACTTTCAAAAAAATGTAAAAGCTTAATCTCCAAATGGAGGAAGTGTAAAGGTGAATTGAGGGGAAAGGAAATGAAATAAATGAAGTTTTACAACACTGTGCATAGTCTGCTCGATAGTAATGTACCACATAGTGGCGATGGAGAGGGAGTGGGTATGAAAACATTTTGGTATTTCCATTCATTTCTGCACAGACTGGTATAAAGCCATCAGTCATGCTTTGGTGCCTAGACCCCAAAGCAAGGTAAAACAATTGGCCATAGTTTACACACTCATTGGAAGGTCACTATATTTGGTGAAAGTCAATCAAGGGACAGGGATCATGGTTTCAGCACTTCTGTTCCCACTGATGAGTCTATTAGAGAAAGGTTCTGATCCTGTGTTGTGCTACTAAAAGTAACGCTTGGAAAAGTTATTTTTAAAGACCACGAATCCCAGAATTCCTCACATCTTGAAACTCGCCTACAGTGTGACAACCTCCTGAGGAGTTTTCCATTCTTTCAAAGTTTTCAAGGTTATAACTATATGAATTGACGACTACAGGACAAGGCATTATGTTTTTACTGTTTTAATTGTATTTACTGTATATGCTCAATTATAAGCCTAGTTTTTCAGCCATTCTTAAGGCTGAAAAAGTCCCCCTTGGCTTGTACTTGAGTCAAGATTATTTATTATTTTACTCTGTTATAAAAACATAATACATTTATTATTATTATTATTTTACTTTATTATTGTTATTATTACATTTATTATTTTACTCCATTTATTATTGTTATTATTACATTTATTATTTTATTCTATTATTACTGTTATTATAATTCCATTATTTTACTCTATTACTACTATTATTATTACATTTATTATTTTACTTTATTTTTATTGGAAGGATACACAAGCACATTCACATTGAAGAAGGTCAGAATAATGGTTTAATCAGAGTTGGGCAGTCTAATCTTAAATTACAGTTTTATGTAAATATTCAAAAACATTTAACCTACTGATGCCTCAATTCATGTAATTTTACTGATATCTTTCTTTATTTTGAAATTTACCAGTAGCTGCTGCATTTCCCACCCTCAGCTTATACATGAGTCAATACATTTTCCTAGTTTTTTGTGGTAAAAATAGGTGCCTCGGCCTATATTCGGGTCAGCTTATACTGTATATATGGTAAATGTTTTAACTGTTTTTATTGCTTGAAGTGTATATATGTCGATTTGTAATTAAATGTAGCCTTGAACTTTGCAAACTGTAAGCTGCTCTGAGTCCCCCTCGGGGTGAGATACAGAGGGGTAAGCTAAAGGTAAAGGTTTTCCCCTGACATGAAGTCCACTCATGTCCGACTCTGGGGGGGGGGGGGGTCTCCATTTCTAAGCCGAAGAGCTGGCACTGTCTATAGACACCTCCAAGCTCATGTGGCAGCATGACTGCATGGAGTGCCGTTACCTTCCCGCAGGAGTGGTATCTATTTATCTACTCACATTTTTATGTTTTTGAACTGCTAGGTTGGCAGAAGCTAGGTCTGACAGCGGAAGCTCATGCTGCTCTCTGGATTCGAACCTGCGACCTTTTTGTCAACAAGCTCTGCAGCTCAATGCTTTAACCCACTGCGCCACTGGGGGCTCCCACAGAGGGGTAGAAATATAGTATAAATAAATAAATAAATAAAGTGAAGTTGTTAAGAATTAGGACTCGGAAGATCCAAATTTAGATAATCACTGATCCATGAGATTTCCTAGGTGACTGGGCTAATCACCCTTGCTCAAT
Organism: Anolis apletophallus; assembly: GCA_030556195.1. Lineage (NCBI taxonomy): Eukaryota > Metazoa > Chordata > Lepidosauria > Squamata > Anolidae > Anolis > Anolis apletophallus. The sequence continues at coordinate 30,341,774 of JARBWK010000013.1, read as the reverse complement.
ATGACCTACTTCACATGCTTATTGTGCAAATAAAGTTAGAAGGCAGAGAGCCAATCATATTTTTCTCATTAGAGGACATATGTGATATAAGTGTAACAGATACAGCTACTACTAATGCTCTTCTCTAAATATCTGAAGCTCATTCAAAAATACAAAGTGGCCTTGGTATTAGGAATTACTATGCTTTGCATCATAGAGACCGGTCTTCAGCTTTCTGATTTTGACACTGTGAATTTTGTTGCCTCTTATGGGGAAATGGAGGAGAATAGATTAATCCTTACTGCATGCTAGAAGCAATCATTTCATTTCCAAGCTTTTTAGAGACTATCTGACAGGAGTCATGACCTTGTGTATGCATCAGTGCCTCTCCAGTTTCTTAAACTCTGCCCTGGTGATTTATTTAAAGCCTCGTTTTAGAGAATGCCCCATAAACCAAGCCCAAAATGGCTCCTGAAATGTGCTGAACTGAATTAAACATTTGATGGCACTTCCTGTGGACCCTTATTAATTTCGTGTAACTACGAAAAAGAGAGTGTATGGCGTGAACTCTCTCAGATCTGTCCAGATGGCCCAAGTGTCGATCTTGCGTGTAAGTGAATTTCAATGCTTAATGCAGATCTTTGATGTACATTGGCTTTTTGTTTAAGAAAAAAAGATTTGAGGTTAGGGGAGTCAGACTGAGAGAGCTGACTGGAGAACACAAGGCAATGCATTTAACCAACTCTCTGGAGATTTCTGTTAATCTACTGCACTGCATACTGTCTTGATTAGGTTCTAGTTATTGGGTGATTCAGCAGGGAAAGGAGAGCGTAGGATGCTTCTTCCTTCTACCGTTTTAATTTAGTTAAGTAATTTACGTCCCCAGGAAAACTACGCTCAGAAAGGGAGCACATAGTTTTTCAATGAAGACTTTTTTATTGGTCTGTTAAAAAATTCTCATAGGCACTCTTTTTTTCCTGCTGCATTAATCAGCCAAAAAATTAGAGAGAATAGCTATTTGCCTCAAGTCCCTGGCACATAGATCCTCCTTGCTGTATCGCAATGCAACTTAAAACAGGATATAAAGAATTCCCAGATTATGGAATTTCATAGCTATCAAGTTATCATCCAGAGCAGGCATGGGGAAACTTGTTTGCCGGAGGCCCACATTGTGGCCCAGGTCAGGAGTGGGAGCATTCACATGCTGGGTGGGGTGGGCCTGGAAGAGGGCGGGGGGCAGGGGAGGGCAGGGGAGGGTCTGGGTCATCCTCAGGTTGTCCTCCCAGCATATGGATAGGGGCTTGCCCCATCCTTATGCTGGGAGGAATGCAGGACACACAATGACTGCCCTGATCCTTGGGTGAGACAGGCAGTGGCTGAGAGTGCTCTGGAGGGTTTTCAGTTGCCATCTGCCTTCCTTGACCTGTCCTCCTGGCATAAGGATGGGGCCACTTGCACCTATGAAAAAAGTATACAAAAGGTATATGAAAAAGTATATCACTTGAAAAATATACACATTCAAACACATATACACAGAGTGAGAAAAGTAAGTTTTCAGACTGTAAAACAAAATATTGGACAGAAGTTGGTGCAGCCTTAAATTGAAGTGAAAATTCATTCTTATGCCAGGAGGACAGCGAGACATGTGGTGGCTGAGAGTGCTCCAGAGGGCTCTCAGCTGCTGCGTGCCTTCATCCCCCATCTTTTAGGCATGAGGACATGGTGAGCCACTGTGTCCGTATGCCAAGAGGACAGGGAAAATTACGAGGGCCTGAGAGAAGTCCCCAGGGGCCACATCCAGCCCCCAGGCCTTGGTTTACCCATGCCTTATCCAGAGGATTGCTCATTTTTCCACTTCTAATTCAGGCTACACCAACTTCTGTTCAGTTTTCTTTTTACAGACTGAAAGCATATTTTTCTCACTCTGGGAAAAGCCAAAAGCCCGGGCACAGCGTTTGCTGCCTGGGTGCACACACATCCATATTCTTGGGGGGGGGGGGGATTTGCTGCAGAATCCCGGGCTCATAGAGAAGATTCTGCAGCAAAGGCCCCCCCCCCCCCAAGAATATGTATGTGTGTGCACCCAGGCAGCAAACGCTGTGCCCGGCTTTTGGCTTTTCCCGGCTCATAGAGAAGAGCCTTTTGCAGTTTGCACCGCTTGAGGAGGGACCACAGTCAGAATACGTCGGGTTGAATTTTACCTCTTCTTATACCCCGTGTTATTACTGCTGTATTATTGCAGGGGGATGGAATGTAGGTATATGACCAGTTGGATTACTTATAATATTAGGCACTCACAGTAGCATTCATTCTATTATACATTAGGTTGGTTTCTCACCCCAATACTCTTTGATGCTTTAGATCCTGGCAGGCAGGAGAGGCAGGGAAGCCTGGAAAAATATAAAGAGAGGTTTACTCAGAAGTAAATCCACAAAGGAGGGCACTTCATCCAAAGTGCCCTCCTTTGCAGATTTACTCTGAGTAAACCACTCTGTTTACATTTTCAAGCTTCCAGCCGAAAGAAGGAGCGAGTTTAGGGCTTGCCTTGCCATAATACTTATTGGCAAGGGAGGCGGGAGGGTGGTGAGAGAGAAGGAGGTGCCCCCTTACGACCTAATAATGACACTTAAGAAAATCCTGGCCCCGAAGTTCTATAAAGAAAGTCCACTTCCTGGTTGGCGTTCCAGATGCGGAAATACTCAAAAGTAGCATTTCTTACGAATTTCTTACGAATCATTTCATTTTCATAACTTTTTTCTCATGCCTAGTGTACACTTTTCAAGTGGTATTCTTTTTCATATACTTTTTGTATACTTTTTCATACATTCTTTCAATAAAGGAATGCATATTTCAAATGAAGCAAGCATAGAATGTTGTCAATAGATAGGAGAAAGAAGTACCTGGAAGTAAAGCCGTTTGACAATAAAGTAGGTCAGTGGTTTCCAAACTTCGGTTCTTCAGGAGTTTTGGAGTTTAGCTCCTAGAAGCCCAGCCAGATTGTGTAAGGGTCAGAAATTCTGGGAAATAAAGTTCAAAACATCTGGATCAAAGTTTGGGAACCAATGAAATAAACTTACAGAAACGGGTGTAATCTTTGGGGGCGAATACTCATCTCTCATGGATCTTTTAATTGTGGACTTCTGAACTTGCATGAGATGTCACTTTGTGTTCCCTCCAACTCTATTTGAGTCTTGAAACTCCAACTAGATGCTGCTAGAAGAAATGGAGGTGCAAAATGATTGCAGAGGAGTGTTCCAAGTGTTTGGGAGGCAAGAAGATGCCGTTTCCTCACTTCCCTTCTGGAATCATAGTAGTGGAGATCAATGGATAGGCTTGTTTGTTTAAAACAATGGTTCTCGGCCTTCTTTTTTTTTGGACTACTTGACCAGGGACCATTTTGACAAGGGACCAATCTCCGACATTAGTACCAAAAGGGTTTTTGGTCAATTTTAGTTTCAATTTGGTTATTTGGGGGTGCTGATTCAGAAAATTGCATTGGATGGACCACATCAGCTCTAATTTCTGATATAGAACATATGCCATCCAGTAGTCACCATCTGCTTTCCCACAAAATGCCATATTTAATATAAGGGTTTTGTGAGACCAGTTGCTCTCGTTGCAACAGTATAGTAACGATAAGGTCACGGACCATATTTTAGTTCTTGCGGACCATTGGTGGTCCACAGATTAGAGTTTGGGAACACTTGTACCCCTTTCTTTCTGTGTGCATGTCTATGTACATTAATGTATGTGGACATATGTGATTTCATGGTGTATATGGGTCTTTGTTAAAATAGTTTGTGAATTGAGCGTGCTTTTTATTTGCTTCACTTCCAACCATTTTAGCTACTATCCTATTTCGCTGCTGGAATTCAGCTCTCAATGTGTTGGCCAGGGCCAATTAGTTTGACACCTGTGACATAACAAGTCCTCGGGTGCTGATGCTTGGAAAGAGCTCCATCTATGGAACATTCTCCAACCTATGTTCCTGCCAATCAGATAATAGCATATTGACTCCAAAGAACCACTGATCACCCTTGGCACAAGACAGTTTGCCTCCTGTTCTTCTCCCTCCTTCTTATAATGACTATCGTGGAAGAGCAGGGCTGTAAATGCTCTTCTAAGGGCTACAGACATTAAGTCTTGAAGATATTGTTTACAATATTGGTCACTCTTTAGTAGAGGATACCAAGTGGTGAAACTCCGCTGTTTACTAGTCCCCAAGTTGGGATTATATGGCGATGTAGAAGGGGCTTTAGATACATATATGTGCCTGATGTACATGTCCTGACATAGGATATCAGACATTATTCAGTTTATTCACCCGTTTTTAGACTCCTTGGTTTGGGTGGGAAGTTAATGTTCAAAATAAAAGGAATGATGATAGACAATGCTGACTGGGTTGAAAATGGTGACATAAATTAATCAAATGAGGCACCTTGAAAGATTGAATTAGGTCTGATTTATAACTGAAACACTTGCTGCCATAATATGGCTGCCTTGCACTCATCCCGCTCTTTCTGATTTATAGACCATTTGACATGCTTGAGCTGTCATGGGGTCTGCATCTCAATAGATAGATGGGGTCACAATTACAGCTGATAGTACATATCCTACCTGTCTCTCCATTTGATTCATGGGGATTCACTTCAGGGTCTTAGTTTCAACTGGATCCCAAACTCGGGCCCTTCTTCCACTGATAAGATCTCATCACCATTCTCTGTGCCCTACCCAAATATTTCTTCTTAGCCAAGACTTTTGGACTATTTAAGAGTATTCCATTGCTTCAATTTCTAAATCAATATGTAGTTCTACTCACACACTAGGAATTACAACTCAGGTAGCAGTTATGAGATTGCATGCGCTTTGTTGTTGTTCAATTGTTCAGTTGCTTCCGACTCTTTGTGACCTCATGGACCAGCCCACACCAGAGCTCCCTGTCAGTCGTGAGCACCCCCAACTCCTTCAAGGTCAAGCTAGTCACTTCAAGGATAACATCCATCCATCTTACCCTTAGTTGCCCCCAATTTCCTTCCATTTTCCCCAGCATCATTATCTTCTCTAAGCTTTCCTGTCTTCTTATGATGTGGCCAAAGCACTTCATCTTTGCTCCTAATATCCTTCTCTCCAGTGGGCAGTCAGTCTTTATTTCCTGGAGGATGGACTGGTTGGATCTTCTTGTGGTCCAAGGCACTCTCAGAATTTTCCTCCAACACCACAGTTCAAAAGTGTCTGTCTTTCTTTGCTTAGCTTTCCTTATGGTCCTGCTCTCGCATCCATAGGTTGCTACAGGGAATACAATTTCTTTGACTATGCAGATCTTCGTTGTCAGTGTGATGTCTCTACACTTAACTATTTTATTTTATTTTGCATGCACTAGTCCTATCATAATTATCCTCATGAACACTGTCTTTGTATATACTCTCTGCTTTTGACATTTCTGAATTGAGATTGAAAGTCCGAAGGAACTTTCTGGGTACATTTGCATGAACATACCAAATGCCAAGGCAAGATCCCATGGAATCCAGGGATTTGCAGTTTAATGTGAGGTCTTTAGGATTTTGAGCTCTGTTACTTCAAAATATACACACCACAATATGCAATTGGGTTTTACCATGACAGTTAAAGTGGGATCATTGTGCTACAACTGTGTAGTATGAACGGGCCAAGGGGCACTAGATGTATGCAACTCTGTGGGGAATGCTACACACCTTGAAAATGCTAACTGAAGCATACCACTAGAACAATGTTGCAGTGAGTTTTTGGTTGTGGTGGAACATCAGAGTAATACAGCTTGAAACAATTACTCTGCCTCTCCCAGAGTCCCCAAGCTATCATGGCAGGTAGGAATAGGAAAAGCATAATCTTACTGGAACAGACATCAAGTAAAGATTAATTCAAAGGTTGGCAACTGCCTTGGGCCTGAGTGCCAATTTTCTGACCCTGGCATTCTTCAGGGGCTGTGTGCACTTCCAAGAATTCCCCAACCTATGCAAAACTGAAGCCATCCAAAGTGGCTAGAGGTAAAATGAATATTGTTATTTTTAATTGGATTTAAAAATATAATTAGGAAAAAGGCAAAGAAAAACGGGAAGGAGAGGAGTATATCACATATTAGTTTGGAATAGATATATACATGGCTAGCCATCCCCTGCCAAGTGTTGCTGTGGCCCAGTTATTTATTTATTTATGTATGTATTTGCTTTTAAAATCTCTTCCACCATGTTTTTCAGTGTTTTTATGAGTGATGCATTATTAGGTGTCTTGTGTCCAAATTTGGTGCCAACTCATCCAGTGGTTTTTGAGTTATATTAATCCCACAGATGAACATTACATTTTTATTTATATAGATTAGTACAAACCTGCCTCATTTTCAAAAGCACATATTCTTGAAGTTGGTTTCTATAAAATGCACATTCAAGCGTACCTAAAGCCGTGATATCTTCTAACCATGGAAAACCGAGGGAGAATGTTTATGTTTCCATGTCTTTAGCAACAAACCGAAATAATACTGGATCCAAATATTTGCTCAGCTATTGGCTAAATAATACTGTGCCTCAAACATATAATTTAAAAGATTACATGTGTCTACAGATAACAAATCTTGTATTTTTCAATACAGAATTGATATGTTGTAATACTTCTAGCCAAAAAGGGATAACCAGTGAGCATGCCCATTTCATGAGATAGGAATGCGTTACATTGCCAACACTTAGCTGATGCGGACAATTTTTCTCTAGACAGATGTAGAATTGCCCAATATACCAAAAACATAATTTTAATTAAACAAAAACCAAGTTTTAATTTTTAATGTAGATATTGAAATGAACAATTTTCCATTGATCAATTTGTATAAGAAAATCTAACCTCTCCATTCTGTTGCATTCCGATTTCTTTGACATCAAATTTAGTGCTTTCTAACAAACACAGATAAACTAGATGTGTTAGTTTCAGTTTCTGAGAGGGTGCTGTAATGCAGTGTTTCCCAACCTTTTTTGAGCCGCAGCACACTTTTTACATTTGCAAAATCCTGGGGCACACCACCAACCAAAATGGCACTCTAACACAGTAAAGAACGGCTGGGGGTTGGTGGCCTGCTGGGAGCAGCTGCTGGGAGTGCCAAAGCTGGGAAGGGGGTGGAGCCAGGCTGTGCCATGCCCCGCCCCCTACCCCCGGCTTTACCTCTCCCAGTAGCTGCTCCAGCCTTGAGGGGGCAGTGCCAAGCCAGCGGTGCCAGAGCCAGCACAATGCTGGCTTGGCACTGTCCCCTCAAGGCTGGAGCAGCTGCTGGGAGTGCCGACGCCGGGGGAAGGGGCAGAAACAGGCCGCGCCATGCCCCGCCCCCTTCCCCCAGCTTCAGTTCTCCCACAGAGGAGGAGCATGAGCGGTGGACGGGCTTCAGTGGGCGGGGCTACTCCTCCACGCGGCTTCAGCGAGCGAGGGGCAAGAGTCATGGTGGGAGTCATGGCGGATTGCAGGCTGGCTCGGGAAATGGCCAAAGGAGGTGGCACCCCGGCCCCTTCTTCTTTTTCTTCGCCACTGCCCAGCCCTTCCTCCTCCCCCAAGCAGCAGGAGTTCAGCAGGAGGGGGAGAAGAAGGGGGGCAGAGAGCTTTTCTCGCGGCAGAGCAGGAGGTCCGTCACGGCACACTAGTGTGCCACGGCACACTGGTTGAGAAAGACTGCTGTAATGTACTGGCCTACCATGCAGGGCTGGTGTTCTGTTTCTTTAAAAGGCCAAAAGCCAGGCAGTAGGCCTGGGCAATCCATGGTTTCAAAAGGTTCTAAAGTACTTAGAAAACTAAAGTTCTGTTGGTGAAAACTAGGCGGTGCTGGTGCTTTGCTTCTATAGCGTTGCTAAAGTTCTGGTGGTGAACATTTCAGAACTCTAACAAAACTTTATATGCCACCCTTCTCACCCCGAAGGGGACTCAGAGCGGCTTACCACCACCACAACAACAACAACAACAACAAGCTTTATCTATATCCCGCCACCATCTCCCCAATGGGAATTATATGTTTATATTTTTACTGTGTTGATGATGTCTTTGATTTTTATTTTATTGTAATTTGTTGTTTGGGCCTGGCCTTATGTAAGCCGCCCCGAGTTCCCATTGGGGAGATGGTGGCAGGGTATAAATAAAGATTATTATTATTATATATTATAACACCATAAATGGGGGAAACAGAGATGAGATAACTGGTAATCACTCTCCAAAGGCACATAGGAAGAGCCAGGTTTTCAGGTTTTACTTGAAGTCTGCTAAGGAGGGAGCTTGCCTAATCTCACCAGGTAGTGAGTTCCAAAGACGAGGAGCCACAGTGGAGAAGGCTTTCTCCCTTGTTCCTATAGGTCTTGCCTGTGATAAGGGAAGAGGCAAGAGGAGACCCTCCCCAGAGGATCAGAGAGATCATGCAGGTTGGTGTTAGGAGATGCGGACATGAAGGTAGGCAGGTCCCAAATCATTTATTTATTTATTTATTTATTTATTTATTTATTTATTTATTTATTTATTTATTTATTTATTTATTTATTAGTTCAGCTTGATATACCGCTCTCTCTGGAGCCCAGAGCAGTTTACAGAATTAACATAGCAGATAAAACACATAAAACACAATAAAACCAAATTTAAAACTTCCCGTTAAAATCCTATTTCCAGCAAAACTGCAATAAGACAGCAGAAATGCGATGGCAGCGGCACAACAGAGTGCTGATGATAACGGGCACTGGTTATGGGCCAAATGCCTGTCTAAATAGCCAGGTCTTAATGGCTCTGCGGAACGGCATCAGGTCCCGGATGACTCGTATTTCCTCAGTGAGGGTGTTCCACAAGGTTTGCGCGGCCACTGCGAACACCCTCTGCCGCGTACTAGCGAGTCTGTAAACCTTAATGCCAGGCACCTCCAATAAGTTGAGCCCCTCTGAGCGCAGCGATCTCCTGGGCACATAAGGGGTAAGCCGCTCCCTCAGGTACACTGGCCCCAAACCACATAAGGCCTTGAAAGTTAGAACTAACACCTTGAAGGTTACCCGGAATTCAATTGGGCGCAAGAGTGGAGTCACGTGAGCAGATCTTGAGGCTCCTGAGAGCAAACGTGCTGCTGCATTCTGCAACAGCTTGAGTTTCCGGATCGCCGAGAAGGGTAGGCCAATGTACAGCACATTACAGTAGTCGAGCCTCGAGATGACCGTGGTTTGGATCACCGTGGCCAGGTCGCAGCGGGAGAGGTAAGGAGCCAGACGTTTTGCCTGTCGCAGGTGGTAAAACGCTGTCTTGCAGGCACAGGCAATCTGCGCCTCCATAGACAGCTGAGAGTCCAGCCGGACCCCTAGGCTCTTTACTGACGGTTGCGGGCAGAGTGCCACGCCCTCGAACGTTGGCAACTGGGTCTCTACCCCCCCCCCCCCCCTGGGCGGCCCAGCCACAAGATCTCCGTCTTCACCGGGTTCACCTTCAACTTACTGGCTCGCAGCCATCCAGTTACGGCTTCTAGGCAGAGATGGAAATTATCGGGTACAGATTCCACCCCAGCGTCCATCCTCAGAATGAGCTGGGTGTCATCAGCGTACTAATGGCATTCCAGCCCAAAACTCTGCACCAATTGGGCGAGTGGTCGGATGTAGATGTTAAATAACAGTGGGGAGAGAGTGGCCCCCTGAGGGACTCCACAATGTAAGGGGGAGCTCTCGGAGACCACCCCTCCCCACTTCGCTCGCTGCAGGCGGTTTTGGAGGAAGGAGGACAGCCAGTTGGGCTTTATAGGTTATGACTTGTACCTTGATTTGGGACTGGAAAATGAATGGCAGCCAATGGAGCTCCTTAAACAGGAGGGTTGACCCCTCCCTGTAATTCGCTCCAGTTATTAATCTAGCTGCCGCAAGTTGGACCAATTGAAGTTTCCGGGCCGTCTTCAAGGGTAGCCCGACATAGAGGGCATTGCAATAATCCAGTCTGGAGGTAACTAAGGCAATGGACCACTGTGGTCAAGTCAGACTTCATGAGGTATGGTTGCAGTTGGTGCACAAGTTTTAATTGTGTGAAGGCTCTTCCAGCCACCGCTGACACCTGAGCATCAAGTGTCAGCGCTGAATCTAGAAGGACCCCCAAGCTGCGGACCTGTTCTTCAGGGGGAGTGTGACCTCGTCAAGCACCGGTAGCCACCCAATACCCCAGTCGGAAATACGACTGACCTGGCAGACCTCTGTCTTCTCAGGATTGATCCTCGGCCTGTTTGTGCTCATCCAGACCATCACAGCAGCCAGGCACTTGTTCAGCACTCAAGGGGCTTCCTCGGATTCTACTAGAAAAGAGTAGTGGAGTTGGGTGTCCACCTGCGTAGAGATGGCACTGAGATATATATATATTCTCTCTCTCTCTCTCTCTCTCTCTCTCTCTCTCTCTCTCTCTATATATATATATATATATATATATATACACACAGTATATATATACACACATACATACATACATTATAACATATTTCTTTGTTCATACTAAACAAAAGTCTCTGTGTGCCTCACATAGAAGCAACACATATAAGGAGGTAGCCTGTTGAGCTAGAATCTAATATTTGGTGGTAGCGAAAACTAAACATCACAGTAAACCTATAATAAGGTAAGATCACAATTAAGGTCCTTTACCCTGGCCTACCCACTTCAGTTGGTGGCAACGGTGGGATATCCAAAAATACTGATGTGATATCTGAACGAGCTGGCTGCCTATACGTTTCAGGTACAATTAATGTTCCCAACAACTTGGTGGTGGACAAAAAATTCAAAACCAATGGCTCATATAGAGAAATCTTAAAGTTGCAATTGCAAATATCATTATTGGAGCCCTTGGTGGCACAATGGGTTAAACCCTTGTGCTGGCAGTACTGCTGACCAAAAGGTCGGTGGTTCAGATCCAGGGATTGAGGTGAGCTCCAGTCTGTCAGCTCCAGCTTTCCATATGGGGACATGAGAAAAACCTCCCACAAGGATGGCAAAACATCTGGGTGTCCTCTGGGGAACATCTTTGCAGATGGCAAATTCTTGCAGTTTCTCAAGTCGCTCCTGACACACGCAAAAAACTATAGTGCATTCATAGGTAGTGTATAAGTGGACTATAATTATGCAAATGGTAAAGATTCCTGATGGACCTTGAAACTTACTTGAAAAGTAAATTGCCATCCCTGCCTCTGGGGAAAACAGCATACATTTTGTTGTGCCCAGAAAAAAAGGTGATCCAGGGAATCTTGAAGGATCGAACTCATTCTCTAGTGCCATATTTAAATGCTAAAATACTATATCATGTTAGGTCTTTTAAATTGCTATTAGTGTTTATTGCTTTGGCGACATCTTTTTAAGAAGTGTATCTTCTTCCCAGAATATTTGCTATTAAAATCATATTGTACATTGACTCACACAGTCAGTGAAATTAGGCAATATGATAATGCCGCTGTGGGTATATAACTCATTTAGGGAAAGATTAAGTGCATATTGGATGCAAAGGAGACCTTAGCCTTCACCTGGGTCTTTGGGGCAATTGGGGGGGGAGGTAAAAGGCTCAATTCACCCATAACAAAATAACTGCACATTTCTACTTGAACTTCTTCATTTGTGAATCTTTGCTGTGAATTTCATCCTTCCAATCTACTTTTGAAACTCATTCCCATGGTAACGAAACTGATTTCCCTACTCCAGTTTTGTGGAGGCTTCAACACATTTTCAATGTCTTTTGGACAAGAAAAGGGAGAAAGCAAGGACAACTTTCCAGCAGCTGGAAAGAAATAGCTCAGAGCTTACTGCATTGAGAATCCCTGGGTACCTGATGTCATAGGAAAATAATGGGAAGAGATCTTCCACCTTCCTGTGGAGTATTGATTTCCTTCCCCTTTTTTGCTCCTCACCACAGACTTTCACTCATCCTTTTCAAGAGCTGTCAGCCGAATGAAATATAAGGTTTGCAAATCTAAAAATGCAGAAAGTGACAGCTCTATTCCTCCAAGTGACCGGGGGGGGGGGGGGGTGACCTGGACAGGTAGAGAATGCATCCTGAATGCTGTTAGAGACAAGCAAATTTGGTTTCATTCTTTTCCTTCTGTTGCCAAAATCACAACTGTTAAATGTTGATATAGTTTGTACTTTTGTATCTTTCAGCTGCCTTCATTATTTGTTTCTCAGCTGCCTTGAGTGTCATTCAGCTCAAGGACAGGAAGTTACAAATGTGAGGACTAAATAAATAACAAATGCTTGAATTGAGGTATTTATTTCTCTATCTGCAATATTTATAACCCACCACTTAGCCAGAAAGGATCACAGAGCTGTTTGTAAGAAATATGACTTATATCCACAGGGTTAAAATTTTAATTTAAAACATTTTTTTCATGTCAGGAGCGACTTTGAGAAACTGCAAGTGCGCTTCTGGTGTGAGAGAATTGGCCATCTGCAAAGACGTTGCCCAAGGGATTCCCAGATGTGTTGATGTTTTACCATCCTTGTGGGGGGCTTCTTTCATGTCCCCACATGGGGAGCCGGAGCTGACAGAGGGAGCTCATCCACACTTTCCCTGGATTCAAACCTCTGATCTGTTGGTCTTCAGTCCTGCCAGCACAAGGGCTTAACCCATTATGCCACTGGGAGCTCCAATTTAAGACATGACACATAAGGAATCCATAGTCTTACCCTCCAAGCCAGGGGTGCTCATTAGGTACTGTAGATCACTGGTAGATCGCGTAGGGTGTCCTGGTAGATCGCAGGCAGGGCGGGAGGAAGGCTCAGTCCCGCCCCGCAGGCTCCCGATGCCGCCCAAGTGCTGCTGGCCCTGGGTTATCTGAGGTCCTTTCCACACAGTTGAATAAAATCCCATGTTATCTGCTTTGAATCAGATTATATGGCAGTGTGGACTCGGAAAACCCAGTTCAAAGCAGATATTGTGTTATATGTTTCACATTTTTGTAGTGGGTAGGTAGATCATTTTGAGTTGGTTGTTTTATAAGTAGCTCACATGCTGAAAAAGTGTGAGCACCCCTGCTCCAAGCCAGTGTTTCTCAACCAGTATGCCGGGGCACACTAGTGTGTCGTGAGCGATCATCAGGTGTGCCATGGGAAATTGGAACCTCTGGGGGGGGGGGGTCTAGTGTGTTGAAGTATAAAAACCCTAAGAAACCTACCTTGATAAAGGCACAAAATTACAAGCACCCCCCTCCCCACCCGCTGTCGACTTGGTCTCTCCCTCTCCATGCATTGGGAAGACCCGCCTCCCTTTCCCCAAGTAGAGGCCTCCTGTGGGTTCTGTGTGGGAAGTTTGGCCCAGTTCTATCATTGGTGGGGTTCAGAATGCTTTTTGATTGTAGAGGAACTATAAATCCCAGCAACTACAATTCCCAAATGTCAAGGTCTGTTTCCCCTGAACTCCATCTGCGTTCATATTTGGGCATATTGAGTATTCATGCCAAGTTTGGCCCTGATCCAACATTGTTTGAGTCCACAGTGCTCTCTGGATATAGCTGAACTACAACTCCAAAACTCAAGGTCAATGCCCACCAAACTTTTATAGCATTTTCTCTTGGTTATGGGAGTTCTGTGTGGGAAGTTTGTGTCTTTCTGCCATTCCTGCCAGGATATCTATGTTGTGTTCATCAAAACAGGCCCAGGTTTCACACTGAGTGTATAAATACATTTAAAAACATATTAACTATATGTATGACTGTGTTAGAGTGTCATTTTGTGTCATTTTGGTTGGTGGTGTGCCCCAGGATTTTGCAAATATAAAAGTGTGCCACGGGTCAAAAAAGGTTGGGAAACACTGCTCCAAGCTATATCACCGAAAGAATTGGAATCTCTTGGTTTTCTAGATGTGGTTGGACTACAGCTCCCAACAATGATAACCAACATAGCCAATGATGAAGGATGTTAGTAATTGCAGCCTGACAACATCCAGAGGACATTTCTACTATTTCCACTCCAACCTTAACAGCATCAATATAGTATCGTATTTTCTCAATTCTCCTGTTATTAAATGTGGCTCATATACACTTATACCAAAATTCGGGTGCAGTTAAGCAGAAATGCCTTGGATTTGAGATGAGATACGAAACATGAGATGGCGGGTACAGTTGTACTAATGTCCTGATTGTGAGCCTCCTACTATCAACTGTGTGAATGGAAAGTTGCACTGGAGAAGCCTTTTGTTCTGACCTGGTTTGCCTTCTCTCTTCTGCTTATGCCACTTGATCTGCTTTTCTCAGTAAATAAACTGGCCATTGTTCAGACAGAACAATCCATAAGGAAAAAAACAAAATAGCATTTCAAAAGTACAGACATCAAGGTCTATTATCTGGAAGGTGTAAATATTAAAAAGTGTAGAAGAAGCTTTTTATGACTTTCTTAATCACTAATGATGAGTCCATTGCTCTTGAGATTTATCTCATCCTTGTTCAGTTATGAGGCAGGAAAACATGTTTCTATGGATGCAGATGAAAGACAATGCAGGAGGCATTAAAGTATCCCCTCCCCGCCTCAACTGGAGAGTTGTATTGTGAAGTTGTTTGGAGACAGACTCCTATAAATAATCAAGGATCGCATTTGATGGCATCTGCCTGCTTTCCAGAAGTTCCTCCTCAGAACTGAAAAAGTGTGAATCATCACTTGCCAGAAGAAAACTTCAGTGACATTCAGTTGAACTTATTGTTTAGAGAGAATGCAAAATAGAGAGGAAGAGAAAACCAATTTGCTTTTGGGAGAAATTCCAATACACAATTTATCATTTTAAATTGACCTTTAGAACCCATCCTGTCCCGTCACCCCCTCCCGCCCTCCCTCCTCTCCTTTGCTTTCAATCTGAAGAAACCCCAGTGAAATGGCACGTTTTGGGGTTTATTGCCATTTAAATCCATCCCTTATTTTTCTGATGGTGGTGGGTTTGCCTTGACATTTTCAGAAAAAGAACGTTTAGTTTGATGGCACTTTATGACATTTTGTTCCGAACCCAATTGCAAACCGATTTTGAAATGTTGATATATTCCCAGGGGCATGATGCTTATGTTTGAAGAGCTTCAAGACTCATTTCAGATCTTGAAAAAGGGAGAAAAACCAGATGATGAAGCATCTCTGTTCTAGGCTGATTTGGGGGAGAAAACATTCAAGAGAAGCAGCACATTAGGAAAACATCTCTATGTTCTACCTTTATTGATTCACTCAGTGTTGGTGGAACCAATTCCTCTATCTACCTCAAGGAAAGAACACAAATTATGAGCACATCTACATTATGTGCTAAAGAGTTGTTGAGCTTCTTTCCTTTGCTTTTCTTGCATTTCACGTTACTACTACTGCTTTTGCTGCTGTTACTATTGTATTTATTTTTCCTCAGTGTGGGACTCAAAACAGCTCATACTGGATAAAACAATCACAGCTAATAATATAGCAGATAGAAAAGTTGCAAGTAGCATCAAACTATACCTATAATTAAAACCCACTTTAAAATGTAATTGCTGCAAACAATCAATAAACAAAACACAGCACAAGTATTCAAGGCTCCATGTTGTTCGCTCAGAAATATTACGTTCTGAACAGAAAAGCCCATTTCCTGAGCCAGTTTTCCATGCAAACCAACCGTGTGAGAATTTGGTGACTAAATCCCCAGTTATAAAATTTTCTGCATTTTTTGTGAACAGAAAATAATACTGTGCAGAATATGTCCCACTCCCTGCGGGGGTTGAGAAGGGCGGGGTACAAATATCTTAAATAAATAAATAAATTGTAAGGATTGCTATAAATCCATAATTACCCCATATTTTACAAGTCTTACAAGTCTGAAATGACCACTGGAAATGACTCCCTGGGTACTGGTTGTGGGGGGTCGGGAGCAGGTCAGGGTTTTGCCCTCCCTTCTGCTCGAGATCCCCGTGTACAACTGGTGGGCCACTGTGTGATACAGAATGCTGGACTAGATGGGCTGAGGTCCGATTCAGCATGGCTCTTCTTATGTTCTTATGTTTAAGATCTTTAGCCTTCTCTGCCATAGAGTGTAGCAGATGTCTCACCAAACTTCAACTCCCATGATTCCATTGGACCTTGGCAATTAATGGTGTCAGACTGCATTAATTATACAGTGTAGATTTACCCTGAGACTCTGGACAGCCACTTCCTTTTGGTGTGGATAGAGCTAGATGGACTTACTATGTATATCAAATAAAGATTTCTGTGTTTTTAATGGTTACAGAATGTTTGAAACTCAGTGGTAGAACATTGTAAAAGGCGTCCTTCATTTCTCAATTATGCTGACTGAACTGCTGACCTGAAGATCGGTGGTTTGAATCCATGAGATGGGGTGAACTCTCGTCTATCAGCTTCAGCTTCCCATGCCGGGGCATGAGAGAAGCCTTCCACAGGATGGTAAAACATCCAGGTATCCCCTGTGCAATGCCCCTACAGACAGCCAATTCTCTCACACCAGAAGCCACTTGCAGTTTCTCAAGTCACTGCTGACATGAGAAAAAAAATCTCAATTTAGACATTAAAAGAACTTCAGTCCCAGAGAAAACTACAAATCAGTGTAGTTATAGGACAAAATGTATATACCACCTGTCTCCGTTACTATATTATATTCTATTCTAATCAAAATGGAATTGTAAACAAGTGTACAGTGTTCCCTCGCTACTTGGCGGTTCACTTATTGTGGACCCGCTGTTTTGCAGATTTAAAAAAATCTGCATTTAAACTATATATCATGGTATCTTGTGAGGTTTTGCCACCGCCGCTCTCCAAGGCGTTTTCCCTCCTCAGTCTTCCCTCCCTCCCTCCCTCCCTCCAGCCTTGAAGGGCCTTTCCTTCCTTCCTTCCCTTCACTTTATTTTAAGTTTATAAAGACTTAAAATAGTGTATAACTACTAAGATAATGTATAAATATTAAAATAAATAGAGCATCCCTACATCACGGTTTTTCACTTATTGTGGGAGGTCCTGGAACGTAACCCCAGCATTAAGTGAGGGAACACTGTACAGTATATGAGTAAACTATAATACACTAGTTAAAGTGGTAAAGCAGCCACAAGGGGGCAGTGGTCCCTAAATCTCACAGAATCTGAAGAGCAGCAGAAACAAGTGATGAAAAACTCAATTAGGGTCTTGGTTTACGCTAGAGTGAATTCAGGTTAAATGCATTTACCAGCTTTTCACACAACTTAATAAAGAAAAAGGATATCCATTTTGTTTTCTTCAAGCAGAAAAAATGAGCAGTCTCTTGCTTGGGAACAGCATGCAGGATTGCTTTTTCTAAATTATCCTATACTTTACCTGTAGTTGTAAAAGCCCCTGTGAATTTTCTGGAAAAGATAGCTTTTTATCTCAGCCCAACGACACAGATGTTGTTTCTGAGTATTCCTAGGGCAAACATTTGCAACTCAGGCCCTCGTGAGGGGTGTAAATCCATATCATCTCAGGTACTACAGTAGGGAATTGCAAAATAGTCTCTTTTGTAAAATGTAGAGATATTTTGTGCTTGTATCAAAGCGTGTTCTCATATTTGCAAGAATACTGGCTGTCCAATTGGGAGAAATTACAGAATTTGATCAAAATTGTAGTTACTGCCTTTTGAAGCTCAAAAGCATCAAGACAAGACTTTGTGTCTATCTGCCAGTTTTTCTGCATTTACTCAGTGTGATTTGTCCCTTGCTTCACAAAAGGGAAATACGTTAGTTCCTGCCATTTGCACAAAATATGTAAAGCTAAGATTTGTTTTCAAAACACTCTTTTCTCTTTTTTGCAATGGAATTAGACATTCTTGGCCACGCTGATCCAAGCCACGGTCATCTTGAGACTTGACTACTGTAACGCGCTCTATGTTGGCCTTCCTCTGTCGGTGACCCGGAAGCTCAAGCTGGTGCAGAACACTGCCGCCTGACTCCTGTCTGGATCTCCAGCAGGTGGTCACAAAACACCTGCTTTGCAGGACCTGCACTGTCTCCCAATCGAGCTCCGGATCACCTTCAAAGTGCTGGTGCTCACCTTTAAGGCCTTGCACGGCCTGGGGCCAGCGTACCTGAGGGACCGTCTCTCCCCATATTGCCCTATGAGATCACTATGATCAGAATACACCAACTTGCTGGCCATTCCATCTGCTAAGGTTTGTAGGCTAACTGCAACCCGGAGGAGAGCATTCTCCGCAATCGCTCCTACATTCTGGAACGCTCTCCCGGCCGAAACCCGAGCCCTTCAAGATCTCCTGCCCTTTAGACGGGCATGCAAAACATTCCTTTTTCAGAAGGCCTTTGGTCTTTAGTTGCCTGTGCGCACAGCTCGCTGACGTTGCTGCCCCCATTGTATTTCGCTGTCCCCGTACAGCACATTGCATTTTAATCTGTTGTTTATTGTCTGATTTATTAAGTTCGTTATTTTAATGTGTTTTTATTGTACCCTCTATTTCTTGTGAGCCGCCCCGAGCCTCCCGGGAGTGGCAGCCTAGAAGCCCAAGAAATAAATAAATAAAAATAAATAAAGAGAACAAATTTGGCAACATTTTGGTTTGATTCAGTGCATTATTAATAATTTTGTATATAGGCTTGATTATAATTAAACAAAATGTTTGTTCAAGTGAACATGATTATTTTTATCGTGCTCCAAAGAGAGCATAATGGGTGCTGAAATGACCACTGGAATTTTCAGGTCAGGATTTGGGGCATACCATCAACACACAATAAGACTTTGTCATCTCTCTATCTATTTGAAAATGCTGATGCCATATCTAAGACTTGTGTTGGAACTTTCCCAGTGCATTCTGTTGTATTAAAGATTTTTGTGTAATAGCTTCCATGTGGAAAATTCAATAATTGGGAGTTTTAAAGAGTTTGGTTTTATAGACTCCCTTTTCAATTTTCCATCTGGGATGCCAAGCTTCGTCTGTGCCAAAGCTGATCCCTGTACATCTTTGTAGTGCCAAGGCTCTTCTATATAATATGGAATTATAATAAAAAAGAATCTGCCTCTAAGCTGGAATAAAGTTATGTTTTGGCGGTGCTTTTTCCTGACTAGCGGAGAAGCATTCAGTCAATCAAATTTACTTATCTAGGTCAACTTTAGTCATTAATGAGATTCCCGCCAATGATTGCAACTTTTCTCCTCCAACCATAACTTCTGCAGTGTGTGCAAAATCTTATCTTAAAAAGGACTTTGCAAATCCAAACTTGCAGCCCTGAGTCTCCCTTTCTGGAGGTTTTTAAGCCAAGTCTGGATGGACTATCTGTCAGGGGTGCTTTGATTGTGTTTTCCTGCATGGCAGGGGGTTGGAATGGATAGCCTTTGGGGGATCTCTTCCAACTCGATGATTCCATGATTCTATGAACACATTAGTGTGGGATGTACCTAGGAATCAAGTGTGCCTCCCTCCCAAAAGAAATCATACATTTTACTATCAGTTTCCTGGCTTCTCTGGGAGCAGGCTGCCTTGGGATATAGCTCTCTGTCAGCAAAATGAAGGCTGGATATAAAGTGAGATTGCTGGTGGAGCACCCGTGACTGTCGGACTCAATTACATGTAATGGGCTTTGCAACCCAGTGATTAATTTGGTAATCAAAGCAGATATTACAGTAATGGCTGGCAATGGGGAAAAAAACAACGTAAAATAGATATAAAACATTTTTCGCCTCAAAATTGGCAGCTGATATCTTTTCTCGTTATGAGAAGTGGCAGGGAGGTGAGAGAGAATGGCAGAGGCGCCCCTTGCAGAAAAGAGGAAGAGGGGGAAAGGTCCCTGCACACCTCACCCAAGCTTGCAAAATATTTGATGTTTTATTGCAGGTAGAACGTGCTTCTCCCTGCTTTAGCTGACCAGATTTGCACCAGGGAAGGGCCAACTCACCTAGACATAATACTCAATTGGCTCAGCTTGTATATGGATATCATATTTTATTTCATGTGCGTGGGATGCAAACTATTTACTATCTGACTGAATGGCAGTGTTTTGAACATTGCTGTAAATTTTGCTAGATTTCTGAGATTCCATTAACCTTTCACACCAACCTATGAAAGCAAGAGTAAGGAGCTGACAGCTTGTAAAGCATTTCTAGAAGGCCCACATACCTCATTCTCAACCAATGGAAGTAAAACCAATGTTAGCTTCCTTCTCAATTGCAGTGTTGAGTGACAAATGGTGGTATATGTATGGTGGGACTGATTTGCCATTTCAGTGCAATTCAGTTCTCTGTGGAAATAGTCCTTCCTATAGGAAATAAACTAGATAAAAGTCTTCTGCTTGAGCCAGTGGGAACATCTTCCTTGTACCAGCGTATCTTTCCATATATTGAGTTACATTGCTGTCTCTGTACTATGTTTGTATGTGTAGCTCCAGTTTCAGACTATGTGGATTATCTTCATACTAGGTAGTAATGGACAACACAATAAACATGGCAAGGAATCAGAAGTCTAGATTAGAATCACATGCAAGTTATTGGAAATATTCAAAGAATCCACCCTGGGTTCCCTGCCAGGAGCAAAATGGCTTATCTGTTAAAGACTAGCTTGGGGACCCGGCGCTGCCCGGGTTATTTGAGAAGTGCAGCAGGATGTAGAGTGGGTCATGGAGGCTCTGTCTGCCATGTTTGGGCTTGATCATTCATGATTGGGAGTTGCAGTGGTATCATGACATTACTGAAGGTACTGGAAAGTACTGGAAGTCCCATCATCCATGGTCCACTGTCCCTCAAATGCAGTAGGATGTAGATTGGGTCATGGGGGCTCTGTGTGCCAAGTGTGGTCTGTATTGGTGAATGGATGAGGGTTGCATTGTTTTAAGGAACTGAGTGAAGGTACTTCAAGTACCATCATCCATGGTCCGTCTCACACAAAACTATACCAAGATGTAGAGTGGGTCATGGGGGCTCTGTGTGCCAAGTTTGGTCTTGTTCCATCATTATTTTGAGGTGCAGTGGTATCATGAAATTACTGAAGGTACTGCAAGTCCCATCATCTGTGCTCCACCATCCTCCAAACTGCAGCAGGATGTAGAATGGGTCACGGGGGCTCTGTGTGCCAAGTTTGGTCTTGATCCATCATTATTGGGAGTTGCAGTGGTATCCTGAAAGTACTGAAGGTACAGCAAGTCCCATCATCTGTGCTCCACCCACCTCCAAACTGGAGCAGAATGTAGAATGGGTCATGGGGGTTCTGTATGCCAAGTGTGGTCTTGATCCATCATTATTGGGAGTTGCAGTGGTATCATGAAATTACTGAAGATATTGGAAGTCCCATCATCCGTGGTCCACCATCCCCCAAATTGCAGTAGGATGTAGATTGGGTCATGGGGGCTCTGTGTGCCAAGTTTGGTTTGTATTGGTGAATGGATGAGAGTTGCATTGTTTTAAGGAAGTGAGTGAAGGTACTTCAAGTCCCATCATCAGTGGTCCGTCTCACACAAAACTGCACCAGGATGTAGAGTAGGTCATGAGGGCTCTGTGTGCCAGGTTTGGTGCAGATCAGTAATTGGATTATGTTTGCAGCAGTCTTGGAAAGTGAGGGAAGGTACTGCAAGTCCCATCATCCATGGTCTGTCCTC